>OY660871.1:7180714-7791428 GCA_962446985.1 Xyrichtys novacula | reverse complement strand
TAGAAGTGCTGGCAAACAGGAGATAGGAGGGGCACAGGAGCTGTGTGAGTATGTGTGTGTGATGTTGAGATGAAGCAGGCAGAGGAGTCATCCTGAGCACTCCCAACAATCTCGCAGCACTATTCCCTTGACATTTTACTCCCCAGATTCCTCTGACACTCTCTGTGAAGGATGCTGCTTCTTTGAAAGATCAACAGAATAGACCCTTGATGACATTAATAAGGACTCTGCAGCCATAGTGGAGACACAAGTGCGGCAGGAGGAAAGGAGAGGAAACCCTATTTCGCTGCTGATCTCTGTGTCGTCACGGCGCCTCATGTGGCTAATCTGCGAGCATGCTGTTGGGAAAAGTGGGTGTTGCAGGGCTGCAATTTATTAATCAGACTCTAACAAATTAATCTGCAATCTTCCTAAACACAAAAAAAACATCAGTGCCAATGAGGTTTTGGATGGGAATGGTTAATTTCTATCAATACTGGTACCGTTGTCAATTATTAATGATTTGAGTCCTTATCGATACTATTATCCAGTCTTTTATTTATGATGTTTATACAGAATTGTATGATTCAATGGATGGATGGATGGATGGATGGATGGATGGATGGATGGATGGATGGATGGATAGATAGATAGATAGATAGATAGATAGATAGATAGATAGATAGATAGATAGATAGATAGATAGACTTTATTGATCCCAAACTGGGAAATTCACACTAACTGGGAAATTCACATTCATTCGAACACGTCATGACAGCATAGTTATCTACTTTTAGAGATGTTCACAAATGAATCAGTCATTTGAACGGCTCTTTTAAGTGAATGATGAGAACCGGTTCACAGTGGCGAGCCGTTGATTTGAGAGTCGTTCTCATGTGCAAATTGCTAAGTGTCTTCACGTGTCACCTGTGTGCCCTGAACACCAGATAGGGTAGTACAATTTTACATTCACATTTTTACCATGTCTTCATTTTTATCAGTTAACAGTTATCTGTAGTCTGCATAGTTTTTTATTGTGCCACAACGTTTTTTAGGTGAGGGAAAAATTCTAGCAGAGTAGTGACCTCACTGTCAAAGCATGAGGATATGTTAAGAGTGAAAAAAAACAACATTATAATCAATATTTCAGAATAATTCCCACTGCTGTACCCTTGGTTGACTTCTAAAAAATAAATAAAAATAAATAAATCTGACAATAAGCCAGTCTTTTAAACAGCTCTTTCAGAGGAGAGGCTCCTCAAGATCCGGCTCTTTCGATGAGCCATGAATCTCATCTGTACTGACTTTCACCTGGTTCTTGGTTCACCAACCGGACCTTGAATGCCTCACAATGTATTCGTCAGTTTCTTTGTTGGTAAGCTGAATGGCTTTTATCCTGCTGATGTCAACATGGATTTCAATACCGATTTAAAAACTGAATCCTTATTTTTGACTGGTCAGACTTGCTCTACAGTTTGGCTATGCTTACCCAGCTGCTTAAAGAGATATTCTGGAGTAAAATTAAGTTAGGGTCAAACACACCGTAACAGCATGTTAGCCACCCCTTAGAGAGATGAATGTTGCCGACTGCTTGCTTCTCTAGTCATTCCAACTTTAGTAACGACCACAAGATACCAATAGGCAATGGTCTACGTCTCCATGCGCAAACCTCAACCAAAGAGCCTATAGCCACAAATAATGCTCAGAAACTTCATCAACAGTACATAAAGGGTCCCAGCCATAGTCCTAGCCAGAGATGGAGTACTTGACCCCAGTACTTGAGTAAGAGTACAAATACTCCTGGTCAAAATTTACTCCGCTACAAGTAAGAGTAGCTTAGTCAATACGTTACTCGAGTAAGAGTAAAAAAGTACTTGCTTTTAAATGTACTTAAGTATTCAAGAGTAAATGCTTTTAAATGTATATAAAGTAAGAGTAAGAGTAAATTCCTATTTTTTCACATGAATTACTGTCATTTTACAATTTTATTTATAGTACCTTGTTACTCTTGTTTCAGAGAATGAACTCTTTGAAACCACCTGCACTGATGTGCTTGCCTGTAGAACCAGTTGGGGCGATGACATAAAAATGACTAAATAGCTTAGAGTTTTGAAGAATTAAGAGGTTGGACACCCAAAAAAATCTATCCTATAGCAACCCACATGCTCTATTTGAGACCATAACGCTAAAATGTCTGATGGATGTCGTTAAAAAACACGACAAAGAACAGCAATGATTGTGGCCCTCTATATTTGAGCCATTTCAGAGTTAAATTTTTATCCCCCCAGGCTGTGAACGACCAGACCAGCGCCTCATTTTCACAGGGAGAAAAATAACAATGTCGTTTACGCTCTCACACAAATAAAGTGCGCCTGTTTTGTTCCTCATTTCCATGCAGCTGTCTGGGTCTGGGAGAGCCAATGATAGATCTGCTGACTTCCAAATGAGCTTCACAAGAGCAACCTTCATTTTGCAATAAAACCTAATGTACAGATGTAGAGGATAAAAGCTCGTATAATGGTCCATGGGCTGTTAGGAGAGCCTAATGTGGTTGATGCATTACAAGCTGCCTCTACCTTCTGATTTCTGTCTGTCTGGTGTGAAACATAAGCTTCACATAGCTCAGAGTCAAGTGAGACTTACAGAATATGAATCTACTTCACATCTGATATCAGGTAGGGGTGGTGCAAAACCAGCTGCTTCAAAGCCTTTCTTAGCAGTTTCTCTTCTGACAGTGAGGTTCTTTAATGAGTCCTTTTTGCCTCTGAATATTGAGACAGAGAGAAGGAAGCCACTGTGCTGCAAAAAACACATGCTACATTATTAGGCACTGGAAAACACAGCAGTGTCATTGAACTGCCGTCCCCTGCAGGACTGCACTGTCTACTACAGACGGGTTCAGTGACTGCACAAACTAAACCAGGCTGGCTACACCCCTGCTATAATGGGCCTTATCTGACAGAGGGATTAGTGTTCAGCAGAGCAAAAACACCATTTAGCCATGGTCAGTTGGGAGGGCGCTAAAAAAAACCCTCCTGTGATGCATTGGCTTTGTGATCTCCCAGCAAATTAAAGGAAACACAGGAGCCCTGACTTTGCCTCATTACAGCTGCTTGTAGTCACTGGAATTAAAGACGAATTGGGTGAACACAACCCACAAACAAGGCTGAGAAAATGTAAAAGAATGAGAGCGGAGGAGTTCACTTTGTGAGGTTAACTAGCCTTGCCCCGAGACAGGAATTAACACACCACACAAAATCACAGCAAGAGCTTCCTCTCTAGTTTCTTGTGTTTTTGGACTATCTGGAAATGGATGAAATATAAAAGGGAGCTGCTGTGAAACAGTAGGTGGTGATACCTTAAAAACTGCATTTCAGCTGTGATCTTGTTCTTTTTTGAAATGGATCAGTGGCTTTTCTTTTGTTCCACTTCAAAGGATCATCTGCTCTCATTAACTGTCATCTTGGGATAATTTGCAGGAATATTTAAAAACACCACAGTGAGACTTAAAGTGCTTGAATTTCCTCTTTGCTTGTTTGATAATGGCGCACCACCTACTGTGCAAAGAGAAAAATGAAAGCCTGGGGTTAACCTCATCCTACTGAGTGATAGAAATAAAGTCTTTTCAAACACTAGCTCCAGCACTAATTTAAACTAAAAGTAATAAAAGAGGACATCACTCACAAAAAATTAACTTGAGGGACATTTTACACAACAAAGAAAGGCACAGACAGAGGGTGGGGATGATCTATATCAACCATTGTCTTACTTCTTAGAGCAGAAAGAGATGGTGGAGTTCTTTCCTGCGGGCCAGTTGCACGACAATCTACATTTACCAGCAATAAAACTTACACAAAACTTAGACTATTCCATTTAACACCCCAAGTGTATGTGAGTGAGTGTGTCTGGAGAACTCTTGCTTGTGGCATGTGCGAGCTGAGGTGATGCTCGGGCAGACGGGCACACTGCGTGGAAGTAAGAAAATGGCAACAGTGTTGGACGAAAAATGACAATGGTGATTATCCTGGCCCCGTGGCGCTTTGATCTGATGGTGGGTTCAAGTTACCTCGGAAGTCAGAAGTCCAAGCTGGAAATGAAGTCACACCCGAGTTACCAGAGTTTCAGTTACCAAGTCAGAAACGAACAAAATCAGAGGCGGAAACAAGATGGCTACATCTACAAAAGTTATTTTAGTGTTTGCCTTGCTCTTGCATCGTTCAGACAAGGCAAGTGCTCAAAGTAGGTGTAGCCATCTTGTTTCCGCCTCCGATTTTGCTTTTTTCCGACTTGGTAACTAAAATGCTGACGTCATTCCCAGCTCGGACTTCTGACTTCCGAGGTAACTTGAACACAGCATGAGAGTAAGACAGAACCCAAAGTTCTTATCCCTGTCTGGTAAGATTGATTCTAATTCTACGAAGGGACCCAAATGTTGCTATTTTTGTTTCTAAGGCAACAATTAGCCACAGTCTACCTGATGTACGATAAAGGCAGCACAGGAAGCAAAGCTTTCAAAGCAGTATGTGTCAGGAACACTTGATTGTAGCCTGCGTCTCTGCCGCTTCAGAAGTGACATGTTTGTGTTGCAGCTGTTGTTTCTGTGACCTCCGCAATGGCCTGCTCTTTCTGTAGTCAGAGCGGCAGTGATTTATCTTCACATGTTGCCCTTTGCCTCAAACCCAGGAGCGGATCTGCACAGTTTACCAAACTGCCAAGGCACAAAGCCACTTTGTTTTTTTTCAAAGGGAAACCATTTACAGCAGAGAAGAAACCAGAGCACGCTGTACATTCTCTGCTTAAGGGCACACTGTAATTTATATGAAAAACATAATCCTTGGGCTGATTCAGTTATTTATTTAGCAATACATATGCAAAAACCAACCCCAACATAACCAGAATCCTCCATGAGTAAACAAGTCTCTTCTAGTCTGTGCTTAAGTGCAAACTGGAAGACATATGTATCACAGGTTTTGCAATCACTTTCTTTCCTGTCTGATGGAGCGATAACTTAATTGACCCCAATCGTGTCGGCAAAATCAATTGAGGGTCATTTGCTCTTGCTTGATTTGCTTGATGACTGCCCTTTAATTTAGATAACAATTACCTTTTTTGTACAGCCTGAGTGGTAGGAGTTACCATTTACTCCATTTTCTGTTTTTGTTGGCATTATCAGAAAGGCCATACTTGTTCTTTGAATTTATTAGTGAGTGGTCATGGTGTACTGTAATTAACAAACATGCAGGGAGCAAGATGTGAGGAACACCAGTCAATATAATGCACTCCAGTACACTACTTTGGGTAACACTTAATTTGACGCCTATAACACATTATAAATATATTTATAATGCGTTATAATCCTGTTATAGCACTGTATAACTATAGTTATAAACACTCATAAATGATCATAATGCTTTATAGCAATAATTATAAAACATTATAAGGCATGTTATCATGACTTACAAGGTCAGGTATTATAATGTCTTATAACTGTAAACAACTCACTGACAATGCCCACATAGATAATGCAATGCGATTGTTGTTAACAGTTATTAGATATTATAATACCTGACCTTGTAAGTCATAATAAAATGCTTTATTATGTGTTTTGATTATTGCTATAAAGCATTATAATCCTTTATGAGTGTTTATAACTATAGTTATACAGTACTATAACATGATTATAATGCATTATAAATATATTTACAATGTGTTATAGAGATAGGCGTCAAGTAAAGTGTTACCCAACCTTATCTAATTTAAAGCACAGCTCTCACCTGCCTGATCTAGTGGACAAAAACTAAAGATTCAAAAGATTCCTGTATTAGTATTGGGTTGGACTACACTGCACAGGTGTTCATAATGGTATGAGTTTGACCTGCTGTTCCTTTTCTTTTTCATCATTACATCATCACTGATTCAATTTCAGTAAGGTAAGGTTTGAAGCTTGTGTAGCTTTTAAGCAACAAGCAGCCACTTTAGAAAGTTACGATTGATTTTTAGGTTTGATGGATTAATCGTCTGCCTATCCCTAAAGCTGTATACAGTGCATATTCTGGCTTTTGTATACAGGATGAGCAGCTAAGCCACTATTTCATTTTATTTTTTATTCTTTGAGAGAGAGAGAGTGTGTGTGTGTTTGCTTCGTTTTTGTGTGTTTTTAAATGGGTAAGGGAGAGAAAATATAATGCTCTTTGTTTAGCTAGAGAAAGAGATATGAAAGCACCGTTCATCTAGTTTACATACAGAGCAAAAATAAGAATTCCTCTTTAGGTCCATCTCCCACTGACATCCAGCTTCCCTGATCTCATCTGAGCCGCTGCAGAGTCATCCATTATCTGCTACTACCGAGAAAAGCTTGTCTCACACAATACAAGTCGTGCTGTTAACACAGCTCCTGCCACCAGAGACAAATCAAATGCCTGGATAACCATATTCCAGTGAAATGCATTTACTGCAGCAAAAACATACTTTGCTACCAATTCTGTCACTGACAATTGTTGAACACTGAGTGACACATCAAGATTTTTGCCTAAAAGATGTAGGGGCAGCATGACCAACATGTAATCATGCAAGGTACGGACACGCGCACATTTATTGGAGTCAAACTAATTTAGCTGATTTCATCTTCGCTGCTACTTTGATGGAGCCACTACGATAACAGCAGACACGTCCCCAGACAACAAGGACTATGAATTTTGTTACACGTCATGAAAAACAAGGAGAGCCTTTCCTCATTGACAGTGCAGAGAAGAGGATCAATTACACCAAGCAACAGTTTTAAATGTACAGACAGGCATGCCTTTTCACATTGAGTAGTGAAATACAATCTCAAATGGGAAACATGGCAAGTAAAATACTCTTTCTCTCACTAACCAAAGAGCATTATATTTTCCCTCCTTTACCAATTTGACAACACACAAAAAACGAAGCACATACACTCTCTCAAAAAATATGAGTAGTAGTGAATTTATAATTATAGTTTAATCAGAAGAGGCACCATCATGAGTGAAAAGTTCTTAATTTTACAAGTTTACAAAAAAAAAAGAAAAAGAAATGTGCCAAGTCTCTGGTGATGAGACCCTATTGTTGCTGTGATCCACTCTGGATGACGAATTGACAGAGCAAAGAGGAGAAAAGATTTGAGTTTGACAGCAGCAGGAAAATGAGGGTCAAGGCAAAAGCAAGTCTGATAGAAGAGTTAACACCCATGATCAGCTGAGAAGCAGATGAAACTGAGCTGGAAAGTGAATGAATAGAGGATACAAAACAGTCTCTTCCTAGTTTTTCTTCACTTACTTTGACCTTCATCAACCAGCCATCCAACCGCATCGTTCTTCATCACTAACAGCAGTGTCTAAAGTTTCATTGTGCCTTTGAATAGAAGAGAAGAAAGCTTTTTCACATCACTCACGCTCATCCTACACACATCAAACACAATACTGTACCAGCATGAAATTCTGTGCAGCCTATATGAAACACCTTTGTTTTCTCCACACAAGTGTCTGTGTCCTGTATACCAGCTTGACCACAAGTATAAAATGCAGAGAGGCAGCTACTCCACCACAGAGAGCCTGATGAGGTAAACAGTGATGTGGCTGTCTTAGTTAACAGACTGGTTGTGACGCCTTTCTCCCTCACGGGTCATATTCATGCATTTTAAAGACACTGGGGATTTACTGTTGAGTTAATAAACACTGGCAGACATGGGTAGTGTGACAGTTACCACAGGCTACAATCAACTACCGTACCTACGGCTAGCCAGACTGCAAACTCCACATGGCGAAAGAAATGGTGCTAAAAAGATCTACACAGCTGCATATAAGTTGTGTTTTTGCAATGGAAATCGAAATGCAGGACTGGCTTTCCTCTAAATGAGCTTCCAAAAACTGGTGGCATAGTGTGAGTAAACAGTTTGATACTTTTGGGTGGGCAGGGCTTTGAACAAACAAACAAATAAAAACCCTTACTTGTATGCTACCACTCAGTGAATTAATGATTTGTCAGGCCCGGCAAAGATGAGCTGGCCTGCTGGACATTCATAAGAAAACAAACTGAGGGCAGATAAGTCCTTGGATGCACACATGTATATAGTTGATTACAATGGCAATTATACAAATGAGGGTGACAAATAAACTGTTTCCTCAATTTATTTTGTTTTGCTCGCTAAAGCTTATGTTAGCTCATGTAAAAATAAAGGTAATAGTACAAAGAAATCCAATATATATATATATAATCCAATTTAATCCCCAATTTCTTATTAAAGGACAACGATTACCCTATTTAACCAAATGCAATCCAACCATTCAACAGTAAATACATGCTTTATGAAGTGTGCACAGCAC
The DNA here is from genome assembly GCA_962446985.1 of Xyrichtys novacula. Taxonomy (NCBI): domain Eukaryota; kingdom Metazoa; phylum Chordata; class Actinopteri; order Labriformes; family Labridae; genus Xyrichtys; species Xyrichtys novacula. Next base: position 7,783,107 of record OY660871.1, on the reverse strand, counting down.
ATGTTAGCTTTTTGATAATCAACGTCATCCTTTTGGTCTTGCTATATTTTTAACCAGATATGTCATTGTTTCTGTTGACAGGCAGTGGTGGCTTGTATATGATAAATGTAGTTTGGAGATATTAATATTATTTCTTTTATTCGGGGACCCAAGAAAACCAAAAGACAAGAGTCCAAGACTACTTTGCACAGTGGTGATACTCACCTCATCACAACTTTGTTATCATTCATCTGAATTGCTAAACGAAATGACATTTGTCGATGTCAGGTGCAAAGTAGTGCAGTAACAAGTTACAGATAAGAGATTCGAGTAACAAGGACAAATGTGAATGAACAAAAGGACATTAAAGATGAACTCAAAGAAGACTTTAACAGCTGAATAGTTGTGAGATATTGTGACCCCTAAAGGGTCTATGCACCAGTACCTGCTGTAACCTGTATTTTAAAGTTGAGTCTGTCTGGAAATTTTAAATTGTATAATTACAACAGGATCTGCTGTTAAGTATACAGAAAATATCTTAAAGATATATGAAGGAAATGTAATTTCATATGAATTTGAGAGAGGCGTGGGGGCATGATGTTATCATTAAATGTAGGTAATTATGCATAGGAAAATTTGCTGACCAATTAGATTTTAGGGGTGACCCATGCCCTTGAGCACACTGCCTATTTTCTTCCTTAAATTAAAAACACTTTTTTTTCCTCTAACAGACTCAGTAATTAATGCAAAGAACATATCAAAGTCAAATGGGAATGCGCGCTGACATTCAGTCGATATGATCTGAAGAAGCCAGACAAACACATCTCTGTACAATCCTGTTTTACAACTGTAGATAATATGATAATGCTTGCCAAAGAGGCTTTCACAGAGTGCAATCACTTCAAGCCTCCGCCTGAACAGAATTTACAGTTTGAAGTGGCTGGTACAAACAATTACAGGAAACGAGGCGCTTTTTGTTGTCAGTCTGTCTGACAAAATTTCCCAAAGGTGTTTTACTGTCGCAGCATGGAGTCCTCGACTCTGCTGTTCCTGTCTGTCCCCCTGGGCCTTAACATCCAGTAAAACAGCAGCCAAGCTGCTGTGTGAACAGTGGAGGTGGTCAAATGAAATCAGCAGGGACACAGGGATCTTTTAGTTACATGAGAAACTGTTTACAGGCACTCCAAAGGGAATCGCTGTATGAGAGGCAGAGTCTGTATAATGCAAAATGCATTACTGTTGCTTATGTGCAGTAAAAGCAATCATTATCAAAAACAGAAAGGCTTCAGTCTGAATATTTGCGTTTTATTTGTGTGGGAGCCTTGCTGAGCTAAGTTACAGAAAACAAAACACTTCATCAGGTCTGTGTGTCCAGAGAACAACATGTCTGAGCCTCAATAACTTCACTTCAATTTTCACACTCATGCAGAGGACTTAACAAGACACAGCAGATGGTGCAGGTGCTGCACTGAACATATCAGAAGGGGAACAGGAAGAAACCACGCCCTGACTGACGACCATATGGACGAGGAGCAGTTTTCAACACAAGCTCTACAGTTACATCAATCACATCTCCACCTCCATTAAAATTACCCCCACCCCACACACACGCACATACACAAAAGCTGCTGAGAAACTCAGGTTTACTCCCCCTAAAACAGATGACTTAACACAGGATAAGGAATTTCAGATACTTTAGAGTTCACTGTCTGTATTTGCTGCATGTCTGTGTATTTTACATGCAGGCCTACAAATCTCACAGATATAAGGAAAACAATAATCATAATATAGTCTAAGAAAGCCCTGAAGCTGCAGCAGCTTTTTTTCTGGATTGCAGCGACAAACCTACTCCAGTCTGTACAAAATATAATATAGAAGCTTGTGTTCTATTTATTCTTATTGTTTATTTTGAGTAGGAGGCAGTGAATGCATTAAACTGTCACATGGATTTGGACTTGCCAGGGATACGGGAGGCAGTCTTTTCGTCATAGATGTTTGGGATGAAAGCAAGTATGAAGCTATTATTGGAGCAAAATAACTGTGCACCTGTGACAGTTAAAGTTGTACTCTTTGAAAATAGTCACACACACACATGTAAAAATGGAAATCTGAAACCACAGAGGCAAACACTTTGGGAGCAGCAGACTTGTGAATCTTTTTTTCACCTCCTGCAAACACAAGAGCAACACCTTTAATTCTTTACGGCAGGTGCACAAAACCTGTCTTCACTGCACTGCCTCTCTAACACTCATATAAAATGAACAAGTGCTCAAATGTTCCAATCCAAAAGGCTAATTTGTTTATAAGACTTACACAATAACAACTCAAATGTTTTAATCCATTGGAGCAGCAAAGCTCCAACATGATTATCATATTTGAACGAATTGCTTAGTTTTAGGTGTTATACAAAACATAACACCTGTGTTTCTGACAAAAGATTTATCTTATGTTGGAAACGATACAAAACTTTTACGAGCAAAATTTTGTTTTTTGAAGTTTTTTTTAAGGATGTTAATCCCCAAAGCATTGATATTTTATTTGTCAATATCACACTCCTCTGTGTGTAATAATGATAACATATTAAGAAGAATAATTATAACTTCTTTTATACATAAACTATATACTGTATACTTTTGAAAACAAGTCTTTACAAAGTGCTTTAACATGCAGAAAAACAAAGCAGTAAGATAAAGACAAAACAAAACAACAACAGCAATGTCTGAGATAAGAAATCAAATGTTTTCTTTCAATGGTTTGACTGTGAACACAGTTATTAGGGAAAGACAAAGTGATTACTTGGGGTCAATAAAAACCCAACATCTCATTATAAAAAAGACAAACACACAGAAGTTTCAACAATTGTATCGCTACTTCAACCTTTAAAATCTATATCATTACAGATTATAGTCAAGATGCAGCCCAAGTTTCAACCACTTCCTGTTTACTGGCCATTTGTACCTGTTCAAGTTGATTTTACACTTGTCTTCTTTTATTAACTGGCTTTCTTGCTGCTCAATGCTGTGTTTAAAACTTGAACCTGACTGGTAAAATAAAACCTTGACAATGGTAATGAATTCTAAAAAGCAAAGGTGACATTGGAAAAAGCAGTAAACTGTTTATGCTATTGGCAATGTGACAAAAAAAATAAGCAAGGATAAACCACAGGGAGCAAATTTTTAATTGTACTATAATTTATTATGAGCATAAAACTTTTTAATGACCAACCAGTAAACCACGGAGAAAAAGAGGCAGTAAGGGAGGTCTACCAAATTGAAGAAAACGGACACAAAGCAACCACAAATGCGGACATGGCATGGGCTTCAGCAGTGTTACAGGGCTGGCTGAGAGAAAAGAAAGTGCCACCAAATCTCAAAAGTTATGAGGAAGGAGACCTTGTACGGGTTTTGCTCTTATTTTTTGCACTTATTGAGAGTACCAACCAAAAAAAAAGAAAAAACTAACGTTCAAACTTTGGCATGAAATGTTCAGTTTAATTCTCCCATTTCTAATATTTAGACTTCAGCATGAATTAAAGCGTTAACTTTAGTAGCCTGACAAGAATACTGTTGCACGGGAAACAGAGGAAACTGAAGAGCCATTTTTAGCTGTGCAAAGAATCTATTTTGATCAAATCATCTTCAAAAAAAAAAAATGCTGCTAACTTTGTGTGTCCTTAGTTCGTTGTAAAGTAATAGGCAGGATAAGGACTAGTTTGTTGGTGGTTGTGTGGACTCCTTTAAGGTAGGACAAGACCCCTTTTAACAATACACTATCCTTTTTTTTTTGTCATGTTTGAAAATACTGTTTAAAAACTTTTGATTCATGCTCAAACTTTAAGGTATTATACCACCACGCCGAAAATAGGCTCTAATAACAATCAGTTGTTGCTTCTCACAAATAAACAGGTGAGGCCACTTCCTGTTTTATGTCCTTAATTTGAGGATAATAATCTCAAAGATTATTTATTACAAGTCAAAGTAAATACCCAGTATTGATTTGGTTTTCATATAAAATCATTTATAGTCTGAATTTTTCAGTCTTTTTCTACTAGCTTTTTTAATGTATTTATCTGACTATCTTTCTTTTCTTCTCTCTTTCTCCGCTTATCCATGGCATTTACATTAGTAATGGTGAAAGAAAGAGGAGGTGTTTGAAAAAAACACATGTAATGTGAGCCTTAATGTGTGGAGAAGAGTCTGCTCACAGAAAGGAGTAGGTGTAGGAATAATGTACTGCACATAGCAACAGATGCTACTGTCAAGCGCTATGAACTGGAGGAAGCTGCGAAGAGGGTCTGGCACCTTGTCAGGGTGCTATTCACACTCTCAGGCAAACAATATGTTTGAAATTGTCACTGGCTTCATGCATTTCCTGTCGCCAATGAAAACGCCTCAGGTTGACACTGATCTTTTCCTATCAAAGGGAGCCTTTCAGACAAGACAAGACAAGAACTGGTATTGAAATGTTGTGATTTGGTTACTGCTACTGTCGGATACCATCCTTCTTACATCACCTTGGAGTTAGACCGCTCTGGAAGTTCTCATCATTTGTCTCGACTTTGGTTCAACTTTTCAATGGATCCATGTTAATATATTGATAATTCTGCACTCATATACAAAACGATTAGAAGTCTGTCCAAGTAATCATCACTCCATTTGCAGAGCAAGGCAAGCTTGAACAAATTATTGATAAACCTTGTTGCAGGAAAATGAAATTCTCAGCGGACAAGAATTCTAAGCTGCAGTTTTCCCTCGAGGGTGGACTGCATGTAATGTCCTTGGCAGCGAAACATGTTATTAGCCACTCACAAAGAAACCGCGTGAAGTGTTTGGTGTAGTCCCCTGCTAATCTGTTGGCTCTGATGACTGTTCTTTCTTGTTGGGTTTTATGTAAACTCCATCAAAAGCGTCTTTCTTCGTACAATAAATAGTTGTCTTCCATTTAAGAAAATGAACCCTCAAAGGGAAACAGCCATAAATGACAACAAAGAAACCATCTGAGCTCAGCTGAATACTGTACTGTTGGAGCTTTACTGTAAGCAGATGTTGCAGAACCCTAGAGGCTGATGGCCAACATCTCAAACAGCACACTTCATTAATTTCATTAGTTTGGACCACTCTTGTGAGGTGAAAAAGATTGCACCGCATTGATTAGAATTAATTAATATTGATTGGGATCAATCCAGCAGGGCCAACATGTGAGAGCTTATAGGTGACAGGGTCCCTGAAATACTTGCACAGGCTTATTTATGTATTAAGCTGCCAAATGTTAAAGGAAAAGGTTGCTGAACAGTAGCTGTGATGGAGTTTCCCTGTGGTCACTGAAGGGCATGGGAATACTGAATATCTCCTCACATTTTCTGAAACATTAAAGCATAATAAAATTCTGATCCCATAACCTTGGGCTTTTTTTTACTGGGCTCATTCGCTGATAAAATCAACATCTTAATATTTCCCAGCTGAAAATTATCTGCATGCCCTAAAAGTAGTACTTGATAAAAGTAGAAGCAGCTGTTTGCCACATTTTAATTTAGCCACTCCGGTGTGATGCCCTTTCATAATTTGGCACATCTTCATGAACGGCACGTTTACTGTGTGAATAAGCAAAATGGGGAAACTAAGCCAGAAACACACTCACACAATCATTACACATCCTTATTATTAATTAAAGAGCACGCCCAGTTTGACAGGGGAAAAAAAAACTACAAATTACAACCTTTTTTCTTCAAATAAGCTTCTGTCCATTAGTATTCAAGTACAGTGGAGACCTCTGATGGACAAAACACCCTGGAATGAGGTGTTAGCAGATTCTGGTAAACACAAGGTGCACTGTTGAATCATGGGTAGACCTGGGCTGTTAAAAGCGTGAGAATGCACTCTTATATAGAGATCTTTTGGTCATTCAAATATAGAAATTCAAATATAGTCTTTTTTTCCTATAAGGAACAGGTGTGGCAATATCAAGAGTTAAGTGAAGGGGAAGCAGTGGTGTATAGTCAGCCCTTACATATGCTCTGGTAATTTGATTGACTCTGGGCAGCATGTTGTGCCATGCTCCAGGGCTGGGAAATATCCAATTAATAATTACAATTGACAGGCAGTCCATATGTCAGTGTGTCGATTTAGCTAGCAGGGAAGACGGCATCTCCCCCCCTCCGCACGTGTTGGGACATCTGTGCAGTAAATTAGCAGAAAGAGAGAGAGAGAGTAGAAAAAGGAAACTCATTCAGGAGGAAATAATCAAACACAAACAAGTGATTATAGGGAAGGAAAAAGTGAGTGTTAGTTAAAAATAGAGTCAAAACATGCCTCGAATATGGCCTTAAAAAGAAGCTGCAATAACTGCATTTGGGCATCAGTGGAGTGGTCACCAGACATCTTTCAATACCAGCCTAAATAAGAAAACAAACTGTCTAAAGTTGATAGTAAAACACTGATTATAGACGTTCTGCTAGCTTTGCAAACAATACGCTCTCTGCTCTTCTAACTTTATAACTCACCTGAAATCTGCAGAGGGAATAAATATAATTTTATCCCATATGTCACTCCTCACTCTCTCTCACCCAACTCTCTTATCCACCCTACTTAAAAGCTTTAAAGCTCAAAAATGTCTTCTTCATTTACATGTTATAATGTCATAATAACTATGATTAAACTCAAATGAGGACTATTTGATCGTTTGTACTGCTAAAATAAGAAACTTCATTACATGGCAGCTCTTTCTGTGTGTACTCAGACTAGATTGGATCATTAAGACATGCCTTCAGCTACCCCTAAGTGCACAATCATTACAGACTAACAAATGCACGCCTTGAAGCAAACTTCAGCTGAGAAGGTTAAGATGTCTCAATAAGAAACATTATACTGTAAGTGCATGGAAAATTAACTAACAAAATATCAGCAATTATTCCACTAGAGAGATTCTACAACTGCAGCAATAAGACAAAAAATGTAGTAAGTTTGGTTTAATATAATTTCACAAGAACACAGCCTCAGAAAACCACATTGCCAACCATTTAAAGTATCTTAATTATGTAAAACTGAGTAAACAATGTGCTGAATGTATTTGTGTAAGAAAGGCTCCAGTAGGTCGAAGGGATTGTAACAAAAACTCTCTCTATTTTCCAGAGTGAAGTTGTTTCAAAGTTTTTGTCACACGCATGGATACACATTGTTGAGAACAGAAACAATTAAAACATGATTTTGTTTAGGCCCATTTTCTTGGGTGTTGCACTAAGGGGGACAGTTTCAGATGCATACTCTGAGGTGTAAATTTTATGAGCACCATTTGAGGAGCACACTTACATACAAGCTTTCACCTGCACTGCAATGTGCATACTTGAGGTGCAAACTTGAGTGCATAAACTTAAGTGCACTTTTAAGAGGCCAACTTGGTACACACTCTTAGAACACACTGTATTACCTCGTCCACCTTAATAAGCGTACTTTTTTAAGGGTACAATATGAAGTACAACAGTGAATCTACTTAGAAGTACATGATTTAAATTGTAAACCTCAAAGATTAATTTGACCTGAAATAGTAAATAATTGCTTTTAAATGTTTTACGAGACACAAGGAGACGTGAAAATAAAGATCTGTCTGTTTTCAGCTGAACTACTATAACAGCTTTTTTTCAACATAGCATCACAAGGGGGACTCAAACTATCCACATATGCCTTTACTTAACCCACAGTAGTAGGTTTCAGAAACTATGGCTGACATTTCCTACACAAACACCACATGAAAAATAACTCATTAGGATGCTGTCATCTCGCTTACTCTCTGTCTCTCCTTCTTTCTGTCCATTTTTCTCTGTCCCCTCACTTTCATCAGTCTTTGAAAGTGTGAAAAAGGAGATGCAGATGCAGACAAAGGTTCAAAGAGCTCAGATCGTGTGCATGAGCTCCAGAATGGAGGATAATTACATACTGAAGTGACAAAGTAAAATGAAACTTTCTTCTACTATTTATCAGCCAAATAAACAAGCTTAACTGTAGACTGGAGCCTCAGATTGCTGTGGAAAAATAGACAAAATAACCTGCGTGTTCAACCCACAGATCAACATTTGCTTAAATCTGATTAATCTCCCAATAGTGTCAATAAAAGCTTGCATAGACGTAAATTATGTATCAAATCAAATATAAGACTAGATGTGGGAAAAAAAGGGTACATACTGTGCTGCTTATTGAGAAAGCTATAAAACATGACACTGACAGTCACACAGACAGACTTATGTTGTAGCTGCACGCTTTGTCTATGAATCATCTGGATTTTCACTGAATTCTTCATAACCTAAAATCTGTAATGTAAACACAGTATTAGGTATGGTTAGCTAATGCTGGTTACTAGCACTAGCATCTCCTAATCCTGTTCTCTTAGACGTGTAACATGCTCATTATAAGCTTGCAGTCATATGAAGATGAATTAACATTTTCTTCCTCTTTATGGGCATTATTTATACAAATAATTGTACTCAATGATACACTGGAGTCTCCACACTGTAAGTTGCACTGCACTTTAAAGTGCTCATGTTTAATCGCACATTTTAAAGTGAACCTCTGCAGGCACACTTCAAAATGCAGGAGGCACACTTTTGGAGGCACACATTTTATTGCATGGTTTTGAGCATGGTTTGATATGAACAGTTAGAAGTTGCACAGTTAAAATTGCATCCCTGTGATAGGATTTGATTAGATTAGATAAGATTAGATTAGATACAACATTATTTATCCTTTTGAGAAGATTCCCTTAAGGAAATTAAAATGTTTGTGTGCGCTTAGTAGTACATTTACTTAAGTCTACAATCTTCTTTTACAATACAATACAATACAATATAATATAATACAAGAAATTTATTGAGCCCCAAGGGGAAATTCGTTTGTATTTTACATGTTTGAGTCTGTTTTTGAAGTGCAAACTTATATTAGCACTCAAATGTGCACTCTGCAGCACTGCGGAGGTCAATGGAAGGCCACACAAAGTACACTTGAAGTGCACCCTCATACGTTCACTTACACAGAACAGGGGAGGCGGGCAGGGTACACTATTAGACATACAAACAACCATTGATGGGCACATTCACATCTGTTACCATTCGGAGTGACCTGTGAAGATCTAAAAGCCAAAGAGAGAGCACATTTTTAGGTTAAAAGGATGGCAGCATAATACTGGAAATAATTACTCTTCTTTTTTCTCTATGTCGTGTATTGCTATACAAAACCATAACAGAACACAGACGTATTAAATGTATTATTCAAATAAAGAAGATAGAAGAATAACATTTTTTTAAAGGCTTCAAGACTGAGACTTCCAACAGAACAACAAGCCCTCCCACTCTACCACTTCCCAAAGTTGTATTTTCGTCTGGCGGAGCCCGGCGTAAGGCGAGTTTGGTATTTTCGTGGACTGAGTCGCACGGAGGCGAGCCGAGATCCGCCAAGCTGGGCGTGGTGGCGTGGCAGGGGGAGGTGTTGACAGAATCAGCTGGCGCAGTGACATTTTCATGCTCGCCACCGGCGTGTAACGTGCGCTGAAAGCTCGCCGATTCAAACCTGGTCAGCTTTCAGCGCAAGGCGGAACGCAGCTGGTCTAGCAGTATTTTGGTAGACCGGCGGCGTATCGACATATGTCACTGATACCTCACCGGCAGGTTTCCACAGTGTCAGGCAGATTTCAGTGCAATAAGTAATCATCATCAACTATTAATCTGAGTCAGCACATACATTTAGATCTATATAGATATATTCTGATCTATATCTGATCTGATGAGCGCGTTTGGCACGCGTTTGGACACACAACCTGACCGAATCAATACAGCTGAAACTGCATCAAATTAAATTAAATATCTAGTAAATAAACACACATGATGAAGTTAACAAGATATGTAACTTGTCTCCCTCCTTTTCTTTCTTCCTCTTATTTCTCGCACAGCTCGACCTGGACACGTCTCCGTGTCCTCTGTCCGTCTTCCTGCTGCTGCTGCGGCTGAACAGATGATTTGTTTCAGTGCTCAGATGCGTTATCTACTTTAAGCCGACATACGGATATTATAATATTCAGTTTTGTGGGCCAAATTTATTTTATATGCCAACATCCATGAAAGAAAGAGCCAGGCCACGGAGCGCGATGCGTCATTTACGCACAGATGGTTCTGATTTTAATGCCATTTGTGGAGTTTATGTTGTGATCTGTGCGCTCAACCCACCTTTGTCACGTGAGGTTTGAATATATGCAACTTTATGTGAGTGTCATTATTTGTGGAAAAGGGTGTTTGTCTTACCAGTGGGTCCAACATTACGCACACCAAATCCATCTGTGCTCAGATGAGAGAGTGTGGAGGACACTTGTTGAGGAGCTGCCCTCTGTCGCCATCGTGTGGCATAACTGTCTTCAGACATCTCTTGATCTCTTTGACTACTTCATGAAAATAGTAATACGCCTCGCCGGTGGCGGATTTAAAGGCAAGGAGAGGAGCTTATTTGATTGGTGGAAACAGGTCTCGGCTGTGTTAAACCGACTCCACGCCCTCTCTCCTCCCCGTCTATGACTTATGCTGCCGGGAGGAGCTGAGTTAGGGAGGGGGATACTTACGCCGGGCTGCGCGGCTCACCAAAATACCAAAATGTGCTTGGGAACGCCTTGTCAGCGCGGCGGATCTGATTGACGCTGCGCTTGCGGCACGTCTCCGGTGAGGCACCAAAATAGAGCCCTAAGACTTCCAACAGAACAACAAGCCCTCCCACTCTACCACTTCCCAAAGACTCCCTCTTCAAAATACAGGGGAAACAGGTAAGTGTCACATTTCCTGCTGAAAAAATTTTGTTGTTGTTGTTTATGAGAGCTTAACATGTGATCCTCTTTGTTTTTTTGCAGCTCTGTGCTGTATTTGTGCTGCAAATAAAGTCTCAAAGATGAGATGCTGAGTGACACAAACACAACACCAAACTAAAAAGAAACTTCACTAAATATGCAAATTTACCTGCCTACAACAAGACAACAATTTCCCTTCACATCCGCTCCACTACACTGTCCATTTTTTACGTGATTTCAAGAGTCTGTTTAATACAACAGACCGTCTTTAACAGTGTTTGATGAAGCTGGAGAATTTGAAAATAAAGATCTTTAAAAAAAAGTTGTTGCGTCGTGTATATCTCTGGCAAACCAGCATGCTTCAAGCAGCTGATCAACAGTTAATTTGTAATGTTTTGTGACTATTTCATCGCTTTGTAGTAATGTGCAAAGCACCTGCCTGAACTCACACAGCAGAAATTAGTCTATGGACACCTAAATGTGCAAGATTGTAACACTGCATAATTAAAGACTCCTCTCAATATTGTTTTGATGCGTTGCTGTGATTGCTACCGTGCTGACAGCCACAACACAGCCATGTTAATTATTCACAGCTCTAAAGACTGCTCAGATCAATAATTAACCAGAGAAACTGAGAAGAATCACTGAAAGCTGCTCTACAAAATGCATTAAAATGGCCTTTTATGTGAAAGAAGTTAGATTTAAACTTGATTTGATATGCGTGATCAATCATTCTATGCAGAATATGAGCTAAGTGTCTGTGTATCTGTGTTAGTGATAGTGAGCATGTGTGTGGTGGATAGAGCTGAACCACATTAGTGAAATATGAGAGGTAAGTGAGGCTGCTGAAGGACTAAGTGCCAGCAGCATGCAGAGTCTTCTAGCTTGTAAATGCTGCTACAGTTCTTCTGACTGATGCACATCTGTAATAGAACCTGTGCACATCAACTAAGAAAAAGTGACACTCATGCTCAACTTGTTAATGCGATCAATTCTGCAGCTGTGCGGCTCCAAGCCTTTGACTTTACTTGTCAAAAACGGCACTGCATCAACCGAATCACAACATCACAGGGAGGTTTTTCTTAATGGCGTTTGCTCGCTGACTTGCAGGAGATAAACACAGGTTACTGCCTTATGACACAGTTCACCTTGTACGGAAAACGCACCAATAACTCAGCAGGCCTGTTTTTTATCACACTTACACAATTATTTCCACTGAGCTGCCTGTGAAATGGAGGTTGTATGTACCTTGATATTTCCCATGGTGACCCTCTTCTTGTGGCATCAAGCCTGAGGTGGAAAACTCTTATACACCCTTATCATGTAGTGCTTACATGTCCCAGGTTACAAGAGGGGATGCAGTGATTTACTATAACAATTATCGGCATTTTGACATAATCAGCATCAAATCCACATCCACCCTTGCAAGGCCTGATATCACTAGTATAATACATCTTTCCCAGCATCTATTAAAATCATATCAAGTTCAAAAACAAACCAGTGTTATAAAATGTGTAGATATATGTACATATGTTGTGGTATGTATATTTGTATATGTATGTATGTATGTATGTGTGTATATGTATAAGTATACATATATGTTTGTATAGATGTGTATGATGTATATGTATATGTATATGTGTATATTAAAATATGACTGTAGGAACTGTTGATTAAAGGGTAGGATTAAATAGGTGTAAACTTCTTCCTACTATTTTTTGAACATGTAGATTGACTACACATGCAGGTTGTTGCCAACAATCCATGTTTTTCTTTTATTTATGGTATGCATGTGTTTGGTTACTACCTATATTCTGTTTTGTTTATTTACTGCATGTTTGAACTAAAGCATTCATTCAAAACAATCTTTTACCAGTGTTTTATATTGAATGTTATTTTTTTATTCAGTACTGATGGCAATAGTAGTCGTTACCTGAGTATTTTTCAGGTACCGAGAAGAAGATACTCCACCTGGGGCATTGTATGCAGGATGTGATGTTGGGTTCAGTAGTCTCATACAAATGTTAACCCTCATCCTGCAGACTACCAAAGTCTGCAAAGGTGGAAATGTTGCACTGTTGATATGAAAACATGTCAAACTATAACTTGACCTGAGGTTCGAGCACAAAGCTTGTCAGGACAGTTTCCCTGCCTGCTCACTTTGCTTTCAAAACAAACCTCTGCCTGAGTGACGATCAGAAAAGCAAACATGTCACCCCTCATGACTGATGCTGAATCTCTCTCGAGCTCACTCTAACAAATATGTCACCTTGCTTATACCGGTAAAGGCAGCATACAGGAGCTCATCGTTCAAATGTTGGCATGTCAGGGCAGAGTGCTGAGATGCACCAAGCCTCTGTAGTATCTTTACATTGCATCTGAGATATCTGGGTTTAACACCTCAGACTGACAGACAGTAATTACTTTAAAGATACAATTAGAAGTTTATACCTTTAGGATTCAAACTGTTTCATTCTCACTACTTAATAAAGTGGTAAAGAAAGAGCAGAAGTTTCTTGTTTCCTTTTGCACGGACCAAATAAGACATTACCTTATCTGACAAAGAACTGAAACCCACTGATTTCTCTCTCTGATCCATTTATTTGAGTTCGTTGTGAAAAATATTTGAACAGTTCTACACGAGTGGCAGTATCCTCAAGGATGTTTTACAAGTGAATTTGGATAGAACCCCTTAAACACAAACCCATGACAGCACCTTGGTATACTTTTTTTCATCTAATGACTCTAATAAATAACAGACTGTCGATAAGAGTCTGTTATGCTATATTTACCCAGACCAACACAACCCCTGCCCCCAACTTTGTTCCCAGTCTTGTATTTCCTCCCGAACACACTGTTCAAAACGGGAACAAAGTGTTTCATCCTTGAAGGGTGTTCTGGTTCAGTCCCAGAGACAGATGGCTTATTGACTGCCGCAACACTGCACCTTGCCCTCCGACTACGTTTGTGCTGTACTGCTGGCAATTTTGAGCAACAGTCTCACTGTCTGGCAGAGGCTAACATGTTCTGTCCGAAAGCAGCCGTTATACCAATAACCACCTGCTGTGCAGCTGAAAATTACTTCCAGACACAGAATCTAACTTTGCTGTGAGGACTGCTGCTCTTCAGCTGAATGGCAGCGATGTAAGAGAGCGAGTATCACTTCCACTTTGATTTCAGGGGTGTCCGGGAGGTCTTCTACAGAAAAAATATGTGCACTCAGTAAAACAAGGCTACCCTGTAAGTTCAGCAATATTAGCTTACGTGTAGCTGAAGGGCTGAAGTGTGAACAGTTTGGAGATAATGAGAGAGATGCTGAAACATCAATCCTTTCTTCTTCCTTTCTCTCTCTCTCTCTCTCTCTCTCTCTCTCTCTCTCTCTCTCTTAAGTTTACGGTTAAAGGGGTGAAATTTTATTCTGCATTCAAAGTAAGTCAGCAAAAAGCATCTACTCTTGTCTTTTGTGTTCTATCAACATTGTTTTACAAGGCCTGAGAAAATCATACAATCGGGTCTGAAACACTGCCAAAAAACACCCAAAGGTCAAACATAAAGTTGATTACACAACTGACCAGCTTTAAGTGTATTTTTAAAGTTACCTGGTCTAAGTTTGTCCAGAGAGTTTTTTTTTTTTATCACTCCACTCCGCGTTTGCTCTTTTTCTCCTAGATTTCACCTTACACGTGTATATCATCAGTTAGATTAGCTGATGTTTTTTAGTCTAAAGTTGTGAACTTTCCTTTTCTGACATTTCTTTGTTTTCATGTAGGCAGTGCTGTAAAATAGAACAACTGACCTGATCACTCTCACAGCAGCCTTACATTCCTTGCAGCAGGTATCAGATAAAAGACAATCTTCAGCACAGAACTAAATTTGAAGTGAACTGGCCTTCAACCAGCTCAGCTGGCTTACTTGGTGTTGGTCATAGGCCTATTGAATTACATTTCTTCAGAAGCTCTGACCTTTGATCTAACTTGAAAATATATTAAAAAACCTCTATATCAGTATTGACAGGAGCCATGCTTCAATCTTTTACTTCACTTACAGCTTTAACTCAATTCTGAACTAAAGAGCAGATTTTCACGTGTAGTAGAGAAGGAATTTTAAAGCATCATTAAAAACTCGAGGAGCTGAACTCCTCCACCACTTACATTTTTGTTTCAAGCTGAAGATCCAACATATCATTCAGCCTTTTCAAGCCTGCATCTCTATAACATCAGAATAAGGATTAGATTATACGCTCACATCTACACTCATGATTGCTACAGCCTCTCTGTCCCTCGCCTTTTCAGACACACACATACCCACATGCATACACCTGCCTCCTCTTACTTCTCTCATCTCTTTGCCTTAGGCTGCATAATAGTTTTTAATGCTGCAGTAAAACATGTTGAAGACACAGCAGCCCATTAATAGAATCTGCAACTTCCTCATGTTCCCACGTTTCATCGCACTCTGATCCAAGTTTGAATCAGCTGTTAAAGGGGGAGAGGCACAGCACAGTGTTGGCAGAGAGGGAGGGCACTTTGTTCACCTCGTAGGACAAATGAGTGAGACACAGTAAGTTGGCAGTATTGTTCAGTCTCCATTATCATAAATTTATGATCATGGGAGCCATAATCCTAATTGAAATTGATATCCGATCAATTACCCAGCTCTACTGCCCTGTCACTGCAATGTAAGAGGTCAACCGAAGGTAGCAGCGTATTGTCATTTCAAGATGAGATAGAAAATATTTAATCTCAAACATCACGATAATTTTCATGCAGTTTATATCTCTACGTTTATGTCTTTTATGTCTTTTGCAGTGCCAATTTTGCTCATTGTATCTCTCTATTGAGACTAACCACCAAGGCAATCTCAGGGCTCCAAAAGTCGTACTCCTCCGGCAGCCTTTAACAACCAGTCTATGTTTATTCAATCTTTTTCCTGTGAGTTTTTAACTGTGTTTTTAGGTGATAACATTCAATATTAGCTTTAAAAAACAAACAAACATCATTTTTGACTGGCACTACTCTTTAAAACTGTTTCTGTTATAACTCTTAGATAGAGCAGGGGAAAGGTCTCTACCTTATGAATAGACTGACAACCACAGTAAATTCTCTCGCAGGTACTGGATAGGACCTGAATGCCATGCTTACTAAGCTCGTTCCTCTTTAGCTTGTATCTCTGGGGCAGTAACTCTATGCCCCTCTCTTATCTTATCACAGGGTTGCATTCAGCAGAGTAGCACACAGTAGAAGTCACCTTGGTGCCAGAAGAGATGCAAGCACTCCTCCAGAGAGGATTGTCATGACATGGGGATGCGTGCCACTGCAGTCAGGCTGATCCAAATGAGCCTGACGAGGATGTTTGCTGCACAGCTCCTTCACTGAGAAACTATCCAAACATCAGTCCACTGTACTGGCATAATTACGATCAAGACACATTTGATGTGATGCTGAGGTGGATTGCTTAGGTTATTTTCAGTAACAAGTTCTTGCACTGAACTGTTTTATCATCTTGTGCTTCCTCTATAGTGAACATTTGGAAAACCATCCTATTGTATTATGTTTCATTGTTAAAAGAAAACAATCAATAAAGATGGGTGGGCTCTGCAACATTGATCTAAAGACTCTGTCAATCATGCCCTATACTTAGTCATCCAAGTTTGACTGTCTATTAAAAACGTTGTCTGTACATACCAGACAGGAAAGTCTAAAGCAGTTGTACAGATGGACTCATTATAAGGACAGTCTGGGGAAATGGATCCCAAAAAAAACCCTCCATTTTTAGCTTCAGCACTTCTGAAAAGCTCATTTAAGACATGCATGCTTCATGTATGGTGATTATATTATTTATTATTTATAGCTATTTCTATTTTGTCACAATACACAAAATAGTGATCTATCAAGGTCTCCCATCTATCCCAGAAATTTAAACATCTCCTGATCAGTGAGTGTAATTCATTTAACTGTTGTTGTTGATGAAGTCTTAGTCTACAGGCCTCAATGCTTTGTCAAACTTTTTCCTTTGAGTTAAACCATCAGCTTATTACACCAGATATTTAAATCCACCCAAATTAATTTGAAGCCTTCAGTTTTAAAAACCTCAGCTACTTTTGATCTATTCCTTATTTTATTTATTGGCTCTCAGATAAGACAGTACATGGGAAGCTGTTTTGACTTTTAGTCAGATTATAAAAATAAATTACATTAAAAGTCAATTTCACTAATTAGATGCAAATAATTATTAAACTGTGTTTTAGCATCAATTGTGGCTCTATAAGCAGATAACAGCCATGGACTCATCTGCTGCATTTTCAGCCATTTATATTTATAAGTCTGCATTAGCTTCTATCAGCTCAGTGGTGTGAAGACTATTAATTGCTGACTTTGACCGTTATTGTTCTATTTAATAACCACGGCTGTCCCTTTTGAATGTTTTTAAGGAGATAGACTGTGGCCATGTTGTCTTATCTGTTATCATTATTATGCAATGTTTATTTGTATTCTGCACACAATGAGTTCACAGGCGTTTATTGTGTCTTTGATGTTATGAGGAGAGAAACTGAGTGGAAAGTGTGGGAAGAAGAAGAAGAAGAGGGGCCAACTGCATTTTGTATTGTTTTTTTCCCCCCTCTTTTCCAGCTAATTAACCAAATAAATCTTGCAGTCAGTTTTGCACTGCTGGAAACTGAAGCTTCTATGTTCCTATTGATTACCATGCTCCACATGAGTAAGGTTCATTGACTAGCCGAGGGAGAGAGATGTTACACTCATCTGTCTCTCCCCTCAAAGAAAACTCGCTCTTCAAGGACCTTTCAGGTGTTTCTTATCACACAGATTTTTGCTTTCTGCTTAAAAGTACAGGGGGATGCTTTAAACATCATGTAATGATTATAGCCTTGTAATGCGTCGTTAGGCAAATAATGGAGAAAGTTTAAAGGAAAAAGATGTCCTATTGAAAAAAAAAATAGCTGCCTACTCTTTATTTCCTAATTCTTGTCAGCAAATGCAAGACATACACAGGGCTTGAAGCAGGAAAAAATCCTGCACCTGAAATTTTTTTTTTCCTTTTTTTTTCGGGGGGTAACCTAAAAGAATTTAAGAAATAATTAATTGAAATTTAAAGGATTTTAATATTCAATCTGTATAATAACTTATTAGAGGATGCTTTAAACCTAGCAGAGGACTTAAGACTGACTGACTTGGTACACAAGAAACAATACAACTATGATCATGACAGCTTAGGAAGCTTGCCCTTTGATAGAAATCTTACAATATAAAATAAAATAAATTAAATCAAATCAGACCAGACACAACACATACAAAAAATATTCACTTTTTTCCATTGAAAAAGTGAAGTTTGTCTTATTTTCTCATTCTTTTGGGTTCATAAGCAAAGTCCATCAACATGTTAAAGCCACTCCCTTTCAATGTGGCAGAAGACTGAGGGGGGGTTTGGAGTACTGCAGAAGACTGAGGGGAGGTTTGGAGTACTGCAGATGAGTGAAATGAAGTTTGAGGTCCAGCAGAGGACTGGAAGAAGACTTTGAGTCCCAGGGACTGAGAGGAGGCTTGCAGTACTGCAGAAGACTGAAAGGAGGCTTTAGGTGCGCTCTGCCTCTGATTGGCCCAAACTCCTTGGTTACCGTGGATGCATCCATGCGTGCGTCCGCCCGATTGTGGGGTGACAGACTCGCTAGCGGCGCAGTTTTAGAACGTGCCGCCCTGTTCCTTGGGAAGCTGGCTCTTGTGAAGCCTTCGAAAACTTCTTGGGCATCCACAAACATCTCTCAATCTCACTGCCTTTGCTAAAAATGGATGCTTCTCCTCCGCTGCTGTCTGCCTCCGGCATTGTTAACTTACTTCATAAAGCACATGTAGGGTGGCCACAGAATGCGCTAGGAGTTAGTCGTTAATCGTATTTATTAATCATTCCATTAAATGTGTATTTCAGTCCATTAGTGATCTCTCCACCCAGCGCCGGGGCGGACCCGGAACGTCTGTTGTCTCACGCATGCTCAGATCACAGTTCTGCATTAAAAAGTGAGCTTATCCTAGCCAAATGAAAAAAATCCTTAAGGGGCACCAGGGATGAGCGCTAATTTGAGTGACGTAAGCACGCTCATATTGGCCAAAAACGGACGCATGGCTACAATGTGCATCTGACGTAGTTAGCTGCTCTACTCGGAGCCGGTCCGCCCCTCACTCTGCACTTGGCTGCTAACATAGACTGTATATAGAATGGACAGCATCTGCCTCCTTGCTGGGTGAAGCCACTCCGAGAACAGCACCCTCTGCTGACGGGCTGCAGTATAGGTTATAAATCCCGCCTCTGCCAGCAAAGCTTATGGAGCTGTGGACCAACTTTAGAAATTTTTTACACAGAGCATAATTTTTTCTCCCCCCTGCTTGTGATGTTGACATGTAGTTACAGTAAGACTAGTTTGTGCTCAAGTCCTCTTTTTTTCTGTGAAGCTCCATTTTTAAAAGTTGTTAGGAGGTTCATGTTTTTTATGATTGACACCTGATACAGCCTATGGGCGTTCAGGGATTGCGTAGCTCACCCAGGGATATGCTGTTTGAGCCAAGCATCATCATGGCGACTCTCAGTGACTCTCCCACCAAAGTTATAAATGTGGGTCTGCTCTTCGCTATTTTTCTGCAGTTGTCTTTGCATGCTCCTTTGCTGTAGCCTAACCTGTTGAGATGCAGGTGGATGTACACGAGTAAGAGTATGCTGCTGTCAGTTTCTATATCATAGGATTACTTTGAATGTAGGTAGGCTGTGTGTCAGCTATCATACCCTGTTAATACGTTGAAATACAATATCCCCACCCCATTTGTCTTTGTAGGTCAACATCGTATGTTTCCTTAAATATTTTCTTAGAAAGCACCAGAATGCTTCATTTACTTTTTGAAAACGAAAAAAAAAAATCTCTAGGGGGAGGATACCCCCAGACCCCCGTACAGGGCTCTGGTTTCCAAAACTTCAGCCACAACTATTATTTTTCTCACCAGCCGCCACTGTGTCCTATGGAAGCCCATTTCCGCCAGTCAAAAAAAAAAAAAAAAAGTCGAAATTATGAGATAAAAAGTCATAATTATGAGATTAAAAAGTCATAATTATGAGACAAAAAGTCTAAATTATGAGATTAAAAAATCAAAATTATGAGATAAAAAGTTGAAATTATGAGATAAAAAGTCAAAATTATGAGATTTTAAAGTCATAATTATGAGATAAAAAGTCAAAATTATGAGATTAAAAAATCATAATTGTGAGATTAAAAATCGAAATTATGTGATACTAAGTGCGCATGTTTTAATTGCGCCGTCTTCAAGGTCTCACTTCACCTCACTGGACGCACCATGCAAACGATACTCATCAGTAAATTAGGAAATTATTATAGGTGTCTTTGATAGATATTAAATATTACTATTCATTTAATCAGTCCGTCCGTGCTGCTAAACAAATTACAATGTTATTTTGACAATATCTGTCAGCTGTCAGTGAATCATCGTTTTGAAGTAACGTTTATGCCACTAGATGGTGACACTGAGACAGGAACAGTGTCCGTACTTTCTACCTGTGAGTTGCATTATGTTACTTAGAGTCGGCTACAAATGTCTCCACAAAGGTCTTTGTTAAGAGTTGGTAAGTGTTATCAGAGCTAGTTTTACATGTAACGCTGTGTTCTCCAGCATGTTGAAAAGTCATGCGAAAATTGTATACTGTGTAAAACTTTAAATCTCATAATTTTGACTTTTTATCTCATAATTATGACTTTTTAATCTCATGATTATGACCTTTTATCTCATAATTTTGACTTTTTTTTTTTTTTTGACTGGCGGAAATGGGTTTCCATAGTGTAGCTTATGGTAGGACTATTTAAATTTTCCCGGCGCTGCGTCCGGCCGGCACGAAATGCATTCTGGGGTATTTAGTATGCATCTGTATGTAAACGCTCGGGCAGCCGCGGCATACTCAAATCATCTTTGAGTAGTCAGTAGGCAGTAGCTACTGCTTGAGTAGGGAAGTAGATAGTAGGCAGTATGCCATTTCGGACACAGCCATTGTCTTATCCTCTGTTTAAGTGACAGATTCTCTCTGTGCTCCTCAGAGTTCCGACCACAGACTGTATATACTATGGACAACCTGGTTCCGCATTCCACCAGTATACGGATTTGAAGCTCTCGGTAATTCTGCGTTTTTCTCCACTTCCTGAAAGCAACATTGCGCAGTAGCGTTGTAAGCACTCCACCACAGAGTCACCCAGAGTCGCTAAGATGACGCTCAGCTCAAACGGCTGGGTGAGCTACGCAGTCTTCGTACACCTATAGGCTGTATCGAGTGTCAGTCATAGAAAACATGAACCCCCTAATGACTTTTAAAAATGGAGATGTACAGAAAAAAGAGGACTTGAGCACAAACCAGTATTACAGTAACTACATGTCAACATCGCAAGCAGGGGGAAAAAAATGTATATTCTGTGTAATAAATCTCTAAAGTTTGTCCACAGCTCCATAAGCTTTGCCGGAGGAGGTGGGATTAATGACCTATACTGCAGCATGTCACCAGAGGGTGCTGTTCTCAGAGTGGCCTCACCCAGTGAGAAGACAGACACTTTCCATTCTGATTTCCACTCCCCGTCGGGGAATCGAACCCCGGTCTCCCGCGTGACACGCGAGGATACTCACCACTATACTAGCGAGGAGAATGTGTTATGATATGATATGATACAATATAGAACAATATGATACGATATGATACTATATGACATGATGTGATATGATATGATATGGTGCAATACCATACTATACGATACGATGCAATATGATACAATACTATATGATATGATACTGTACAATATGATACGATATTATACTACATAGGATACAATACAATACAATATGGTATTGTGACAGTGTTTAGCTAACCATATGTAATTGACATCCTGAAAAGCCTTATTAATGGCCTTTTACAGCGACAAATGTATCCCATGCCCGCTTAGAAAAAACCAAATCAGAGAGCAGACAGAATGTAAAACTCAACAATAAACACTTGCTTTCTTACTGCTTTGCGTCACTTTGATGAGTGTAATGCGGGGGATGAGTAAAACTCAGTATATAGTAAATCTACTACCCATCATAAAAGGTCTATTTGAGCCACCCTTAGTCTGATCCCTCTCTCAAGACCTGTTTGCCTTGGGTGACCATACCAGAGGCATAATGCACCCGACAACTTAGCTCCTGAGATAATTGGGACACGCAAACCCCTCCACCACGGTAAGGTGGTGGCTCGAGGAGGGGGATTTTTTTTTTTTTTTATTTTTTTTATTTATTTATTTATTTAGTTTAGGTATATATTTATTTAGTTTAGGTGAGGGGGTTGAGGAAATGTCAGAGGGTTGGGGTGAAAGGGTCAAGGTTAGGAACCTCCTCCACCTGGGTGTCTCTGTTTTTCTTCTTTCTCAAAGTCCAAAGACCTTTTTTGACTCTCTTTTCCCCCCTGTCTTGGTTTTTGGTTTTCTCCTCTTCATGTTCTCTTTCCTCTTGTTCTCTTTGCTCTTCTTCTTGTTCTCTTTCCTCCGCTTTTTCTCTTTCTCTCAGCTGCCTTAATTCCTTCTTCTTCTCTTTAAGTTGTTTTCGGAGGGTTTTCTCCTCCTCTGTCTCCTTTTGAAAGACTCTGGACAGGAAGCGTCTTTTCTTTAGAGAGACAAGATGAGTCAGCTCCCTCTTCTCCTCCTCTAACTCTTGAATTCTGTCTGTCAGAGTCTTTTCCTTCTCAATCACTCTTTCTTTTGCCGTCTCGGCCTCTTCAACTCTGAAGGTCAGAGTCTCCTCCTTTCCCACCAGATCTTTATTCCTTTTCTCCAGCTCACTGACTCTGGTCTTCAGGATCTGGTTCTCCTCCTCCAGGTCTTTCCTTTGTTTCTCATTGTTTTGCAGCTGAGTTGTGGTCTCAATGAGTCTTTGAGTGACACCCTCTTTCTCCCTCCTCAGCTCCATGATGTGGTTGTCCCTCTGCTCAAGCTGCTGTTTTGTGAGCCTCAACATTGTTTCATTGTTCTTGCTCAGAGAGACAGCCTTCAGGTTCTCCTGAGACGCCTGAAAAAGCTGTTCTCGGAGCTCATGAACTTTCTGTCTCTCCTCCTTAAGTTGAGCCCACATCTTCTCTTCCTGCTCCTTCTGCAGGTGCTGGATAAGCTCCACCTGCTCGTCTTTTAATTTGAGGCTGCTGTTGAGGCGTTGGATCTCAGCCTCCATCCTTTCAATAGTCTGGACATTACTCTGGAGTTCTTCCTTGAATCCATTTTCTCTGACGTCAATGAGTCCCTCCAGACGGTTCACTTTGTACTTCCCGTTGTGAATTCTGTAGCCCAGCTTTACCCTCTCACGCATCCATGCCGCCTGTTCACCACTTTGCTCGTTTCTAAGATTTATAATCTCAGCGCGAGCACTGGCAAGCTCCTGTTGAAGTGGTGCCATGGGCCGGCAGGCCAGCGGTCCCACAAATTCAGGTGCAATTGCTCTGGACATGGTTCTTCTGATGAAAGTCTTCAGTCGACTGCTCTAAACTGTTGTTCGTCTCTGTAGTAGCTCCTACCTGACTCTTGCCAACAAGTGTGCGGCTGCCTTTAATACCTCCTTCTACATGTGATGTCATCGTGTGACATCACATCACATTCCTTTGAAGATCAAAGGATCAAGCTAGAATGTGATGTCATCACATGTAGAATGTGATGTCATCGTGTGACATCACATTCTACATGTCATTGTGATGTCAGAGCCTCTCCATCTCCATCTTGTTTCTCCATCTTGCAGAAACTGGTGCATGTGAGAGCCAGGGTGTGGACTGCATGATCACCATCTGGTGTGAAAGGCAGTTCACTGTGGTCATTCTTTGAGTTGTAGGAGGAAATCAGTCCAGAGCAGCACCAGGTGTGTGAGTACCTGATTGGCTTGAGTGAAGTCAGGTTTGGGAAGGTGATACAAGTCCTTGAGCTCCAGTGCAGAGTGCTGAGTCATTGGCTGTGTCCGAAATGGCCTACTACTCCGACTACTCGTACTAAACCCGCCTCTGAATTGAGTAGGCAGTGCGTTCACACTGTACAGTATGCGAATTTTGTGTATGCGAGAAATGCCCTGATGTATACTCAATCGGCTTCGATTTCTGAGTGTGGAATGGAGCTTGCTTTATGTACTGCTTCTGCCCCACAATGCATTGCACACCTCAGCTGGTAATATGGACCTCTTTCCCGAGGCTGAAAAGAAATAGATGGCATGTGATTGCAATAATGATTATATATATATATAAGTAGATAAATAATATTTAGTCAGTATACATTACACATTATCATATTTTGATCTTTTTACCAGATTTATTTGTATTTTAAATTAGGATTATAGGTAATGTTTTAAACTATTCGTATGAATTGACTTTATTTATTTAAGTGTCTATTAAAGATGTATTTATTACATCAAGTTTGAGCATCTTCTCATCTCTGAATGCATCATCAAAGTGGTCACTCATATTAAACACATAATAAAAATTATTATTGGCAGAGAGCACATGGTTCAGAATATACAAACGGGGGAGTTTCCAGTTGACAATGTATGTGAGCTTTACTAGTTCTTACTTGTGGTTGAAAATCTGATGGTTTCTGAAGTTATCATTGTACATGAAAAGAATGTAGTCGGGAAATGATGTATTTGCCAAGGAATAACCGAACGAGGTCATAATAATTATGTCATCACACGCCCAGCAGGTGGTGTATAGCATTATCACCATGGATACACAGATGTTTGTGTGATTTTTTTCATCCACTGCCGCCCGGTTTGTGTCGTGTAGATGTTGATTATGAAAACACTTCGCAATAATTTGGAAACGTGCAGGGGGAGCTGCTGCTGCCCGGTGTTTACGGTAAATAGACGTAAACACCCACCAAGTGGACGCTTCGGTCTCCGAAAACGCTGAGACAAATTTACAAACAGCCACTATTTCAAACAACTGGGCTCATAATCGTGATGTAAACACTTACTTTCTCGCTAGAAAAAATATAATTATTGAATGAATTTATATAATTTGTCCAGAATGCAGTCGTTCTGTGTAGTATGATAGCCCATTTCCGCCAGTCAAAAAAAAAAAAAGTCAAAATTATGAGGTAAAAAGTCATAATTATGAGATTAAAAAGTCATAATTATGAGATAAAAAGTCAAAATTATGAGATTAAAAAGTCAAAATTATGAGATAAAAAGTCTAAATTATGAGATAAAAAGTCATAATTATGAGATTTTAAAGTCATAATTATGAGATTAAAAAGTCAAAATTATTAGATTAAAAAGTCAAAATTATGAGATAAAAAAATTGAAATTATGAGATTAAAAAGTCAAAATTATGAGATAAAAAGTTGAAATTATGAGATAAAAAGTTGAAATTATGAGATTTTAAAGTCATAATTATGAGATAAAAAGTCGAGTTTACATTTAACGCTGTGTTCTCCAGCATGTTGAAAAGTCATGTGAAAATTGTACACTGTGTAAAACTAGCTCTGATAACACTTACCAACTCTTAACAAAGACCTTTGTGGAGACATTTGTAGCCGACTCTAAGTAACATAATGCAACTCACAGGTAGAAAGTACGGACACTGTTCCTGTCTCAGTGTCACCATTTAGTGGCATAAACGTTACTTCAAAACGATGATTCACTGACAGCTGAAAGATATTGTCAAAATAACATTGTAATTTGTTTAGCAGCACGGACGGGCTGATTAAATGAATAGTAATATTTAATATCTATCAAAAACACCTATAATAATTTCCTAATTTACTGATGAGTATCATTTGCATGGTGCGTCCAGTGAGGTGAAGTGAGACCTTGAAGACGGCGCCATAAAACATGCGCACTTACTATCACATAATTTCAATTCTTAATCTCATAATTATGACTTTTTATCTCATAATTTCGACTTTTTATCTCATAATTATGACTTTAAAGTCTCATAATTATGACTTTAAATCTCATAGTTTCGACTTTTTATCTCATAATTTCGACTTTTTTTTTTTTTGACTGGCGGAAATGGGCTTCCACAGTGTCCTGGTTTAAATGGGTGTAAAAAAGAAGCTGTGCCCCGCTTCGCCGCGCCGGATTTCCGGTAGCATGCCTTGGGTCTTCAAACCCTGCATAGAGAATATTATCACATTTGCTCTCTCCCCTGTAATTAGCCTCCATGTGGTATTAGAAGTCATTTTTCACATCCTGGTCAGTCTGCAGAGTCGATTTCCAGGACAGTGATGCATGCCAAAGACTCTTCAGCTGCTAATGGGAATAATTAAGAAAAAGCAAGGTGCCTGGCAAGAGTGTTGCCGGGTTGATTTATTTGTTATGGAGGGATTTTGTGCCCACGTTGTCCCTCATTCCTCTGCAGCTAAGGGGTCTAAAGAAAGCTTTCCAGATTGACTTCCACTTAGCTGAATGGAAGATACAATCTAGAGTGACCAATAACTACAGAGGGCAGCAGGAAATTGTCCCTATGGTCCTGCCACAAGGTGAACGTGATAATGCACGCTTTAATAAAGTCTGCTCTCTGTCAAAATCAAAAGAACCTGTTTCTGTGCTTCATCTAATCCAGTCTCAGTAGTTGTGCTAAGTGACCTTGTCTCACAGCACAGTTTGAATCAGCGTAGGATGGCTCAAAGACTAAGAGAAATGACAGAGATAAAGATGAAGTCAGGTTCAGTGAATCAGACAGCAGCACGTAACATTTTAGAGAAAACCAAACAAAAAGTCAGGGGAAAGACTGTGCTGTCTGGATTTGTTGACAGCTTAAACACATTTACAATAATGTAAATCAGTTTTTTTCACATTCTGTGTTTCTCACAGCCAAAAATCTAATGTTTATGTATCCTTGAAAACAGAACATCAGCAGCTGTATTCACACATGGCCATTGTTATGCAGTGATTCATGGCCTTCTCAGTTTGTGTACACGTCGTAGGAAGTGTGAAAACAAATGATAAATATTTATCTAGTGTTCGAGATTAATCTGCCCCCAACAAAGGAATATAAACTCACTATGCAGATAAGGAATACTCCTCTCTGGTCATCTGTTCTTCAAACTTCTTGTAAACATTTGGATATAAACTAGTAACTACATGTACAAGAAGAGCAGCAACCAAAGTGAAGCATCCTAACTTTATTGTTTTTATTATTATGTATACTTTTGGCTTACATGTCACCATGCTCTGGCTTTCACCCATTTCTATTAGCTGTACTTGATTGGTTTTCAGTATTATAAATACGATGATATCCAGCAACTTGCTTAAGGTTCGACTTTCTGCTCCCCTTAAACCAAGATGGTATGTAGCGTGTGAGATAGCTGGTGATATATGGTCCACTCTGTCTCTACTCAACTGGCGAGAACACGGTTTTAAAACTACACACATACACACCTACACATCTGTTTCTGGGCTTTGCTCCTGTTGCCTGTCAACCGTTGGTTAACTCTTGAAGTCCAGCTGTTCTACTGTCTGATCAGTCGGCAGGCTGAATCCCGTCCTGGGATTTTGTTGTTGTGAACAGAGTCCTGATCTGATCCAAGGTCATGGTTTGCATAGTATTTGGAACAGCACCACATACATAGGGAGGCTAACCAAGCTTTAATCCTGAAAACTTATCTTATGTTTGTCTTTAAAGGGATATTCTGGCGTAAAATTTATTTAGGGTCAAACACACCGCAACACCGAGTTAGACACCCCCTCGAGAGATGAATGTTGCCGACTGCTTGCTTATTTTGTAATCATTTCTTCATGGAAATGCAATCAGACCAAGACGCCAAGACAGAAGAACTACCGCGTCTGCAGTGCAAAATGATTAATATGGTGATTATTACTTCAAGGAAATGATAAAGATAGGAGCATAAATGTTCTTCCTTGAGCTGCATCACCCCGCAGCAGTCTGTAATAGACTGGCCTGAGGTCTCGCTGCAAACAAGCGGCTGCTGGAGGAGAGCGGGTGAGCTGTGTTTAGTCTCTTTGCTAAAGAAATTAAGCAAAGTTAAAAAGATGTTTGGTGGCTAGTGCTGTTGTTGAAGTTAGGTGCTGTTCTGAGCATTATTTGTGGCTATAGAGAGGCTATTTGGTTGGCTCCTGAGACTGCTATGTATTGCTATCCTATGGTCGTCACTTACAGTAAGTTGGTATAACTAGAGAAGCAAGCGGTCTGCAACTTTCATCTTTCAAGGGGGTGTCTAAAACAGTGTTGCAGTGTGTTTGACGCTAAAATAATTTTATGCCGGAATATCCCTTTAAATAATGAAAATCTGTTGAGTAATGTGAAAATGAAGATCCAAAGAAATCCAATGGAAGTAAAATGTTTAGTCAGTGGGTTTTAAGTTAATATTCATGTTTACAATTAATAAAAAAAAATAACATTCCTAATTTAGGATTAACGGAATAAGTGCAGCATGCCCAGCTCTGCTTGCGAGGATCTTTAAAAGGTTTTCAAACATTGCGCTATGTAAATGATGTAGTCTAGATTGTTCACACATTTTATCTTTTTAACTCGCAGTGACTTTCTCATGAAACACTTTTTAAGCATTCAGCAAACTGGCTCCTCCAAAATTAGTTACAGTAAATCTGAGCATCTCTACTACAGATACACAGCAACACAAATGACAACAACATAGAGAGTGTGTTTGAACTATGGCACTTACTTTCCAACCTTCGGAGTAGGTGTGGTGGGTGGATATTGAAACACATTTTTAGTAGGATTTAGTGTGTTAACAAATCTTCATGTAGTATAAAACTGTTTGTTTGATGGTCAGGGATCTTTTCTAAAACAGTCAAGGAAAAAAAAATCTCATTTCCACTTTTGGCGCTTTTGAAGAGATGCAATACTCTGCTTAAAATGAGATGCTGAGGATAATGGACAGAAGGTCAGAAAATGGGGATATTTATTGGTGGATATTTGCATAAAAAGCCCAATAAATATTCTTCCCCGAGGGAGAAAGAAATGTTTTATCTTAAGAAGCTGTCTGGACATCAGTTTCATTGGGTTGATTTATATTTTGTGACAGAGCACAAAAGATAAAGTGTATTGTATTGCATGTCCTCTACAAATATGCTGTTTGTGTTTACTTAGGCATCAGATTATTGTTTGTTTGGATCGTTTTGTAGGCCTGGTCCCGGGGGGGCATGATCATCCTGGCAGCTTTCTATTCATCCAGACTCCACAGGGAGCAGTTTGATGTTTTCATTAACCTGCGCCCTGCTTGTCTGGAGGCCACTGGGTGGCTTCTGGACCTTGGCACTCCATGTTTCCTGTACCTCGGATGCGCCCAGGAGAGTTCAATCACATGCGCTGCATGGGGGCCAGGCTGACTAGTGGGATACACTACAGCCTTGGACAAGATAAAGCTGTATTTCCCTGCACTGTGTGTTCAGAGGGACAGTTCAGTTAAATGCAGGCACCGCAGGTCCAAGCTTGAGTTATTTGCATTGATAAATCAATCTTGACATGTCTGACAGTGTGAGAGAAGATACTTCTGGGGTCAGGGCAGTAAGACACTGTTGACATTTGAGTTTTCTATATGTTAAGTCATCCAAATATCCAAGATTATTCTGTGTATTCTGAGTTGTAAAAAAATAAAGTGGGGGTGGGGGGGTGATAGGGTTTCTTGTTGAAGGTGAGTAAAAACAGATTAGATTTCGCACACATTAAACCAGAGAAATCATGCAGTCATTGACTCTTCTTCTTGTTGCCAATTAAATATTTAGCACGTGTTTTAAGTATGTCTTGATATTCTCTTCTTCCATGCATCATAAAACATTTTTACCTTTTAATGTCCCTTGCAACCAACGTGATTAAAAAAAGCTGTGAATCGAAATATCTTGTCACTTATTAAATATTGTCCCGTGCGTGACAACATTATATTTAATTCATATTTAGTCATCTGTAGTTTGACATTTACAGCGTATAAATGATTCATTTATATGGTACTTTCAGTATTTATGAGTCAGTTTCACATTTGAGGAAATAAGTCATCCAGAGACTTTTTTTGTACACAATGTACAATTGAACAGATTCTCATTGACAGTAAAGGCCAATGAAATGAGCGATAAGGCTGAGGAGGATTATTCATAACACATGAGTGATAACCTAGAATATCTCTTTATAATGAGGCAATTCAATTAGTGAAGACCAAAAAAAGTTGATATTATAAATAATATCTGGATAATTTGGGGGACTATGTCAATAATAATAAACAACTTATAATTCAAAAACATTGAAATAACCAGAGCAGGTATTGGGATCAAACAGTGCAAATATTGAGAGTACACAGTTTCAAAAGGGTCTATGTGATCTACTTTGCTAATTACTGCACCAAGACAAATAAAAAGTGTTTCAACACTTCTCATCTGGCAAGTAATTTTTAGAGGGCTTGACAGGTAAATATGTATAACACAATAGTCACCTGATTAAAAATAACAGGGCTGAGTTTCACCTCATTTTGTGGAGGTGTTAATTCCTTCTGCTACTCCCTTGATATCTGCATGCCAGACAGGGGTGAAAGTAAGCCGGTAAGCAGCAGTACGCCATATCAGGAAGACAGAAACAGCTGTTTACAGCCGGTACGTAGTGGTACACAAACTTTTACCACTGGAATGTATGTAGGCTACATTTGCTAACCATGTTGCCACACGTCAGTCTGCATTTTGCATTGTAACCGTAGCAATCCAATAGGACCATGCTGCCTGCGAGTGATTTCGTATTGTATCATATTTGCTTCCACAAAAAAACTCCAGAAGTGGGAGTGCTCAGTGCGAACTTTTGATCAGACACTGGCTGCCTAGGCGCTGAGGATCGCCTCCTGCTTTTTGCTGAAGGAGGGAACTTTTAAAGAGACAGCTGCTTCAATCTTCATGCAGAAATAAAACAAAATGCAGAGAAAATTTCATTTTATGCTCAAGAGACAGAGAGATGCAAAAGATGATGATACTGTGGCATCTGAGTCGGCACCTCGTTGAACTTGGGTATGCCCCTTTTGTACAAAGCCTATAGGTACAGTACCTGCAAAAATCTTATCCTAACTTCACTCCTGATGCCAGAGCTTGGCAGGGTCCACTGTTTACCACACTGAATGCCAACCACTTGACTGAAGCAGTTTATCTTGATCAAGACCTTAAAACACAACTACCAACCACATGTTTTTAAGTTCTGTTTCGTTGAACCCTCAGTTGGCTCTGTATCTATTCCTGCCCCATCATGATGCAACTCACTGCTTACACTGTCCAGCACACACACAGATGATCCCAGGTAGCCACTGTTTCAGTTCACAGCACAAAACTGACCACAGGTGAAGAAGAATTTAAACTCAGCCTGTTTTTAGGGGATTTGTTTCAGAACGCTACATGACAGGCAGTGCTGTCAGGTCCATGTGGGGTCCTTGGGTCTGAATTTCCTTTAGTCCTTTACATATTCAGATTTTGCAAATTAAGTGGCATGTGCAATGTCCTCCTTTCACACATTAAAACAACAATTACAAAACTATCCAAGATGATATGCAATTTATTGCACACCCCTGGAAACGCCACATCTGGATTACCTACTAGCACACAGCACAATATGGTCTATAAACATGAAACACCTCACACTTCACATACACAACCATATGCTGCATTTATGAATTATGCAAAGTATGCTCATCGGAGGTTAACGTTATTAAGGTACTTACTCTTGTAATCCTTTAAAGAGGTTTTGACTGCAACCAAACTGCAAAGCTGCTCAGGCTGATTTTCTCCTCTCACATAGGTTTGTTACAGCGTGATGTTTTGGCCTCCGAGTGTCTCTGTTTCAAGTAGTAAAACTTTCGAAATAATTATATGAAACTTGTTATTAGCTCTTCTTAGCAGCTGGCCTAAAACATCAAAAAGAAATGAAAAGGTAAACTGATTTTAAATTGAAATACTCATATTGATGCCTTTCCATGATATTCAACAGCAAACAAAACCAATCGCAACAAGGTCTATGTTGTTTTTTTTTAATGCTTGAAACTGGAGCCAGGGGGTAGGTGTCTAAAAACAGCCCCTATTTGTGTGATTTCCCTCAGTAAATGTTAACATTAAATGATGCATTTGACTGTCAACAGTCAGGAAGGATAATTTGTCTCTACTAAAGCATGTCAAGGACAAGATAAGCAAAGACTGCTTTGTCCACAAGGGGCACCAAAATTGACGCAAACCAAAAGTTCCCTTGAGGAGCTTTAATTGTGTATCTACAATCTAAAAGCCTTTCACAGGCAGAGACTAAATGGATGGCATTTCTGATTGCCTTTATAGGTAACCAGGTTTTAATTAACAACAAACTAATGAGCTTCTCTTCTCCTCCAGTAAACCGTTAACTTTGTCAACATTTAACTTTGAACTTCCATGGACTGGTGGTAATCTGCTGCTAATCTACACATATTTCAGAAAACAATATTTGTAGCCCCAAGCTTCAAAGTTTTGTGGTTATATGTTGCAGTAAAACTCTGATCTAGTCCATACATAAGCTTGTTGTTATTACTGAGGTGCATTTTGGGATAAGGTTGTATATTTGTCCCTGCAGAGTCTGGATGAGCCTTGCTGTTAAATGATACCGGTGCTGGTCCTGACAGAGGAAAAATTTGCTTGCTGGTTGTCTGTTTCGAGCATGTTTCACAATCTTTATT
Organism: Xyrichtys novacula; assembly: GCA_962446985.1. Taxonomy (NCBI): domain Eukaryota; kingdom Metazoa; phylum Chordata; class Actinopteri; order Labriformes; family Labridae; genus Xyrichtys; species Xyrichtys novacula. Next base: position 7,750,625 of record OY660871.1, on the reverse strand, counting down.
CCTCAATCTCCTCGGTGCTGATTTTGGTGTACTTGGGGTATTGCCAAAAATACACTTAATCTCAACTCTGCAAACAAGTTATAAATCCATTCCTCATGTCCTGGCTGACTGGTGTTTAGCGAAGCAAAAGTAAACATTGTGAGCTTTAAAAATGTAATGGAGGTTTCAAATGGAAAGATTATGAGGTAACAACAACATTCCTCCTTCGATTTGATGTCTGAATACATGATCTGAAGCCTGACTCATCTCTTATGTCTCTTCTACTTTTTTAAAAAAAAGCTGGATGTGTTTGTACACCCCTGAAAAGCAGAACTGAAGCTTGAGAATTAGTGTCATCATAACTACGAAAAAATGTTTTTAAAAAATTAAAATGAGGTTTTAAGTAGAGGGAATTTGGGGTGCCGGTTGGGCTCAAAGGTGGAGCCTTGTATCCTCTGTACTGTAGCTGTTAATGCACAAGGTAGGCTCATTCAATGTCATCCCCCCACTCCCTTATTCCAGTTTCCTGCTCTCTACAATCAATAAGGGCTCAAATGCCCCAAAATAACCTTAAAGAAAGATAGGAGGAAATTCGTGTTACTCTTCTGAGGACACTAAACTGATTAAAAACAATTCTCTCTCTCATCTGAGTGGGGCTTTCGCTTATTTTGGATGCTTTTTTGCTGCTGAGACAACATGGTGCATCGAACTAAGAAACAAAATAAAAAGCTTGGAATTACATGTTGTTATACTGAAGAATAAATACCTGCTTTATTTTCTTCCTCCGCAGCATCAATGTCGTCAGATGCTGAGATCTATCAATAGGTGCCTGATCACATCGTGTTCACATTATTACTTTATTTCCTCCTTTGCTTACTTTATTAGACACACTTTTAACAGACACGTTGACTACTATGATTAAAAATGTCAAGAAAACATCTAAATTGAATCTTTATGGAGTCACCAAGTCATCTCCATGCCGTGTATTTGTTCTGCTCAGTTACTCAGTTGTCCAGATTTGCTTTTCCTCAATGAAAGGAGCTCTTTTCTTAAGTAAACTCTTCGCCCAGCAGAAGTATCCATCAGCAGCCAACAAAATGAAAACAAAAATATGAAAAAAAAATCTAGCAAAAATTACAGATAATACCGAGAGACCAGACTTGCAGCAACGTCTCGGTTCAAGCGCATCGTCATAGCATCAATCGATAACAGAAGCAAATCTCCCATCACTATAAGTAGATGAAAAAAGCCCCTTTTCAAGATGTATTAAACATAATGGTTGTTGCTGGTGCATATAAAGCCAAGTTACTTGAAGGCATGGTTGACGATTGGAGAGGTTGGTAATTATTATAAACCTCATTTATATGGTGATCATGGTCCTATAACGCGATCTCCACAAGGTGAGGAGTAAAAGGAATGGAAAAAATCTGTTCACCCTAGCAGGTACAGAGCTGCAGAAACATTGACCAATAGGAGCCATCCGTCCCAGAAAGCTTGTATTGGTAAATCTCCTGCTCTGCCTCTCCATCCAATCACCTCCCTGTATTCGATGCACCCCTCTACCACGGTTCCAACTCGGCCCCTCCCACTCTACTGGCCCTCCTCAGAGCTCTGAGCAGCTAAACATAGCATAGCAGCTTAGCTGCAGGAGCTGTGATGGAGAAGGACGCAAAAAAAAAATACTTCTGCTTGCCCCACCGCCAAAAGTGGAAAGAAAACGCAAGCCAACAGGAGACAGGGCAGAGACAAAGAGGAAATGTGACTAAGCGAGTTTTTGTTGAGCAGGTAATTTTTGCCTTTTATCGTGGCACGTTTTATAAGTAAGTCTTATGTGTCTCTGTAATGTCAACACGGTAGCTGTCCAGGCAGCTGCAGACGGTGCTCACTAGCAGAGCTGGCATTTACTGCTGCTAGTCACTAGCGATGCGACATGGTGAATACTATTTGAAGCTAGCGTAGGATCTTCTGCCGGCCGGCTTCTTGCTCTGCCAGAGGGGATGTGCCGTGGGGAGGGCGATACATGTTCGGGGGGGAGTTATCGTGGAGCACAGAGGGGAGAGGATTGTGTGTGGGGGGTGGGAAGCTTTTTTCAAATCTGCCTCAACGGCTCAGTTTTTTCAACTGCATCACAGATCGTCAACCGTGCCTTTAATGCCTCAACAGAATACAACTCTGTTTGTGAAGGTGAATTGGGAACCTTTTTGTGATAAAAAGGATCAGCGTCTTTTTACAGACACTACAGAGATCAATGTATGCGAGAAGTAGGACTGAGGTATAAATGTTTAATACAATCAATGAATCCTCAATATGACCTGGTTGTAGTCAGTAAAAGGAGACCTGCTGATTTATAACAGGTGGGAGCTCTTTAAACACATCATTATATTCAGTAGGTGAAGTACTTACAATAGCAGGGTTCTTGTCACATTGGGCTCTATTTTCGTCCGCGCCGGTGAGGCGGCGGAGGGCGGCGAGCCCCGCGCAGTTGTATTTTCGTCCGGCGGAGCCCAGCGTAAGGCCAATTTGGTATTTTCGTGGCATGAGCCGCACGGAGGCGAGCCGAGATCCGCCAAGCTGGGCGTGGTGGCGTGGCAGGGGGAGGTGTTGACAGAATCAGCAGGCGCAGTGACATTTTCGTGCTTGCCAACGGCGTGTAAAGTGCGCTGAAAGCTCGCCGATTCAAACCTGGTCAGCTTTCAGCGCAAGGTGGAACGCAGCTGGTCTTGTAGTATTTTGGTAGACCGGCGGCGTATCGACATACGTCACTGATGCCTCACCGGCAGGTTTCCACAGTGTCAGGCAGATTTCAGTGCAATAAATAATCATCATCAACTATTAATCTGAGTCAGCACATACATTTAGATATATATAGATATATTCTGATCTATATCTGATCTGATGAGCGCGTTTGGCACGCGTTTGGACACACAACCTGACTGAATCAACACAGCTGAGACCGCATTAAATTAAATTAAATATCTAGTAAATAAACACAAATGATGAAGTTAACTAGATATTTAATTTGTCTCCCTCCTTTTCTTTCTTCCTCTTCCTCTTATTTCTCACACAGCTCGACCTGGATATGTGTCTGTGTCCTCTCTCTGTGCGGCGGCGGCTGAACGGATGATTTGTTTCAGTGCTCAGATGAGTTATTTACTTTAAGCCTACATACGAATATTATAATATTTAGTTTTGTGAACCAAATTTATTTTATATGCCAACATCTATGAAAGAGAGAGCCATGAGGCCAAGGAGCATGATGCGTCATTACGCACAGATGGTTGTGATTTTAATGCCATTATTGGAATTTATGGTGTGATCTGTGCGCACAACTCATCTTTGTCATATGGGATTTAAATATATGCAGCACATACATTTAGATCTACAGTACATTTTGATGTATATCTATAGGAGCGCGTTTGGCACGCCTAATTGCCACTCCACCTGACCGACTAACACAGCTGAAACTCTGATGCAAACTAACTACTTCACGTCTCTCTACCAACCACAAACAGCTTCGTCATCACAGAGAGAGTATATATTTGGCATGTCATCTCAGAACACTGAGAAAAGAATCAACGCACACTGAAGCAAAGTAAGTTATGACCGTTGTTCTCAAGATTTACATGCAGCATGTGATCTCACAGCTACAAATTTAATAATTTCCATGCTTAACATTATCTACAAAGATGGAGTACATAATTGCAAGGAGGTGGAGGAGGAGGAGGAGAAATTACAGAGAGAGGGTGATTCATCACAGGGCATCATATTTAACCTTAACAGAGCAGGAATGCAGGTGGGCCACATGGATAACGCCTCCAACACCGTGTTCAATACAACTGCCTTTTAACAATCTACTATTTTCCTTGACACAGGACCAAATTACACCTGCCTCGTGAGGTGGTCCACGCGATCACACGGATTGTGGCCTCAGATGCGGACCCCGGTGGCCCATGCGCTCTCCCAGTTGCTGTGAGGGTGACAGCGGCTCTGACTTTCTTCGCCACCGGGTCTTTCCAGCATACCGTGGCTTCGGTGGTAGGGATAAGTCAGGCCGCTGTCAGTTTGGCCATACATGCAGTGTCCACCAGTCTAGTCCGACACGCAAATGAGCACATCATTTTCCCATCATCACCTGCAAGCCAGCTGGAAACGAAGCGAGGGTTCTTGTTGAAATATGGATTCCCTGGGGTCCTTGGAGCAATTGACTGCACACATGTGCAGTTGCGCGCACCAGAGACCCAAGCCCTCATTTATGTGAATCGTAAGGGAGTCCACTCCATTAATATCCAGGTGATTTGTGACTCAAATTGCCTGGTGACAAACGTGTACGCTAATTACCCCGGGTCTGCACATGATTCATTCATCCTGGCGAATTCTATCATCCCTACGGTCTTTCAGGGGGACACCCCTCTGGATGGGTGGCTGCTAGGTGATAACGGCTATCCACTGAAAACGTGGTTGATGACGCCATACATTACACCTTCAACAAGACAGCAACGTGTTTTTAACAGTGTCTTCAGCAGTGCTAGGTCAGTCATTGAACGTACTTTTGGAATCCTCAAAATGCGTTTCAGATGTCTGGACCGGTCAGGTGGTTCATTAACATACAGCCCGCAGAGTGTCGGTGCATTCTTTGTGGCATGTTGTGTTTTACACAACTTAGCTATACGCCATGGATGCCACTACGACCTCGCCGAGGACACATTACTGGACTTTAGACAGAGAGAGGCCGAATTGCATGTGCCATGTCAGCAGGGAGAGCAGCAGAGCGCGCAGGTGAGGAGGGACCGCCTCGCAGCACAGCTCTGCCCTTAAGTGTTAGTATATGCTTTCATTCATTTATACACTTTTTGTAATTATCCACATTAAAACATCCAATAAATAGTCAAACATGATTGCATTAACAAGTGTTTTTATTGTGTTTCTCCCCTCCCAACCCCCTTCTTCTTCTTCTTCTTCTTCCTCCTCCTCCTCCTCCTCCTCCTCTTGGGTCTGGACGCTGCAGTCGGTCAGTCAACCCAGGGGGCCGCCCCCCTCTTGTGCGCGGCCTCAGCGGCCACCTGGGACAGGCGGGGGCGGATGATTCTGCTGGTGGCAGCAGCCTTTCGGCTACCTGGACCAGCCGCTGCAGTGTCGCAACGCCAGCGGCTAAGGGGAGCAGGCTGGCCTGGAGGACCTCCTGGAGAGCCTTCACCTGGGCCTCCAGCGACCCAAGCCGCGTCCCCATCGACCCCAGCTCCCTCTCCAACATCAGAAAACCAGCCCGCTGGGTGTCCAGGAAGGGCTGGTCCTCCCGCTGAACGCGGTTTCGTCTCCGACCCCGTGTTGCCGGCTCGTCTCCACGTCCTGCCCCCTCCCGCGTCTCCGGCACCGGCTCCGGCTCCCCCTGGTCCTCCTCCTCGCGGTCGTCTTCGTCCTCTCCCTCCTTCTCCTCCCCCCCGACCACCTGCTGCTGCTGTTCTTCCTCCTCCTCCTCCTCCTCCTTGTGGTCTGCTGCTGCCGCGACGGCGGCAATTCTGCCGAGGCTGACCAGAAATTTTATTTTAGTAAATCACAGAAATTCTTTTTTTAAAAATGTTAATACTTTCATTTAGAATAAAGAAGTTAGAAATTGTGTGAGCAAAGTTCATTTCAGATGCAAACATTAGCGGAAAGGGGGAGAAAATACAATCAGGCTTTGTTTGATCCGTCTTTACGCACAGGTGGTTCCGATTTCAATCCCATTACGCATGGCATTTTTTCAGATCACCTGTGCACACAACACACCTTAGTAACACGTGGTTAAATATACATGTTAGTGTCTTTATTTGTGGAAAAGAATGTTTGTCTTACCCGTGAGTCCAACCTCAGAGACACCAAACCCCTCGATACTAATTTTGGGGAGTGTGGAGGACGCCACGTCCTCCGCAGGGCTCAGCACCACACTCGTTGAGGGGCCGCCTCCGGTCGTTGCAGTCTGGCGACGGTGGTGGGATAATTTAAGTTTAGCCCGTCGTCTAACATCATTGAACCGCTTTTTGCATTGCGCAGCGGTTCTCAGCACGTCCGGGCAAACTTGATTGACAGCAGCACTTACCTCTTCCCAGGCTGCTTTTGCATCATCGACCCGTGGAGGTCTGTTCGCGTGACCGTATATCCGGCCACTGCGAGACTGGACCTCCCGGACCAGAGCATCAGTTTCCTCCTGAGAGAAGTTCGGCTGTCTCGCACTCGTTTCCATCTCGGCCATCTGTGAGTCTGCTGCACGAAAATGCCAGTGCGCCTCGCCGACGGCGGATTTAAAGGCGAGGAGAGGCGGTTATTTGATTGGCACAAATTGGACTCGGCTGTGTTAAACTCACTTCACACCCACTCTCCTTCCCCCCACGACGTATGCTGCTGGGAGGAGCTGAGTTAGGGAGGGGGGATACTTACGCCGGGCTGCGCGGCCCACCAAAATACCAAAATGTGCTTGGGAACGCCTTGTCAGCGCGGCGGATCTGATTGACGCTGCGCTTGCGGCAGATCTCCGGCGAGGCACCAAAATAGAGCCCATTGTCTTTATGTGTCACATCCAGGTGTTAAACTAAGCTGTCAGGGTTGAGGCTAACTGAGGTCCTTCAAATGTAACAGCAAAATACATTCCGTGTCATCTTGAAGAACAAACAAATGTATGCCGCAGGATTTAGCACACCATTATTTGTCTCTTTCTGGCAATAGATTTAAACAGATCTGTTTAAAAATATCTGTTTAAATAGTTGAAACAGAAGCTGAGGTTTGGGCAGGATAAAACACAAATACAATAAAATGTTCTCTTTTTGGTTTCACTTGTTTTTATCCACGTCACGTCATGGGCCTTTGAAACAACATGTCATGTCTTAATACACAGTCATTTTACTTTGATATTAAAGGTGTATTATGTTTTGTAGTAGACCCAGGATGACATTTATAAGGCGACAGGTCACTCACCGGAGACCACTATCTATTCATTAGAGTCTTCTGCCGAAATGAACTTAAACCATTGACTCTCTGAAAATGAAAAGATGAACCTCTTAATCAGCTTTAAAACCTGTGTGAAGTAGCCTGTGTGGTTAATGTAATAAAACAACAAACACAGCTGCAGAGTGCACGTATTCACAAAGATCTACAGGGGGTAATAAATCAAATAGATTGGAAAATGAAATTCATGCTTCATAAAACTTTTAGTGCAAGCACCCAAATCACAGTTAGCAGCCTGAGAATTGCTCCCTCTTCTCTCTATGCTTAAATAACCGTCAGTATGTAGATAAAATGTGCCTCTGGGTCACAATCTGTCAGAGTTACCTAACTGCAGGTTAATTCTCGTCTCGCTCCCTCTGTGGTCTTTCAACACTCCGAAGCGCAGCTCTTAAATTTTCAAACTGTCACTGAGTCAGATTCATTTCCTCTTCAGACATCTGAAGAATCCTTTAATACCACATTCATTATCTCAGCTCATTCTTACGGTGCTAAACAGCCTTTGCACTTTTTTTTTCTTTTGTATTATATTGAGGCCTTTTGTTTGGCTAGACATCTGCAGGAGCTAATTAGAAACCATTTGAAGGCTCCTAATATGTTAAATATTAACTTAGATTTGTGAAATGCCTGCAGTGACTTCTTCTTTGTGAGATTTAAAAGATGGATAATGAAGGATATCTCTCCACTAAATCCATTAATGTGCTCTAGATTTAAGCAACTTTAGACTCAAAGCTGTGTCCTCTTTAAATGTCTAATCATTTACCATGGTCATCCCAACCTCTTCTTTTGTGAATGATAAAGAGGATTTGACAAAATATATACAGTCGACTTTTGTTTGAAAATTCTCCATATGGACTAAGAATGGCACCTCTCAGAGTCTCACACAGCTCCTCAGCAGGCCTCCATCCTCTTCATGCCTACTTTTCACTGTGTGAGCCAACGGATGGAGATTTTTACCATGATTAAAAAAAAAACTTTCCTTCCCCTGCAGTTCAGACTGGCAGATAAAGCGACAATTTATTGACAGGCTATTTCCTACATAGGCCAACCTACTGTGGAGTCACTTTGCAGTTTGCCAGAGCCAAGAGAACAATCAAGATTAGACCATTTAATTTGCTGGTATATATGAGGGAGGGGACAAAAACGAATTAACTGAGAGAAGCAGACAGAGCCAGTTTGTAAATCTGTTTGATTGAAAATCTGTAGCTTCTTTTTCTTCAACATGTCAACCAGTTCATTAATCCTTATTCAAGTCATCCAAACCCTCAAGAAATTATGACAATGCTATTAAGTCAAGTACCAATTACCATGGGAACAAAAAAGAAGAAAAGGAACGAGTGTCAATCAAATAAATTTTGGAAGAACTTTTTAGTGAGCTTTCCTTGAGTTTTACGGTCTTCATGATACACTGTACTCATGTTGATATCAGTCAGTTCCAACCTGGAACTGAATACAAAAAAATATTCCAATTGGGATTATAACAACCATAGACTGTATTTACTATGGACAACTTGGTTCTGCCTTCAGCCAATATAAGGATTTGAAGCCGAAAAGTTCTTGGTATTTCTGTGATTTTCGGCCACTTCCTGAAACCAAAATTGCACAGTAGCGTTGTACACACTCCACCACTTGCGCAGTGGCATTGTATGCATTCGGCGGGAGAGTTGCTGTGATGATGCTCGGCCCAAACAGCATATCCCCCAGATGAGCTACGCAATCCTTGTACGCCCATAGGCTGTATCAAGTGTCAATCATAGAAATCATGAACCTCCTAGTAAATTTTTAAAATGGAGCTGTAAAAAGAGAAGAAAAAAGAGGACCTGGGCACAAACCAGCCTTACAATAACTACATGTCAACATCACAACCAGGGGGGAGAAAACTGTATATTCTGTGTAATTAATTTCTAAAGTTTGTCCACAGCTCCAGAAGAATTGCCGAAGGAGGTGGGATTTATGACCTATGCTGCAGCCTGTCACCAGAGGGTGCTATTCTCTGGATGGCTTCACCCAGCGAGGAGGCAGATGCTGCCCATTCTATATACAGTCTATGGGACTAACGCTCATGTCACTGTTGTGGGTCAGTTGTACTTAACTTGTTTTCTGTATGCATTCATATCATAGAACTGCTCGTCACTAGCTTTAAATCTACTTCTCGAAAGTTAGAGATCATGTAGCCTTTCAGGTGTACTTGAGCTCCCTTGGCCTGTAGGTTCCTCTTAATGGCTGCCACCAACCTGAATCCAACTGTTACAACTACTAACCCCCAATTCCCCCCATATTCTGAATGGCTGTTAAAAGGCTGTATGCACTGATTGTAGCTAATAGTAACCATTCAAGTTAATGCCTTAATTTCCACCGGCTTCCTTCTGTTCCCCTGTGGATCAGCGGACTCCGCAGCTGATTGCAAGAGTTCTATTTTTTTCAGGACGCCGCAGCATGCCGCATAAATTCAGCACAGGTTAGTCTGTATTGGAATAGAAGTCAGGCACGGATACAAAATAAAACATCCGGCTTCTTTTCAAAATAAAACACTGCGTATTTAAGGTGGATCGTGTTTCACACCATGCAAACGGGCAGGGACGAACAAGTGAAAGGTTTATAGACAGCATTTCACCCCAATGACACCTTGGATGAGAGAATCCTGATTTTATAAGTCTAGAATCAGATTTCCTCCTCTGGAAGGACACAATCTACTGCTTATATGGTAATGTAGCTGTCTTTATAAAGACAACTCGTTATCGCGTGATTGCACGTGAATCCGTGGGTTTTTGTGAGTTCTCGCGATTCCCGCTGTCCATAATCCGCCACGAAATTTGCCTCGCAAACGGATCGGGTCGCAATTGGGGGATGGTGAAAATCGCTGCCATTCCGTAGTGGAGCCGTTCCAGATGCTGTGGAAATTGGGGGTCAGTCTAACTTTCCCCACCCCTGCTATTGTTCAGGTAAGTGTTGGGACTGCTCGTCCCCAAAGGCTATAATTAACATAATCAGTCAGTCCTTCCCATCACACTGACATTAGAGTTGTTCATGAAAACATTAGACTAATCTCTGGGTTATTGAACACCTGCCTTTCTTACTCACTACCATGCTTTTTAAAAGTCTTGCTTCTGATTAGTCAAAATGCCATAACAGCAATGAGCTATTTTCATCCACAAAGCTGATGCCAGGGAAAACCTGATGTCACATATCAATTCACTTCTGCCTGTTGACCCTATGGAAAAAACGTGGCCCAAACAGTTCTAAAAAAGAGGAACTATAAAGTATGTCCTGCAATCCGGACAACTGCAACATCTTCTGTTTTGTTGAAAAAGTGATGATACCACATCCGGTTATAAAAACCTGTTTTTGCGACTCATTCAACAGTGTGTTGTCAAGGCTTTGACCAACAGAAAAATAAAAAAAAGGAAAGTACAGAAAAACTTCCTAAACATCTAATTATGTTCTCAGTGAAACCCAGAAGCGAGCAGTTCTGTAAAGGTCACTACTAAAAACACAGCAGTTTATCTTGATACTGTGTGGCAGGCGGGTGGGGTGGGGTGGGGGGTGGATGTACCCAAGCTCCTTCTGCCAATATCACCTTTATGAATAACCACAGCAGATTTAAAATAGCCATCTCTGTACTGTGTGTGTGACACATAGAGTGACATCCCTTAATGAAGGCAGCGCTCTGACACGCACAGGGACCTGGTGGTCTGACTAACTGACAGCAGGCTGAGTGAAACAAAGAGTCTGTGGTGTCGTTTGACTGACACATTGTTCCAGACTTTCCTGGTTCTTCTCATTTAGCAGTAATACTTCCCATCCAAACTGGACATTGCAGACCATGAAATCCTATTTGTGAAATGATGTGCGTGTGTGTATAATGTTTGAGCTGTATGTTGTGCATATACCAGACAGGAAAACTTTAATTATTTAAACTGTATCTGTTTTTCTAATATCTGACATACATCTCTTCTCATTTCCTATATGATTTTCTCGAACACTGCTCTTGAAACAACACTTGTCCTGAGCTACTTCAGGACAATTTCCAAAGATCCACAGCTGATTTAATGTGTACAAATCTACTGTTGAGCAAAGCCATTAGCAGTAACTCTCACTGATGTTGTTGATGAGTGACAGATTTATGGAGCAGCACATCCACCATCCACAGACCCACAGGAAAGAAGACGGACTCTGCTCCTGCACTAGCTCCCTGTGCTGTCAGGATTATTTATGAACGTAAATACTGCTTCCTCTGCCTAGTAATTACTTTAAGAGTGCACTTCAATTAGAGTAGCTAATTAGTGTTTATCGTGTTTATGTTTTTGCTCCTCTCTCTCTCCTCTCTCTCTGTCCCTCCGTCTCTCCCTCTTTCTCTCTGTGGCCTTGCATTTGCAACCATCTTCAACATCTGCTGCAAAAACTCTGCCCATGCTATCCCTCACTTTTTTTTTTCAAATTAATGATTCGGTATAATTTAATATTCAAATGAGTCTGCTTTGAAGAGTGAGAGTCATTAAGCTTATCGACTCCAGCTCTCCCCGACTCTGGGGACAAACTGCTGCCTCACACAAAAGCTTTATATATTCTTAAAAAAACAAATACAACATTTCGACCATGAATACAGGATTGTTTTCACCTCCGTTATAAAAAATAGTGCCGATTTTATCTGTTCATTGCGCTCACATTCACAGGTGGATGATCTTATTTATTCTGATGAGGAAGAAAACTATCCTCTTGGTGTTGAGCAGCAGTAATAGAGCCAATATGTGTCCTTGTATACGGTTTTACTTGTGCTTGTGAAATTTAAAACAGAATTGCATACACTCAACCACCCCAAGGATGGGAGAATAGATGAATATTAAATACTTTGTCTTTAAAGTCAGGGTAAAACCTCTTCATGCAAAATTTAAAGCTAGAAAATCTTGCTGCATGAGCAAAATTCAGTAAAATAATATTTTGTGTTTTTAGGAAGCCGACTTAATGTTGTAGTTATTGGGTCTTTATAAAAAACAGTAAATATACCCTTTTATAGTTGCAGAATAAAACAAGCTGAGCACTGATTCTCATCCTTGTTGAATCGAGGGCCATTAAAACCAGTTCACCCTCTTCTTTTGATTTTTGATAACAGTTCAGATACAATAGTGCTTATTCCCAGATGTTCGAATGAGGATCTTTCTATAGTTGGGTCCTTAGTGTTTCACTTGACACCTTGGCAGTAGTAAACAGGTGACCCCCTTAACAACCAGACCTCTTCACGTCTCATCCAGCTCTTAAGTTGAGGGGCGCAGCATTATAGAAACTTCTCCAGTAGCGTGCTGATAATGATGTTACTGGCTCCATAATGTTTGACGTTTCCATCCCTGCTCTTATCATTAACAGCTCTGTGTCCAAACCTTTTTATGTCCTAGTCTTGAAACATGTCAGAAAGCACATGTGGTGTGATATTTCGCTGTGAATTAGTAAAAATAAAGATATGACTGAGAGTGCGGTGAATCGAGTACCTGTCCAGGAGCATTTCTTGGACTTGAACCAGAACCCTCAACCCTGAGGCTGTGTCTCATTTCAAAGACTGCATACGGCTGAGTGCGCTTAGCTGAGCACACTGCTGTTATGTGAACTTGAGGACCCTGGGTGTGATGGTTTTTGTGAATTGGGATGGTCTACCCTTCGGAGGACTCCCCGGTTGAGTTGCAAAATGTCCCCACCCTCAGGGTCGCGTCACGACTGACTAGAAAAAAAGCCGCCGAGCACAGCAGTTATTTTTTAATTGTGCGACCTTGCACAGACACAAAACAATAGATACATACGAGCACAGATCATTTCCACAAAATTCATCCAATGATTGTTTTGTATGAAGGAGTATGAGGGCCATATTGAGAATTTTTTTTAAAGACTTGGAGATTAAAGTCGTGAATTTACAAGAATAAAGTCATTAATTTATGAGAATAAAGTCGTAAAGTTACATGTTATTTCAGAGGAGACTTGTTAAAATTAGGGCCATGAAGCATTTTAACGAACTGTGCTTCAGTATAGGTTTCACAAACAAGGAGATACTTCATCCGCTGGCACATCAGCATCACATTGTCATAAGTATAAGGACTTTATAAAGAATATATGAGAAATGCAGCTTTACCAGAGGAAAAAACAGATGGACTTAGCGGAAATCGTTGCTTTTGTGGAGGCAGAAATGGATAAATGCTGCAGATAAATCTGTCAATGCAGCCGTAAATCGCCGTGAATGACATTGAGCTTTAATTTATGATATGAATCCATATGCCGTATAGGTGTTGGTGTCTCTGCAGGTGTAGTTTACCGCCGGTGTCAGAAACATGGTGCACGTCAGAGCTCGACTCCCTCTGGATCACAAATGTTGATCACCAGTTGGATTATTTCTTGAATACCACAAAAACTCTCTGAATGACCCGCTGATGCATCCACCGATAACCCTGCAGATGACCAGTTCATCCATTTCCCCCTCCACAAAAGCAGCTTTATGACTTTATTTACTTTATGACTTTATTCTCTTTATTTAAGTTTACAACTTTAATCTCTAAGTCTTTAGAAAAAAAATGTTGTCCTGATACTCTGCTGTAGTTTTGTCAGCTTTCTTATTTCCAATGTTTTTGATTGAGGTAGCAGAGCAGATCAGTTCGTCACTAAAGACTATCATGTTTGGTTTGCAGATTTTAGTGAGTTAAGAGATCATGCGCTCATGCAGCCTGAGCTGACTGTGTTTTTGCATTTCTTTTGTTTTCTTTGAAGATGCGCTGCGTCTCCAAGCAAGTCTGGCCTCTCACCCGAAATGTGCAGCTGTGCAGCGACACGCAAAGAATTCTGGGATACCAAAGCCATGAAAAAGGGGCGGGGGCATGGTGGTTTTGAGACCGCATTTGAAGCGCGCTCAGAATTACAAGCCAGATGGGACACCATTAGCGCCGTGTGATGACATCACGCACACTTGAAATGCACCGTTCGACGGTGCAGTCTCTGAAATGAGACACAGCCTGAGCTGCACCCCACAAGGAGAAAAAGAGGAAGTCAAAGAAAATCAATACATCCATAATGGCCGCAGGAAGAGTGGTTTACTTGGAGCAGGAATCATTTCTCTAAAGCACCTCAGCAGATCAGCAGGGACAGCACAGCAGCATTGCATTGATGGGAGTGTCTAAACTAAATATAGATATAATGGAAGTTTAAGTGTTATGAAAGTGAAACTACAAATTTGAACACTGGGACATCCAACGTACTTTGAAAACAGAAAATGTTTTGACGAACAGTAATGACTGAAACGTGATGATAAAATGTGACTCAAATTGAAGGCTTATCCAATCCTAAGACTAAGACTAAATCTGAAATAGCCACCAATATTAACACAGATTCCTAATAAGTCGCTATATACAGACAACCTCAAAGTCACGTTTCAAACTTTTTGCTGTTTTATTCATCTCAGGACCTTTTGACACCTAATGGTTTCTTGATCCCTATTAGAACCACTGCACTTTAAAACAAAATTTATGCAGAAACAAAAACAAAAAATGGAAAAGGTATCTGGAGTTTCCATAAGAATCTGGTCCTGTAGGTGCTGAGCCAACTGTCCAGGTTGCTAAAACTCTTAGATCAGTGTTTCTCAACATTTGTGCCAGTGAGCTCTCTGCTGGGGACAGATAATTTACCTTACCTGCCAAGCTCATTATATACACCTCAGCGCTCAAGATCCTAGCTGCTTAATCATGGACACACTTAAACACAGCTCTCTCTGCACTTGTTTTTTTCAGTCTCATTAAGAATTATTTACCGGGACGATTTAGTCCACTCAGTGGATTTATGTGAGGCTTCTCTGAGTTTACTTGCTTATCCTAGCAGCAAATTTTCTTCTGTATTGATCAGAAAAAACACAAGAAGAATGTCACAAATTATTTATGTGGTGTGTTCTTTCCCCTCTGAAAAAGTTAGAAAACACAGCAACTGGAGCCCAAAATCTTCAGCGTGTGTATTACCACGAACTAAAACATTTTTGACTTTAATTAACTTGATCGATTAAAATGATTTCAGTCAAATGCCCAAGTACAGTCACCTGCAACCAAAAAGCCTCATTACACTGGGCTGTAAAAAGGGTACAAAATCTTGTTTTGCTTTTCCATGTAATCTAGTAAATCAGAAAAAATGAAGGTCTGCTGGATTTAGAGATCACCACTGTGAGGTATATGAAGGTATAAACCTGCAATCTGTATGGCCAGTGACTTTTAATCCCACATACTTTGTACTAGATTTTTTTCTTCTGTCAACCCAAAATATTTCTTCAAGCACTGAGCACCATAAAAACTGAAGGTGATTTTCACTGTTTTCTTAAAGACCTGCTCCAGCACTAATGCTTCTTCCCTGGTGCAGCAGCTTTGAGTCAAAGATGGATACATCGTGCTGATCAAACGTCACAGTCACAGGCTTAGACTTGATTAAGTAGTGAGCATTTAGTAACATTAATGATAGAAAACAACAGCTCAGTTGGAAAAGAGACATCCAGCAGCCGTCCTACCTCATGCAGGATGCTCCTTGTACATATCTGTGTGTGTATTCTTAAAATACCCCTCAAACGTGGCCTGTACAGTAGTGATGTACTATTGATATCATGCAGCCTCTTGATGTAGATTTCTCAGTTGCTGTCTCACTTGGTAGGATGAGATGAGGAGAAAGACAAGGACACAAAGCAGGTAAACAAACCGTAGAAGGCTGTGTCTGTGCACAGTTTCCTGTAGGCCAGACGGTATCTGTCACTTTGGTGCGTTCTTGTGAGGCATCTCTCCATAGAAGCTGGCTGTGTGTGTTTCTGTTCAGTCAGCATCCACCTCCTTTAAATAGACCCTGTTCTTGAAAAACAGATGGGACACTTTGTAATAGTCGGTTTAAAAGATTTTGAATATGTGACAGGAAGCAGGCAAAAAGGTAGAATATATTTATTCTCCTCTAATATATTTATGAAGCACTTAAACCTGCACAACTTTAAAATGCATTACCGTTGCACATAATGAGAATGAAGTCACTCAATTAGAGCAGAATAAAAACAAAAACTGCAGAAGATGTAATGTATATGAGTGCAGCACTCTAGTTCTGATTTTATTAAGGATTGGGTTACAGCAAAAGCGAGATTGATACCTCAACTTTATTTCAAAGTTAACCTGGAAAGTTATTTTAACAGGCTTTAAAATCATCCATAAAATATTAGAGTAAAATTAAATTGAACACCTCTAGGAGTGTAGTGAAAGGCACTAAAATCATGCCACACTGTTTATGCATGTGCATAACAAGCTGCAGTAATAAAACAAGGCACATCATGAGGCTGAAATTCACAGCTATGAATTGATCCAAATCAAAATGTGAATGAAACACAAATATATTATATCCAGAGCAGATTATGAACACATAATAATGGTTTAAAATACACTCATTTCACTGCTGTATAATGTGAAAAGTATACTTAGTGTTAAATGAATAGAATGTGTAGTTGACTTTAAACTGTTTATCAAATCAAGATTTGCATGACCATTTTAACAACAAATTCTACATGCACACCGAATTTGGTGAGGGAGTTCCACAAGGATCGATGCTTGACCAGTTCCATTCACAGTGTACTGTATGATCATCCTGTCAGTAACATCATGAAACACAGTTGTCATGTTGATGACTTAACTATTTTCAGCTTAACTTTACTTATCAATAGCAATAGATGAAACCAGTCACTTAAGTAGATGACATGAAGGCGTGAATGACCTATAATATTCCAACAAATCTCTGAAACACAATGTCGAATAATATATCACCCCTTGATTTCTCTGACATCTACACCACCTTGAGGAAGGTCAGAGGTATTTTTTTTTAACATCAACTGTAACATTATATATAAACATTTCACTTGCACATGCTTTTACCGGCAATTTCCACCACATCCGGAACAGCTACAAGGCCATATCCGCCGGTCGTAACTTATCATAACCATTGAAGTTAATGGGCTCTATTTTCAAGTCCTCCCGCGATGCGGTGGAGGGTGGCGGACCCCGTGCAGTTGTATTTTCGTCTGCCTGTGCCATGGCGACGCACGAAAATAGAGCACAATGAGTCAATTTCCACTGGCTTCCTCCTGTTCCCCTGCGGATCAGTGGACTCTGCAGCTGATTGCAAGAGTTCTATTTTTTTCAGGACACCGCAGCATGCTGCATAAATTCAGCACAGATTAGTCCGTGCTGGAATAGAAGTCAGGCACGGATACAAAATGAAACCTGTGGCCTCTTTTCAAATTAAAACACTCCGTGTTTTAGTTGTACTTTAAACCATGCAAATGGGCGGGGACGAACAAGCGAAAGGTTTATAGACAGCATTTCACCCCGATGACGCCATGGATGAGAGGATGCTCATTTTATAAGTCTAGAGGCAGATTTTCTTCCTCTGGAAGGACACAATCTACTGCTTATTTGGTTAGCCTATGTGGCTAAAGACAACTCGTTATCGCGCGATTGCACATGAATCCGCGGGTTCGTGTGAGTTCTAGCGATTCCTGCTATAGGTAATCCGCCACAAAATTCGCCTCACAAACGGACCCAGTAGGAATTGGTATAAATTGCCGGATCCGAGCTGTTCTGGATTCGGTGGAAATACCGGTTTAGACTTGTGGAAATTGTGCTTTTGAGGCTAGAGAGCCAAATCTTTGGAGCTCTCTCATTGATGTACCACTGATTCTGTGGTAAAAGCATATCTGTGAAGACAGACATATGGATAACTTGTTTTTACCCATTACACTGTTAGTGGGTAAATGATCTGTTTTCATTGTGTCAGTCATTATTTGTGATAATTGCATCCATTAGTTTGAGTTTGACTACTACTTAGTTTGACTACTTGGCTCAGTGAGGCTGTCTTATTTTTGCATTTTTATCTCTCTTCTTTTATTATTATTGTCATTATTATGACACTTAATGACTGAAAATTTGAGTACTGAGAAAGAGACCATATTATTCCTGGACAAGCCCCTCTGCCCTGGTTACCCATAAAATCCAGCATAGAACTTAAAACCCTTTTTTTAACAAATGGCTAGTCACCAACTATCATACAAAGTTTTTACTTGCCTTTTACTTCTCACATGAAATATTTCCCAAAAGTAATAAAGGAGGCATAGCCCCTCTCCTTTAAAATATTTGGGCCACTTTCACATCCTCTCTTTTTTTTGAGAAAAGCCTAAAACCTGTCTTGTTAATAAACATAGCTAGGTTCAGCCAAAGGCTTAGACTGCCAAACGACTGAAACACCAAGTTGCTGTCTACTCCTTTCTCATGACCACATTGCATCTGTCCCAGAAAGCATTTTTTAATGTATCTTGTCCCCTGAGTCATTCTGCTGAAACTCAAACAAACCGGTTTGGGCCAATGAAAAAAACATTAATGATTCTTGTTTGCAAAACATGCTTTATTAATCCTGTCATAATTCCAACCATTTTCTCAATTTCTATTTAGCCATATTTGGCTCTATGGTGCTGTGTGATGAGATTAAACTTAAATAGAAGCAGCTTGGGGTTCAGTGTAGTAGGATGAAATAGGTATAGCAGGAAGCTGCGTTGGAGGTGTTGAGGCCTGCTGTCAAAATAAAGAAGATGTCCAACGCTGGCCGGTCGCCCAGCATGTTTTCAAAGCACCTTTACTGGTGACAGTTACTGAATACTGCTTATAAATTCTGATTCTGGCAGTACTTCTCAGTTGTGGGATGCAGGAAGGAAAGATTTTTTTTTGTTGTGTGAACTGAATTCAGAGCTAAATCAAAAATAGCAAATACCCCTATGAAAGCAGTCATATAGGAATGTAATTTGTAGAGGACAAAAAAACACAAGTATCTAAATAAGAAATACTCAGAAATCTTGAGAAAACCATCTAAATTTAGAGCTTCTGATCACAGGCCTCATGTTTAGAAATTATAGTTTCTGTGGACTTCTGATAGAACCAAGTTTTGAGAGCATGAAGTTTTACATCAGTCTGGGCTTGAGAAAAGACCTGTCCTGGTTCCCTTTCACTGTCTGCTTTCTAATAAGCACTGCTGGTTAATTATAAAACAACGAAAACACCCAAGTCCATTCTGAATTTTAACACATTGCCTCATCTACATAGACTGAAGAACATTCAAGATCAAGGGCATAAAACATCTCTATTACATATTTGTTGAATAAAATAAGCATTGTCTGCTTCATAAAAGATAGGATATCAGATCTAGCTGCCCGGGAAACCTTTTTTTTTTTGTAAAAGTAAAAAGCAGCAAGTGTAATTTGACAATTTTATTTATTGTGTTCTGAAAAACCTCTTTTTCCTGAGGATCAAAGGAAATCTGAGAAGATCCCTAACAAAATAACATAATGTAGCTAAATGAAAATGGGCTTTTAGACTATTAGCTGAATGAGGCATTTCAGTTTTGTTTTCAGTGTCATTGACAGTTTGTGTCTGACTGTTTTACTACAGAGCAGCTGGTGCATGATGAATGTGTGCATGTATCATAGTAAAAGGGAAAAACAACACAGCTGTCCTCTGTTTTTAGGTTTTACGTTTTCTGCCGCTGATGTAAATAAATAATTAAAAGGTTCCAAACACACACACACAAGACTTTAAGTTTTCACTGTTTAGTGATTGTTTACTTTTATTTGCTGTTTAGAAGTTGGTGTTCCATGTACAGTTTTTCTAATCAGTTTCGAAAAAACTTTATGTTAGTGTCTTTATTTGTGGAAAAGGGTGTTTGTCTTACTAGTGGCTCCAACATTACACACACCAAATCCATCTGTGCTCATATGAGACAGTGTGGAGGACAGCCAATGCAGCGCTTACAGTGACACTTGTTGAGGAGCTGCCCTCTGTCGCCATTGTGTGGCATTACTGTCTTCAGACATTTCTTGATCTTTTTGACTACTTCACGAAAATAGTAATCCGCCTCGCCGGTGGCGGATTTAAAGGCGAGGAGAGGAGCTGATGTTATTGGTCAATATAGGTCTCGGCTGTGTTAAACCCACCCTCTCTCCTCCCTCCCTATGACTTACGCCGCTGGGAGGAGCTGAGTTAGGGAGGGGGGATACTTACGCCGCGCTGTGCCGCTCACCAAAATACCAAATTGTGCTTGGGAACGCCTTGTCGGCACGGCGGACCTGACTTATGCCGTGCCTACGTCACGTCTCAGGCGAGGCACGAAAATTGAGCCCTCAGAGTTAGGCTGTCTCTGCTATTTGTGCTGCACGCAGGGTGCTGTATTTGAAATGCTTCAAAATTTGTGATAAGGGCAAAAAATAATGACTTCATATCTAGATCTCATGTTTCTGGCAGAAAGGCAATTTGGCACCATTTTCTACAATTGCCTTGTGCTGCGCACAATGGTGGAAAATATTATTACATACATCATACATGGTTTAAAGCTGAGCAGCTCCGAGGCAGAGACACAGGCAGTGGTGACTTTGTCACTGTACCCAGTGGTTCACTGCCTGTCTTTACTGAGTCCAGCGTTGACATTCAAAGGGAGGAGAGTGGGGAGACCGGAGCTGAAGTCAGCCAGGACTTCGGGATTTTCTCCAAGCAGAGAGAAGAGGAGATAATCTACAGGATGTCCTCCACAGCAAATACCAACAGAGCTGATTTTGAAGCCAAATACATTGAGGTCAGCCCAATTGGTGTAAGAGGCTTCCACTTACTGAACAGTGGCATCCATTTATCTGACTTTTTACCTGTTGCCATCAAGCATTTGCTTAAAGTATTAATCATCATAATAATCATTTTGCACTGCAGACGCAGTAGTTCTTCTGTCTTAGCGTCTCGGTCTGATTGCATTTCCATAAAGTAATAATCATAAATGTTCTTCCTTGATTTGTGAAACTCCGCTGCACTTCAAGGAAGCAACCCGCTGCACTCGGTGATGGACTTGTCTGGGCTCCCGCACAAACAAGTGGCTGCTGGAGGAGAGTAGGTGAGTTATATTTTGCCTCTTTTCTGAAGAAATCAGGCAAAGTTAAAAAGATGTTTGGTGGCTAGTGCTGTGGCAGGGACCCTATATGTACTGTTGATGAAGTTAGGTGCTGTTCTGAGCATTATTTGTGGCTAGAAGTGGCTTTTTGGTTGAGGTGTGCGCATGGAGTGATAAACTGCTGTGTCTAGCTATCGTGCGGTCATTACTAAAGTTGGTATAACTACAGAAACAAACAGTCCGTAACATTCATCTTTTGAGGGGGTGTCTTACTTGGTGTTACGGTGTGTTTGACCCTAACTTAATTTACACTGGACTGTCCCTTTAAATTTTAACATCACAAGCTGTTTAAATGCATGCTAGTAAAAATCCTGGTTCAGCTCATTTGGTCACACAAGAAGTGATGAATATAGTAAGACTGAATATACATAATGATTAACCCTAAAAGCCTCACAGGGTATTATTTAGACTTTTTTTCCACTGAATTTGATGTTATTCTGGTAGGGTCCAGACTTTTGTTCCCCACTACAATTTTGTTTCCCACACCATGAGTTGGCTGCTATATTCTGGTCCCCTCAGGGCAATAAACACACACACACACACACACACACACACACACACACACACACACACACACACACACACACACACACACACACACACACACACACACACACACACACATAGGTCAGACAGAAAAAGAAAAAGGTGAGACACATTAAAGAAGCAGCAGCTCTCTCTGATTCTCATTATTCAATAATGTATAATACTTGTTCCATTACTCTTGGACTCAGTAGTAAAAGCTTGTTGGCTGGTTCCATCTAGACACCCCAGCTCTGCCCCTCGGTACAATAATTGTTTGTTCTGGCTGACCGAGCCTGTGGATCTCCCACCAGTAACACTAAACACAATTTCCCCCAGGAGCCAAGCTTGCTGAGAAAAACCTGTGCAGTCCATTTCCTAGTAAAGGGCAAATTAAAGAGGGCAAAACAGGACCCTCTGGACTGAACAAGTTGTAAACGGCATCTCAGATACTTTAGCACATATACGTTGAATCCTTAAAGAACCATTCACACACAGACACTCACACATCTTCTTGACTTAACCTTCACCATGTTCTTGTTTCTGGTACCCTGCCAGCTTAAAATAAATGCACATAAATTATTTGTCAATAGTGCACAGAAAAAAAATCTCTATTGGTTTATTTCAAACTCAGTTTTCCCAAGCATTTATGTCTTACTTTGTGGTCAAATATCCAGGTATAAAAATCCATAAAAAGTGCCATGAAAATACAGGAATATTGGTGTGTGTCCATCATTGATCTGCAGCAGGTAGCCTGTCCTGGTGAGGACCTCAATGAAGAAGCAATCGGAAAGCCCCTGTGTAATTGAAATGTCCCCGCTGTGTATAGATATCTAGGAAGAGGAATGACAAATCAATAATCTCCTCTATTAAGTTTCTCTTTTTTTGCTCTCTGTTTTCAAAAGGTGGGGGATGGGTAGGTTCGAAAAAATGGCTCCCTGTCAGGTGCGTTTGCATCTTGCGGGGTTCAATTTATCTAAGGTCCAAAAATAAAGAAATTGCTGCCTCCCTGTTGCCTTGAGCTTGGAGAAATAAACAGTCAATATTTGCTCCTGGGGACCTGGGAAAGGACGCACACATAAATCACCCAGCATGCACCTGTCCAGAGAATCAGCCGTCGAATCCTGTGTCACCTCGTTTAGGATCATGCTGCTGCTGACGCTCCCCTTCATCTTTGAATCAATGTGCCAGGGGGCGCTGCTGCGAGAAAACAGAAGATGAAAATTACTTTTTCCAAGGTTTCCCATCGTGTCTCCACAGCAGCCTGTTTACATGCACTTCAATGTTGCTCTGATGAAGATTGTAAAGTACTGGCCTCACACTGGTACACCCAGCAGAGCCCTTTCCTTCATTTCTCTCTTTATATGCTAATATATAGCTGCTATGCTGTGAGATAATTGCTTTTTTTATGGCGAAGTGTTTCTGTCAGGATCATAAAACACTTCATAAATACAGTTTGAGCCCTGTAAAATACGGAGAATATTGCTGTCTTCAATTTGAAATAATTCACCAGCCTACTTAGCTTTGATTTTATTTTGTTACACACTGAATGTTGGATCTAATTGGTCAGTTTCAACACTCAGAAGTCCCCTATTTCTCTACAGCACACAATGCTGAGGATGTGGTGTGAGGAACTCACTGTGAGCATATCAATCGCAGTATATTTCACAACACTGTGGAGGTAAAAGTGATATAATTTCAGATAAATAAAGTCTTAAAGATACTAAAGCTTTTGGCTATGATAGAAAACTCAACCAATTAAAGACGGCACTCTATAAAAGACTGATCTTTGGACAACAGTAGCTGCAAGTGTGTTCATGGCCATCTATTGTTACCCATATCTCCAGCTGACAAAGAGACATCCAGCGGGGGAAATGAGTTTGGATATATCACTGCTCAGGCCATTCCTGACGCCATTTTCCGAGACAAATAAGACCTTTCCACTAATGCAACAGGAGCCTCGCATCACGTCTCGTGTCATGAGGGGGGCAGTCTGCCCGCTGAAGCCTTGAGCTGCTGTTATCAGGAGGAAATGGGCCTAAATGTTCAGCTCTGAAAGACTGATAGCCCTTCGTTGACCAGGATAATCATGCTGAGACAACAGAGGGTCGTACACAATTCCTCACATTACTGATGTTTGTGGACATTGTGTTTGCTTGATAATGTTTTTATGTTTGCTTAAGATTTTATCAGTCCAGTTAAGTGCAACATGTATACATGCTTTATCTGAACAGTGTAAGTAAATAATTAAAGATGTTGTCTATATGAAGTATGCAGTGAAACAAGAAAATATGTTAGTGCCAGACATGAATAATGACTTTGAAACCAGTGTTTTGTATCTCAGTCTAATTGTTTTATCAGCGGGATATTCATTGGAGTGGAATACAGACAGAAGGCTGGCAAAAGAAAAATGGAGATTCATATTGGATAATGGCTCCCTCTTTTTCCACTGCTCCCGTCTGCCAGTCTGTCTGTCTGTCTACTTAACACACATTCACTTGCACACACTCATGGATCCCTCTGGTGTCACACAAATACTTTCAGGGGTCCTGGCAATATGTTCAATCATCCCCTTTTTGTGGGTCTTTATACACCTCTCTGAGGTCTAATTATCAGTGACAGAGGACTTTACTCAGCTGAACAAATGACAAAACGTAAAGAACTGTCCCTCCTTCACCTCAGCAAGCAGCAGGTTTTAATGTAACAGCTTCCTAATAGTCAGAGTGTTAAGTGCTAATAGACGAGAATCATTGACTGCCTTCGAGGGATAAAGAGGCTGAAGCATGAGAACATAAATGAGAAGAGGGAGCCGTAATGTTCAGTGGGACACTTTTAATTGAAAATGATATTTAACAGAGAATCACATGCTGCAGATGGATATCTTCCATTACTGTGGTGTCATGAGGATGATAACAGAGTGACCACATGAGCCCTGAGGAAGCAAAGAGTGAAACATTAACAGCAAAATGACTGGACATGCACTCTGAGGTATGCATCGATGGATGTAACCTGTAGCATCTTACTGTTCAACTAGCTAATTGTGACAAAGCAACTGTTTATACTATATTGGTTTGTCAATCCAAATATAATGATAAATGGTTCACTAGCTTTATGCCGATTGCTGATTAGCGATGCTGACTTTTTCACATTCAGAGCACTCTTTGCTCTTATTAGTCAACATCACATTTGTAGCAGTACATAACATAGAAGGCGAAATGAAAAATCAAACATGCTGCTGGGGGGTAATTAGTTAAAATGAGGCCTTAAATGTGGTTTACAGTGACACTAAAAGGGATAAAAAGATCAGTTTTAGAGGTGTCAGGTTAGTAAACAATAATTTCTTAATGATACTTTGGGGACAATGACATGGATAACAGAAATGTATCAAGGACATTCCAGCATCATTTGCACCATCTTGTCCTAGATTTACATAAAAACAGATAAAATGAGCTTGTTAAGAAAAATGTTATACAATTTCATGAACATTATTCACCGATTTAGATTTTTGAGTTACTTCTTTTGACCAGAGATGAAACAAGTTGGCTAAAACAAATACAGGTAATAATGGAATGTTAACACAGGTAACAATGCTGAATGCTAATGGCGCGGTGGCTGAATGTTAGTCAACAGATAACCAAGAGATGTTTGAAAGTGTTTATAAAAATTGTTTTTCAACTGTTTGTTCACTGGTGAAAAAAGGCAAGACATTTTAATTACAAAAAAAATTTACACCCTATCATGGTGAAGGTGTTAGCGAAAAATGCAGACCTAGGTATATAGATCTATTTTGCACGTCCACAATAAGACAAGACTAGCTAAAAAATACGAAATGTGGTGTGGCGTCTAGTTCACTTTGTAGACTTGCTGCTGTTAATATGACACCCAAAGTTTACCATTAAGACTGAAATTTGGAATACAGACATCAGATGATTGTCCCTCTCCATTGAAAGCTTTCGATTATTGGCCACATATTCACGTCTTTGTCTTTCATCGGTCTGAGGGCTTCCCTCACACTCCATACCTCAATGCCATTCAAGCTTCTGACCCCATTTGACCTTGACTCACAACTGCATAGCCAAGACCCCAATTACCATGAATGGAAAGTGAGCTGGCTGACTTTACTCTTCAACGAGCTGTCAAATTAGACATATTACAATTTATATATAATTTAAATATGTAATTACAGCAGATATACTTCATGTCAACGTAAACACTTACAGTTACAATTAGCTAACAGCTAAAGTTAAGCGCTATCTGAGATTTGTAAACTACAAATACCTCCCATAATGAAGTCATGGCTAAAAGACCTTCTCTTTCATAGATTAGTGAACAGTTTTCTATTGCATCAGACCTTTATAAAAATAATTTTTCTGGTATAAGTCCTTAGGCGTTGGATCACTAAGATGGAGAAATGGTCTCTCAAAACCATTCCACTTTGACTGTAAAAGGCATAAAAACTTCAATTGGTGGTCTTATTTTTTACAATCGTCGTATAAGTGGATAACTTCTTTCAAATTGTTCTTGGGTAAAGCTTTCAGGCTATTCTCCAGCTCACTGTGTTCTTTCCAAACCCAACCTGATGGCGAGGACAGTTTTCCTCTGCCCAGTTCTGGCCTCCTGGTCATGCATTGATATAAGATACCTTGCTGGGTATTATCTCTTTGTCATTTGAGGTAACTGCATTTAGTCAAGATGAAAGAGTTTCTCTTTTCACCCTCTTACAATGTCCAGATTTATATAATATGATGATTCATCTCTGGCTCTGTTTCTATTCAAACGCATAGGTGTATTTTCGTATAGTGAAGAAATCCTTTATATAGTGTAAGGATTTCTACTGAGCAGGAGAGACAGGTTCAGATTTATTAGTCATGTCGTTGAAACAATGCCTTAGTGTGATCAAAGGGTCTCTTAGAAAGTCAACCTTTCAAAACAGCTATTTAAGAAAAACCAGAGCAGAAATAGAGAAAAAAATCTGTGAAACTCAAACCTTTAGGAAACACAGACAGAGTACAGAGGGAAAAAGATTACAGATGAGAGCGAGCACTGATCCAAGTGTGTTTCTCAAACCTTTGCGCCCAGGTTCCTCTTCTTTATTCAGCACAACTTTGTGATTCACAATCTAATTTATTCACTCGACATGGCTTGTGCAGCATGGCTGAATTGGGAGGACTTGGAGCTGTGAATCACACTTATCAGTTGAAGGAGTTAACAACATGCCAGGTGGGATGATATGAAAGCCCTGCTTGAAAAGTGAAAGAGGGAATACAGAGTTAATCTAAGCGCAGTGGGAGGTGCACGCTGCTGCCCATGATAGGAGGAGAGAGAGGAAGCTTATATTCCATGCAAAGTAAGGCTTTACTGCAGAGATCCTAATGAAAGCCTGGAATGAACATTGTCATCCTAGATGTCCCCTGTTGTGCTTGGCTGCCTCTCCTGAGATAACTCATGGAGAAACCTCTCGTCAATGCTTTATTGAACTTAAAGATAACGACAGCTGCTAATGTTGTCATTCTGCCAGAATCTGCTGCTTACAGTATCTCCACACTTATCTGCTAATTTGCAGGTTTCAGGTAAGAGGAGGGAGAAGCTGCACCGAAAACAATAGGAGATCGTTGATGCATGGTCTACAATTTGTGCCCTGCAGAGGATTTGTGGGCAGCTTTTACCACTGAACTCTGATCTGTGTGAAAGCCCAGTAATTATGCAGCTCATTCATCCAAAACAGCATGATGTTTGTTGTTGTAATAATTATATTTATCTTGTATGGCACTTTGCGCATCTGCCATTACACATACAAGATTAATGTGCTGTCATTGTTATGTGTCAGTCAAGAGAAGGTGAGAAATGTACTGGTTTATGGATGTGGTGGTGTTTCCATTTTGTCCTGTAGTTTGTCTGCCAATATAACCGGCTGGTACAGAAAGAGAAAAGTACACAGTGATGTTTGATGCCAATAGAGCAAAATCCCATATGATGAGTGTACATAAATAAGCTGTAGGCCTACATGTTGTATCTATATGTCATCTGTCGATCTTTCACAGCACAGAATAGCCGAGGTTTTTTAATTCTGCTGCCTATTTTGCATGTTGCCGAATTCTCCCACTTTGAGTTTAAACAAAAAGGAAATTGGAACAAAAGGTCAATAAAACAAATACATTTTAAAAAGTAGAAAAATAAGACTGTAAGAACTGAACAATCTTTTTTAAAAAATTGAAAAAAATTAAAATGAGTAATTTTATATCAGTAAGGGATACTATACTGTGAGCAGGTGGTCCTGTCAATTTGATTTGGATCAAGGTGAGCAGGACTCCTTTACTGAGGAGGGACTAGGTGCCAACAAACTGCGAGGTGTTAAAGTGATGTAGAGAGGCAGTTTAGAGTTTGATTAAACGTCCATCCAGCCATAAAAAATAAAATAAAATATAATAAAAAGAACATTTCAAACCATTAGCTTATAAATATCCACATATCCACAATACTGTTTTGTAGTTTTGGACCAGAAACTTAGTCACATGGTCTCCCCCCATATTACTGTTTTAACCTGGAAATTAAAAGGAACAAAGTCATAGGGGTGCTGGCATAGTGGTTTTGACACACCCTCCAATATCTAAAATAGTCCCTCCAATTTTCACAATCAGCGACACAACAGTGGCAACAGATCTTTATCAGCCTCGATTTCCAAGTTGAAAGAAAACAGAACATTTTAGAGAGATTGAGATTGAGATTTAATTTATTGGTCCCCTTGGGGAAATTCATCTTCACTGACTTATAGGAAAGACAACGACATTACACATTACAAACATCAACAGACAGTAAGGACAGACATAAATAGTGTGGGACAGTGACAACAGCAAGAGGTGACAGGCTGGTCCGATAGGTCAGCGGGGTCTGCTGTTAAGGGCGGCGATGGCTGCAAGGATCAGGCTTTTCCCAAGACGGGCCCTCCTGAATTTTAGTGTTCTGTATCTGCGCCCAGAGGGTAGTGGAGTGATGTGTTGGTGTAATGGGTGAGTGATGTCCAGAACTATTGTGTTTGCCAGTCGAGTGATGGACCTGTTATTTAATTCTGTAAGGTTGGGTGTGGGGAGGCCAATGATTTTAGCAGCTGTATTTGTAAGACGTGACAGTTTGGCTTGGTTGGTGACAGATAGCATGGTGTAAAAACAGTACAGAAGGATGGGTTGTGTAGTGCTTTTGTAGAG
This sequence comes from Xyrichtys novacula, assembly GCA_962446985.1. Taxonomy (NCBI): domain Eukaryota; kingdom Metazoa; phylum Chordata; class Actinopteri; order Labriformes; family Labridae; genus Xyrichtys; species Xyrichtys novacula. Next base: position 7,721,940 of record OY660871.1, on the reverse strand, counting down.
TAACAACAGAAGATGAGGTGCAACATATAGTCCTTTAAGTTTGCGGATGGCTGACAGTCTTTGTTGGCTCCTTTTTTTAATGTTCATGTTTAGTTAAAATATTAAGTTGTTTTTGGTAGAGATCACATCAAACTTAACATTTACATTGAAAACTAGGAACAGAAACTGACTTTTAGTGTTGAAATGTGCTGGACTCCATCTGTTGGGTTTGACTTGCTACAAGAAATGGGACCATGTCGTCCCAGGTGTAGCCTTGCTGTTTAGAATCAATTACCATTATTATTGGAACAATCAGAATTGAGTAATTGACACAGCCAAGTAATAAGACAAAAATAAAACCAGGGGCTCTTATAAACAACGATGATAAACCTCACACCGATCAGCTAACTCATATGTCTTAAATTCACAAAATAGAGAGAGTGCTCGCTACTGTCAGCTCTGTAATGCTGATGCACTCAACTGTGGGAAGTACAGTGTTAACAAAGTTGTAGAGTTCATCATCCTCTGCACTTTCCTTTTCAGAGAACATACTGTCGTACACAGAGGAGTGTTAGAGTACATGCTGTCTAAGTGGCTTGAAGATAGGATTTCATTACATGGTGAGTCATTTGTTTCTGCTACTGATGGTCTGACCACTGCTGTGCTGCACAGCTGCTGGCTGAATTAACAGACCGATCAAACCAGAACCAATAGAGGTCAAGCTCACAAGAGCACAAGAGGATAGGTTTGTGCTGGAGTGGTACAGATGGTCCTCTGTCTTCAGCACTCACTGTCAATCAGACATTGCTCAGAGCCATTCATGCTCCACTGTCACCCTCACACACAAACACACAAACATAAAATCCTCTTTATCTCAAGGCGCCACAACTGTGTGAATATTTCCTATTGGCGAGATGTAGTCGGTAAACAAACTGAGCCCACAGACATTTATGTGTCACGTGTCATTACTGCAGTGGGCTGAAAGCTAATGGATTTATGGTGCCCTGTTATCCACTGACAGTCTATGATGTTCACTTGGAGGCATGGCAGACTGACAAGTCAACAAGTTAAAAATAAAGAATATGGAGAGCTCGAAATCAGAATTGCACTTTGGTATTTTTAGTAACTTCATTTTGCTTACAAATCGGTGTGGGTGATGAGGATTTTGTTGCACTCAGGAAGGTCTTGTTAAGAGATCAGTATATAAAATACAACAATATAAAAATGAACTTTAAACTTGAGGGTGGATAAACTATAAGATATTTAAAAATTTAAAACAATCAACAAAACCTTCACCCTCATTAGATGTCCAAGCACAGAGTAAGGATGTCAATGAAGGGAGAACACTGAGTGAAGTAACCCCTATCTGGATATTTAGCAAAAAAAAAACATAAAAATAAATACCAGAGACAGAATTTGAGAATAGGTATCAGCTTTGAAATTGGAAAAAAAAAGCCTTTGTGTACACAATTTATCACAACATAAAAAGCTACTCCCACCCTACAACGGCTGTTTGCAGTGCTTATCTTCATGTCTTATAATATGTCTTGCTTAAGTGTTATTAAATACTGGATATCTAACAACTTGCTGAGTTGAAATGACTTCAAGAGTGAAGTTGTATTCATAACCCTTCCAACTCTAACATTTAACTCTGACCATTTTCAGTCTGCTGTCGGCCCACTCTTTCCTGTGACAAAGAGGAAGCTGAAACCTTGGAGTGTCAAAAGTTGTGCTGTCTGCCGCAGGGTCATTTCTCTCGTCACAGATTTGCAGAAGGTCATCCATGCATTCATTACTTCCAGACTGACTGGATTACTGTAATGCTCCATACTCTGGCATTAGTATTGAAAACATCCAGAGACTTGAGTTAATTCAAAATGCTGCTGCTGCTGCTGCTGCTGGTAGAGTTTTCACTCCTCTCAGAAAAGTGAACCCATTACTCCGACTCTTGCTGATCTCCACTGGTTACCGGTAAGCTGTAGAATAGATTTGCAGATCTTATTGCTTTCTTTTATGGTCAGGCACCACGCTATTGATTTTAAAATTTTAATGCTTATATCTACTTTATTTTTCTCTTATTTCTTTCGACACTTTTATGTTTTTTTACTCCTTCTCTTGTTCTTGGTGCCTATGCCTGTGTAGTCTCCCTTATTTCTCTTTTAATTGCATACATACATTTACATCTTTGCTTCTCTTTTATTGTTTCTGGCATCAGTAGGACTCTATTTTATTTAGGTTTGTTTTAAGTTAATCACGTTTTTTCTTCTTTTTTGGATCTTCTCTGCCGTTTGGTCTCACCTTGTTTGTGCTTTTGATATGTCTGTATGATTTTATTTTTGTCAAAGTACTTTGTGAAGCCTTGTTTTTAAAGGTACTATACAAATTAAGTATCTATCATTATCATTATTGATATCAATTTGTTCAGTTACGTCTGAGAGAATCTAAAATGTCACCTGAAAAGCTCAGGTTGGCTTTTCCATGAATAAAAATGTTAAGTTTATGTTAATTTGGCCCACAAACCAGTAGTCTACAGGGATTGCTACTAAGTTTTTGAATACAAGGAAGTATTATTTTTTTAAATAAATAAATTCATCTGAAATCAACACCTCATGATAACTTGATTCTTTTGGTTGCCATGTGAGATCCATCCAAAAGTGCCACCTCTGTAACTTTTTTTTACACAACCTGAAGAGCAAAGCTAGTTGCCATCATCCAAAACAGAGTCAATTGAAACACTCATTTAAAACTGTTTTTTTAAAGCACGTGTTCTTTTTAATCTGTCAAAACTCTCATGTTTGACTTAATTTTAGAGGAAAATAAGCTGATTTCAAACATCCATCTCCCCCTGCAGGGTCTGTGCATGATATTAGTGATGCTCAGCTGCTGAATGATTTGCCAGTTTTATCTTTTCTGCAGTGAATTAGGAGTCAAGCCTTACCTCCACCTGTGAGCTGTTTTTGGATGCTTGTTAAGCATGGACACACACGCACAGATACACTCAGCTTCACCACAAAAGCGATCCTGTGTGAGCGTGAAGTGAGGCAGGGGGGAGGTGTCTGATCCCACCACTAGAGGCCGGTGCAATAGGAGCTATAAATAGGCGTTTTGCCACACAACAGTCAGAAAAGCTGGGTTTCTAGTAAATGAACGTGAAATTTTCATGCTCTTTCTTCACTCACACACATCTAAAATCAACAAATGAAATTGCTTTGAATCCACATGCAGCAGAGAGAGGCGAGTTTCCACTCTGAGGCTTCACAAAGCCTATTGTAAGAGAGTTTAAAATTCCTGGTGCCGCCACTTCTATGAGTCACTCTGGCATGAATTACAGCCTGCACTCTTGGGGAAATTATATCTTAAACTTAGAGGAGATTCAGAGGTAAAGACACAGACTGGTTTTGGAAAAAAGGTTCTGCTGAAAAGAACTCTTTTTCAGGTATTATTGAACAGTGGTGTGGCCTTTCTTTGGCTCATCTGAGTTTAATACCATTCATTTCAGAGTGAACTTGACTAAAGCAGCTGTCATTTCAGACGAACCCGAGTTTTCCATTCAGACAGGTTGATTTTGGATATTAAATTCTTGTTCTGAATAAACTGAATAAAGTATCTTTTTATTTCTATTTAATACATATTGATGAAACACTCTTAACACCCGGACCACTTTAAATTTTCTTTTTCCTTTATCATGATTAAAATATTTTATTGATTTTATCCTTGTTGTCATTCCGTTTTTTGAAACATCCATTTAATCTGTTAATCACACCATCTGCTGCATCATTTTGCCCAGACTCTTTCTCTTTTTATTGATTTCAGTGTGTTTTTTATCACTCAGTTGAGTCATTGTCCTTCTGCCGCTCTCACTGAAGTCATCAGTCTTTTATTCCTTTCAAACACGAGGCTCTTTGAAACTGTATTTTGATAAGAATTTTATTATGTAATAATTGCGTGAATTCATCAATGCGATATTGGTCTCTGATCTCTACTGACTTAAGGTTCCATTTTTTAAGCCTGAAGCATAAAACTTGAATTCAACCTCTTAAAAAAATTATGATTCTTGAATTCATTTTAGAGACACTGCTTTCCAAATGTATCTCAAATAAAACTAAAAGAAAAACACAAAATCTTATTACTCAATTGTAAATTTTAATCTGGCTGCTCCATCAGTGTTTTTGCAGATCCTTTATAGGGAATAAGGAACTGAACAAAAAAAAAAAGTGTCTTGATAAGAGCAGCAAAAAATAGAGATACTATTTTGAGCACGCTCAAAAGAGGGAGTGATAAACAAACCAGCTAGAGAAAGTGTATCTTAACACCTGTTCCTTATTGTCTAAACTTTAAACCATGTCCTGATGAAAAGTCAGCTGAGTCACAACATGAAGACAGCTGCCTGCTAATTAAAGGATTTTTACCTCATCTAAGTGCCTCAGATTGAAGTTTTACTGTTGTTTTTTTCACTGTGAAATTTATTTAAAATCTGAGACGGACACACATTTTTGTCTTTCAGGCTGATTATTTGTTCCTCATTCTTGAAGAGCACTTTACTACTAATATAAATGTAGCTTCAGCCTAAGTTCAGTCAGGGAGACTGTAATTGTCTACACAGCTGCTTAATTTAAGTCTCTTTTCCAACCTCATGCTCACTCACTTTTCCTGCTCTCATCACTCGGGGCAATCATTGGTTAATCTGCCAGTCCCATTTATCCAATAGCCTGGTAGCACACCACCACAGTCAGCCTATCATCAAGACTTTGGGCTCTATTTTGGTGCCTCGCCGGAGATCTGCCGCAAGCGCAGCGTCAATCAGATCCGCCGCGCTGACAAGGCGTTCCCAAGCACATTTTGGTATTTTGGTGAGCCGCGCAGCCCGGCGTAAGTATCCCCCCTCCCTAACTCAGCTCCTCCCAGCAGCATAAGTCGTAGACGGGGAGGAGAGAGGGCGTGTAGTAGATTTAACACAGCCGAGACCTGTTTTCACCAATCACATAAGCTCCTCTCCTTGCCTTTAAATCCGCCACCGGCGAGGCGTATTACTATTTTCATGAAGTAGTCAAAGAGATTGAGAGATGTCTGAAGACAGTTATGCCACACGATGGCGACAGAGGGCAGCTGCTCAACAAGTGTCCTCCACACTCTCTCATCTGAGCACAGATGGATTTGGTGTGCGTAATGTTGGACCCACTGGTAAGACAAACACCCTTTTCCACGAATAAAGACACTCACATAAAGTTGCATGTATTCAAACCTCACGTGACAAAGGTGGGTTTAGCGCACAGATCACAACATAAACTCCAAAAATGGCATTAAAATCGGAACCATCTGTGCGTAAATGACGCATCGCGCTCCGTGGCCTGGCTCTTTCTTTCATAGATGTTGGCATATAAAATAAATTTGGCTCACAAAACTGAATATTATAATATCCGTATGTCGGCTTAAAATAGATAACACATCTGAGCACTGAAACAAATCATCTGTTCAGCCGCAGCAGCAGCAGCAAGACGGACAGAGGACACGGAGACGTGTCCAGGTCGAGCTGTGCGAGAAATAAGAGGAAGAAAGAAAAGGAGGGAGACACATTACATATCTTGTTAACTTCATCATGTGTGTTTATTTACTAGATATTTAATTTAATTTGATGCAGTTTCAGCTGTATTGATTCGGTCAGGTTGTGTGCCCAAACGCGTGCCAAACGCGTGCCAAACGCGCTCATCAGATCAGATATAGATCAGAATATATGGATATAGATCTAAATGTATGTGCTGACTCAGATTAATAGTTGTTGATGATTATTTATTGCACTGAAATGTGCCTGACACTGTGGAAACCTGCCGGTGAGGCATCAGTGATGTATGTCGATACGCCGCCGGTCTACCAAAATACTACTAGACCAGCTGCGTTCCGCCTTGCGCTGAAAGCTGACCAGGTTTGAATTGGCGAGCTTTCAGCGCACGTTACACGCCGGTGGCGAGCACGAAAATGTCACTGCGCCAGCTGATTCTGTCAACACCTCCCCCTGCCACGCCACCACGCCTAGCTTGGTGGATCTCGGCTCGCCTCCGTGCGACTCAGTCCACGAAAATACCAAACTCGCCTTACGCCGGGCTCCGCCAGACGAAAATACAACTGCGCGGGGCTCGCCGCCCTCCGCCGCCTCACCGGCGCGAACGAAAATAGAGCCCTTTATGTCAAGTAACACTCTAATAATTGTCATAATCAGTGTTTTTTATCCTTAATAGTCTCTCCTGATTGAATTATTTTTACTTGACCCAGTGCTGCACTTACCTTTTATAAACAATAGGCCAGCAGTTTCTTACAATAAAATTGTGCATGGGTTAGTTTTAATTTCTTCACTGCTGTAAACACTGATTCTGGAAGGACCATAAAGGTAACATTAGGGTTTCAGCTGCAACTGTAGATAAAGTGATGATTATCCTACACACCAGACATGAATCAACTTGTACTTTTCTCTGCTTTGTTTCAGCTACTTTCTGAGGAAAAGTGTACTGACAGCATGAAAACGAGCCTAACATTCAACCGTGTCCTACAGCTCAAAACCTTTTTTTTTCTCCTTCTTGAGGTCCAATTAGGTTGTGTTTAAAATCCTGTTGTACATGAAAGAAAACAAGACCACCCACCCCGCTCAAAGGTCTTTCATCTTTGAATCATGTCTTGTATTTCATAACTGTTACCACCATCCGCACACACCCATTCAGAATTGAGTTTGGTTAAAAAAAAAAAAAAAAAAGAGGATGGCTCCATGTGTTCATGACGGTTCTGTGAGTGGAAACTGTCAAGCGTCAGTTTTCCTAGTCCCTTTGTCCTTTACTCACTTGGTTGAACTTGATTGATGCTCGAGTGCAGCATCCCCTCTTAATCCTATGCATTTTTAAAGAACTAGTGGCTCGCTTGCTGGGAACTCATTTCCAATGACTCTAACCATATTGTAATAAGGCAGAGATAGTGCTGTCGTGGCGGTTTGTATTGATTCAAGGCAGAGGTCCCCGAATTGTGATTCATTAGGAAACCCAGCAAAGCAAAAGAGGGGACTGCAATGGCCTCTTGCATTTGGTATTTGTGATATATATGTGTGTGTGTGTGTGTTATGTGTGTGTGTGTGCTCTTTGTCCCAGTGTACCCCCAACTTAAAATCATCAGAGAAAAGTACAACGAACTTTGACAGTCATCGGACATTATTCGAATTTTATGCAGAGACGTTGCATCCAAGTATTTAGAGTTAACAGTTACTCCTTTGTCAATATCAGCTGCATATTTCAGTGCACAATAACCCAGCAAGAGGCTGTTTGGGGGCTATACTGAATATTTTAACACCTCTGCATATTGTTCTTTCGCTGAAATTGTTGTTCATCCTAAAATGCCTATAGCAGCTTCGTCTTTCAAATTGTTCCTCCTGTTGAGAAGAGAGGGTTCCCTAGAATAATTCACAAATGGTAATCTCTGAATTATTAAAAAACGTGTCAGACGCGATGCCATAAATACACAGATTTGTCTTTGTGCGCACAACTCAAGCAGACGATGAACTTGGACAGAGTTACTCAGCACTTGCAGAGTCACCAGCTGAAAAACTCAGATCATTAACTGGCAAAACCTGCACAGCCGACACCTGTAAAGAGTGTTTGTTCCTGTGTCTGTGGTGCTTAGCGCTGCAGAACAGTCTGATTGGAAGCTGACATACAAAGCCATCAAAATGTAGGAAGGAGAGCTCAGGCACAGAGCAGGCCTCCACACCCTCAGCTACACCATCAGCTGTCTGCTGCATAATGAAAAATGAGGCAGATATGAAACACACAAATGAATGCAATGGCTGCAAAAAAGGAAATAACTCCATCAACAGCAAACGTGCTACAAGCAGTGGAGACCAACAGTCCAGTCTTTTTTTTTTCCATAGCCCTTAACTTCTTGTCTCAGGATTGCCTCGAAATGTTCCATTTGAACCCTATCTACTGAAGACTACAATATTGAACTATAAGTAAGCATAGGGTAATGTTGTGTAAGTAGTAAGTGGCTTAATATGGGGGGGCAACAGTGGTCCCTCATGCTGGTTGCCAACCACCATAAAAAGGAGGGAAAAAAGCAGCAGAGGGCTAGCTGTGGCAGCCCTCAGACACTTTTAAAACTGATGTACCATGATTTATTCTGAACCACAACATAACACAAGAGCTTGTGCACGGAGAGTTACCACGCACCAGTGTGTGTAACGGCAGCTAATGTCAACTGAACAGACTCTAGGCTAAAACTTGTGTGCTTTCAGAGAGGTACAACTTTTTGAGATTAGAAAATAACTCACTTTTGTGTTTGTCTGCCCAGTGTTTCTTTACCTTTTACCCTTTTAGTTTAGAGAACGTGAAAACCTTCCCTCCCCCCTTCCCTTTCTCCTGTATTTGGGTTTCAAGTCAGAACCTTTAGCTAAATTTTCATCCAACTTGGTAGCTGTCTGTAGGTTTACCAAGGAAGCTGCACTGATGGATAACTTGGGTACAAATTACAAAATAACAAAATAACATGAACTAGTTTATTTTTGGACCATTAACTTAGTTTTAAACTTTAAAAATAAACTCTGTTGTTTCATTTAAACTCGCTCAGTTTTAGAGTGTACTTTCAAAATACCGGTGATGTTATTGTGATCATGATATTTTATGGCCCCAATAATTATGAGGTGAGAAAATAAGATTGAGAAAGCTCTAACTTCAATGATCATCTTCTCAACAACTATCAAGTCTGCAGTCCACCCCAAGATTGTGGTTTCATGTTCCAAATTTGACTGCAAGAGACGTAGCATTTATACTTTATCAATAGTTATCTAACTTGAAGTTAAATATTATATTTTCAGAAATGAAAAATAATCATCAAAATTGATGAATTACGTGGAATAAGTCTAAAATGTGAATCATTTTTACTTCCTGATTTAACTTTGACTTGTTGGACTTTTGCAGTGTTCTAGTTTATTCATGTAACCTCATGTAGAAAACACGTTAGCCATTCCCCCGTCAAACAGAAAATGGTCAGCATGTTTTGTATCTTACACCCTGCATGAGGATATAATTGCTAAAAGGTCAAATCACCAATTATTTGCTGCATCGTGGCTTCTCAGTGCACCTGATTATTTTAGACAAATGTCATATTTCTCTCATGCCAACACACACCCACTCAAAAAACACACATTTGAAAGCCGTGTAAAAACAAGTTGATGATGGAGGGAGATGAAACAGTGTGCATATGCAAGAAAACAACCCAAATACTGGAGCAAAACAACAAAGCCTCCCTGGTTCCTCTATCTTCATTTGTCTGACAGGCAAGTGTGAGTGTGTGACAGGCTCGGATGAAAAGTGTATCTGGACGAGTGCTCTAATGAGAGCAGGGAGTGATCATTAGAGCTTCAATCTTAGACTCGTAGGGAAGGGAACATAAAGGATTTGAAGTCTTGATGTGAAATAATGGCAGGTTGTAATGAAGCGACATAAATTGATATTAATGTCTTTGTTAGTGCACTAAGGTTAGGAGGCACACAACATGTTGAGACGTGTCAGGGGAAGCTGTTTAGAAAATGCTGTGCATAGAGCAGATAATGGCACAGCCTGGTCCATTCACACACCAGCCATGCTGAAGAATTGCTTTTTCACTTGGACAAGTTTTTTTGTTGTATCCAGAGAAGAGAGCTGTTAGCATATTCATTGTTGCAGCATTGTAAAAAGAAAAGCATTGTGCTGTCAGTGTCAGAGTATGTATACTCTGCCCCATATTGGGTAGTTAACCAGACCAATGTGTTGCCAGCGGACATGCTAGATAAAAATTGGTGGAATAACGTTAAAAGAAAAAAAAGGCAAGGCTGTTGAGCTGCAGTATAAACAGTGAACGAAATCCCTGCAGGCAGTGTCCCATCATATCTCTGCTTTTCCTGCGTTTTCTCGCCTCCCGCCCCTCCCCCTTCCCTCTCTGTCTCTCCCTCTCTCTCCCTGCATGTTTATGTATGGTCATACAGTTTCATATCACTTGTGTACCCACAGCTGTGTGGGTGTCTCAATGTGTTTGTTTGTGTCTGTGCGGTTCTTTGAGCCGTTTCTTTATGTCAACATTATTGTGGGCCACATCAAAGCGGCGGGGACTGCAGATATTCTGTCACTGCGGAGACCGTGTTTTAACAGTTTCACTACTCTGAAATCAGTCAGTGACCCATTATCTAGGAAGTGTTATATTCTACTGTGGGCAGCTCAGCTCATTACTGCACTGTTAGCCTGGATTCAGACCTCATTTACTTTCTGACCCCGTGAACACAGTATTTTTACAGTGCCGCATCACAGTGCTGCATTTGAGCTGGTCCACTTTCAAGCTGCCTTTAGTTTTGCAACACTTTCCCGAGCTTACACCCACTAGCAACAAGGTTCACTGTTTCAGAGAGTCGCTGAAAGACTTTGAATGGTTGTGTTGTGGAAATGTCACTATGTACTGAGTTCAGTGCAAAGACTGCAGGGGCGAGGTCGTAAGTCACACTGCATTCACCACAAATCCATGCATTTTAAGTATGAGAGCCTAACCAAACACGAAGACAGTGCAAAACACAAGCAATACTACTACTACTAATAAAACTAATAATAATACTTTTTGGCGGCTGTGCCTACATTTTTCTTAGTGCTTCAAACTTTTTGAAGTTAAGCCCTAATGGTCAAACAAACTGGAGATAGTGGTGTATGCAGAATTAGTCTATATGTGTTGTTGTGTTTTTGGTGTCGACTCTAGGACTATCCTGTTCTTTCATTCATAAAGTGCAAACATAGAAAGTAAAACATGTACTTCTGCTCCTCAGATGTTTACAGCTAGTCTGCACCATAGACTGTATAATAGACGTCTTCTGCCTCCTCGTTAGGTGAAGGCTTTACGAAAACAGCACCCCCTGGTGACTGGTTGCGGTATAGGTCATAAACCCTGCCTCCTCCAGCAAAATGAATGGAGCTCTGGACATACTTTAAATTAGATACAAGTCATATAAATACCCCCCCCCCCCCGGTTGAGATGTTGACATGTAGTTATTGCAGTCATTCTCAAGTTCAGTCCTCGAGGCCCACTGTCCTGCATGTTTTGGATGTTTCCCTGCTCCAACACACCTGATTCAAATGATCAGCTCGTTATCAAGCTCTGTAATGGCTTAATAACGAGCTGATCATTTGAATCAGGTGTGTTGGAGCAGGGAAACATCCAAAACATGCAGGACAGTGGGCCTCGAGGACTGGACTTGAGAACCACTGAGTTATTGTAAGCCTTTTTTTTTTTTAAAGTTATTACCTGTTATAAATTTGGGAAATTACATCATATTTTCTATGATTGACACTTAGATATAGTCAATACGAAGATTGTGTTTGACATCTGGGGTATATTTGAGCAGAGTGTCATCACAACATTCTCATGCTGAATGCTACTGCATAAATGCAGGTTTCAGGAAATAGAACATTTTGACTTCAAATCCGTAAAATGACAAGAAGCAGAGTCACATTGTCCATGCCATATAAAATCTATGGTCTGCACACAGCAGAGATCAATGTGTTTACTAAACAGTTAACCTGAAAAATCATGGACAGCAAGCATCTCTTGCTATGCAATGTGATAAATCATGTCCACATGCTGTTAGGGTACAATGTAAGGAAAATAGCTGTGGGCCTGATAATGGCCCTGGTGGTACACCGCCATCAATCATCTCAAGCAGCAAAATTCACCTGTAGCTCTCAAGCTACATGTGAATCTAGTATGACTACTTGTGGCTGTTTTAAGTCTGAATCAGCTAACAATGTAATAATGAGCTGTACTACTCACTGTAGAATAAAACACTTGCTGCAGCATCGGTCACAGATGGGCATCAGAGTTCAAACCACTCTTCAGACTTTAGCCTTGCCAGAAGCATCATGTCAGAGTTTCCATCCACATACCACCGTGAAGCTGCGTTCTCTGCACTCAAAAATCATAAAACGTAGCTACAAAACAGATTTAGTCTACGCCACAGAGACGCCCTTCAGATTGCAGTCTCCAGCGCAGAGCCAAACTACAAATCCCTTGTGTGGCACAAGGAATGTTAGAAATCGCTCTGAGTGAAGAAGGTTCAGTGTTGCTCCTCTGACAACCCGTACTGCTGCGAAATACTGATGTAGGCAACAATAGCTCTAAAAGTCTGTAACTCTTTTCTCTCTCTAAGGGAGTGGAGCACCACAGAGGAAAGCAGCAGAACACCTCTTGTTATGGATTGTGATTATCAGTAAAATGTTGTGGATTATTCTACAATGGAATTATCATCAGCAATGGGCCTTGTGTTACTCTGTTATGGACCTAACTATCAGCAGAATTGTATGTATTGATCTGTTCTCCATATTCTTAAGGTGCAAGAAAAGGGTATTTTCATGATTGTGGCTCTTGCAAAGATCAGGCTGAGTACCACTGTGCAGATCATCACCACCAATAATCTGAACCCTCTCACTCTCGACAAGCCAGCAAGGTTAAACTGAAATGGCTAATGTGTTGGATAACACCAGTGGGCCTGATATTGATCCTTGTTGGACACCTGTATTTGTTAAAAGACTATAAACTCTCTGCAAAAGTTGCAAGAACTCTGACACAAAGATACATTTTAATGGTGATGCAGGCGAAAACCATAAAAAGGTTGCAGACATGACAGAAAATTAGGATCAAAGATAGAAAAATTCTTGGACAGATCTACAGAGCAGAGAGTGCAGTGCAATGCCGCCTAATATCAGCCACTACAAGAGACTGTAAGAGAAGATCCCCCTGAGCTGCTGTCTCTTTTGCATGCATGAAAACAGTGTGAGAATTTCACAGCAGGGAAGCCATGCGAAGCAGGAACAAGCTACAGTGATGATCTCAGAGTCTGTACATGACGGGAAAATGATGACTTTAACCAGCTACTTTTGAAAAACAGACCACTTCAAATTGAATTCATTTAACATCGTTTTTGGTAGCCTTTCTTTTCTGTTACTTCACATCTACTTTCCAGTCTTGTCTTTGTGATGTGTCAGGTATTAATATTCACTGGATGAGTGCCTGAACACTGGTCTCCAACCATCTCCCAGTGGGAAAGCCATGAGTCAATACAGAATGTGTGCATGGTCCTATCTCCTCTGTCCTTTACATTGGGAATAAACTAAACACCACTGTGTGATAGAGGGGTTTGTTAGGCCTGCTGTTATGTTCAAGGGCACACAGAGAGATTACGAGGTCCACTTGGTACAAAATGTTCACCTTGGAAAAGAAAGTTTGCCCATTGATCTATTCACTGTGTACATGCTCACAGCCACGAATTTCTTCATTGTTCGTTGTTCAGTTTTCAGACCCAAGATTTGGTCAGGAAAATATAGATCCAAGAGACTTTTGATGTAACTTTTAATGCATGTGTTTGGGGGTCAATCTGACATTGCCTGTGAAGCCTTGAACAGAAAAAATATCCATCTCAAATTCATCTTTTACCTCTCCTGCCCAAAAAAAGAAAGAAAGAAAAAAAACACAAAGTGAATGTTGCTTTGTTCCAGACCCTGCTGACACCTAAAACACTTTACAATATCGAAACCATGCCACCCTGTCATCAAGCTCACTCGTCTATTCCTTTCAAATCTACCCCAAGGTGTGTGGAGCAGAAAAGTGACTCTGTATGCTTTTCTTTTTTGTTCTTTTATTGCTTAAATAACAGCCCGGGAACAGAGAGGACTTTTCTTGAATAACCTGTTCCTCATTTTATAGCCCTCAGTTATGAAGTTTGATTTGAGCTTGGGTTGGAGTTAAAATTCAGGGGATGTCAGCAGTTTAACAGCCTGTTGCCACCATACAGAGTTTTTATGTGTGTAATTTATATAGTTGCACTCTGTTTATGGGGGGGATATATGTATGCAACACAGAAAAATCAACCTAAAACAATATATAATGGCATAATGGAGGTGATTGCTCTTGATACATCAGGAAACATTGGCGCTGTAATACCACAGAGGGAAAGAGTCGCCAGGAGAAATCAAGAAGTCAGGAGGTTTTAAGAATAAAGGATTCTTTCCCCAAAGCTTTCTCTATTCTTTCCATAAAAGCCTCCACGAGCTCATCATCTTTAGTTCAGGCTTTCAAATGTCTCCCATTTCTTTGCAAAGAAGAAAGAAAAGAGAATAGGTCCTTTGCCTTCATTAATCTGCTGAGTAGCTTCTCCTTCCTGCCTGAGCTGGAATCAGACAGAGCGCAGGCCACTCTAATGTGAAGTTAAGTGATGCTGAGGCTGCAGAGACAATCAGCGTAGAGCAATGATGTCTGCAGAGGCAGCTCAGGCTCGGCGTTAAAGAGCACCCATTAGCTCTCTTTTTAATGAAGCACATCTCATAATGATATCTATTCTTTTCTCTTTACCTCCATGATAAGAAAGGAACAAACTTCCTGCCTCATAAAGCTGCCATCCTCGGGTGTGAAAAGCTGCTCAGGGACGGTTCAGCTATGGAGCACCGGAAACCAAAGCTGCTTAGGAGCACAGTGATGCTTAGGATCCAGATGGCAAAAGCCCAGAGTGTATTTATACAATGTGATTTTGAACATCACTACCAAAGCATAGTGATGGAAGAGCTGAATAACCTGCTACTACTGAAGGCGTCTGTTCATAGCGCAGGTTCATACTTCATTTAACCGAGCTTAGCCTTATCTCTATTTACAGATGCTGCTTTAAAATGCAGAATCTGCAGGAGCAGGACCGAATTTTCAGTATCCGAAGAGTTCTGTTTACTGTGTGTATCACAAGAAGTATCATTTACGAGCATTCAAGACCACAAAACAATATGTGTCCTCTGTAATGCGATTGCTGGTTAATGGAATAGGATACAGTTTTAATTAATTGTTCTGAATTGCTGCATGTAATTGTAGCTAATTATTTCCTTTTAGCGATTGTTTCTCAGCACCAGCTATATTCTTGCATCTCAAATTTTGAGCCACATAGAAAGAGGGGAGGGGGTATGAGTGAATGGGATTAGGTTGTGCTGGTGGTCACTTTCTGTTGCAGCCTTTACCTTTCTGTGCTAATAACATGAGCATGAAGGATGAATGTGACAAGCAGTGTAAAAGCAATCTATGAAGTCTCAACTGTGTGAAAGTGTTATGCACACTGAATAATAAGAATGTGATTCTATGTTAAAAAAAAAAAGTGTCTTTATTACAGCCTATGAAGCTCCCTGCTCATTACAAAGACAGTCTACTTACAACATGGACATCTTGTGCTGCTTTGACTTGATGACTGGGCATACTTCCTGATAACTCTAATGGGGCACTCACACCAAACACAAGTAAAATCATATACTCGCTTAATTCGCACAAATCTAGATACGTGAATGAATAGTATTCACTCACTTCATTCGCGCGTCAATGGTAATTTCTACGGTAATCCCTGCCGATTCAACCGGCGGGATCAAGTGATAGACAAAGGTTTTTTACAATTTACCAGGTGATCCGACCTCCTCCGCTGACCTGCCTCCAGGCTAGCTCCTTCTTATTCCAGTTTCCATGATTGAAAGAAAAGGTATCATATAATTTGGGGCACCCACACACCAACACGATCAGTTAGTCCTCCATTTTAGATACCAGTGAACAACTGTCCGTTTTCATACGTAACCCCGCAACCTTCATGCTGATTAGTTATCACAACGCACCCGCCCAATTTGCTTCATTTGCACCGCCATAGTAGGAGCATCTAATCCCGTCTTTGCATCGATTCAACATGTAATTCATTCACGTGAATGATTTTGCTCGCGCTTGGTGTGTGGAGACAGTAAGTTTACAGTTCCTCACTGGGTGTTGTATCTCAACTTTTACCGTCTCAAGACACCTAAAATGATGTGTTAGCTCTTACTTTCAGCTCTTTGTACCCCTGTTGATGAGCACACAGTTCATACTGGAAGTAATAAGTGATTTTTACCAGTATAATAATGCATTTAATCTATCATCAGTTAGGGTATGTTGATTAACAATTACTTAACATGTAACTCATATGTGTTTAAATACAAAGGGTTATACTAAGGTTTTAGTATAAATCTGAGAGGCACATAATCAGCCTCTCAGATTTATACTAAAACCTTAGTATTTAAATAACTTGAGCTAACTAATAAGTTAAATAATTTCAACTTTAGTGTATTTATATTCTTTTAATCCTTTGATATGATGTAAAAAATATATTTTTTACCATTGTGTTTTTGATCAGAAATATGGAGGTTTTTGTATTCATCTGAGAGGCTGATCTTATGCGTAGACCTGAAAAGACCCTTTTTTATGTCCAGCTCATTTGATCACATATAAGTTAATGTATGAAGTAACTGTTGATTAACATAGCTTAACTAATGATAGATTAAGCACATCCTCATTTCCTGAAGTCATAGTAAATTGATAATTAGTTAATGATGAGCAAAAGGAATTAATGATGCACCACCCCACTTGAATTCATTCAGAAATTTAAATGAGTCAAGCATTACTTCAATATCTGTTAAGCAATAATTCACTAATTTCAGTAAGCATCAATCATTCAAAATTCATCCCTGTATTTCAAAGTGTTACTACATCCTTTTTTATCATGACTCAGGCATTGCTCCAGACCTGAAGATGAACTTTACCTCTATATGAATCTAAATTTAAAGATGACAGAGACGTGGTCATGTTATAGCAAGTCACTATGCTCTATGAGTGGGTGCACTTCTTGCTGATTTAAGAGTATAGCTCCAATGGATAACATAACAATAGGAGGTTTTCACTTGACGTCACTTCCGTGTAACGCGGCACGCGCAAAACACAGATGGAGGGCAGGAAGTGAGATGCTGCTGTAGAGACCACCAACATGCCGATGTTTTGCTCTGTTTACGGCTACTCGAATCAATCAAACAGGGAAAAAACAAGAGCTTTTATCGTGTGCCCAAAGTTCCCTCACAAAGGGAAAAGATGTAAGAAGCTGACTGAAAAACGCCAGAAAAAAATGGCTTTTTAATCTCCGCCTACGTCAGTGGTTCTCATGTCTAGTCCTCGAACCCCCCGTCCTGCATGTTTTAGATGTTTCCCTGCTCCAACACACCTGATTCAAATGATCAGCTCATTATTAAGCCATTGAAGAGCTTGATAACGAGCTGATCATTTGAATCAGGACATGCAGGACAGTGGGCCTCGAGGACTGGACTTGAGAACCACTGGCCTACAGTCTGGAGGAGCTGCGTCGGATAATGCCAGTGTGTGCAGTGACCACTTTGTCAAAGGTTATGACTAATTTTCAGCCTGTAGTTAAATTCTTTCATTTCGACGTTGAATCGTGTCAAACTGTGTAGGGAGGGGGGTGCGGAGTGGCCGGACGCGCCGGGAGCGCCAGAGCTCTGAAGGGGGCGGCCCCCTATCCCCGCTCCCCGACCCCCATCCTCCGACGACGACCTCAGATGAGACGACCCGCTGAATTTAAGCATATTACTAAGTGGAGGAAAAGAAACTAACCAGGATTCCCTCAGTAGCGGCGAGCAAAGAGGGAAGAGCCCTGCGCCGAATCCCATGGACGGTGTGAGGCCGGTAGCGGCCCCCGTCGCGCCGAGGTACGGTCTTCTCAGAGTCGGGTTGTTTGGGAATGCAGCCCATAGCGGGTGGTAAACTCCATCTAAGGCTAAATACCTGCACGCATCTAAACCGGCGCATCTCCTCCATTGCAGTCGGTCGCTTCCTGCCCTCCATTTGGTCCTCGCCCGAAGTCAGGATCACATGACTGAAAACCTCCTATACCACTACTGACACAGTGGGAAAAATAAGTTTTACCCTCCTGCTACTTAAGACTTTAGCAGGTCAAGCCCCCCTGTTTTTAGTGTCCCAAGTATCCTTAAACCTTTCTAGAAAATTATTAGCAGGGAAACCCCTGACAGTAGTCTAAGCGACTAAAATGACCTGGGTTACAAAAGCACCACATGAGTCCAGTCTTTTTCAGATGTATTGTGTCACTGACTACTGACTGCTGTTAAAGTTGGTCGTCCAAATACTATGATGTCAAACTGGGGCTCCATTATTGCAGCCATAACTTTGTATTGATCAAGTCTTTGATCTACAGTGTGCCTTTGCAAAAATGAACATTCTCATCCGCGGAGCTCAGGCTGCAACCCTGTCTGTCTCTGAAAAAGCACAAAGTGCAACAGCAAAATGTTCCTGAAGAAATGTAATGCTGTAATACCAGGCCTCTGTCCTGAACAGAAACTCGGGGGGAGCTATCAGCTTAACTGGTCACATTTTCCTGTGGACAAACTGCTGTACAAAACTAATCGGGCTCTTCCAAAGACTGGACAAATAACCATGGTTTTGCCTTAATGATGCCATCTGGGTTGTCTTGTTGATATTTTGTGATGAGATGTTTAAAGCAAACATTAAAACAAGCGCTATAAAAATGACTTTAAAGAGGCAGAGGAGCAAAAGTTGAGCTGCTTTTTTATGGAAATGTAGGATCCATTTCCATTTTGGAGCAAAATACAAATTAAGGACTCATAAGAGATTTCCAACTTTAATAATATACCATACTATTTAACTACACTAAGTCACCCAACAGAAATAAGTTTATAATATCAGCTTTTGTCCACTAAGTCAGCCATTTCAGTGAGTGGTATAAAGTATAATGTTGTCTATCCTTGTTCAAGCTTTGAACTTGAGCTGATATATTTCAATGCAGTGTGATTTTTTAGTTTCAGTATTTCCTCACATTATCTTAGCCCTCTGTGCATCCCCATTTCTTATCATCGATTATGAAATTGAAAGCTTACAAGCTGTTCTTTCCAGCTATTTAACATCGATCCAGTGTTTCTTTAAAAGGATACCTTCACAGGGACCAATTATCATAAGACACAGCTTTCAGTAAACAACAACCACCTCATTGTATTCACCACATTTGATCAACTTTAAATTTAAACAACTCAAAGCTTCTCTAAAGACACCTTTAGAATATCTTCAAAGGCTCCGATTGCTGTCAACATTAAAAACACATCGGTCCACACATCATTCATAGTCAGTCAAGTTCCCAAGGAGAGGCTTTTGTGAAAGAGAAAAGCTTGATAAACTGAGACACTTCAGTTTGAAAGAATCAATGTAGAGCGAATCCAAAGGTAGGAAACAGTATTCTATAAATTCAGCTCTTTCAATGGGAGATCTAGAGAAAAGAGACAGAGAAGGAGGAGCATGAAAGGAGGTTCAAACTAAATGTGAGCTCCTTGTCACTAGAAGTGCATTAGTGGTGGAGCGCTTTTATGTAATGACAGCCCCTGCACTAACCTTTGCAGTGACAAGCTTTACAATAGACGGAGCAGAGCCTCCCGCCTTTTACTCAGGTGTTTATCTTCGCTGGCAAAGTGGAGGACAGTTTCATACTTTAGAAGAGGCTTATTTTGCAGATCACTCTGAAATGGACCATTCAGCCAAATTGTGCAGCTGCTGAATCTGTGACAGCAAAGCCAGCGGAGTGGCTTGTTATTTCGTTTATGTCTTATGCAATATTTAGAAGGCAGCATTTAAAAGTGTGACAGATTTTTTGGTGGGTGCACAGTAAGGTTGGCTCCGGCTCGTACCTATCTTACAAAGCAAAAGAGTTTTTTTTTTTCCTTTTTCTTTTGTATCATGATTTTGGGCGTACAGCAGAAAAGGGAGTTGATTTTTATTGTGGAAGAGGTTACACTCTTCGAATGAGGAGAAAAACCCTCCAAGTTCACATGAAACCAACTTCCCAACTCAGTTTCTGGCCTACTAGCTCCCCCTGCTGGCTAAAATGTTAGCCAGCATAACAGAGATTCCCTAATGTGTACTTTGCAACCCCACACCTCTTCACATCAATCTATTTCTCACCTAAAAAAATCTCTCTAGTGTGCGAGCTATCTCAGCAGGAGATATTACTCAGCCTCGATTCAGAGAACAGCAAGATATACATTTTTTTTCTCTCTTTCTCTCACATGGAGCGCCAGTAAAGTCATTACCGAGAGAAATTATGTAGCCGCTGACATGGAATATTCATCAAAAACATTCAGAGGAGGATCCCTTAGCTCACAAGTCATTAAAATCTGAATAAAATATAAATGACCCTGGTTCATTTGTCAGGATTTGGTGTCTCACTCATAATATCAAAATGTTTGATAAGACCTACAGTGGCATTTGGGGATTCTGCAGGGATACAGATCATCTGCATATGTGCTGTGTCAACCAAACTTAACCTTGTGAAATATGAAGTAATACTATAAAGTCAGGGTTGAAAATGGAAGATGAAATGTGGTGTATTTTAAAATGTCTGTGACCTTGCAAGATAGAGGCTTTATCAGCTAATTGATGTGCAATTCTCTGCAGAGCAGGGAATATAAAGTGAGTACAGTTTGTGTGCTTATAAATAATACCAGATGGACACTGAGGGAAAAACTGCAGACAATGAAGCATGGTTTTAAAGTTTCCTCCCATGCAAAAGTCCTCCAATCTGAATTTCACACCTTTTTAAGAGTCCTGTTAGTGGCAGCTGAGTTCTCCTCACCCTGTGTTTCTGTGCAGCGCCCACTAAAACGCAAAGAGCCACAGGGGGAGAGAGAGCGAGGGAGAGAGATTGGGAAGCGGCTTAATCTGAGCGTCTCTTTCTAAACTGGAATTATCAGCTCCCGCTTTAATCTTCGAGGTAAGAAAAAAAACATTTAAATTCCATATAAGAGCCGCCTACTTACTTTAGATTGTACTCTACCCGCCTACTAAAAATGCCAGCCCTGCTGCAGAGCATATTTGGCCATACAGCAGTGTGCGGCACACTCAGTCCTAAGACATTGTTTAGTGTGTGGGAGCTCATTTTGGCAGTGTTTGACAGTTAAGCTTTTGTTTCTGTGAGCTTTATGTTTGTTAGTGCGAGCCGAGGCAAAGCTCCAAAGAAACAAGGAGAGGGAGCAGGAGGAGGGGAGAGGAGAATGCAGAGCATGGCGAGATAAAGTCATGAAAGATGGTTTTTAATGGTTCACACTGAAGATAATAGCCTTTAGATGTAAGCGCTGTTGGAAATATGTCTGCTCTGATTCCACTTTTAATGGAAGGAACATGAATAACAATGTTGTCCTCATAAAAGGCAAACAGGACTAAAAAGTACAGAGTCATATTGAGCTCTGAGAAGAGTGATGAACTGTCCTCCGCAGGAAAGAAAATATCCCAGTCTCTGCTCACAAAAAGTGAAAAAAAAGGATGTCCAATAAAGAAATGTAATCTCTAGAAATCAAAACCTTGCTTTTGTTCAAGCTTTGCCCTCTCATAAACTACAGCAACTGGTCCAGGCCCTCACTTGTTCCAGGGCAAAACAGCTTTAATCTGGTTTGGGGGCCATAATGAAATGTGCTCTTCATAAGGCCTGTAACCGTATTAGGAGAAAGGAAACTTGATATTGAGGTGGCCTCCATGGCAACAGTGCCGGGGACTGCAAGTCCAATGTTTGAGAGGATTTTGAAACAGATTCGTCTGGCTTGAGGGGAGCTGGCAATTTGGAGAGGGGGGATGTTGAAGGAGTTGCATTTGCACAGAGAAAAAAAATCAGTTTGGAAATATGATCTGAGTTCCTGCTCAAATCTTTGGCCTTTCTCACAGTTGATCCTTGCTGTGGGAAGTCAGGGGGATAGTATTACACTAAAGACTTGTATTTTATGTTGTAAGAATAATATATACTCAAGGTGAGGAGCAGAAGTTCAACTTTATGATTTTTCCTTTTATGATGAACTCTCGGGACAAATAGTGTGCTCTGTATGGAAACCCCCTGATAACTTCTGCTATAAATGGGTTGTGTATTACTAAGACTTGATTGAACATGCTGTCCCTGTCACTGGTGGCTAATATGCCGCCGCACTGCTCACCACATGAAGGAAATAATGCTTTTCTCTGTGTTCTGGACAAGTGTAGAAGGTCTACAATGAATTTTCCTCATGGCATAAGCAGCTTTAATAAGACGTTACCGAAAAAGAGCCGATCGCAGTCCAACGTTTAGAAAAACAAACACCCCCATCACAAAGGCCAAACAACACAGAAATGGAGATAAAAACAACAAAAGATGATAACAAAAAAGAAAGGGGTCCAACATTCCCATCCTGATCTTTGATGAGGGTTTTAAATGTAAAAACAGCCCAACAGTATGAAAACACACAAAAACTCTGTTTGATTGTGTAAGAACTGGTCAAAGTCTGAGGGAAGAAACTTACAGACTGAAGGAAAGGTGCTGCATTGAAAAAGCTCTAAAATAGTATGCAGCTTGATGTAACATCCCAATGAAGCTGGTTTGAACCCTCATCATTGAGGAGGTCTCACCTGGGGCAGCCAACAGTAGTCAGGAGGGCATCCTTGTTTATGTAATTTAATTTATGTTTATTACCAATTCAATTTTTAAAAACACTTAATTTAAATTCTATTAATGTGTGTACACCACTGATTCAATTAAACTATAAAATTACTTTATGGGACCTACTAGACTCAACAGCAGACTTGATAAGCTCAAATGTTATTGACTTTTTCATTTTTTCGAAGATATAGAACTGGGTTTTTATTAGAACTGGGTGTAAATCATAGACTGTATATACTATGGACAACCTGGTTCCGCCTTCCGCCTGTATACAGATTTGAAGCCAAAAAGCTCTCGGTAATTCCGGGTTTTTCTCCACTTCCTTGAAACCAGAGCTGCGCAGTAGCGATGCGCGCATTCGGCCACGCAGTCGCCGAGAGTCCCTGTGATGACGCTCGGCTCAAACAGCGTATCCCCCCGTGTGAGCTACGCAATCCCTGAACGCCCATAGGCTGTATCAGGTGTCAATCATAGAAAACATGAACCCCCTAATAACTTTTAAAAATGGAGCTGTACAGAAAAAAAATGACTTGAGCACAAAACAGTCTTACAATAACTACATGTCAACATCACAAGCAGGGGGGAGAAAAAATTATGTTCTGTATAATAAATTTCTAAAGTTTGTCCACAGTCCCATAAGCTTTGCTGGTGGAGGCGGGATTTATGACCTATACTGCAGCCCACCATCAGAGGGTGCTGTTCTCGGAGTGGCTTCACCCAGAGAGGAGGCAGACTCTGTCCATCTTATATACAGTCTATGGTGTAAATCCTCATCACCTCTCAGGGTTCCACAGAAACAGCTGAAAACACTGGACTGTGCATGCCAGGCCAGTAGTCGGCAGTATAACTTTGTAATTAAACACCGCTGAAGAACACCACACACCTGCAAACATCGATGTTTCCAACTGATCTTAGTATTGACAATTAACACAGCAACAGAAGAGGTGACTTAATACAGAGGTTCTACTCAGAACTCAAAGGCTGTTTCCATGTAAGAAAAATAAAGTTACCATACTCATATATACAGAGTACATATATATATATATATATATATATATATATATATATATATATATATATATTATTTACCTTTCTCTGTAAACAGCTTCGGGGCTTTTTGGCAGCTGGGACACTGAATTATGAAAGGGTGGCATGATTTGTGTACGTGCAAACACACTCACACTGAGTGGATTTTCTTTCCCATTTCCATTCATCATATGCACTTTGACTACAATGTCAAAGTATCTTAAAGTTGTTGAATTTTTGAGAAAATATTTTCTTGGTATAAACAGACTGCAGCAGAGTAGAAACACTTGGATTTTCTTGGCTTAAAAATATGCTTGTTCACAGTCATTATTTAAAAGACTTACAAAAGAAAATGTGCTACAAGCAGTCTGATGCAACGCAAACCAAATAGTTGACAGAAACATTAAGTTTTTCAGTAAGGCGAGTAATCATGGTTTAAAGTTTGGGGGTAGCTCATTATATTTCAAGGAGGACCAGGCCCCTCCTGGCCAACACTTTGGTTTCTTCCATGTCTTTGTGTTGGCTTTACTAAGCTCAGACCTCAGAAGAGGAGAGAAAGGCACTAGGCATTATCAAAATTTAAAAGTAGGTGGCTCTCACAGAACATATTAAATCTGTGCACAACATGAACTTAACTGAGATGGATTTTTTTATAGCAACAAATTAGCATTCATAGACGATGCAGCAGCAGAAAGCCTTGAAGTTGGGGTTTACAGAAAGCCCATATACGCAAACCACTACCTCCTGTTTGATTCTCTACATCCACTTGAGCATAAATTGGCCGGAGTTCGAACCCTGCACCACTGAGCATAAAAAACATCAACAAACACTGCAGCGAACACCAGGGAACAGAAGCACTTCCAACATGCTTTGAAAACCTGTGCATGCCCAGAGTAGGCCTTTGTTAAAATCCAAACATCCCTTATGCGGCCGCTGTCTTTGAAAAGTACCAGAGGATTTGTGCATACCCCAACATCCTCATATTTTTCAGACCTGGCAACACACTAAGGCAATGCTTAGTACACCCAGAGGGCTGCATACCTGAACATCAGCTCAGAAACAGAGGCAATGAAGGGCAGTGAGAAGTGAAGAGTGCACAGATCTGTTGGCAGGACTGGACAGACCTCCAGAAACACATGGCACCACATAGAAGAGCCAGCACATGGGGTCAGGACTCGGCCGTGTTCAGCTTTCAACAGAATGAGAACCAAATGTGCACTGACAGAAAATGGGTGGTCGTACAAACAACAAAAAGATGCCGGATGAGGTAGGGGACATTCGCAAGCACTCATCCAAAGCCGACATTTTCTAACAATCTTTTTAAAATCACAAAAAAATGTCCATCTCATCAGACTAGTCTGGTTTTGTGTCCAGACAAAGATAAGCAGCCTGTTAGTTAGTACTTGAACCCTACAGTATCTTACTGAGTACTGCCTTTGAGATCCATTGGTAGGTATTTGAATGGAATGGTCCCCATTTTCTTTTTAATCTCTTTTAATTCATCCCTTATTTTACCAGGAATGTTCCCATCAAGATCGATTCTCTCTTTTTCTAAGGAGTCTTCCCAAAGACAGTAACACTGAGTTTAAATTAAGGACCCAGACAGACAATAACAAGCAACCATGACATAAATCACATATCAGTCTTCAGAAAAAGATGCATGCGTAGGTCAGATAATGTTAAGGAACAGACATATAATTAATCTTGGGGTCAGAAACTTCAGGTTCAGATTCCTGCTGTGCAGACAGAACAAATATGCGTCGAGAATACTTCTCTATTCAGTGTCATTGCTCCATCATCCCACCTTAGAACCAGCTTGAAGTTACGAGTTCTCGAGCTCCTCCTGGTGGCTGGCTGCAATCTAGGTCATTAACCATGCCCTTGTGACGTCAACAGATGAAGAAACGGCCAGACTGCTCAGTGAAGACACACTTAAATGAATGACTTCAATGAATTTCTCAGACAGGATTTCCGTTATCATGGTTTGTTCTTACTATGATTGACAGCTCTGTTGACCAATGTAGGCTCCTGCAGCGTTCTGTCCTGGATTAGCAGAGCTAAGGAGGATCAGCTGGAGGAAACATAATGAATAATAGCACAGGATTCCTCAAACCGTTCATGAGACATAAGAACATGAGACAACCGTTCAACATAAGAATCTGTTCTGCTGTGGACTTTAAACGTCTGAGGGATCATCAACAATTTATTGGCAAGTTTATCCCGCTGCTTCAGGTGACTACAGAAGTCCTCAGTTAATGTGCTCAATAAGAAAGAAATTATGTTAATCTATTTGTTTACCCTGTAGTTACCCCAGCAAACACAGCCCTATCTAAATAAATATGTTTTCTTTACATTATAATAGTGCAATGTTCAGACTGACACATATCAGTCGATAAATATTTTGTTTGAACAGGCTCGAGAGACCTGGCAACACAGATAGCTCTCCTCCTGGGAGATTTGGCAACCATGATATGTCTTACTTGCTGGTACAGAGCCAACACTGCCACCAACATCTTTCTCAGACCTGATAAATGGAGACCAAAAGAGACTTCAGTCATAAATCAGAGCTTAAAAACCTTAAAACTGAGAGAAAATGTGTTACTTTTGAAAAACAACAAAAACTTCTACCATTCATGTTGAGATTAATAATGTTTTAGACCATTCATACTTGAAAGACAGGATATAAACACCATGGTTTAGCTTAATGTTTTTTTTTTTAATCTTTGCCTTTATCTTAATTCAACCAAAAGTGTTTTAATCTTCATTCTTAAAATAGACAAAGTCTTCCTTTCTAAAAATTAAATCATAATAACAATCTTTATGTACTTTGCCTTTTTCTACCCCGTTATTTGTTGGTATTGATAACAGGTTCAGTCCACCATATTTTGATCCTCCTCTGTGGGATTTCATTACAGAGTTGTATCTCTTCAATCCCACTAGTTTTATGAAGGGAGAGTACCACAACATTGCAGGGAAATAGAAGTGGCTCACGTGTTGATGTTGGGGCTAGTATGTGGTATTGACACAGCTCAGACACAGATTTGTGGTTTGTGATTTGTGATCCCGTCTCACACTTCAGCGGCAGTCACGTTGTCTTGGCAACTTGCCCAGAAAATACAGTACATCCCTATGTAACTGGGAAAGGATAATTCTGCCACTACAGACTTATTATCCCCTACAAGACTGTCTTTTCATTCACAAAGACTGGGCAAAGCATGGAGGTGATGTGACTTGAGACAGAGTCTATATCATATGTATGTGAAGTGAAAAGGCAAACCCTCAGCCGCCTGCCCTTTAATTTTGCATGTTTGTCACAGCTCACGACAACCCCACAAGTGGCTGTTCAAAAACCCAGTAACTAATGACACACATGTTAGAACCGCCGCCTCCTCCTACATCTCCTACGCCTCTCTTTTCGAGTACACACTCCCCAGTACCCACCTGAGTCTCGTTCATGAAAGGAAATCAAGTGTCATCATCTGCTCCTTGCTTTGGCTGCGTTCCTCTGGGTCCTCTGCTCCATCCCTGTCACCACGTAGAAGCACACACTACCTGATTGTCTGGTGTTTTATTGCTCCATGGAGGACTAGATATCGAGTTTGAGCCACATTTGCATTTTAATTTCATATTCTGCACCACGGCTCCCACATTTTTTAACTACTTTGTGCTTGTTTAATGGTCCTTGGTGAAATGAATGCGCTAGTTTATAATAAACAAAGGATTTCATTATGCAAATACAGACCAGTGTCAGGCCCAGGACTTATATGAATGTTTGTCTGGATGTTTGCTGCCATGCAATCTGTGGACCTGGTTCTCCACATGAAACAATGTTCACTGAGGAGGAACTGAGTATCATTGAGGAACCTGCTGTCAAGCACTGAAAAACATGCAGGAAAAGATGACAAAAAACATTTACTATTCATCTTTTGCTTTCTAATGAGAGCTATAAAAACTATTTTTTAAAAGGTGATTGCGATTTCTTTAAAGCCAATTTTCATCCAAACATTCAATTCAGTCTGTTTTTGCATCTTACAGGGTTCATAATCAGGCTTACCTTCCTCCTGAGCTGGTTTTCTTGTGATAGCAGGATCATAGTCTGTTCATCGAACCCTCCCTCCACCATTACCTGATTACTTTGAAAGGCTGTATGAGTGATGATCATCACATCAATCAGGATCTTAAGATGTCATCTGAAATAAACTCACTGTCAGGGGGAAATGAAGTAAAAATGTATAGATGCACGCTTATGCCAAAGGTCAATGAACACTAATGGATGTTTTTTTTTTTTTCATAATCAGACACATAGGGTAACAAGTGATGGAAGGTTGATGAATTAAATTATATGGTTAGAAATATCTTTTCCAAATGACAGGAGGCGGACACCAGAGTTCAGGGTGTACTGTATAATGAAAGCACATTTAATTCTTGCAAGAATGGAGCACAAACTATGCATTAAGCAGATACACTAAAGTGGTCCCCGAATGTGGAGTTTCAGTCTCCTAGGGTGACCATATTCAGAATCCCCAAAAGGAGGGCACAACTACGTAAAATTACATAAAATTCACAGATATTCTGTAAAATTTCGAGGGTTTTTCAGGTCGAGTGTTTTTTACAATCTTCTTACTCAGTCAAACGCATATTCTGAATTACCAAAAAGACACTTAACCAGGCCTCTTGGAAATAAAAAATACTCACACAAAGTTGTGTTTATAAACAATATAGTCATTTATCTAAAGCATTTCTCCTCAATAAAATGATCAGTCACATACAAATATTTCTCGCTTTTCTTTCGTTCACTGGCAGATGGTGCATGCGTGTGTCTCGTCAGTGGCTTTGCTTAGAACTAAGTGGAGGGGCAGAGCAGCAGAGAGCACTGATGCCCTTCACTGTTGTATAGTGAATACACGTTCAGAGTGTGTTTTCAAATTGATCATGTATGGTAAATACAATGGTCTGTGATGCGAAGATACACGCTGCACAAACTCAAAACCACGGAAGTCCATTTCTGTTAGTCAAAAAAAAACAGGCTTTCATACAAAACACTGGACATTTGAAGGATTTGGTAAACTCCCCCCAGGCAGACGGGACAGCCCCCCAAAAGAGGACATGTCTGGGTAAAAGAGGACATATGGTCATCCTAGAGTCTCCTATCCTTGCTTCCTCAGTTTTCTTGGATCTTTGTCATCATTTCCAACAGACTATTTAAACAAGTATACTTGCCCTTTTGTTTGGCACCTGCTGCCCTTACAAAGTTTAAACATCGCAGTGACCTTAGCCTTCACATTATCTTTGTTTACAACCCTTATGCACATCTTGGACAGCCTTTTTATATTTCAATTTATTCAAGATAATTAGGCTTATTAGGAGGGAAGAGACATCACGTTTTCAAAGGAGCATCTCACACCTGCCTTATCTCTTGTTGTCGTTGTCTTTGTTAGTGTACTGTGTATGAGTCTCTCTCTCTCTCTCTCCTTCGCTCTCTTACAGCACCACCATGTTAAGTCAACAGCCAGCGAGATAAACACTGACAGAAAAAGTGAGCTTTCAGTGGCCAAATGATGCCAAAGGGAGGACACTGTCTTAATAGCAACTTGCGTGAAGTTCTTTTTCCACAGCAAATTGCAAGAAAGTGCCCCCTTTCTCCTGCACTGCAGCTCAACCACTTTGTCATAATGAGAGCTTTCTGAAGAGAACTGAGCTGAGAGCCAGGTTGGCAGAACATGAATTATCCCTCAGCCTGGTAGCTAAGAAGCACCGAGTCTGCCCTGAACCTTTTGTCTTGTTGACAGTTCAAAGACAAGTCTATTTAACTTCTGAATAGCTTCACAGTGCTCAGTAGAGGTAGTGGTTTACCACAGCTGTAGCTGCTAGTTATACTTTTGGCTAAGTTTTCAGACAAGTGCTCAAAGTTACATTACTAATATGCTGATATTAAGCAGGAAGCCTGTAAAGTTGAAAGTGAGCCACTTAGGCTGACTGCATCGGCAGTTTAAATGGTGTGAATCCTCAGGAAAAAGCAGTCAGAATGGCTTTAAGTGGCTACTAGTTGTTACAGGTATAAAACTTATAGTCCAACACTGGTAGAGATATGGAAAGGCTGCCTTTGCAGTCCTAATTACTAAAGACTCAATAAACAAAAGAAGAGGAAAGTTTTGAATGCAGTTTGAATAATTGTTGGAGATGTCAGTGTACAAGGTCAGGTAACATATTATACCAGCAGATTTCAGAGAGCTCAAGGTCTTTGCACACTGAGTCTGTTTAATTCACTTGAAATTGACACACGTTTAAAAACAAATACTATCCCGCGTTGTGGCAATTATGTTTACACACTGACTCTGAAACTCTTGTTTGTCATTATTTTATTATTTTTTCTGAGCAGGTTGGAATCTCTGTGTTTTTCACATCCATTCAACATGTCCTTCAGTGTGCTGTGATTGCCACAAAAAACTACCCTGGTCTTTTCAGAATATCTGTGTATCCAGGTGTCTTTGCACACTTTTCTGATGGCAAATATTGTATTTAAGGTGCGTGCGTGCGTGCGTGCGTGCGTGCGTGCGTGCGTGCGTGCGTGCGTGTGCGTCATACCCATAGACTGTATATAGAATGGACGCCATTTGCTTCCCTCGCTGGAGGAAGCCACCCCTAGAACAGCACCCTCTGGTGACAGGCTGCAGTATAGGTCATCAATCCCGCCTTCTCCAGCAATCCCTATGGAGCTGTGGACAAACTTTAGAAATTAATTACACAGAATGTATCAACAACAACTAATAATCTGAGTCAGCACATACATTTAGATCTATATAGATATATTCTGATCTATATCTGATCTGATGAGCGTGTTTGGCACATGTTTGGACACACAACCTGACCGAATCAACACAGCTTAAACCGCATTAAATTAAATGAAGTATCTTGTAGATAGACACACATGATGAAGTGAACAAGATATTTCATTCGTCTCCCCCATATTTCTATCCTCCTCTTCCTCTTATTTCTCGCACAGCTCAACCTGGACATGTCTCCGTGTCCTCTCCCCGTCCTGCAGCGGCTGAACAGATGATTTGTTTCAGCGCTCAGATGAGTTATCTACTTTAAGCCTACATACGAATATTATAATATTCAGTTTTGTGAGCCAAATTTATTTTATATGCCAACATCTATGAAAGAAAGAGCCAGGCCACGGAGCGCGATGCGTCATTACACACAGATGGTTCCGATTTTAATGCCATTATTGGAGTTTATGTTGTGATCTGTGCGCACAACCCACCTTTGTCACGTGAGGTTTAAATATGAGCAACTTTATGTGAGTGTCTTTATTTGTGGAAAAGGATGTTTGTCTTACCAGTGGGTCCAACATTACACACACCAAATCCATCTGTGCTCATATGAGAGAGTGTGGAGGACGCCAAATGCAGCGTTTACAGCGACATTTGTTGCGGGGCTGCCTTCTGTCACCATTGTGTGGCATTGCTGTCTTCAGACATCTCTTGATCTCTTTGACTACTTCACGAAAATAGTAATACGCCTCGCCTGTGGCGGATTTAAAGGCAAGGAGATTGGCAAAAACAGGTCTCGCCTGTGTGAAACCCACTTCACGCCCTCTCTACAACTTACGCCGCTGGGAGGAGCTAAGTTAGGGAGGGGGGATACTTATGCCGGGCTATAAATTTTAAAATGTGCTTGGGCACGCCTTGTTGGCGCAGTGGACCTGACTTACGCCGCACCTGTGCCACAACACCGGCGAGGCACAAAAATAAAGCCCTGACTGTCTGAACAAATGAAGTTGAACAGACAGACTGACAAATGGTGCCATGCTGAGAACCTTCCTGCAGCATGGCTAAGAAATGTGACCTAATGCACAACAATGAGACTAGTGCCATAGAAACTAATGTTCTTCGGATACCCGGCCTGACTGCATGTGGCTTTGATAAACAGCAAGACCAGAATTCATGCCAAAGCCTTCACAAGATGAGCATAAAGAGAGGTCTCCAATACAAAGGTCACATTTGTTTGCTTCCTATTTATTAAATATGTCACATACAAAGACATTGTAGCATTCCCTCCCTTGTTTCCTGGCCATTTTGAGTCAAAGAAAGCTTAACTACCTGAGAGGAATGTCTCATTGGGTCTTATACAAGCAAAGATGTGCTAATGGAGGTGTGTTGTCCCTGGACGGCAAGATGTGGAGGCGTGCAACTTGTTTGGAGCTAAGATGAGATTCTGTAGATTGTTTTTATGTTATTTCTTATTTTTTGAAAAAAATACATCCTCATTAACACCAGCTGACTCAACCTATTCTTGGAAATGGAACTTTGCTTTTGCAGTGTGAATACCTTGATTACTTTAATCAAGCTTTTGTCACACAATGAACTATTAACAACAAAAAGTCTTGTCGTGAAATACTGCAGATTCCTGATTAGAAGTCCTACTTAGACTCTCTCAATAAAGAGGCATCTCATATTAGGATGGACCCCTGCTGTGATGGAGATTAAAACAATGCTTCAGTTTCTAATTTGCACTCTTGAAAATACTTAACCCTCACCACCACCTTCACTTAAAAACTGACTTTTTTTTAAGCATACAGTATATCAAACCATTCCTCAGCATTCTTTTATATGCTCTTAACCACTTACACTCCTTCATTTCCTCCCAACTGCTTCAACCCATGACCTTCTTTTCCATTGCTCATCCTGTTCAAGACCCAACAATCCTTCTTTTCTCCCACCTGGGCTGAAATTACTTTCCGAACAGTCTGTAATGAGTGGTATTTCAGTGATGTGTGTCTGACCCACTGCCTGACTCCACTCCTGGTTGACATCTAAAAGAAATGAAGCTTTTACAGTCTGTAATCTAAAGAATATACCAGCATTTTGAAAACAGGTATCTGCCAGGCTTTTTTAGATATAGTCTTTACATTTTTAAAGACTCCAAAAAAGATTTCTGCTTTAGTTTAAGGAAACTGCACTCAAATGAGGCGATAACGGTCTTAAGAAAGATGACATAAAGAAACTGAGGAAGCCTTAAGACAGGAAAGAAATGTCTTTATTTATAGAGATAGAGCTCCTGTCAATCAGAAGTCTCTCTCTCTCTCTCTCTCTCTCTCTCTCTCTCTTGTTCTCTCTCTCTCCTTTTTAACATTTGGCAAAAAAACGACTCAGTAAGTCGGTCACAATGTGACCAAAATGCGCTCTCAGCCAGCAACTTTCCATTGTCCTCAATTCCACCAGTCGTGAGGAGAGATTTGCACATAATGGGCGTCCCTATTGAATCTAAACTAGTTCACAGATTCAGCTCATGGAATTACAGTGTTTTGTGTAAAGAATCAAGAAACAAGAAACTTGTTTTCAGTCACAACCTCAGCTCATAAAATACTACTGATACTGACAAGAAGTTCTGTTTTATTTCAAGCAGTCCACTTATTATAAAAGACTCTAAGACTGAAGCAAATGTTTTTAGAGCTGTTACATTTATCACATACAGACAACAGGGTTGCAGCTATGGTTTTTAACTGATTTATAAAGCTAAATATTAATTTTGAACCTTACTATATGGGTTTTTGTTTGACTTGACAAACTGAAAAGGAAAAAGAATAAATAAAAAGGGGGATTTAATCCTTCTTCATCTCCTGCATGTCATTCTAATCTATCCTAATAACCAGTAAATTTCCATTTGCCTACAACATGTTTCTGATGTAGTGAAAAATAACTACAGTGTAGTGAAGAATCTCTTCAAATAAAAAGACAAGGACATGCCAAAGTTTTTTTTTAATCATCATTGTTTTCAAATGAGTGATTGATGTTTTTGGCATCTTTTCTAAATTTAAGACGATAGTTAAATCTTCCAGCCACATTATAATGGGAGGAACAATAATAGCATCCAATATTTATTTATTAATTAATTATATTTTTTAGCTCTAATGAGGGAAAAATAGTTTCAGAACTAAAGTTAGCTCCAATTTTCATTTAAAATTAGCCAAAAATGAAAAAAAAAGTAAAGGATCTGGTTCTGGATTAGAGGTATCGACTTTAAAGGCAAATACAAAAAATGCGGGACCAAACGTTTCCTCAGAACGGGCATCTGTGACATATGGGAGAAACAGCCGGACACATTTTGTTTTTTACTTTAGAGAGCAGAGTGTGTACTATTTTGAACTGAAATAAACTGTGTGTGGAATTGTTTGAGGTTTTGTGTGTGTGCATGTTGAAGTTCCTCCTACCATATGTTAGTGGGATAGTTGGTTAGTTGGAAGAGTTAATCCTTCCCTCACAGCCCAAAGTTGTCTGAAGGAGAATCCACTTTTACTAGTAGGCCTTACAAATAGGCCACAGTTTTGTTATAACTACACTGCATTTCAGACAATCATTTAAATATTGCTAGTGGTAATTTTTTACATCTTCTTCCTACATTTCTGCAAAACATATTACCTAAAGTGGTCCAATTTTCTTCTCAATGGCATTGAAGAGACAAAGATGTTCAGAGATCCCGTGACCATGATTTCTCATGAACTCAATGTCTTGTGAATTATGTATCAACAAAAACTACTAATAGACCTGGGACAGCACATACATTTATCTACATTTTCTAAAATAAAAAGCACATTTTAGCCTTCGTCAAACTGTGTTTCACTCTAACTTTAATCTTATCTATTAAATCTATTAAATATTCATCGACTTTTTCACTTGGGTTTAATGCAAGTCTGTTTTACCAACTCACACTCTGTTTTATTGTTTTATTTTAATTCAATTATTTTGAATTTCTAACATATTGAAATTTTATTTCACAGATTTATTATTGTTGTATTTCATTTACCGTCTCATTGTAGTTGGTATGTTGGATTATATTTTAGTGTTTTAATATCTTTTTTACAGAATAAATCTTTTCATTATTATCTCATTAAAATTATCTCTTTTTTGGATGTCGTAGTTTTTTACCTGGAGTTTTAACATTTAAATCTACCTTCAGTATTTTCTCATGAAGACCTCATGATTGTGTTTCCTCAGTTTGTCAGCCTTGGTTTTATTTATTTCTGGCTTGTTTTCGGTCTTGTCTATGGTAGGGTTGTAGGGATCATTTGTGGAATTTTTTTCTTTTATCATTTATTTTTGTGTGAGTGCAGCACTTTGTGTTACATTATGAGTGTATGAAAAGTACTATACAGATAAAGTCAGACTGATAATGCGCATAAAAGACTAATTCTACTTTATAAAATAGAAATAAATGTAACAGAACTTGATATGTAAAGGTGTGTGAATCTTTTATCTTGCAGCATCCATGTCGATTGGCCTCTTTTACAGTAAATACTGTCATTTTCTTTTATAAATTGTGGTTTAATTTCAATGTTATTTGGAACAACTACAAATATAGTTATTGTATTTGTTGATACAACCATAAGGCTCTTTACACAGAAACATTCCTGCGATATTTATCAGTCTCTAGTGACAAAGTCCTTCGGGGTACAGACTTCACACTGAGCATGCCCAGTGATACCGTTCCATACCCGCGTTGTTTGAGTTGAAAGTGAGAAACTGTGCCAAATGTGCTCATGGAAAAGAAGAAATACATTGTCCAAAGCAAAATGCAGCTCTGTTCAGGTGATTTTGATTTAGATAAACATTAAAGAGCGATGGTAGAGCAACACAGAACACAGATGGTTAATGTAAGAGACGGGTGGGCGGGCGAGACCGAAGCTCTGACGCTTTTAAGCTTAAATTACTTGGGAAATCACAGTACTTCACCATAAAGTGACAGAGCTTTCTCAAAAGGTTAATGTCACCAGGAGCTTTGAAAACTCGTCATTTACCTTGATTGTGTAGAGGGTTTCATATGTAAAAGTAACAAAGAAAGAAGACCCTGCATTTAACCACCAAACATGTTTACCAAACATGATTATATAAAATAGACAAATCTATTTGCAACAACATCCCAGTAAAGCACAATTATCTACTGCAGTACATCTAAAGAAGAGCAGATGAATAGACGGGTAGTTTTATTTCATAATGCGCAGGCTCCTCAGACTTTTACTTCTCAAATATTTGACAAACTATGAATATCAGAGAGGTGTCTGGTGCTTCAGACCATCATTAAGAAGGCTGCCTTCAGTTTTCCATGCCACCAGATATCACTGTGCTGAAGAGTTTAAGCCCCACAGAATCAAAAAAGATCAATGAAATCGATAAAATTCTTTAAATCTTTTGAATGAAGTGGTAAAACACCCAAAATACAAACTTGTTTCAACAATTGACTCTGCATGGAAAAACAAAATGAGAACCTTATCGAAAGAAAATTGATTAAAGAGAGAGAGGCAGAGTCCATCTCAACGTAAAATTACCAATTAGTTAAATAATAGTAACACCTCACCTCTTTTCTCTACAAACATCAAATTCTTACATTAGTCTATCTAGTAGTTATTGGGATGTTTCACATCGGTGAAACTGAAAAGTCTAGTCAAAAGCCTCAGAGGGGTTTATGGTTAGATTATTTTTGTCTGCAGGCCTGATGGATTTTACACAAAGTGAAAAAAGACACATAACTCCTGTAGCTTCCTCTTTTAGAAACTCCCACCCTCCACCAAAACGCAAACACACTCTTATTCAAACCCTCTCTGGGTCTCTTCTCCTCTCAAGGTTAATAATAGATACAGATGTTTTCTTTTGTCACTGTCTCCCCCCTGTATTCAAAGACCTGCCATTCATGTGCCAGTGATAGCAGGTTTCATTCTTCTGGTATGATGTTTGATGCTGAGGCTTCACTTTTGTTAACATATGTATCCTTCCTTCCTTTGAGATATTAATCCCTGTAGATGTGAGGATGTCCTCATGATACATTTAAATGGCATCTTCTGATTGGTGTCTTATTTTAGTGGCGCTGCTCCTTTAATGACACTGTCAAAATCCTTTGTTTTATAAGCTGTAAGTAATTAAACAAAAAGCCATCCTTCAGAGATCCCCCATCAACTTGACATGTTCATACAGATTTTTATAAACTGAAGTGGACTCTAGGTGCTGATGTAAGAAGATTAGATCAGCGAAGGTTAGTGGAAGATAAATCAAGCTGTTTGTGGCCCTGTTTACCTAACCTGAAAGTAGCCCCATGAGGTGAACAACCATCCACGAAACGACGCAAGAAAACAAAACAAACAAACAAAAAAAAAAAACCTACACCGAAAGGGATATACCAGCATAAAATTAAGTTAGGGTCAAACACAGTAACACCAAGCTAGACAACCCCCCAAGAGATGAATGTTGCTGACCACTTGCTTCTCTAGTTAAATCAACTTTAGTAATGACCACATGTTAGCAATACACAGTGGTCTGAGGAGCCATAAACAAACCTCAACCAAAAAGCCACTCTATAGCCACAAATAATGCTCAGAACAGCACCTAACTTCATCAACAGTACATATAGGGTCCCAGCCATAGTACTAGCCACCAAACATCTTTTTAGCTTTGCCTGATTTCTTTAGCAAAGAGACTAAACACAACTCACCCACTCTCCTCCAGCAGCTGCTTGTTTGTAGGGAGACCTCGGACGAGTCCTCTGACTGCAGCGGGGTGATGCAGCTCAAGGAAGAACATTTATGATCATTTCTTCGGGGAAATGTAATCAGACCAAGACACTAAGGCAGAAGAACTACCGCGTCTGCAGTGTAAAATGATTAATATGGTGATTATTACTTCAAGGAAATGATAAAGTAATGATAATGTTATGGTGTGTTTGACCCTAAATTTATTTTACACTGGAATATCCCAGTATATAAGATAAATGAACATGTAACCAAACTGTTACAAAAAACTAGAGACAACATTCTCTGAAGGAGGACAGAAATTCCTATAAGACAGGAGGCGTCAGGGCAGCAGTCCTCTGATGCTGTCTGTCCTGATGGCAGCACTTTGGCTTTTAAACACATCAGAACAGGTGCATTTTCTGGGAAATCAGATTCACACAGGCAGATCTAGAGTCAACAGAGGAAGAAAGAGACAAACGCACAGGAAAATACACAGCCCTGACATGTTTCTATGTACACACCAATATCTAATGCTGCCATTTAAAGGCGCATGCATGATGATGCTATCAGTGACTTAAAGGGAAGGTGTCAAACAGAGCTGTGGAAAGGGGCTGAATAATCAAAACCCACTCTCTTTCCGATACATGAGTTCAGGCATGACCCGTGCTTCACTGCAGGAGTGAAATGACAAGGATTAAGGCAAATGAATAATCCTCGACGATGAATGGGCCAGTGATTTACAAGACATTTTAAATGGTTCAGTGCTCTAAATCACGGCCAGGGCTAAAGCCTGAAGTCCAGTTCAACTGCCAGTAGTTTTAAATATGAATGAAAAGAGGGACGGAGGTTTATACCGAGGGGAAATTAAAGGGTATCCCCAAGGTTTTTACAAATTCAATTAAATAAATTGATACTTAAAAAAAAAAAACTTTTACCAGCTAGATAACCAGCATTAGATAAGAGTTAAAAACCACCTGGGCAGAAATTAAAAAAAAGAACACATGAGCATGGGTGCCTTTTTTAGTCAAGAAAACTATTAAATATATTCCTTCTTAAACAACTTCCTGAAAACCATTTCTATGCACCATATCATTTATTTATGTGTCAATACTTCACAAACACCAAGACAGATTATCATCAAAACTGTTACTGGTCGGTATCTCATTGTAATAATCATCTTGTTTGGATCATCATTAGGCTTTTAATGTTTCACTGTCATCAATGTCACTCCTCTCCCGGCAGATCTGAAATGAAAATTTTATAACAGAAAAAAACAAAATTCAAAAGAAAAACGTGAACATGGTATTAATACTCTCAGTTATTAGGGAGCTATAGGATAGGGGAATGAGGGTCAAGTTTTTTTTTATCGACTCAAATGTAATTTTCTGCATGATCCATTGTTTTTACTTATTGTTCTGAACAGAAACAAAAAATGAAAATACACAATTGCCAAGAGTTTAAAAGGCACTGAGATATAAATGAATCACACAAACTCAACCCAAGAATGGATCATTTGAAACCAACAGATGACTTCTCAAAAGAAAGCAAAGGAAAGTAATAAGAAAAAGAAATTCAGCGCTTTATGAGCCAAAAAGTTATCACCTTAGGCCTTGTTTTTTCAATCAACTTTCAGACCCCGTTAGACAAGCCCCCTGACACTCCGCAGTTGCTATGTAAAAAAACAAGCATGCCTTTCTGGTGTCATTTCTTTTTTTTTTTTACTCAAAACCAGAGCAGTCCTTCATATTTTGGCATAAGAAAAAGACATGTTTAAATTGCTGCCCTCCTTGTTAGTCTCCATTAGGTCTCCACAGATAAAACACAAGCACTGAGGCATCACTCACTAAATCATACTGATGGCTTTCGACAAGTCAGCTGAGGTGTGGAGAAAACAATTTACAGAGGGAGGATGATGATGCAGATAGTTGCTTCCATCTGAAAGATAAAGGTTGGGGAGACTGCAGAGATCATCAGAGGGGAGGAGGAAAAAGAGACAAGATTGAATACCTCATGCACAAGAAAGACAGGATTCTTCCCATCCACGAAACACCACTGAGGCTCCCTAGAGGACTGAGGAGCTGTGCTGCATTATGTTCCAGAGTCAGGTGAGGAGGCTTAGGGCTGCTGGTGGGTTTTCTTTCTCGAACACAGCAGATGGTGTCAAGTGTTAAAAAACAGATGAACCCTTGAACTCATTAAGCCTGGCTTGTGGGTCAAGAGCAGCTTGCCAAGAACGAGATAGAAAGCTTCCTAAACCAAAAAATCTCTGTTTGTATGCATATGTACCTCTGTGTGTGGGTTTGTGTGTTAAGGGATTGAAACTAGTGTTTGTTCTCAACCTTTTTTGTCACTACAAGATATTATGAAGTGTGAAATACCAACATTTGATTCCACAATTTCATACAAGTCACAGACTGGTCTACTGGTGGCATGTTTTAACATTTACCCTCTATTTCTCCAACATTTTCATCTGCTTGCTAGTAACTGCATTATTTTTCCAGAACCCCACACATCATTCTCTCCACCAATGCCATTTATACTGACCAGAACACAAAACAAGCATGATCGGGGTTAATTGAGCCATGAAAGAGGCTCCGTGTTGCCTGCTCTACCCATCATATTTGCAGAAAGCCTACGCAACATCAAGCAGCGTGTTCTTTGCAGAATCAAAGCAATCCTTAATTGCATGCAAATAAGAACGACCTTGGTTCAAGATGTGAAGCAACAATTTTTGCTTATCACAAGGAACTGAATGCATGACAATGTACTTCACAAAAAGTTTGTTAATAGGATGACTCATGTTTGTGGCAAATCTTTGAAACTAACAAAGACGCGAGCGTGTCAAGACACTCCAACAGTCATTAAAGTTTGTGGGATTCATGTTTGGAGTCAATCCTGCAATCCCTCGTCTTTTCAGTCAGTTTTCATCCCGAGCTCCAAAATACTCCCTTTCTCCAACCCTTCAATCCCCAGTCAGGTCTGATCTGTTGCTCTCTTATAGTCCCTTACCTCCCTCAGCCATCTGTCATAGTCAGGTCCTCACTGCCAAGCAACTCCTTTGAAAAGATTTTAAAGCTCAAACTGTCAAACACTCAACATTTTTCTGGTTAAATAGACTCTTTCTTGTTGTCTTCAGTCAGCTCTTACACTTATGTGAATTTGGATATTAAAGCGGTCCACAGACTTATTCTTGTTCAGAGTCATCCTAACATACACTCAAGCTGACAGTATTTTCAATGTTCAAATGTTGTAATCTGTTTGCCATTTCATTCTGGATGGCTGGCTAATAAGTGCATTTGTGACAACCTTTATTCACAGACATTTACATCTTAAGAAATGTCAAGTATGCTGTAAATTATGCACTAAAATGAATGCACAGTAAGTGCATATCTTGCACATAAAGACTAGGATCTAGCTTTTTGACATTTTATAATATTATAGTTCATGTAAGGTTAAGATTTGATTTCAAGTAATCATAAAGTTTGCTTTTAGCTTTTAGAGACAGATTTATGAAACCAGTAGAACTATCCCCTTGGCTTTGTATTGAATGTTGGCTTTTAAATGATTGATATTTTTGCCAACTTGAGTTTGGTGGTTTTTGGACAATAAAAACATCTTTTTCACTAACTGCTATTAAGAAACATGGAGAATTGGCCAAAGCTAGAACTAAAGGTATCCTGTGAATGGAAAGTTAGGCAGACAGTGGAAGTATCTTGTAACTAAATGTGAGAATGGTGACACAAAAAAAAGAAAGAAAAGGCAGCTGAACTCGTAGTAAGAGTACTAAACTGAGATACCTCCAGCTCTAGCCAGATAAAATATTTAATCTGTCACTGTCCCTCACCCTGACCGTGGATTTAAAGCCGCTGACACGGTCGATCAACCAGTCCATCAAACAATTCATTTCAGCCTCACTTTAAAAAAAAAAAAAAGACCCTGAGATACTTCAGCTGCTTGCTTGATGCAGTAACTGAGTCCTAATCCAGAAGGAGTGTTTCCTGGCAGAGAAACTTGGAGGTGTTGACTGTCATACCTACTTCCCACAAGGTTGTAAACTGCCCCACTGCTTGTTGGAGGTTGCAGTTTGATAGGGCGAACATAACACATAATCTCCGAAAGAAGAGAGACATAATTCTGGGGTCATGAGCCATAACCTTTCTTCCCCTCTGTTGTTCCTTGAAATCCTGTCAGTAAAAATAAGTAAAAATAATGAACTGGTTGGAAAAGGATACTGCTGTAGTGGATGCCAACAACCACTGGCAACTAGATTTGGAAACAAATCATACTTTGTTTATCGCACTGGCCTATTCACCCCAAATTCCTGCTGTACTCCACACAGGACCTCATGGAACACAATCACAGGCTTTTCTAAGCTCCCAAAACAAACAAGTTCACAAAACAAGGCCGCTCTCCCAGTCTGACAAGATCCTTGATTGCCACATAAGGCTGAAGAGACATGTAAGCCTGGATGAACTAACAATACTCAGAGTCATCAGCATCTCAGGGTGAGTCTTATTTAGTTTATATTCATTCTTATCAAACTTAACAGCTTCAACCAAGTAGTAACACCTTCCCCTGAGGGTCAATAGTTTCCCTTCTCTGCTTCAGACAGCCAGAGCCGAGCCCTGACTGGGTATCAACCACCCTCTGATGATAACTCTTAGCAGCCGCCTCCACAGTTGGTGTACCTCATCTCTCTAAACCCCGCCCCATACAAGAAGTTCCTCTTGAGATGGGAGCTGAAAACACTTCCATTCAGATATCCTAGATTAGTAGCCGCTGGTGTTCTGGCGCCAGGTATACATACAATGTCTTGAAAAAGTATTCATACCCCTTGAACTTTTTCATATTTTGTCACTCTACAACCTCAAACTTTAAAGTATTTTATTGAGGGTTTTTTTCATAGATTAACACAAAATAGCACATCATTGTAAAGTGGAATGAAAATAATACATGGTTTTAAAAAATCTTAATAAATAAAAATCTGAAAAGTATGATGTGCATTTGTATTCAGCCCCTCTGTGTCGATACTTTGTAGAGCCACCTTTTGCTGTACAGCTGCAAGTCTTTTGGGGTATGTCTCTACAAGCTTTGACATCTAGAGACTGAAATTTTTGCCCATTCTTATGTGCAAAATAGTTCAAGCTCAGCCAGATTGGATGGAGAGTGTCTGTGAACAGCAATTTTCAAGTCTTGCCACAGATGCTCAATGGGATTTAAGTCTAGATTTTGACTTGGCCATTCTAACACATGAATATTCTTTGATCTAAGGGTTTCTCAACCTGTGAA
This sequence comes from Xyrichtys novacula, assembly GCA_962446985.1. Lineage (NCBI taxonomy): Eukaryota > Metazoa > Chordata > Actinopteri > Labriformes > Labridae > Xyrichtys > Xyrichtys novacula. The sequence continues at coordinate 7,679,791 of OY660871.1, read as the reverse complement.
TATGAATATTATCGGTGGATTCTTAAACTGCTAAAGCTGGATGACTGATAATGCTGACAAGTTTAGACTCCAGAGTGAAGGAAAGAGATATTTCCTGAAGGTTTGATCAGTTATGTCTCTGCTCGGATGTGTGATGGACAGAGTTTAGGACATTTTATATTTTTTGAGGTCACATTTCCTCCTTTAGTTTATGTCAGCTCTCCGTTAAACAGTGGTGTGGTGTGATGAGCGTCTTTAGAGCTGTTGCTCGATGAACACAAGTGTGTCTGTGTGGATGAGAGGAGACAGGTGTGTAAATGAGGGAGACTCTGGTGATGAAGTTTATACAGTTAATACCGGTGGTCGTTTGAGTGGCTGGGGCAAAATAGTAGGAAACTTTTATTGACACTTGACTCTGCTTCATGTCCTTTGTACTAATAGCCGATGAGTCCCCCCCGCCTCCCATCCTGTGCTCGCGTCCCCCTGGGAGGGTGTTGGCTGCACCCCCCCCCTGGGGCATTGTCTTACTGGAAGGTGAATCTCTTTCCCAGTCTCAAGTCTTTTGTAGCCTCCAACAGGTTTTCTTCCAGGATTGCCCTGTCTTTAGCTCCATCCATCCTCCCATCAACTCTGACCAGCTTCCCTGTCCCTGCTGAAGAAAAGCATCCCCACAGCATGAGGCTGCCACCACCATGTTTCACAGTGGGGATGGTGTGTTTAGGGTGATGAGCAGTGTTACTTTTCTGCCACACATAGCGCTTTGCATTCAGGCCAAAAAGTTCAACTTTGGTCTCATCTGACCAGAGCACCTTCTTCCACATGTTTGCTGTGTCCCCTACATGGCTTGTGGAAAACTGCAAACGGACCTTTTCATGTCTTTCTGTCAACAATGGCTTTCTTCTTGCCACTCTTCCATAAAGGCCAGATTTGTGAAGTACATGACTTACAGTTGTCCTGTGGACAGATTCTTCCACCAGAGCTGTGGATTTCTGCAGCTCCTCCAGAGTGACCATGGGCCTCTTGGCTGCTTCTCTCACCAGTGCTCTTCTTGCTCGGTCTGTCAGTTTAGGTGGACGGCCATGTCTTGGTAGATTAGCAGTTGTAGCATACTTCTTCCATTTTTGGATGATGTGCTCCTTGAGATGTTCAGAACATTGGATATCTTTTTTATAACCTAACCCTGCTTTAAACTTCTCCACAACTTTTCCCCTGACCTGCCTGGTGAGTTCTTTGGTCTTCAAGATGCTCTTTGATGACTATTGTTCTCTAACAAAGCACTGAGGCTTTCACAGAACAGCTGTATTTATGCTGATACTAAATGACACACAGGTGGACTCTATTAACTAATTAGGTGACTTCTGAAGGCAATTAATTGCACTGCATTTTATATAGGGGTATCAGAGTACAGGGGGCTGAATACAAATGCACACCACACTTTTCAGATGACTTTTGAAAACCATGTATCATTTTTGTTCCACTTCACAATTGTGTGCTACTTTGTGTTGGTCTATAACAAAAAGTCTAAATAAAATACTTTTAAGTTTGTGGTTGTAGAGTGACAAAATGTGAAAAAGCTCAAGGGGTATGAATACTTTTTCAAGGCACTGTATGAACCCTCATGTGTTCATACATGGACCACAATTTGTGTACAGTATACAAATTGTGTACAGCTTGTTGCCCCCAAACATCCATTGCCCACATAAGCAAAATCCTTCATTAATAGTCCCCCAGGCAGAACTCTCCAGAACCTGGTCAGAGAATCCAAAGAATCTGCATCCTGTGAACTGCGGTACTTGATGTGTAAGAAAAAGTGTCATCTTCTGCAACTCTCAGTCACTAAAAGACAACCTTGCAAGCTTACCTTCTCTTGCCCAGCTTCTCACAAAGAGCATGTCTAGAAAACAAGTACAGCCAGCACTCCACTTCAGGGGGGGGCTGGCATCCCCCCTGAAATGAAAATGGTCAAAGTCATCCCCCTTCTAAAACGATCATCCCAACTTTCCGGTCCATGTACTTGGCGGCCAACAGATTTTCATTTCAAATCAAAAAATAAAAATCTGGTGACAAGCTGTCTCCCGATGACTGGTAGAGAATTGGAAAATGAAAAACAGAAAACAAACCATTTTTCATTTTGATCTAGCACAGATATATACTAGATACACCAGCGTGCTGTTATAGCCCACTTGGCGACTTGCTTTCATAGCAGCTATCCTGGTGCCGGCAACGTTCCCATTAAAGGCATTAGACGTACATAGAAAATAAATACCCTGCTCATTTCTTAATGGATTTTCACACGGTTTACTTTATTGATAATGCCAAAACATGTGCTATTAACACAGAACATTTGATTAAAAATAAACAAACAATGTTCTGTTTGATTAGCACTGGTCATATCTGTGGTGGAGCTGGCATTTATCCACAGTATCTACGCTAATCGCGATTATTAAAGCTATCGAGGATGAAAACAATGTGTGAACATTATCTGTCACCCTAAGTGACCCCCCTCTTCTATTGGGGGGTTGGAGGAGGAAATAAAGAACTGGTTTCATATAATAGTGTTTCCTTTTTATGTACCTCATCCCTAACCGTGGAATGGGACAGCTACTTTGGCTGGTTTAAGGCTGGTAACTAGCTGGTCCAGCTGACATGGCAGGAGAAAATAGGGGGATAACATGGAGCATAACTGAACATTTTTACTCTATTCAAAGCTGCTACACACACACAACTGCTGCATGCCAATAGGACAGATGTACTCTCACTGCGCTCAGCGTTACTTGACCCATAAACCACCTACTTAAAGGGACAGGCTCATGCAGTTAGCGCCGCTGCTGTAGACAAGGAAGCTGATGCTTATCTTCTTACACGGTTGGTAGCAACTTGTTAACAGAGGTTGGCCAGAACTAAAAAGCATGTAGAGCCAAGTCAGAGCCTTAATGTCCCACATCAACGTGTCTGGGTTCGAGTGTCAGCTCCAGGTGAAATACACACTGCTCATGAACTGCAGAAGCAAAGCGATCTTGCAGCCATGCAGGTGCAATATTGTGGAAGGTGTATTCGTATTTTGGAAGATTTTCCCCAAAATTATTAAATAAACACATTTTCAATCACTGTGGCTGAGTTTCTACAATGGGCAATTTTCTAATGTAGGTATATTTCTTATTCCTTCTTACATTTTATTCCTGAGGGCACTACTGTGGTAACGAGCTTCTCGCTCAAAGTATTTTGAGCTCCGTTTTCCATTTAAATCCACATCAAAGAGAGTCACTGAGTTGTTTTTTCGTTCCTTAATTCTTAAGATCAAAATGGAAAACGGTTTGTTTTCTGTTTTTCATTTTCCAGTTCCCTACCGGTGGTCGTGAGACGGCTCGACTCGTCAGTAGAAAATATCTGTCCCAAACTATAAAATCCACCCTGCTTTTTTTTGTTTTTTTTCACAACTTGACCACTGAGTACAGCCCTTCTTAAGCCCCCAACTTACCAGTGTTGTTTATGGTCCCACACTAATTCTGGTTCTTCCCCCATCATGGCGGTGATGTCCCTGAAATCCAGTCCACAATGGTAGGGACCAGCAGCCCAGGCAGCCTGCTAACACTGCACCAGAGCCCCGTTGGTATCACTGCAGGTGGTGGGCTTACAAGGCTGATCCATGAACCTCTTTACAAACTACTGTCTGGACCGGGATGCCAGCTGCCTGATGCAGATAAACTGAAACCTCAATCCCAGTCTATTCAAATGAGAATTTGCGGGTTGAGGAGAATCACAATGGTGTCTTGATTAAAGTTGCACCTTCGCTCTTTGTTTTTGGACTGAAAAAGTGTTTACATGAAATATATGAACCAGCTTTAAAGAAAAAACATTAGTTCCCAGATTAACCATTTCATCAAAGGTTTATAATTAAAAGATAGTTTGAAAATTTGGCACCACAGAATAACTATGATAGCAGTGTTATTTAATGTATCTGAAATGCTGGTTGTAATGGAGTGCTATGTCAAAATTGAAAAAGATGTATTTGTCGTGTTGAAGAAATAGAGCTGCAGCGTTTTAGAAACAAAACAGAAGTTTTTGCCCTGTCGGTGATACAGCCATATCAGAATTTGCAGCTGCAAGTGGAGTTTTTATTTGGTATGTTGTGCACACTCAGATAGCTTTTTATGTTCAGCTGGCAGCCAAAGTGCACTGTATTCTGGGACAAAAATATGCCATGTTTTTGTGTATGATTATTGCAGCCCTGTGAAAACAGTCCCAAAATAGCACAATGCTCCAGGGTGAATAAAAGTTTGTAGAAATCCTTCTTGACCCCTTTCAGAGTGCTTATAGGTAGACCTTTTAAAGCTTTTAAATGTTATTGTCCCAGAGATACAAACTGCTGCTTGATTGAATATTCTGTTTAAACTCTCTTGTGTTATCATGAATGGACCCATTCTCCTTATCACCTCATGCCAGTCCCCTGCATAAATATTTACCCCTGAAAGTTGTGCCCACAGAAGAATACCAATTTTTTTCAGTAAACCTTCACGCTACAGGGCAAAAGTGTGTGGCATGAGTATTGGATTAACAACGGGTAAATTAATAGAGCATCTGTTCCTCCTCTCATTCATTTGGCCTGAATATTGTTTGTATCCTCTCTGTATGGGAGTCCCAACTGCACTACCATCTGTGCTAATGCACAGAATCTGTTTTTTGGGCAGTGCCATTGCTGTGATAGACTCAGTTTGAACTACAAAACAATTAGAGTTTTGTTGATCTACTTTCCCTTTATTCCATCATTTTAAAAGAAAAATGGCACTCCACAAAGACAGCATTTATAAGTGCTCTGGACTAATGCATCTGTAATTTTTACTTCAAATAATAAACGTATCCAAAACTATTAATCCTGGCTTTGGGTGTGTCTAAAAGTGTCTGGTGACAAATCTAGCGAAATTTTCTGTAGTTTGGAGACTCTGAAAGCAGATATCAATATTACCCTTCTCAACGGGTAACAGTATGGATCTGAAACACACTCACACACATTCAGACACCTTGAGGAATGGGGGGTGGGGGTGTTACTGTTAAATTATGCAAATAAGTTGATGGTGTCATCTAGCATCTTCTAATCTTCTAGCAACTTCTAGGAAGGGCACTGGCAACTTTCCTAACTGATAAGTCTGCAACACTGCTCTGCTCATGGGTGGGGAAGTTTCTGTTTTTTCTTTTCTTGACACCCTTTTCTCATTGTTTTCACCACCTTCTTCCTCCTCTTATCTCTCCTCTTCTTCCTTTTTACTGCCCGTCTCCTCTTTTTTCTTTCCTCATCTCACCCCTTCCTTGTCCTTTCCTCAACCTCTGACTCACACTGCTTCAATCCACCACTTTGGATTGCACTGGATTTGAACCCAGGGCCATTGTAATCAAAGGCAGCAGCTCCAACCATCACACTACTGGTCTGTCTTGCAAGCAGTCACCCTTTTAAGTCTTTATTTTAGGTTTTTCTTGTTTTGTTTTGTTTTGTTTTTTTTGATAATTGCAGGAAAATACAGCCCTAACTGCAGAGTGGTTAGAAGAGTTCATGTCCATCTTACATGGAAGTCCCATGATGAGATTTGAACCATGTACCACCTCACTCATAAGCAGCACTAACCTAACCATCACACCACAGGCCCGCCCTCCAGTTCTGCAGTCAACCTTGATCAGACACTTGGGGACATGCATTATTTCGCACTGTACATCAACTTCATTTCTTAAGACCTGAGGTTTCTGTTTAGTTTAAACTGTTGTGTGAGTAAAGCATTTCATTCCTGCCTCATTTGGAAACCCCCAGACTGGGATTTTAACACTTAACCATGTCACTCAAAGGTGGCAGCCCTAACCACCCCATCACTGCACTGCATGGTAATGTTATCTTAATGAAGTATTTTCATTCACCACTTTTTTCAGCATTTTAAAGACTGGGTCCAGAATGCAATGTGAGAAAATAATTTGGTAATACTTTACAATAACCATAACTGGTAAATAAACTGTTTATAAATGGTAAGCAGAAAGTTTATTAATGTTTAATCATCATTTATATTTAGCATATAGACCATTAATAACTTGTACATTTTACAATTTTAAAAACCTAACCCTAACCCTAACTTTACAATAACCGTCTAAGTAATGTTTTTAGGTGGTTCTTAAACCACTTATTAATTATTTACAAAGTATTACAAACATCAGTTGCAACTTTACAGTAACCATCTAAGTAATGTTTATAGATGGTTTGAAAACAAAATATTAACCATTTACAAAGTGCTACTGACAAACATTTTAATCTAGATGTTTTACAACCTATATTTAAACCCTATCTAGACCTTTAATAAATAATTAATGAAAATCATTAATCAGAATTTTATTGCTTGTTAATGGTAAAGTAACTATTAACTTACATTAATAAACTATCTACTTGCCATTTATAATTGGTCTATATGCTGTTTTTAAATGATGGTTAAATATTCATAGACTATTTACTAATTATAAATTATGCTTATTGTAAAGTGTCACCAATGATTTGATTTCTGTGTCACATAGAGAGCAATTGCAAACTATTTCACTCACAGGCAGCAGTCCTGACAATCACACCCCGTCTCATGGGTTTGCTTTGTCCTTTGATTGTTTTAATTTGAGCATTAATGTCACACTGCATATTACCAAGTCGTAAAGAAAAGTCTGTTTAACCTCTCCCAGGTATTAAATACTTTTGTTTAAGACTTCTTCTATGTCTCAATCTTAGGAAGTAGTGAATATAACTTTATTTTTATGAAAGTAAAATAAAAAGGTGCATGATATCCATTTTAAATTAGCAATAGATTGACACAAACATATTGTTATCATGTCTAGTTTCAAGGCAGTGAGTTTAACTCTTGTTGGGATATAAGTATTGTCAACAGAGGTGGCTGTGTGCTTCATTAAACCACAAACGGTTCCTCTTCAATGACAAGGAATTCATCACGGTCTCTTTCAAGGATGCACTCTTAAAGAGGGCTCTTGAATTCCACCAAAATGCTAACTTAATTACCTTCATTTAATGTTCTATTCAACTTGAAGTGATCAGATAATTCTTTTATAATGTCCTCAGCCTGGTTATTTATAATTGAGTACAATAACTCTGTACAGCACCGTAGTTAATTTCTAAATTGATCTCAAGAATCCATGGAAAACAGCCAGACTCCATTATGCTAATGCTTCAGCAATTATATAACACTTTGTTTTTCACGGCCAGAAAAAGAAATATAAATCCGTGTTTTGGCATTTTATTTATGTTTCTTAGTCATCTAAAACCATTTATGTTTCCTTAGGAATTTGTCCAAAATAAAGCAAAAAAAAAAGACCACTAAATTAAGGTTGGCAGGAGTTGTTACAAAAACATTTAATGTTCATGACGCTCAGTGACCGCCATCTTGCAGAAGTGGAGTTGAGGTTCATTTGTAAAAGTATGAGTTTCTTCACCTCTCCTCGGTGCCTCTAAAACCTCTCTGAAACTTAAACTACTGCTTTCTAAAAATGGAGCGACTGCAAGAGAACCTTAATCAGAAAAGGGGTGACAGTCTCAGAGTTTTTATCAGCCGTGGCTCCTCCTCTGAGTGATTTAGTTACTGGGCCGCTGCTGTCAGCCCAAGCACCATTTATCAGCCAGGAGCTCCACTCTGCTGCCTCCAACCTTCCTTGTTTTCCCTTCAGACATTTCTATTTAGATTTTGTCAAGATACACTCATCACATTATAAGTACTGTTTCACAGTGACGGGCACAGGGGTTCTCCTCATTTATATATCTTCACAGTCCTTTTGTTCATACTCCCAACTCTCTACCTCAGGAGATAAGAAAGAATGTGTAACATGTACGCAGGGATTTGGAAGGTTTAGACTTCGGTGGCACAGGTAACAAAGACTAGTTTCTTTAGCGTTTACCGTGCTTCACTTAAGAAACCATTGTTGTCAGTGCAAACAGCATAGCTTCAAGTCTCCCAATCAATACAGTAAGTGTTAATGTTTACTTCAAGGAGTTTTCAATGTAACTTCTTATTCATTGTGCTCTTGATATGAATCAAGGTCCTATACTTACTCTCCTTAAACTCTGTTTTGTCCTCCTCAAGGGAAACATTCAGACTATTAGATTCTAAATGCTACAACTTTTTAGCTTTAATACTTTCCTGTTGTTGCAATTCAAGTTCACAAAATAATCATAGAAAAGAGATGTAATGTGTTGTTTCCATCAAAAATAGAAAGAGATGGCCTTCCTTGTGCTTTAACCCATTAAGACCTGAACCCTGTCTGAGACACACCTCTGAAATCCTGAGGGCAATTTTGAGAAGGGCCCCCAGATCCTGAGGTTTTCTGAAGTGTTGAGGTTTACAAAAAAGCTGATATCTTGGCCTCTGTAGCAGATAGAAACAAAATGCAAAAAGTATTTGAGAGCCTACACATGTGGCTTTCAAGATAACTATCTTTTATTTTTTGAAAACCTTGAACAAACACACTCAGATGAAATAAAGCGGCTATATACATAAAGGTAAAGGCTCTGCACTGGAGAAAAACAAACAGTTTGGTTTCTCTAAAACAAGTGGCAGTCATGATAAAGTGTCCCTCAATACAAATGTAAAAATAAAAAAATAAGTGTTGAAAGGGTATACAGCTGCCCTAGTATACTGCCAGTACAAAAGCAGCACTAAAAAATAAAAAATAAATAAATACATACATAAATGTGTGTGTTCATGTCTGTGCTCACCCTAAGTCGTAGCCTGGCTGGGCCATCCTGTTGCGTGAACCACTTGCCGTTCCTTCCCACAACAGTCTGGACAGGAATCATTTATATCCGACGTCTTCTGTGGATCTAAACGATTTCTGCCGACTTTGCAAAGTCAACTGCAGAATTAATGGCGTTCTGAATGAACGGCGCTTTGAAAAGTCCCACAGCATGTGTTAGACGTCACCATCTACACATGGAATACACGGGAATACACGCTCCCAATTGGCCGAGTCCAGACTGTTGTGTAAAGGAACGGCAAGTGATTCACGCAACAGGATGGCCCAGCCAGGCTACCAAAGTTGTGCAACACTTACAGGAAACGCCGATAGTGTGAGCTGAGCATATATCCGGTAGCTTAAGCTTTATAAGCCTATCAGAGTCAGACGGGTATGATGATTTGATTCACCACGACTCCAGAAATGATTGAAAAACTACAGAATGTTACAAAATGGGTAGAGATGTGCAGCAGCGCCTCCAGCTTGGAAGGCTGAAATACGTACACACATCTCCCGGCTGTCCTGGTTTAAATGGGTTAAAATAACAAGTTCACACACCATGATAGGATTATTCATATAAACTGTGGATTCAGATTTTCCGATCCCTCAAATTTCTAATCGGATCAAAAAAGTTTGCCCGTATAAACAGCGCTATTAAGACCTTTGCAAGTATTTGACTCGCTACCTTTGAAGACGACACTAGCATCTTTTTACAAAAAGGCTCTAGAAGTTTTTAGAAATTTGCAAGAGCACCACCCCTGAAAGTTTCTTGTTCACACATGTACTTTGTAGCATTAACTTTTACTCGTCCAACAACAAAGCCAAGAAGGAGGGTAAGGAGTCTCTGAATGCAGGACATTAGGGGTGGAGAAGTGCATGAACTTGGACCAAACAGTTTCAGGATAGGACTTCCAGTACTGTGTGCATATGTACCAAACTGAATGCGTGCGGGACAACAAAGTACATGAAATCCAAGTTCCCTCACAGCTGGAAGATGGAAGCGGGCCACACAATTTTCCCATCATAGCAGCCAGCACAACACACAACAAGCAAGAACTACAGGAGCCCCCAGTAACATTAAGGTCTCCAGAGTGAGAATACTACCGTTTCCCTGTGAAATATAATAATGGGCAAAGAAAAGTGCATAAAATGAAAGCAGTTTGCCAACACTGTTCAGGTGCAGTCAGGTACATTTCTGGCGATATGTCAAACTTGTGAATACATTGAAAGCAACACCGTACAGATCTTAACATTACTGCACAGCTGCCATTGCCATTCAATAGCCTTTGCCTGGTAATCCAGAGCGAGCTAAAGCAACAATAAACGCTATTAGTGTTTTTTTAGCTGCAGATCTACGACCGTATTAAGTTGTTGAGAAAACAAGATTTAAACATGTTAAAGTTGATACAGACCAATATTAAATTCGCTCTCTGTCAAACACCAGCCATTTATGATTGATCAAAAGTCGCTGTTGGGCACAACTTGTCAACTACAGAGAGCTACTTTACAGTTACTGCCCATCACATAACCCCAAGTCTGCAAACTCGTCCCATTTATGAACAACACAGACGTCCTTGCACATACTTTATGTCTTAGTCCCTCCCACTATAGATGTATGGAGAGAGGAAAATGTCTTATACACTGTATTAATTCTAACACAATAAACACAAAAAAACCTATGTATTCTGTTACATTTGAACAAACACCTGCACATGAAGGAAGCTCTGCAGAGTAATAATGAGTCCTATACTAAGAACCATATGGACCACTTCTACCAGCTAAATTTGCATTTGCAAATTAGTGATAAGCTGACTGTGAACTTTCACACACTTTTGCAATATCTTGTGAATACTGGAAATCATTTATTAGGTCCACCATACAGCCCACCCTTTAATTATAGGAAGGTTTCAGGAGTTTCTTAGCATGTTTCAAGCCAGTGTAAAACTAAAAATGTGTACTTTTATTTGTACATGTAGATGGAAGTCACCAAATATATTGTTGTTAATTTTTGAAGCTGTTTGAGCACATAAAGTAACCTTTACTTGTTATAACCCTTTATTGTTTCTTATTTCTGTTCTCTCTGTTTAAATGATTATCTGAGCCATTAGAAGAACATTTCATCATTATTTTTATTTTAGACTGTAAACAACTCATTTGCTTTGACATGTATCCTCTGAATCAAGTGCAAAACTTCTCCCACAGAATCAGTCTTTCACTGGATGCTGTTGCTGAATAAGCTGGTTCAGACTGTAGAAAAAGGGGACCAGAGAGGGTTAAGACTTTCAGGCAGCTCTCATGTCTTCTGCCCTTTGAAGGAAAAGTCTATTCAGCAACACTGAGCCAATACAACACAAACAGCCATTTTTCTTTATCATCTGTGTACCTCACCAAGTTCAATTTAACAACTTCAACACTAATCCTCAGTGTGGATGTAATCCCTAAGAAAGTCACAACAATAATTGAACCCACACCCAGTTGCCAAATCCAAGAATTACATTCAAGGTTACATGTGAAAGTAGATAACACACAGTATTTTCTGTACCAGCGTTTTTCTAGTTTGTTCAAGACTCTCATCCGTGACTTTTATTACACCATCACAGAAACCTCTTCAACACTGATTTAATCACAGAATACTGTAAAGACATTACAGCTACTGATTGAATGAAAACTTAACATGTCTTCTCATTTAGACACACCTCTGTGAGAAAACTGAGACCCGCACTGCAGGTGCATGGTGTAGCTGAATAGCATAAATGAACTAACAAAGATGAGCAGGGTAAGTATATAGATAGACCTCGACAAAAGGAGCCCAGCCATCTGGAGCCTTTTGAGAAAACTCGCACAGTGGCAGAGGATGAGGAGGCTCTTCACCAGGTTGATGGATTTTTTAATATTTAATATAAAGACTCTTCTCTGCGGCATAATGAGAATGAGAGACAAGATATATGACATGACGGGTTAAGGGGTTTGACAAGTACGCTGCTGTCAATGCAATAATTTATTCCGTATTTAAATGAACCTTACAGAAGATGTAAATCCTATGTACCATTTCAGTACGACAACTGTATACCATATGTACCATGTAATCTCAATGATATACTGTTGAAAGAGACATAAATTAAATTATCCATTAAAAGCCAACAGAAAGTTCATTTTCTATCCAAAGTGTTCCAATTGAACTTTAAAATGTTGCTGCAGAAATGGATATTAATTTATAGATTGTGTTTTTCAGGTTGTTCCTGTTTCATCCAGAACTGTCTTTTAAGCAATATTTAAATATTTCAGTAGCCTGACAGCCACACTTAATGGGGAAACAGTGGGCCTGAGTCCCCCTGAGCATGGGTCACTCTGAATAAACGCTATCTCTGTGAATCTGTGCAGAAAATAGTGTCAGAGGTCAAAGTTGTCAAAGGCACCAATATGTAAACCTCCCACACCTAAACATCCCTTTGACCCTGTGTATCAAAGAAGGCTGAGTGATTATTCCTGGAAACAATGATTTCACAAACAACTATAAAAGTATACCAGCGCTCTGTTTGCTAACCTTCAGACAGAGCCGCATGTTACAGCATTGAGTCACTACTGCTTTTGATATTTATAGGAGGTTGCACTTTCTCACTGGGTTGTGCTTAATAATAGTTCTCCTGTAAAAACAAAACTAAACAAAGCAAAGTATTTTTACCAAGCCTTACAGCTCTCAGCATCGGATTCTCACCCGAACAATTATTGTGGCCATAAAATTCACAACAAGTGATTACAAAATGTTGTACAGTGTTATCAAACCGAGGAAAGCAGGATAAGAGTGATGCAACACGCTACTTTATAAACTGTACTAGTACATGTTGTTGACTGACTTACAAATTATCAACTCCACAGCACGATGTCACCTTTTCTTTATTTTTGATTATGTTAATATCAACACCAGTGTACTGTGACAGCACTACAAGGTTTACTGACACAGATTTTACAAAGGTGCTGATGTGGGCTGTTTCTGATAACTTTGAGCGGTTTGTTTCTTTTCTAATATTTTTGCAATACGAAACGAAAACAAGACAACAAGTTGCATATTTTTCATCATCTGTAAGCAAGAAAAAAAAGGAAAAAAGTTAGGTGAATTAAATGTAAATGATTTTGTCTCCCATGAGATTTATCCCACATTCACACTGGAGTTTAGCATCTGCGCTACAGGGCTAATATGATAGGCATCTCAGGACACCTTAAACAATCAGATACGTTATGGTTACATATGCAGAAACTCCCAACATGGCACTGTGTGATTCATACCTCACCTACAATGTAGTGCAACACAGATTCAGCACAATTCAGTCAATATGATTTGATGATGTAAATGATTTCACTGAGTTTATTTATCAAATGATGGCCTTTTATTAAAGTCCTGTAGGAGTGTTCACTGTGCAGTACACAGTTTAGGATAATAAATTGACCGTTCACAAAGAGGTCTTTCATAACTGCTCTCAAATGAAAAAAAGGTGAACCAGTATAAGCAGCTAATCTGTTTCATTCAATATTTTACAGACTGCTAAAACATGAATTATCATCTTCTATTGAGTTGTTAGCCAACTTGCGATACTTTGCATCCCACCCTTAGGGCTAGCAGCTGTAGATGAATCTGAACTACTTTCACTTCGGCAGACATTTGACTACTGATGCAGCGAGATTACACAGATTTCACACAAGTTAGTCTTCCCAACCCTTCTTCACACACATAGCAACAGCTATTTCTCAGTCTTATTTGGTGCTGGGCTGCCTTATCATCCCAATGTAGAGTTTCCTTCTTTGCCGTTGGTGAGAAATGTTTCAAACAGTCCCTTTCTGATTTCTCTGAACCTTGTAAACCGCACACAGCACATAATGGCCTATAATTATGTTGAAAAATGATAGTCAAATAAAATTAAATAAAAAACGTATTAACTGCATTTCAAATATCTTTTCTTTTTACTTCCCACACCTTAAATTATAACTTCATCAAAATTAGAACACAAAAGTCTGACACTTTGATGTAATAAGCATATTCGAGCAGGCTGAAAAGTGGTCGACAGAAGGTGTTGGATATTCAGACCTGACTTCACCATTTTTCAACAAAAAATCAACATCTCAGTTGCTACTCACTGAGGAGAGATACATTCCCAAAACCCTCGGTCTATACAATTTCCCTCTCACATCAACTCACTTTATGAGTATAATTTATTTTTCAATTTCGTTATATAAAACATAGTCATTATATGCAATGGTGTATGCTGTTAACACTGTAGTCAATTGATGAAGAAATCTAGAGGTTTAAAATGGGGAGAAGAAAAATTGTACCGTCAAGTCTTGTCTGAACTCTGAGCGAGCAAAAGGTTATTCAAACAAATACAACCCACAAAACAAGTCTATCTGCCCCCTCTGCGCTACACCAGAACACGCCTGCTGTTAGAAAAACACAATGTCCAGGCTCATGAAAGTTTCCCACTCGCTGGGAATGTGTAACCTGGCTGTATACAGAGAGGTGAAAGGGCAGAAGGAGGGAATTCATTATCTTTGAGCTTCTGCGCTCTTTTGCAGCAAAGAGAGACCTTCAGATAGGGCAGACGTGCTTCCTCCTCACCTACCAGCCTCCAGTATCTCCTTAGCAGCTCCTTGTGATAAATAGACCCGATCAGGGGGCCAGCTGATTGCTGAATCAGGAAGCATCGTGGTAACAGTAATAAAAAGCAGGTGGGTAGAAAGTTTCTCCTTAAAACACACTGAATCTTTAAACTATGCCATAAATTCAGAGAGTGCTGGATAACAAGCTCTACAATAGAGTGATTTTCCAGACGGAGGCTGGTTTTCTTATGCTTCTTTAAACATAGTATGAACATATAATGAACTAGTTTTTTTCTAGGCCCAGACAAAGCAAAAGTGATGTACTCTCTTTGTGAACTGATACAGAGTAGCATTCATTCAAAGTAACCAGTTATTGGCTCACAGTTTACGAGCCTGAACTAGCTGCTTCATCGACCAGATCAATATTTTATTATCTCTCATTTTTTCAGCTGTCATTCAGAAATGTGTTTCTCTGCTTCACAATGAAAGAATGATTACTCACAAAATAGTACTGTTTCTCGAGCACAGATGAGTATTGAGTAATTCAAACAGTAGAAAATAAGACATCCCCTTTGATTCACTAAATCAAACTGAAAAACATCAGCCCCTAGAACAGGAGGAGCATGCCCTCATCTCACTACATAGTAAAAAAGTGAAGCCAAAATGCCTTCTTCATCAGTGCATTAAAATATTTAAAAGTGTATACAGTTCACAGCAGAACAGCTTCTTGCTGATATTAAGGCTGACATTAAGGAATGTTGTAATGTGCAAGTTAAATTAAACAGACTCACCAATTAAGGACAACGAGTGACCAGAAGAGGGTGATGGTCTGAGTCAGTAAGTCTTTCTGTACCTCAAAATTAAAAGTATCACCATATGGACCTGATGGTAAAGATCTACACATATGCATAGAAGCTGCACATTGCTGAACACAATAAGTCTTCACAGTTTTAACCTTTTTCTTTATTAAAGTCCAACTCCAATTGTTTTTTTTTTTTACTACTTAAAGTGGTATTTCAATTTTGATTATGAAGTTTGTACCAAAAATCCTGTTACCTGTGTCATTTTCGAGGGCGTTTCTTCTGCAGAGCTCCAGTAGATCATTAGCAATTCCCCCTATGAGTTGTGGGCGGAGACAGCACTGCTCTGCACACTCATTTTCACGTTAGCTTGTAGCCTAACATTGACGGTGTGTTAGAAGTGGCAGGTAACATAGCAGCCATTCATCTCTCAGACACTAATGTCTTTAGGGACACAATGAAAGCTAATATCATAATAAGCTTTCTTAGGAGCATTGCAAGCCGCTAACGCACACACTTGTTCCACGATCGTCCTCTGTATTTCTCCTCTATATACAGAGTGTGGCCTCAAACTGGGGCTTACGTATGACATCTCACTGTTTCTGAACCTGCGATTTGAATTAATACTCAGAAAAGCAATATCGCATTTAGTTTTCTCATATGTCCTGTAGCATCAGAAAAATGCCACATGAACATATAAAAACAAGAAAAACATGATTTTCATTGGAGTGCGTCTTTCAAGACACCGACCCCAACACACCAGTTTTTGTCAGCCAGATAAAATCATCAGAAGGCATGTTGTTGTTGAAAAGATTCATGTGTTGTGTTGGAGAAGGGAGGTTATGTTGTCTTTACTGCAGCCAGTCACCTGGGGAAGCTCAACAAGTTCTGGCGTCACTATGTGGGAGCTATTGTGCCGTCCATGTTTTTATCAAGATTATAATACGTGAACATTTTGTGTCTGTTACTCAAACAAATGTTTTGATGGTTTAATTTTCCATCCTGAACTTGATTGTAGCATTTAAAGCTTACTGAGATTCACATCTCTGTTTGAACATACTCCAAATTATCTCATGGCTGGGCTCCAAAGAAATAAGTACAGACAATCTTAAAAAAGCACTTACACTCAGTTGTTTTTATGCTTCAAATTTTGTGTCACCTTGGCGAAGTACTACAGAAGATGAAAGTTGTGAAACTGGAGCCATGAGGGCTTGATGAATCTTTTTTATTTTTGGAGTGTCAGTTTGGCTTTCAGAAAGTATTCAGATGTTTTATATTTTATTTTGCAAAAAGAGAAATAGGCAAATTAAAAGTTGCCAAATTTAATCTTTGAGCGAGGACACTATTTGCTTCGTTAATCAGGAGCAGGCCCTTATAAAAACACACATTGGTGTATTAGCTCAATTGACTTTGTGAACAGATTGAGTTAACAACGCATGATAAGTGGGTCTGGGAGCTTGGCAGGGATTGGACAGAGGACTTGTTTGCCATTGAAAAAATGAAGCCATTTAAACTCCAAAACTAAAGCAACCATCCTTTCCCCTCTGCTCAGCTTTATGAAAAGAGTAGATACCAGAGTAGTTTTGGTCTTTTGTAGAAATCCTTAGAAGTAAGTACGTCTCAAAACTGCAGAGAAGCTGAAAGATATCCTCAGGACTGTGCATTTGCAGTTGGTGACTGTTTAGAGGCACTGAAGTAAATCTTTTTGGTCTTATTCAGCGTGTGAATTGAATATTTTAGACCTGAAAACCAATTCAACATTTTAGATTATTTTCAATATGCTTTATGCACTTTTAACAGACCAATACTTATAATATAATGGGACTTATAGCGACTGTATCAAATGGAAAATGAAGCTGAAGTGGAGGAGCGATTTGACAGTCCCATTACTTTAGTATGCACTGACTTTCTACTATTATTACTTGTGAGAACATTATAGGGACTGGAGGACAGGTAATAGTCGGCATTTTCCATTTTGATACATTTGTAATTTCCACACTGATAATGCTTTGTTCAAAAGTTCATATTATTACGTCCCTCATAAAACTGCGATTTTCCCAAAGCTTTTCTCCACATAATAACAGAGAGCGAGAGACCATATGAAAATGTCACAATAACAAAGGATGTGGGAACAAAATACCTGGCAGCACAGAAGAGGTTCACCAAAAAAAAGAGAGAGAGAGAGAGAGAGAGAGAAATACACAGAGATGGAAAAAGAAGTTGGCTGCCTGTCACCTGGCAGAACGAGAAGGCGATTTAATAACTCTGAACAAAGCCGTTCCCTCTGGCAAGTCAAACCTCTAATTACAAAACAGGATAGGAGACCAAGGCCACCCAATATTTCCTCGCCAACCTTGATACGAATCATACAAAGCAAATGAAGCATTTAAAAAGGGAATGGAGAGGAGCAGTAACACTGTGCAGCACGGCTCGCAAAGAGAGGAACCTCGACAGAAGGGTGAGGAGACGAGTGAAGCCGGGCGGAGAGGAGGAGAGGGACGCTAAGCTGCTCCAGGAACAGGCGTAGGAAAATTGATGGAGCCTGGGGAGGCGATTGATAGCTAGAGGACAGGAAGCAAGCTGTAAGGCAATTATCACTATCTCAGCCTGTGATTTAAGAGCTTCTGAGTGTGTAATACCGTGAATTAATCACATTCCTAGGTAGATACATCAGGAGCCCATTTCTGTCTTAAATTTCAATTATTCCCCTCCATCTCTGGAAAATGTACTTTGCAGATGATCTAATTAGGCAGCACATGAAATTCCACTCAGTCAGGATATAAATATTATGTGTGTGTTTGTGTGTGTGAGAGACAGACAAGACAGCTTGATGAGACAGCTACATTAAATGAAAGCACAGAGTGAGAGCCAACTTAATCATCAACAGCAAAGCTCCTGACAAACATCCACAAAAGGCATGATTTTTTGGAAACCCACACAAACTTCCACATATTTACACCAATATAGCAATAAGAAACAGAAACAAAATTAGACAGGAGTGTGAAAAATAAAGAGTCACCCGCTGCAGCCAAACACATACACACCTACAGAGCAAGTGCACTTAAGATCCGTATGTGCCACCCACCTGGCTGCAGCACATGCACATGTCCCCGGCTACAACTCCCAAAGGAGCGTGTGCATGAATAGCACAAGATTTAATCATGTTATATTATTCTTACTCTGTTGAGCAAATGTTTACAGCAGTAATTAACTTTCGCTCATTTCCACTGGAGGTTTAATTCAACAAAGAAAATGGCATACTGTGTGTTTTTTAGTATGCATGGCTGCAGATGGTGTATAATGAATTTTATTATATGCTACAACAGCAGGGCATTGCCATCAGTAGAATGTGTTTATATAAAAAGCATCTTGATTGACTTGCCGTTCATTACTTTACTGCTGTGACAGATCAGTGATAAATTTACAGGAAGAAATGCAGATCGTTTGTGCCCCCTAATGGAAAGATTAATTCTTGTAAACGTCAGTGTCATGGGATAAAATATATCTTTCCGTTTATTGAGCATGTCTGTCCAAGAGAGCTCCAGACAATTCAACTTTTGTTTTCCGGGCAAGACACCATTAAGTGCTCTTTGCTTAAGAGAAAAGTAATTGTATGCCTATCATTATTTGACTCATATTTACTGTACAGAGGAGGAAAGCAATCTGTAATCCTTTGTTACCCAGACAGTGGGTTGAACATCCCGAGGCATGTATCAACTTGCAGTAGTAGATAGACTAAAGCGTCATAATGGATTTCCTCAATCAACCTACACCTTAGTGTACTCATTGACGAGCTCTGTTTTGATTCCGGTGACCCCTTTGGAAGAAATCGTCACGTTTTTTCAGGATTAAGGCTGCATTTCCCATGAGCACCCACAGTCATAAAGATGTGGTTCTTGAATTGATTAAGTAAAAACATGAATAGAATGTAGATCTTTTAATATTATCCTACTTTTCTTTGTCAAGAAAGCTTTTCACAGGATAAAGAGTGATAAGGTTTTGATTTGTAGCTGCATAACAAAAACAGTGCGTTTACACACACATTCAGGTGACTTAATTTGTCCTAGTTTGCAAGCACCAAGTAAAATAATCCAAGTGTGGACAGAAGCATGTCCACTTCTACTACAGTAGGTGGCAACCATAGACTGGATATAGAATGGACGTAATCTGCCTCCTCACTTGGTGAAGCTGCCACAAGAACAGTACCCCCTGGTGACTGGTTGCAGCATAGGTCATCAACCCCACCTCCTCCAGCAAACGTAATGGAGCTGTGGACAAACTTTAATAATTAATTACACTGAATATTGATTAGAAATTTTGATCTTGGGATGCTTGCCAGACTATTCTAGTTGGACCAATGTGTTTACATGTTTATTTTAAAGTCCGCTTTCAGTCAGAAAGCGGACAAGTTATTTCTTGTTTTAACGTGTGCTTTGGTGTCCCGATATATGTCGAAATAATTTAAATATGCACACAGTTTAACTTTTAGACATTAAATCCTGTTCACAACCATTTTCCACTTTTACCTAACTTAACCCCAGCTGAAGCGTTTCTCCATTTAAAACACCACTCTAACAGAAAACATACATCTGCAGTATGAGACACAAGTGCAAAACCTAATGTCTGAAGAAAATAAACCTAAGAAAAAAAAATCTTATTCTTTAATAACTTATTTCACTCTGCCAAACTTTACGATAGTGGAGTTCTTAATAGTCACTGCTGGGTGAATGCCAAATTTCAGTCAGCATTAAAAATCCAACCCTATCACATGCACTACAATCCAGTATTCAAAAAGAACCAATAATAATGCTGATCACCTGTTTATTTGTCAGGCTCCCTGTTAACTGTGCTCTGGAGCAGTTAAAGAGTCAGACTATTTTAAATTAGTTTAAAACTTCTCACTGTGTCCTTAAAGCTCCTCCCATAAAAAAGCATTTGGCTTTATGAAACAGAGCGAAATGTAGACAGATATCCTTTTATGAGCTGAAAAACAATGCAGACAGAAAATGCTTTCAAGGTATATGTATCTGACAAGCTACCATGTAACACTACTTTTACACCAACAGCACAAAACCAACAAATAGGAAAAAATATCCCACTTTATCCACAGGAGGGTGCCAAAGTTTACACATCTTAAGTAGACCTAAAGTTTTTCAATGAATCTCATGATTATTACTGTGCATACTTCGGTTAAACTCATTCGTCCTTATCCTGAAAAAAAATTCAAATCATTACAAATTTTGTTCTTTTATATTTAAATTATAAAAGTTACAGGACTATACTTTTAAGACTATGTCTATCATGTCTGTTAATATGTTTTATAAACTTTCCTGAAGCTCCTAGGAGGAACTTTCAGTTGTTGTTAATCTTGACACCTCCTGTGGACAAAGTGTTCAGTGTCTTTTTTTGTCATGTATATCTGTAAGCCCTCCATGCATGTAAACGTGTGTTTTTGAAGTTATTTCTGGGGCATTTTTCCCGTAAAATGTTAGGACAGCTGAAGAAAGTCAAACAGTGCGTTACCCAGCAGATATGTGATCAAGCACTGAAATCAAATGGAAAAAATAAATGCGTTCATTCCAGACTATTCCTCTTTAGAAGACTTCCCTTTTACCTCATAATACCTCTTCAAAATACTTTGGATGAGTAAATCAGTAAAGCTGCCATGGCTTTTCCTGTACTGTTACACTGTCCTACCAAGCTACAAGTCTGCCCTCTGGTGGTAATAAAGATGAAACTGAGGAACTGTAAGACAGCTAAATAGTGGACTTGTCTCTACTTCATATCATACACAGGCATGGAAAAAATGACTTACAGGAACACTGAAACACAACCCAGAAAACAGCAGAACCAAAGAAAAGCATGTAGTGCAGCAGTCTCTGAAGATTTATGTTTGCACTTCATGTAGCCAAGGGCAACAGAGAATGAGTGATATATCTTGATGGTTTACCATCACTGATAAGGATGTAGAGCCAGGATGTGAAATAAAGCTACAGATAATACTGAGGAGGTAATATAGTCTTTCTTTTAGCTTTATGTGGTTTTGAATTACTCTCTAAAAGTAATTATTGTTAGCTTTCATTATTTATTTGTCTGTCAGGTTTGATCAATCTCACAAAGCTCAAATCTTGCTGTGTGCATTTGTCTATTTTCTTGTCAAATGATTTCATCTCGGTTGCTTTTAAATCTGTTCTCAAGATTTAACAAGCCAGGACAAAATATTGTATTTATTGTAATGAGTGAAAACGGCTGCCAGGAAGTGAGTTTTCTTCATTGGCATCTAAAGAAAAAAAATCATACCTCGTTTTCAAGAAATGTATCAACAGTATTTCCTCTTTTCTTGGCTCAAAACTAGAGAGATTTACATGATAAGATCTTAGCTTTTCTTGCAAGCTGGGTGTACTTATTTTTGTTGGGGGGGTATGTGGCGTCTGAATTTTACCAGTTAATTCTGAGCAACCTGTTTTTATTTCCTTTTAAATGTCTCTTCAATCTGCAAGTGCATCAATAATCTAAACCCCTTATCCCCTTTAAGGTCATAAAAAAGCCTGTTAGATAAGGCTGAGACATCCAAACTCAATCACACTTCCACTTGTAGGATTTTGCTCTGGACTGTAGGAGTAAGCTGCAGTACAGGGAAAAAAATTCAAAACTAAGCAAGTGTTTCTATGTTATTACTCGTAAAAATGGCTGATCAGACATCCTGATAAACATTCACCGGACATATCAGATAAGAATCTTGTTTAAAGATTGTACAAGCTAAAATAAGACCTAGACTGCCTGTACAAAGTAAATAAAAGTGGGAAAAACAAAATTTACTTCTTGAATTCCTTGAAATCAGATTAACATTTCTTAAAATTAATTAATTGTAAGATTTAAGTCTTATTGTATTTATTGATTTCCAAACATTTTGTGTTTCAAGAGTTTGCATGACTTTATCTCTTTCTACAGTTATGTAGAGAGACTACAGATCCACAAGAGCAGCTTTGAGTGGTGATTGTACAGTTTTATTCGACAGAACATCCCCTGCATGAGCAGTTTTCTGTGAAAACTCTGAAAATCACTGCCTGATCACTTTGACACAGGAAAAAGCAACAAAATCCTGAGTAACTAATCAATAAACCTGTTCTTATCTCTGATTTTCTGTGGCTCTGTCAACGCTAAATGTGTTTTTTGATTGTTATATGTTGTTTCTAGTTAACTTTTTTTTTCAGCCCTTGACTGAGTCTTTATCTTGGATCCTAATAAAAAGCCTCTCAGAGATTGGTGTAGCAAATTAGCATCTGCTAGAATAACTGTGACACTTGCACTGGATGGCTGTTTTCAGCTTGTCCGTTTCTGTGATCCCAATAACAATGTTTTCCAAGCAGTTCAGGTCTTAACGGTCTGTTATAACATGAAGTAAGATGCTAATCTGAATTTGTAAAGTGAATGTGGCTTACATTATGTTCATAAGACAATGGCAAAAGGAGACATAGCAAACTCGACACAGCCTGGATATGGACCTGTACCTTTTTTGCAGTAGTCACTCCCTCATGCTGCTTTCTCAAAGCCTTTTCAGAAGTTTTTACAAACTGCATCCTGGAAAAAATGTTCACCATGTGTCCGTGGCTGATTTATATTTTGTTATTTTGGTTTCATCGTGTACTTTCTTTGCTTCCACATATCTTTAAGAACAAAGGAGATCAATCAATCAAGTTACTGTAACACTTTATTTTCTTAAATACCACAGAATATTAGTACAGTCAGTCACACATATTTTAGGAGGCAGACGACATTCTGGTCCCTCTCACCCTGCTTTCATAAAAAGGAGGTAAAGGGAAGCATTGGGTGGCATCAGAGGCTACATTTTCACACATAGTTACTTTTACAGCACAGAGTACCAAACACAGTCCAGTTAGAAGGTTCAGTTGGCAACTTGGATAACCTGTGACAGTGTCTGTGTTGCAACAAACAATCTTTTGGTTATACATACTGTACTTACAGACCAAAGAAAGGGAGGTCATCTCTCACACGTAGGAAAGAAATTATAATCCTAGTAGTAACTCTTCTGGTCGGATCAATACATTTGTAATGGAAGGTTTTCGGGCTTCATTCACCAATTGGATATCATTAGCCTTTAAAGCAGCCTCCCTGTGAAACAGTGCACTGCATTTACAAAATTCCTCTTATGCAAAAGAGAAAAAAAATTCATGTTGCCATACAAGAAATGTCACAGGTTTGCACAGGTTTATCCAGGTTAATCAGAACTTTTCCAAGAGTCAACACAAACCAAAACAACCATATAAACAACAGAGCCCTCCATGCATGTAAACATAGCCTGTGTTGTCAGCTACAGTATGTACAGTGTTGATTCAGGCAGTGCATGATGAGACCAGGTCAGTAGTGCCAAAGTCAACAGTTAGAAAGTTCATATTTGAGGGACATTAAGGTTAAATCTCACAGGTTTTATGTATGCAGTTATGTAGACATCATTGAAATCACATCTGCCTTTTCAAGTCTCTGCATTCATCTCTCAGAAGTACCATCACTGAAGCAAAACAACAGATTCATTGGCACATTAAACACCATCATGAACAGAGAGTGCTGTAATGAATACAGATTTTGTGAGTTAAAATCTAAGCAACATTAACAGTGAGCCACATCTGTGCGGTATTTTTATAACAAAAGTTATCAAAGAAGGAGAAAAAAAACACAGAAGGGCTCTTTAGCCTAGCGCAGTGTGAAATGATGAATTCATAGCCATTAAAGTCTGAAGGGCGGGGAAGGGACACCGAACACAACATACACTCTTAAAGGATGCAGCAAAGTAGGAATGTGCTGAATTCCACCGGAAAAGGATGCATTCACTTCTGAGTGCATGGGGTGGAGAGGAAATGCAAATGCAAATGAATTCGGGGGGAAATAAAAGCTTATTTACAAGGTAAGAAAGGAGTGCAAGGCTAAGCTTTCATAGACATTCACACACTTAAATTCAACGTTATATACCAAAGGACATGCGTAGAGGCACATACATATTCATCGTACAAAAACAAAACATACCAAAAGCAGAACAACAGTCAGACACGGCTCCTGTGACTCAAATCTGATCAACCTACAAGAAAAACAAAGCGCGCCAATGCACTGACATCATGGGACGTGAAAAAGGCAAAAGCTGTAGTTCCAGCCCTTAGAATTAAAAAAAGATTAACATCATCATGGCGACAAAGAGACATCAGTGATCTTACCTCTGTGTTTTCACTGGTACTGAGTCTCAGCCTCATTTTTCAAATATGATTTCACAGAATGAGAAAGCCTTTTTCTTAGAAGAGGTTAAATATTTGGTTTTCAAATTGGGTTCTCAACTTTCTATGAATATTTCTGAATCTTTCAGTGGCACAGTGTTAATATAAATCAAAATTAAAATCCCTGCTTTGATCCCTAAAGAAAAAGGTAGAATCAAAAGAGGGAAAACATCATGTGCTAAGAAATTTTTGCCAGGATCCAAAATGCTAATTGGGTTGGAATCAGTATCTGACTGCAACAAACAGGCAGTTCAAGAACTGTAAACTGCAAAAATAAAAGCTTGAATTATTCATGCATTCTTAAACAGAGTCAAATTATTCAGAATAAAATTGATTAGAAGGAAACTAGCCTCTTACTTTGTTTGCTCCCTTTGTCAGGAGGTGTTTTTGTATTCTGAGGTAAGGGCATGCCTTTGGACTCTGCCTCAAAGATAAAAACTTGCAGACCAATAAAGAAGCAGAAAAAGATGCAAAAACTCATTCCAGTGTTTGACTTTTACATGAAATGCTACAGACAAATCATACCACTCTTTACTTCATTTCAAGTCACAACAACACCTTAAATTACTTTTTACTTGTCACTGGTAGTTTGGCAGATCACATGGAGGAGAAATGGAAGAAGTCATTGTCACAAACTAATAATTACCAACAAAAATAAATAAATGGTCACCACAGAGTGAAATAATTTAGACTTTCTTCTTCCTCATTTCATTTTTTACCGCTCCTTCTCGTGGATAGAGGCACGAACACGCTGGCGCACATAGAAAGCGGTCAGAGCACTGCAACAGGCAGTAAAGATGAAGAGTGCAACAGCGTCGTGTGCAAGGTCGCCATGGAGACCCTCGTAGAGTGGCCTGCGCTCCGTGAAGTCTGTTCGCAGCGCCTCAATCTGCGTCAGGGTGCACACCACCACGAACACGTGGAAAATCTGGTGGCCCTGCCCAATGAAGTCACACCTCCCGGGGAACAAACTCTCGGGGTGCGGGCAGCAGAAGAAGTAGGCGCTGATGAGGAAGAAGAGCACGTGGTAGAAATGGTATGCCACCACCGGGTCGGAGCAGCCCTCCTGGTAGCAGCTGTAGATACGGTGAACTACTGGGCTTATGTCTAAGCAATAAGCCAGGGCAGAGGGCACCACCTGGAAAAGCTTGTTAACAATCTTGGGCATCTCAGGACTGGCATATTTTCCATAGCAGCAGCCAAAGCAGGTGAGCCAAGCGAGGAACGCCGCAGCAGGTAAGTAGAAACCGTGCACTTTAGTATGCCACCCTTTCTCGATGGCGTAGTAATAGTGCGCAAGAGCACTGCCATACTGGTAGACAGCCACTCCCACATAGTCGAGGAAGTAGAAGGTGTAGTATGAGAGCTCAGACTTTGCAGAGAGAAGGTGAGCGAGAGCGCTGAAGGAGAGGTAGGTGAAGGCAGCCAGGAGCACAATGAAGAGCGGTTGAGCGTGGGGGTCTCGCAGGAAATCGACCGTCTCTGAGATTTCCTGCCACTTCACAAGGATGATGAGTGCGGCCAACAGATGGGTCCACACATTGAGGGTCTCATTGTGCCTTTGGAAGAGGGTCAGGAAGTAGTAGCGCCAGCTCTGTTCAGTCTGCCTGTAGCCGGCGAGGATGTGACGCTCGCGGAACACCCAGGGAACATCCGCCTTCTTCACAGTGCAAGGCAGCGTAGGAAAGGCCGACTCCAGCAGCTGAGGGATCTGACGCAGCTGCTGGGCATTGATGAACAGGCGACCGATCTGCTCCATCACCACTGTCGCCATGGCAACCTGGAGGCCACAGAGAAGGGCAGGAAATTGAAACAACAGTCCGTCAGTATCTGTCAAGCTGTTTCCAGGTCTATGTGTGTGTGTGTGTGTGTGTGTAAAGGCACTTATAGATTAACTTTTGTGCGTGTGTCCAGTGTGAGTGTGTGTGTTTGTGTGTTGCTTACCCACTACTACTACTGTTACCACAAAGCCAAAAAGTGATGCTGGAATCACACGGTAAATGAAGATTATCACTGACATTACTTTATTTATTTCTCTCTATAGTAAAGTTAGACAAATATCATGAATGTATGTCTTTTCTCTTGCTTTACAACAATGGATAGGTTTTATTGAGGATAAATTATTTACGCAGACATAGTCATAACATTTGCTGCTAAAAGGAAATATTGAGCTGTAACTTTTCACATCCATTCAAATGAAATAAAAATGTGTACTTATTCTTCAATGTTTTTTAAAGCTATGTTTTAGTATACTCTTACCACTTGGGGGCACCAAACAAACTAGTAATTAAGTGTTCATCTTCATAACCTGTTAAACCTGTTATAGTTCACCTTTTTATTGACATATGTATCTTTACAGCTGATAATTACTGTGCTTTGTAAAGTTCAGGACAGGTAGGCTGCACTGGGTTTGATACTTCAGTGGGCACTGACTTTAGGCAGAACTTGGTTTTTTCAAAGTGGATATCAAGGGCAGAAAACTGAAACAATTAACCACTGACAAAAAGGTTCTATAAGAATGAACAGAGGCGTTGTGTGATAACCCTGAGTGTTGAACACTCACAGTGACCTCATTCCCGCCAAACATCCATCATATGATGTGTTGCCAATGACAACTGTATTGATCGCAGCGGCCTTCAGCATTGGAAAATGATACATAATGGATTTTATACATGTTAATGGATATGACTCTAAGTGGTGGTTGTGGTAGGAGTTTTGTTGTTTGCTCTAATGTTGTTAGTTTGTCTGATTGGTGTCCCCAAGCTTCTCATCCATTACAACATGATGAATCATCTTGAAGGGCAGTTTCACCTCACAGGAGCTCAGGGGCCATAAAAATGCGACACCGTCCGCCCCCTTTACTGTCATAAATCCTGACAATAAGAGTTTCTTTCTCAGTCCTCAGGTTTTGCAAACAGGAAATTACTTCCTGAGGTGTTCACCTCTGTTGTAAAATCAATATTCCTACGACTGCCAAAGAGATGCAGACATTTTTAAAGAGGTGGCTTCGTGCTTTTAAATATTTTTCAAACAAATTCTCTGTTAAATTGCTGAATTTCATGGGAAGTTTTAAATTCTAAATCAAGCTCTGAACATTATTTGTTTTATAAATTGTCATTTTAAATAGAGAAACACAATTTGGCCAAAATATGATGTTATCAGCAGGTGTCTTCTCCTGGCTGAATTTGTCTAACATACCAAAAGATGTAAAAATATAGGTAACACAGTATACTTCCTTTAAATCTAGTTTATAATGATGGTGCAATTTAACATCTTTCTTATACTAAGCATTGAGCTGACAGAGAGTTTGTACATATTGCTGATTTTCAGCTGGTGTTCCTTGTCTTACAGTGTACTTAAAAAGAATACAGTGTCAAACCACAATTCACACTGGATATTGAAATACCAGCAAATGCAGGTTATAATTCTACCAATGCAACACACACACTGTAGCTCGTACACTTATGGAGCGACCTAATTTCCATTGGGTATGGGTTGAAGACAGATAGTGACTGTTGGTGGAGCAGCCCTCTGGATTACTCAATAAACTAATTCTGTTGTACCGACTTTTCTGTTGGGTTTAAGTGCGCACCTGCACACTCCACTCCACAGGGTGGAAATCAGTCATTACTAATTTGAAGATCTTACTTGCTGATCGTAATTATAATGCCTCGTGGGAAGGCGTGGATACAGCGGCTCCACAGACAGAGGCTGTGTGGGATGAACACAGGCCGAGGTTCAGGAGGAAAAGGCGTGGAGTGATGAATGGGAAGGGATTACGTAACATAACCCCATCCGCCGTCCACACCCTGAGCTTCCAGCGAAGGGTAGCAATCCTTTAAAATATTTATGGGTAAAAAAAAAATGCCTGGCTGAACAAAAGGTAGCATCATTCCCAGTTTGTGTGTTTAATTTTGGCCTTTATGGGCCCGATGCAGTAAATTCCTGCAAGCACATCTTGCACCTGATCGACATGTCTATGGATATATGAGATCCCACTGTTGGAAATCAATTTGCATCCCCCTTTTCCTCCTCCGAGCCTCGAGGCTTGTCTAAAATCTATGAGCATCACGAGTCTCCTTGGTGTGTGCGATGTGGTAAAATAAAACACCGCTGCACGCACGTTCACAGGCTCTCGCGTTCAAGGCGTATCTGACCATATTTCACGCTATGTCACAGTAAAATTTTATCTAAAAGGCTAATATTTCTCAGATTAGGTGGGTATCGCTGACAGAATTCACATACCTGCAGGTAGTAGAATCAACCCAGAGTCTGTCGGTTAGTCTTCGATGATTGATTCAGAGCCGTACAGGATATAGATAACATTGTTTGGAGGGGTGAACGGGTAGAGGATGGCCGTGACGGGAGCAGCGCCTGGCGGTTCTCTCAGCACAACTGCCGGGAGGATAAAAGAGAATTTGATGGGCGGCTATACGAGCCAATCAGAATTTACGATCCCGCTCATCACTGCGGACGTTTCAGGGGTTTTAGCCAATGACAGCTGTCGCTTGGCAGATCGGCCCACCTTGTCTTAACGGAAATTCTTCTACTAAGAGATGAGCGTCCATGGCACCACAGTGAGGCATTTCTATCAGATATGAGCAAGGCCTGTTGCCTGAAGCTGAAATGCTGAAGAAATATCCGTGAACAAGCGCGTGCCTCGTTAAATATAGTTCAAAAGCAACGTAGTGTAACTAAGAAGGCTTTATGATTGATGTTAACATAAACTCTATCATCATCATCCACGCTTACATAAAAGCTGTAGGGGAGAGTGGGGTAAGTTGAACCAAAGGGTAAGTTGAGCCACCCCCCTGTTGCTTGGAAATGGTCAAAGGAATTGATCATGTGGCCAAATATTAAGGAGATGGGCATCAATTCATGGAGTCTGTGAAGGTTAGAAGTACATGGGTGAAGAGGTTAGATATTTATCTCCAAAAAAAATCACTTTTCACTCTTGATAGTGAATTTAGTCTGTCATAAAGTTTTATTAGAATTGTGTTCAGACCAAAAAAGATCATTTTAAATTTGTTTTATACATCAATTTCAGTGTCTATGCTACAACATAGGTCAAAAACCTAGCATAAAAGTCCACCATTTTAGCTTCGAGGACAAAAAAGTCGTTGTAGTCGTTCTGGGGTAAGTTGAGCCATTTGGCCAGCCAGGGGTAAGTTAAACCAGTGGTTCAACTGAGAAAATAAAGGAGTCTGATGAGAGGATCAGAGTCTCAGTTCAGATTGTTGAAATGTGTTACTTTTTCTTTTCATTAATGTTCTGAATCACTTTAAGTCAGTGGTTCTCAAGTCCAGTCCTCGAGGCTCTGTAATGGCTTAATAACGAGCTAATCATTTGAATCAGGTGTGTTGGAGCAGGGAAACATCCAAAACATGCAGGACAGTGGAGGCTCGAGGACTGGATTGAGAACCACTGACTTAAAGACATTCTCATGTTAAAATGGCTTTTTACAAAACAGCTTTTTAGCAGTATATTGTACCAGTTGAATAGCGTATAATAGATAAAAATACACATGAATGTGAAGAAGTGACTGTTATTTAGGGAGAGAGAAGGTGAGGGAGGGCTGGGGTGGAGAGTGGGGGGGCAGTGGGGATACGGCTAAACTTACCCCGCTCCTATGGTCAACTTACCCCGTACACGGGGTAAGTTGACCATAGTTGACCCGTACACGGGGTAAGTTGACCATAGGAGACCACGTTTTTTGGCATGCTATATTATCAAGACAGTTATGTTTACACTCATTCGGTTGGTTTGCAGGGATGCACAACATCTTGAAATATATGCAGATACACTAGTTAGGGACAAAACTATTATTACCTTGATGTAGTGATCCGAAATATGAAAAATCGCTCATCTTATCCCACTCTCTCATAGGCCCTGTTTGTAATGGTCATATTTGACATGACTGATATTATTACAGTGAGTCTCTATTACCGGTTGCCATTTTTTGCTGCTGTCTGTATATATCCCTCTGCCTAACTGGTTGTCTGACTGGCAGATGGCCGCTCACCAGTGACTCTGGTTTGGTAAATTCAGCATGTCCTGAGGTATCTTTTGTTGTGATTTGGAGTTGTGTTGTGGTGGTGTCTACACTGCTGTTGGATGGAAACTCAAAATGAAAGAGTAACAAAGGATTTTGAGGTTGAAAGGGAATTTAAATTTTGCAAACATTATTCCTTTCAACATGTACAGATATTTCTACCCATGAGGAACAAGGGAAACTGACACCTGTCACCATCATGTAGATAATAAAACAGACAGTGGTGTAAATAATAGTTATACTGGAAGTTCCTACACGTAAATATTTGTACTTTGATATGACAGTATCCCTTTCTATGATATAACACTATTCCAAGCATGGCCCTTTTGGATGTATTGACATCCAAATCACAACAACTACCTCACTGAGTCTCTTGTGGTTCTCCAAACAGGCAATTTCCAATTGCTAGACCAGTTTGTTCAGATTGGTTTAATAGTGTGTGCCTGTCCCTTCTGCAGCAGTCAGCTACAAAGTTTCCTTTGTTAGATGCAGCATATCTGAAAGATCTTCATTGTTTTCTGATCCAACCATCTCAGAGTATATACATTCAACAGAGAGGGGGTCAGGGTTTATCCATAATAAATAAAGAACATGTTTTGGCTACCTGGGTTTCTATCTATTAAAGAGTGACCTGTACCAAGTTACTCTGAGCACATGAGCAAAAACAGAAGCTCATAAACTGGCTTAAATTGTTGAACAGAGCAGATCAAAAAATTCTGATTACTTAATTCATCTTGGATGGGCCATGATCATGAGCAAATTAAAAGAGAATACCAGCTAAGAAATTATTGTAAGGGCAGGGCCAGCCTCTGTCCAGTGTTTTCAGAGAAATACTGCATGTTGGGACAAGAATCCAGCAGTTTCTTCTTCACATGACAAAGGTGGGATTGTGCTCCACTGAGCATGCATAGCAATGACAATTTACTCCAAACACAACACACTACATTTCTGTGTTACTCGTTTGTTGTGGTCCTACCATGGATGCAGCTCAGTAAATTCCCTCCAATCCTGACTTTTGGTCCCTGAATTACAAAATCACCTCTTTATGTGACTCTTCTTGGAATGGTTATGACCCCAAGGTTCAAAGTTCAATTAGTTTCTCTTGAAATTGATCCTGTATTAAAGATTTTATAGGGCTGAAGAAATACCTATGTATAGTTCTCAGACTGGCTTAAAATTTAGCCCTCCCTCAGAATTACACCTTTTAACAATCACAGAACTTTCCTTTTTACTACCACTAGATGTCAGCAGTGTCAAATAATTACTTCCACTACGACATTACCACACATTCACACATCATCTCCACTTCAATCCCAGTAATGTATCTTCTGTTAGATAGCACTGACATCTCATCTTGCAAAAATGACCATGATTTTATAAGTCCCCATGCACCACAAATGAAAGATGATTATAGAAAAAGGCTTTAATGAAAGAACCTTGGTAACAGTGTAAACTTACAGTATGATCAACTGTTGGAGTATTATAACGAAATACATTTCAACAGTATGAAGTTTAAGGACCAAATAATATCAATGAAATGTCGCTAAGTGAAAAAATACAGTTTATAGTTTGGAAAATACAGTGTAGCTAGCTGCCAAGAAAAAACCTCCAGTAAAGAAAACCAGACAATATCAGGATGTCGTCTACACTGCATAACTAACTTCCATTTTACAGCATATTTAGAAAAAGTACAACAAACAAAGTATGGAAATGTCAGTTAAAGGTAAAGCTTATCTTTGGAGATGTAACAACTGCTTTTCAGATTATGAACAACTTAATTCTCTCTTCCTTGCATCGCCTTCTTGTTCGCCTTCACCTCTTCAAGCTTCTTGTCCTGTTGGAATGTAAATATAAAACAATCATATCACTGGGGAATTTATAGTTTCCATGTAAGGCATAAAGGCAGGATGATATGCTGTTATAAAATTACCTTCTCCTTGAATTTTTCATTGAGAGCTGCCTTCCGTACGGTGCAGTTCTCCTCATATGTCTCCATCTTCTGATTGAGTTTTTCCTGCGCTGTCTTTTGAAAGTTGCAGCTTTCCTCCATGGCTTTTTGCAGGACTTCTTTCACATGGTCCTGTTTCTCTGCCAACTGTTTGAGCACTTCAGCACACTGACTCTAAAAAAATAAGGAAAGAGATGATTAGCTGTAAATGAACTCAACTTTAACCCTAAACTCAAGTGCTCAGTTTTATAATACCTTGCGTCTCTCTGCTGCAGCATCCAGCTTCTTTTTAATCTCATCCAGGGATGTTTCCTTTTTCTTCAGAGGTGACAGAGGAAACTCCTTGGGATCTGTGTTTGAGGGGCTCAGGATGACCTCAAATGCATGACCTGAGGCCCTCTTGTTCAGCTCCTTTACTTGGATGTCTGCAAAAACACACAAATGTTTGATGAGCTGACTGGAAAATGTTGGTAAAGCTATTGCACATGTATGAAAATTTGTCGGTAAGAGTGAAGGATATAATCTCTAATACCAATTAAATATATCAGCTTTTGCATATTAATGAATAAAAGCAGGACTGATGACCAAAAATGATGCAATTTTTTTGTTAATATGTCAAATAAAGAATTATGTCAGTTTCACTTTAACACCCTTTGATAATACTTGTATCGAGATTGTGTAAGGATAATTAATTGAGCTTGAGCTGGCCTCGGCTTTATTACAGAGATCCCTGTTGTGTGGCAGTGGAGTTTGGGTAAGAGATGTTTAAACATTTTTTTTGTGTGTGTTCAATCTCTGGACAAGTACTGTTATGCCACATGCCACATGCCACATCAAATTTTCAAGTACATACGTTTTGTGTTGGTCTTGATCTGCAGTTTTGTGCTGCAATCAAGATATTTGGCTCAAAATGTTTTAGCTCTCTGTTTTTCAAAATGCACACCTTTACATCAAGACTAATCTCATTTACTCAGTGATTTAAAAAGTTAACCCTTACCGTCACACCTGTCCATTTTAGCAGAAATGATGGCTTTATGACCCCACTGGAAGAAAACATAACATAACATGAGCTGTACAAAAAAGAAAAAGAGCTTCAAGTTCACTGTGCTCAGATGAGAAGTGCATCATGAGAGAATGCAGTGCAGAATGCAGGAGGAGGTCTATGTGGGCTTATGGTGCTAGAGCAAACAGTTAGGGCCAGTGGCTTTGACAGATAACTGCTCAAGCATGCATGCTATCCATGACTTAGAAAAACATAAAGTTCACTAGTTTTACCACTTGCTTTGGCCTTTGGAATAAAACACTCTTCTAGATACACTGAGACAAGAAAATAAATGCTCCCCTATCAACTGTTTACCTTTGCGGATGTCAGGCAACACATAATGAGTCTAGCAACAATCTCAGGGTAGGTTGTACTCAACTGTCGGTTTGGTGGGGTTGCAAACTGCCACTTGTACAACATGCTAGACATGTTAGACTAGTCTCTAATCATGTCATGGCACGACTGGCAAAATAAATTCAGCACTTCACTCATCCTGACAAGCAGCAAAGTGGCTCAGGATTGTAAATCATTACTTTTCCCAGTTTAAATTCACAAACATGATATGTATGAAAGATAAAAAGTCCTTCATGTCATTTTTCTGCAGCAGATAAGCAAGTAACCAATAACTGCACTTCGTGAAAAATTTGAAGTTATAGCATCGATCGAATGATATTTGATGAGTAAAGTCATATATGTACACAAACAACAATTGCAGGGTACAATGATGATAAATCCCACTGCATTATGATATTCAGACGCGGGTTTAAGTAGAGATCTGCATGTGAGCCAATTTACTGTACGGAGAGGCAAAATCATTAAGGCCTGCTGTATGGAGTCTATACGTTCACATAACGGATGTGGTATTACAGAGAGGCGGGGGTGAGGCATGCAAAACAGTGTCTTTGAAACAAACAATGAAAAGCACGGGGATACGAAACACCAACTAAAAAATAAATAGTAAAAAAGTGCAATGGTGTTGATTGATTTAAACATTAGATAAAGCTGGGAAAACGTAACTTCGTGTTATTTCATGATTACATAATATCGACTAAAACCCAAACATTCACACAAACTAAGTGGTAATTGAAGTCTATGGCAAGATGTTAAAACAAACGATGTATAAACTCTACCGCACTTTAAAAGAAACATGCAAACTACCTTTTTTAAAATTTGCGCTAATGTTTTTACACATAGCGTTCACTGAACAGCGGCCATAACAATTCAGTCCGTCAACTGTTTGACTTTTACAGATGCAGAGTAAACTTCATAATGCTTCAAAAACCTGTCTAAATCCAAGTCTAGCCCTTTGGAGACCTCTTAAAATGGTCTGAAAGCCTGAAAATGCATTTGCATAAGACCATTGTTCTCACCGTCAAGTGTTTAACCTTGTAAGTCAGGCACGCGTCCTCCCCTGCTGCTCTCTGTTCACTCCAACAACATCTGCACCTTCGCGCGGAAACCTACATACCCTAGACGTCATCAATAATGTTTGCGTCGGTTGGCCTAGATCCACCAATCACAGCCCGAGTTTAAACTGTAAGCGCCAAAGACTGACTCCTGTACTGAGAGTGCCAGGAACAGAGCAGAGCAGCAGACGTCGGTCAGTCTGCAGGAACAACAGCCAGGAACAAAAATGGCACTCGGGCGCCCTGTTTCATTTCACCAAAACACATTTCACGCATGAGTGATTTAAATTATTTTTATGTTTTCACCCAGTTTGGACCGAAATGCTTAAGAATTTGATTAACAACTGCATGGAAAACTGTGGGGGATCAAATTTAAAGGGATATTCCGGCGTAAAATTAATTTAGCCACTCTATAGCCACAAATAATGCTCAGAACAGCACCTAACTTCATCAACAGTACATATAGGGTCCCAGCCACAGCACTAGCCACCAAACATCTTTTTAGCTTTGCCTAATTTCTTTAGCAAAGAGACTAAACACAACTCCGCCATTCTCTTCCAGCAGCCGCTTGTTTGTAGAGACCTCGGGCCAGTTCATTACAGATTGCTGTGTCAAGGAAAAACATTTCTGACCATTTCTTCATGGAAATGCATCAGACTGAGATGCTAAGGCAGACGAACTACCACGTCTGCAGTGTAAAGTAATTAATATGGTGATTATTACTTCAAGGGAATGACATAGTAGTGATCATTATTGTTCTTCCTTGAGCTGCGTCCCCCCGCTGTAGTCCGTAATGAACTGGCCCGAGGTCTCACTACAAACAAGCAGCTGCTGGAGGAGAGTGGCTGAGTTGTGTTTAGTCTCTTTGCTAAAGAAATCAGGCAAAGCTAAAAAGACGCTTGATGGCTAGTGCTATGGCTGGGACCCTTCATGTACTGTTGATGAAGTTAGGTGCTGTTCTGAGCATTATTTGTGGCTATAGAGTGGCTTTTTGGTTAAGGTTTGTGTTCGGCTCCTCAGACCACTATGTATTGCTATCCTGCAGTCATTATAAAGTTGGTATAACTCGAGAAGCAAGCTTGCAACATTAATCTCTTGACGGGGTGTCTAACTCTGTGTTATGGTGTGTTTGACCCTAAATTAATTTTACATCGGAAGATCCCTCTAATTAAGACTACAACAGCACATACTGCCACAGACGTTATATTTAAAGAATTATATTTACACCTGGCTGCCTTGGATTTGAACCTGAGACCATTTCCACAGGAGGCAATCCTATCATATGTGTGGCTGTGCTTGCCTGTAAAGGTCTTTTTGTGTCATCATTTGCAATGATTGCTTAAGATTACAGCTCAGATAGCAATTTAAAGAGATTATTACATTCCCACCTCACATGTAGTAGGATCCCTGACATGGATTGGAAATTGAAAAGTTTTATTGAAAAATAGCTGTACAAGAAACCAAAGTTTGTTCATTTGAGAATTTGATTATGGTTGTCCAGCTTATAGGTCAGAGCATAGTGCAAGGAAAAAAAATATTTTCTGCTCCAAACTACAATACGCTTAATAGATATGGCTTGAAATATTTTTAAGTTAATTTGTGTAACAGTTAAGAAACTCATTGACAAGATGATGGTATCCTCAAAGTGTTTTTGAAGTGTATTTAAGTGTTTGAGGGTCCCCATAGCTGATAGCTTCTTTAGCTGACATTATGAAGCACAACAGTATTTAAACACTTGATCTTCACCATACACCAAAAACCGCTCAGGTCCTCTGTAAAGGGCTGCTCCCTGTCTCCAGAGTCAGGAACAAACATGTAGAAGCAGCATTCAGTTTGTGTGCTGCACATCTGTAAAATGACCCCAGATGTTTGCTGAAATTGCTGAAACATTAATCCAGGTTGAAGGCTCTCTAGTTAACCACTAGGGGCATTTTATTAATCATTTTAACAGATGACCTGATTTATTTAGTCAATACTGCAGCTTATAATCTATACCTGTATTTTGAAATTTGCTTTACTGTATTTTAACCCTTTACTTTTCCTCTCTCTTATCCTATTTCCCTGTTGCTTTGGTGAGTTTTGTTGCTTTGGTGAGTTTTGTGTGCCTTTGTGTTTTGTGGATCTCTTTCCTTTTATCTTATTATCTTATGTGAAGCACTTTGAAATGCCCTGTTGCGAAATATGCTTGTAAATGAATTTGTCTGGTCTAAAACAATTTCCTTTCGTTCCTGTATCACGGTCGCTCTTATTTTGAAAGGCAGTATGATCGTTTCCGGTTGTTGTGTCTGGTGCCAGTATAAGCAGGAGTGGCATACATACGCTCACACCAGGAACTCGAAAGAAGACGGCAACCCTTTTCCTGGTACATCTATTGACAGTGTTATATTAAAATGGGGGCTTGTTTGGCCTTGTGCTCCCTTGCCAGCTGCGTAAGTATTTTTTTTAATACTATATTATCTGACTCTTAACGGCAGGCTTTAGTCGATGCTGTTTTTAAAACGTCAACGATCAACGCTTGGCCAACTAACTCCTAGCACAACGCAAATCGCTCAAAACCATGTGAAATAACTTTAAATATGTGACTGGGTTATTAAATGGATGTTGTTGGACACATACTGCATAATACACAAGTTGATTTAAAGGGTTTCGACGGGGCCAAAGAGAAGGGGGCGGAAGAATAGCGAGCTAAGCTAATGTTAGACTATTTGATGCTTACGGTTCGTCTTGATCGTCATATCAAACTTCAGGGTAATGGACCACTGTCTGCGACTACAGCCTTTTGACTGGTTGAACGATACCTAAACAGCCGAACACTATGCTTACTATGTCACAGTCAAAAGCCTGGTTTGACATGAATAAGGTGGAGCCTGTTCGTCTTTTGATATGTGTTATGACTGTATGCATAATAAAACAACTGTGCCCTAGAGTTGTTGACATACTGGTCTACATGGTTTGTTTTATAATTAATCGTTGGTATGAGTCAGTCATGTAGGTGATATTTTTGGACTTATCCTGGGATATTCACCGTCATGGTGTACCAGTATTATAAATGGAACAACCTCTTATAGATTTGGCACATCTCTAAAGCAAATGTCTACCTCCATTCACTGTCAGTCCTCCCTAATGCTTTGCCTTTATTAATCTGTGGATTTATTTATTTATGGTCCCTGTCACGATCACGCACAGGCCTCATGTCTGTGTGGCTCGGCACCATGCCTGCTGTGTGGCTGCTGTCCCTCCTCCAATAACTCCACCATCACACGGCTGGTTTTCTCCTTCTTCCTGCTGCTGGGGACAATGGTGTCTGTCATCATGATACTACCTGGAATGGAGGAACATCTCAATAAAGTAAGATCTTTGTCAATCGCCACTGTTAACAACATTATGCTGTCAATGTATTGATTATATTTGATCATTTCTTCAGATTGTTTGAACTCCCTATGGTGGTTACAGTGCATGATTTCTTGTCCATATTCGGTGTATGAGATGTATGAGTAGTTGTTGTGATGAACTTTTTAGATTAAATAACTAGGTCTCTGAGATAGGGTGGTTACTTATTAAAAGCCACACTGAGGTCAGACCTGTATAACATTACAGGAAATGGCTCACTTGTGATAAAGTGTCCTGAGTAATAAAGTGACAGCTCACCAGTACCATGTAATAACACTTACAGAGATGATAAGATACACCATCTCTACCTGGCACTTTCCAAAAATGATTTTCCTGTTTATTTTTTCCTGATGTGTAGATTCCAGGATTTTGCAAAGGAGGATCCTCTGTGATTGGTTTTGAAAATCAAGTCAAGTGTGATGTCATCGTGGGCTACAAGTCTGTGTACCGGATGTGTTTTGCCATGACCTGCTTCTTCTTCTTGTTCTGCCTCATCATGATTGGTGTTCGAAGCAGCAAAGATCCACGTGCGGGTATTCAAAATGGGTGCGTACAGATACAATTGGTCTTATTTAGTGTGCACAGGTATTTGAGGTACTCACATCAGGTTTCTATTGGTTTGATTACCCAGATTCTGGTTCTTCAAGTTCCTGATCCTGATTGGTATCACAGTGGGAGCCTTTTTCATTCCTGATGGGACCTTTCATACTGGTACTGACTTGCTCTGATAGTGAAGAATGAACATTTGTATTCTGTGTCAGTTCATTGAGGAGACTCAGACTATAAATATTTATCTTTAAATGTTTTGTGTCTTTTTCCTGTCCCAGTGTGGTTTTACTTTGGAGTGGTGGGATCCTTCATCTTCATTTTGATTCAGCTCATCCTTCTCATTGACTTTGCTCACTCCTGGAACAAGGTGTGGGTAGAAAATGCTGAAAGTAGAAACAACAAATGCTGGTTTGCAGGTACACTGTTCATTAAAAAATAAGGCTTTCTTGCCAATTTTTAAAAAGTAATTAGCACTGAAGTCTGTTGATGGCTGCTTTTTTTCTATCCAATTTCCAGGTCTTCTGTCTTTTACTGTCCTTCATTATGCCTTGGCTTTCTCTGCTGTGGTGCTTTTCTACGTTTACTACACTCAACCAGATGGCTGCACAGAGCACAAAGTCTTCATTAGCCTCAACCTTATCTTCTGCATCATCATCTCAATCGTGTCCATTCTACCTAAAGTACAGGTATAGTGTTCAGTAGCAATGTTCATGCAAGAGCTGCTGTTTCTCAAATTCACCAGAGGCTTTTGCTTCAACTCTGATGTCTAAGTCACATGTTTATACTTATGTATTAGCTCTACAGTCTACACTGCAGCCATTGTCACAACAAGCTATGTAAATAGGCTTCTGCGTAGGTACAAGGGTAAATGTACTGCAGGGCTACATGAACCTGCTGATGCTATCACGTAGATCCAAATTA
This sequence comes from Xyrichtys novacula, assembly GCA_962446985.1. Lineage (NCBI taxonomy): Eukaryota > Metazoa > Chordata > Actinopteri > Labriformes > Labridae > Xyrichtys > Xyrichtys novacula. Next base: position 7,640,077 of record OY660871.1, on the reverse strand, counting down.
GAAGTATAGTCTATAGTCTATATTTTACATGATGTCCCATTTCAGCTTATTAATATTAAGCACTTTTTGTCCCGTTCTACAGGAAGCCCAGCCACACTCAGGTTTGCTCCAGGCCTCACTTATCTCCCTCTACACCATGTATGTCACCTGGTCTGCAATGACCAACAACCCAAGTGAGTCTCCTTCCTGACTTACACTTTGCTCTCATCACTCCTGTGTAGCTCATGGTTGCGTGCTCGGTTGTGATCATACTCCCTGTTTTCTTTCAATGTATGTATTTGCTGATTGTCTTCTGCCGAAATTTGATTATAGTGGTAAGTTTCCAAAGACAAGCTTTAGGATCAAAGAGCTGTTTTTTCAGTAGGTAGACCATCTCCCTTGTCTTATCTTGTGTCTCCAGCTGAATAGCAACAATGGGCTAGATTGTGGTGACTGTAGGGTTAGATTTTTCTATACATAGTCACTGAGATCTATTTACAGTCATCAAGGCTGTAAATATGTCAAATTAGATTTCACCTTTCTATAAATGTGAGAAAGGTGCCAGAGATTCACTGTACAAGGTTAAAAGGTCTGTTAAAGCTTAGAATTTCAAAGATGTCCAAAGAACCAAAACTTAGGGAAATATAAGTGAAACTATACTGAAAGACAGTTACCCAAGCCACAGCTATTTAACCTACTGGGTGCATTAAGGGAGGTTTAACTGATGGGCAGAGTTCCACTAGAGGGCAGCACATCCCTGGCATAAGCCATATCTCAGTGAGGAAGAAGAAGTCAAGGTTATGATTTGTAATCAGATCATTAAAAAACAAAAATCTGTTCAACACAGACTGGGACTTTAAGGGGGCAAATAAGCTGGACTGTGGTTGTAACAGCAGTAGACAGGGATCAGCTTGTCTGGCCTGGCAGCTGAGAACACAGTGCAGAAGTAGAGGCTAAAGGGATGGGAAGGTGGGGGAGAAAAGTGTGAGCGCAGAGCAGCAACTCAGTGTCTGGAACCAGTAAACATGTGTTTGATTGCAAGTATTCGGGTACTGTTTATCCTAGCAGCATACATTCATTATAGTAACGATAAAACTCCAAATTATCCAGAGATATTTGAAGTACTTTCATAACCTCTCATATGCCAAAAATGTCTAATACTTGGATTGTATGCTCTGACATCTTAGATCGAAAGTGTAACCCAAGCCTGTTGAGTCTGGTGTCAAACGTCAACACCACTGTACCACCAGAGGGCAGCAACACAGAAGGAGTGCAGTGGTGGGATGCACAGGGCATCGTTGGTTTGGTAATCTTCCTCTTCTGCACTCTCTATGCCAGGTGGGTAAAACTCTCCAAGAGTCAGGTTTTTGTTCTGTCTCTATATCTCTGTATCTATAGTTAGATAAATGGACAGATGGATATTATTCTTAACTAAACATCCTCTCTTGATCTCTTTCTCAGTATCCGCTCATCCAGTAATGCCCAGGTAAACAAGCTGATGCAAACAGAGGAGGGTGGAGGTTCAGGTGGAGAGGGGGTCATGGGAGAGGATGGTATACGCAGGGCTGTGGACAATGAGGAAGATGGAGTCACCTACAACTACTCCTTCTTCCACTTCCACCTTTGCCTGGCATCTTTATACATCATGATGACTCTCACTAACTGGTACCAGTAAGTATTTCTCCCCATCAGACTTTTAGCCATAAAGGATTAGTTACAATTTGATATCGATATCTTGTAAAGTTTTGTTCTCCTTAGCTGACAAATGTTTTAACTCAAGGTTTTTAGTAGTTGTAGTCTTACAGTCTGGCCACCAGGGGTTGTAAGATGTCACCTAAAGCAGTGGTTCTCAAGTCCAGTCCTTGAGGCCCACTGTCCTGCATGTTTTGGATGTTTAACTGCTCCAACACACCTGATTCAAATGATCAGCTCGTTATCAAGCTCTGTAATGGCTTAATAACGAGCTGATCATTTAAATCAGGTGTGTTGGAGCAGGGACACATCCAAAACATGCAAGACAGTGGACCTCGAGGACTGGACTTGAGAACCACTGACCTTAAAGGTTATCCATCAATTTAACACAGATTCAATTTCTTGAAATCTTTAAAACTAAAAAAAATATGTGCTTTTCTTGATAACTCGTGAAAAAACACATGTGTATTAAGTTCTCAGTGTTATGTTGAGTTAATTTAACAGTGCCTTTCCCTCTGTCCCCCCCGCAGACCAGACACCACCACCCAGGCCATGCAGAGCAGCATGCCTGCTGTGTGGGTGAAGATGAGCTCCAGCTGGCTGGGTCTGGGACTCTACCTCTGGACCCTCATTGCCCCCCTCCTCTTTCCGGACAGGGATTTCAGCTGAGCAAGCACCCCTTGATTAGCTGTGCTTTTTTTTTCTTGCACAGGATAAGAGGCAGTCTGAAGGATACTTTGAAAATGAAGGAAGAAGGATAATACACACTAAGTATAAATGACTAAATTTTTGCTGTCTTTTTCTCTTAAATGTTTCTGCTTTTAGTTTTTTAGTTGTGCTCCTTTTAGAATGATTATTTAGTGCAGAAAATCACTGTAAGTGAGGTGTGTTTTTAAGTAAGCTTGATTGATAATGGTTTTGACTGTGAGAATTTGGTTTCTGTTCTTTTTTAAGCCCCCACCTTATCAAGCGTCTCCCTCTCCCTCTCCCTTCTGCCTGATGTGGTCGTGATATTGTGATATTGCTATATGAGCTCTGTTATCTTATTGCTGAATATTAGTTACTAGACTATCGCATTGACTCAGCAACCAGGCAGTTTGTCAATACCTCAGACATTTTGCCAACAGATTCCCCTTTAAAGGCCTATGACGTCAGACTTCTCTGATTGGCTGGGTCTGGAGTCCCTACGATTACAGTAGCTGGAATGTGTTAGAGCCAGGGGCGACAGGGGGAACCCTCCTAAGGAGCCTCAGAGTGAGGTGAGTGTGAGAGTCAGATAAGACTTTGATGACACACCCTACAGATAAGAACCGGGCTTCCCTTTTGCTGCTAGGCTGGATGTAAATCCACGTCCTCACACTTTCAGTCCTCACAGAGCATGAGTCTAATCTCAGCTCTCCTTCATCCAATGGTCATTTATCTGCGGTGCTAAGCCTATCTGTCGTCTGATGGGTATTGGCCATGTGCAGCCACGGGCAACAATCTGTACCTGTAAAACAAGTCTGTTTGCAGCCTGGAGACATGTATTGATCCTTAGCAGTCAGCATCGTGTGATGCGCAATGGTACGGCTCAAGAGGTGATCGCCTGAGATTCTGCAGAATGCCATTATGTCCAGAATGTTGTCGAGCGTGGTATTGAGTGAAGTAAAAAGGGACTTTTAATTGTCGCACCTTCAAGATGACGAAGCATTTCAGTGCTGATGAATTGCTGTTCAGTGGTGTTGATTTTCATAACCTGTTGATGGTTGTTTGCTGGTACAGTCATTTATGCATTATATAAAAGTTACCTCGATTTCAAAATGAATGGAATAAGTCAAAGTAGAAAACATTTTGTATCTATAGAGGAAAAAAGTTTTTGGAACAATCTTTAAAATGTGCAATTTTGTTTAATGTTCTTTTTAACATTTCAATTGCCACGCAAATCAAACACAAGTATTGTGAATTAACTCGTGATAACTTCTGTTTTTGCTATGTTTCAATTGAATCTTGTGACGTGTATGCACATTTAATCAACACTACCCTACTTAAAGAGATTGTTAATGTAGAATTGCAATGTTAGTGTATAACATGTAACATTTCCAAACACTATTAAGTGCCTTTTTGTAGTCCTGGGTTTCAAAATGAATCAATCTCTAATGCCGATATGTGCTTGTCATGCCTTGCCTTACATAGTGGTGACTGAATCATTGCATGCCATATAACAAGGCACAGGCCTATGACTGGTATCAATATTGTAAGTTATGTATAAACACTGTTTTTAATAAACCTTGAAATCTGCCAATCACTGTCTTCATGAAGCTTTCATAGAAACTTCACCAGTCCAAAAGTTCTATGGATATTGAAATACGTAAGATACAGTGATTATCAATTCACAGAGGAGACAAAGGGTAGATATTTCAAAAGATTCAATAAAGTTTGATGACAGCTAGTTATTTGTTAATGGACACTAATTATTAGACAGAGAGTAAAGACTATTATGTTATTGCTACCCCATGAAAGACATTTACACTACACTAACATCTCAGTATCTCCTGAATGTTAGCAGGTTACTGCTGCTAGATTGATAGCACCCGCCTTCACCTCAGAGAACTAGGTCATGAGGTACCAGAGTTGGGGACTGAGGACGAGATAAAAAGAAAAGAACACATAACATGAACAAGAACATGCGACCAACTCTCATAAACAAGCAAACTGTATCCCAGCGTTGAGCTTTATCTTTGTTCTGATCTGTTGGGGGATTACTGTGTGAATGTGGATACGCTCACTCAAGCCCCTCATGTCTTGACCCTCATCTTAGTGTTTGCTCTTCCAGTTAGCCTCCTCTGACTGAAGTCCAAGGTGAAATTGAATGAACATGACTTGCATATCCTGTAAATAACAATAACACATCTGAGCAGATTTTGGCTCTTTTTCCTGGCACTAAATTTAAGCAGTAATGTTCCTGACCTGTCCCTAGTGCGGCTCGTGCCAGAGCTCGCTGCCTCTACTGTGTTATTTCCTCCTTTCCTGGCTGGCAGACAGGGCCTTGCTGGTTTTGGCGGCTCGTCACTCAATCCAGTTGGCAGTGTCTAGAAAAGTTCAGGACACACCAACTCATGTCGAGTCTCACCCTCCCACAAACCCTCCCCTTGCTCAGCCTATCCATGACCATCCTGGGGTTGATGAATTGTTGCACAGTTTCGCTGGCAGAATGATCGTCACTTCCTTTGCATGTAAGTGAAGAAAACAAAGACTTTTCCTGGCAGTGTTTGGAGAAACGCAGCACAGAACTCTCAGCATAAATCTCAACTATGACATGGGAAAGAAACAACATGGAAAAACTATTTCAAAGTCAGTCTTGGCTCCATTTTTGTCAAATGTGCTGCTGTTGTAACTTCATTTTAAACCTATGTTTTGATATCATATTTCTCTTACAACTTTCGGTGTTTCATTTTCACTTACATTACTACAATCTCACTTTTCACTCTATGAAAACTGCCCTCTCTCTTGTAAACATACCTCAATTGTTGTGTTAATGTCATTGACTGTAGTTTTAAAAGCACAGGGCTGATTTCACGAGATTAAACAAGGTTATGCGCCTTGCTCTTACGTTACTCCCACCTGAATTAAACAGTCTCAGGTAAAAGCATCTGGGAACACATTATCAAAATGTCATGAACTGTTCTTTCATTTCCCCTGTTATCATCAGGTGTACGAATCTGAACTAATTTTTTCTCTCCTTCAGAGCAGATTGAAGACCCTCTCCGCTTTTGGCCATTGGCTCTAGTGTCATAAACCCAATCTTTATTTCCTCTGTTATCATAACATGCAATTTGTCGCTGTAATGAGAGATCAGAGGCTTTAATGTGCTGATTATGAACCACTTAGCGCAGCTCTGCAGCCAAGCTTGGTTTGGCACCCTGAGGTTTTTTTTTAATTGCAGATTGACTCAAACAATAGTTATCAGTTGCAGTGTTATGCCTGACCTTAATCTTCACTTCTCTCTTTCCCACATTAGTCTGAAAATGTCAGCGTTTAGTGCTCACTTTTCAGGGAAAAGGTCATTGTCTGGAGTAGATCATCTCTCTATTTCAGCTTTGTTTCTGTGTTCATCAACTGTCCCAATGCTGATTTGGATAAATGTTGTTTTAGTGCATCCCTGACCACCTCTTTGACAGAATGGCTTGAAAAGCCTAAGGTGTAATTGGGTTTTAAAAGTAGAACCCAGGCCCATTAAATTATGTGCTGCATGCAGGGGAGCTAATTGAGTTGAAGCCCTGCTGGCACACTGCATGTGCACTGGAAACATTTACCCAACATTAAGCCCCAATTAGGCTTTAAGGATGGGAGATTTGTTGTTGGATGATGGGAAGAGAAGATACTGATGCCTGTCAGACTCACAGCAGAGTCTCTCTGGTGAGTAAAATCTGAGCACTGTTGTACCTCCGTGTTTTGGCAAATAAAAACTGTAAAGATTTCTAGATTTTCTCATTTGGTTTAACTGCTTTTGTTCTCTCGCTCTGGCTACAGTGCATTGCGGTCAAACTCAGTCAAAAAGTTTAAAAGTATGGTTGTGTTTATGAGTGTGTATGTGTGTGTGTAGTGCTATCCACTGCGCATGCTCCCTCTCAGCTCAGAGGAGCGGCTAATGCAGTTATATAACAGTGAGTGCAGCCGGCGTCTGCTGTGAGCCAAATGCCAGGACAGTCTGGTTACATAAGCCTGTCAGAGTCATATTGTAGCAGCACGGAGCGCTCGCACCACGGCGTGTCCCTGCACTCCATCCACCGTTTCCTGCTCTGTCTTTCACCTCCTCCCACTTAGCTGTCTTTCTTTGCTTTTCTCAAATCTTTGCACCCCCCCCCCCCCTCCCCACCCCGCGCGCGCCTCCTCCTCCTCCTTCTCTCACACTTTCTTTTCCTTCTCTCTTCCTCCCTTCTTCGCTTCTTTGTGGAGCTGTTGTCAACACCAGAAACAAAGCGATAACGTGCTGGATGAAGATGCATTGGTAGTTCTCATGGAAAAAAGTACTAAATGCTGAGGGAGTTAAGTGTATTCTTCTTCTATTGTCCTCTCCATAATTTCTAAGCAACTTTCCTTCTCCAGGTGACAACATGAGTGTGGCAGACCACCCCCCAACCTGTGAGCTCTGCTGCACGAGGGCCTTTAGAGCACCTTTACTGTATCACTCCCACCACCACCACTACCCCCCAGATCTGAGGAGGTCACCACATCAGCAGGAAATCCACTCATAGCTTTGAGAGTAGTGGTGGGCATGGCTGTTCTTTTAGATGTACTGAATCACTAGAATCAGTTGACTAAAAAGATTTGTTCAAAAGATTCGTTCACCAAATCACTTAACACTTGGCGGGAGAGGCCTGCGATCCCGACCTCCTGAACTGATACACAGCTGAACAATTCAGGATTCAGTTCAATTCATAGTTTCTGGGACTGGGAGAGTGTTTGGCTGTGTTGCTTTGGCAAAGGTCATGATGCTTCAAGTGTACTGTCCTATGGTATGCTATTTATCAGGTCTGCTCGGCAAATTGGGCTCAGTGAGTGATTCGTTCACTGAATGTTTAGAAGAATTCAAACTGAACATGCACCATTCCCTCGCAAACCGCTGCAATGATAGGATGCTGCAGGTTAAATGCACTATTTATTACATGCTGTGTCCTATTGTATGCAAGTTATTGTGATGGTAATTTAGCAGTAAAAACAAAAAAGAGGAAGTTTTATCTGACAAAAATTATTCCCGATAGTGTAGCTCTATGCGTGATTCGTTCACCAAGTGATTCAGGCGTCGGTGCATATGATTCCTCGTTCACCGGCTGCTGGCCTGGCAATGCTGTTTCTCACTTCAGTTGAGCTGAAGTGAGAAACGAAAGAATCACTTGAGGAAGTGATTTGGTTCAGTACATTCACTTAAAAGATTCGGTTCTTCTTAACGAATCGTTCGCGAACGGCACAACACTATTTGAGAGATGTGTGCAAAGGACTGCAAACACTGCGTCTGTGACCCCTCAGTAGTTCACACAGTCACCAAGGAGAGGTTAATTGATTTGCCTCAGATCCTGACCTCCATTACATCTCCCCAGGGTGAGATGCAGTGTCAGCATCACTTTAGATGGGGTTATTTGCTCTTGCGGTGAAGAAACAAAGACATGAGTTGAAGTGTGGTGGTGAAATATTGCAGAGGTGAAAAAAAAGTGAGGTGATGGAGCTTGGACGAGTGTGTGCATCATGATTACCCCAACCAGCCTCGATTTAAAGCGGCCGCATCAAGCTGCCTGGCTAATAGGATAAATTGCATTAACCAGGAACTGCTTCTTTAAACCAATGGCTGCCTCTGCCTCCTCATGATTATTCATGAAACGGGCTCGACGCGCGAGCGCACTGGTGGAGGCAGATAGGGGGGCGGCGCCCACCGGACCTGCCGTGCGGGGTGGTGCGGCGCCGCGGAGTGTGTTTGGCGTAGGGCGAGATGTTGTTTTGTTGTGGCGATCAGCTGAATGTGGCATCGCTGTCCAGTCTGACACAACAGTGGGAAGCACTCAGAGCCCCTCCGGCTCTCCCTGCGCACAAACGCGGGCATCGAGAGCAGCTCTATCAGGCTCAGCGCTATCCAGGAAATGCGGACTTCTGGCCCTTTTCGTTAAATGGCTGCAGCGGACGCTCTGAAGCAAGCTGGTAAGTAAGAACTGTCATATTGCTCCTTTTTAATTCTTACTCTTAAGGATGTTGTAATGGGTGTCACATGGGGAGGGAGTACGGTGCGAAGTTGCGCGCAGGATCCCACCCGTGCTTTCACAGTTAGAGTGTGCCATGAAGTTGTGCCGTTTTGTCATGTGTTACAATTGAACGTGATGAGAAAAAAATACCGGGGTGAAATATACCTACAGGAGCAGCTGGATGAGAGGGATTTTTCAAGATTGCTTTAGCCTCGTGTATCGCGCGTGCAGAAGTAGTGACGAGGACGCTGCACACGTCCAGCTGACAGCATATGCTTCATCATGTTCCTCCATTCACCCCGTTTGTCCTTTGTAATAAACCGGCTGAGGAGAGCAACAGTGCGCGAGGACGCAGGCAGGCTGCGCACAAGTTTAAGATTCACGATGAACTCCTTTGTTACTGGCTACACCTACACGAGGATGATTTTTAGTGGATGACATCATACTTTCCTGCACAGATGATCGATTGTTTATTTGATTAAGACGTAAACTGGTTTATTTTGAAACTGGACACGTAGAAACATCTTCTCTGTCACTTTACTTATCAATATCCATACCAGATAATCTATCTATCTATCTATCTATCTATCTATCTATCTATCTATCTATCTATCTATCTATCCTGGCAGTAAATCAGGCTGTGAACTAAGGACAGCTCTTCAAGTGTGTCTCTCTCTGCAGATGAAGACCTCAGTGGCAGCTGTCTGCCCTGAAGCTAGGTGCTGCAAAAACATATTTTTCATCATATCGTTGGAGGTCAACTATCTTCTCCATGCAACAGCCCATCCAATCCAATCCACACAGCAGTGCCCTCGCCTTCAGTCTGTGTCTGTACTGTTAACTTTAACTTCCAGCACACACATATAGAGTAAAGTGTCAGAGCGTGGTGCTGTTGGTCTTGGTGGTAAAAGGGGAATGAGTGGAGAGTGGCCAATATGCAATTATTTCTTATTGAATCAGCACAAAGTGGCAGGGCTCCGCTCAGCTCTGGATCGAGACCACTTGTGGTGCTGGCTGGAGAAAGGCACTAGCTCAGCAGGCAACCCAAGGAGAGCACAGCTTCATTTTCTCGCAAATTTTCAAAATTGTTTGACTTCATGAAGCATTTTAGGATTGAAGAAAGTCTGAGCTGGAGGGATTACTGCCACTTTTTGGTTTTAGCATGGATGTGGATAAAAGCTGCGAGTCAGACGCACTTTGATGTTTTTATACCATTGTTATTTGGCTGAAATTTAAGAAGGTGGCGTGTTGGGAATAAATACAGCTCTCTGTAAAGTTGGAAGTGATTGTGCTATTATCTGTGTGGCGGTGGGACCAGTTTTCATTTCAGTCAAAAGTTTAGCAGTGACAAATAGCTTTGGTATTAAGAGTCATAGCAGGAGACTTGCACGGCAAGTTTGTTAAGGAGACAAAAGTTAAACTTCAATTTCTGATTGCTGGAGACTCCTCTCAAGGAGGCAGACAGGCATACAGAGAAGGCCTGATCTCTGCCATTAAGCTGCTGAAGCTGTTCGAAGCTTTATAGTACATCACACAAACTCACCTGGCGTACCCTCTTCAGTCCACCATCTCTTACACTCTAAGTCAGTCTTGCAGGTGGCAACGTGTTGACTCAAACGCATGAGATGCACTTGGCAGGGACAGGATCATGTGGAGTTCCTGCTCAGACATTCAGACACACCTCCCTTTCTGATAACAAGATTTAATAACAGCAGCCACAACGGGGCAAAGGATCATGGGATGGTCGGCAGAGTCAGAGTGACAGTTAAGCCTGAACCTTTGATGTGAAACTCGTAGGTGTTACACAGATGCTGTGCTGCTTGTAGAGCTGCTGCGAAAGTGAACAGACGTGGTCGCTGGCGGTCCGTTCTGCTTCATGCATGACTGCCTGCTGACAGATTACACCAAGTGTAAAAGAAATGGCATGTACCGGCATGTTTAAGTGTCGATGCATGTATGAAGGGTACCATTGTTAGCAGCCCCCTACAAGGAAAATACACACTCACATACAGTGATACACACACCCAGGCTGTAAAATCCTGGTGACTGGTGGACACAACCTTTTCATGTCTCTGCTCTGCTCATTAATCCTGCTCTCTGAAGCACCCGAGAAGAATAGACCCACTGTAGTGCTGGAGACCAGAGCGAACCAGGAACAAGACCCTGGACACACACACAGAAGCAGACACACATAAAATGCAAAATGGAGGCCAGGAGTGCCAGTCTGGCAGCTTAGCAAATGCCCCACTACCCTAATAATTGTATTGCGTGCATTCAGTTGTGATTTATTTTGAAGGGACAGTTTATTTTCTGTTGTTTCTTCTGTAGCTTGGTCTGCAGCCAAGGGTTCATATTCAGTATCATTTCAATATGTGTGTGTGTGTGTGTGTGTGTGTGTGTGTGTGTGTGTGTGTGTGTGTGTGTGTGTGTGTGTGTGTGTGTGTTTATGTTAGAGTTGTGATTGTCTATTTGTCTATCAGTGTCTGGCCTCAGCTCAACGTCTCACTCAGGCCAGTGTGTTGGTCGCTCTTTCAAATGCAGATAGAATTTCCTCCTGTTTGCCAAAAGGGAGAGTACATTATGAGTGTGTGTGTGTGTGTGTGTGTGTGTGAGAGAGAGAGAGAGAGAGAGAGAGAGAGAGAGAGAGAGAGAGAGAGAGAGAGAGAGAGCGATTATGTCAGGGACTTTGTAAGGAAGGTGTTTTGCAGTAATAGGCAGTCTGTAGTTCACATATATTTGCAATTCTACATATAAGTCGTTTGCAGTGTGAGCACCAGTGTGGCTGTGTACATGTGAAGTGAGGGATGATGTTTAGTGAGCAGGTGGTTGGTGCAAATCAAAAATCTTGACAGGGTGAGCAAGACTGTAATGGTAAGGACAAGAGGTCTTGTCTCAACCTCACGTGAAACAGACTCACCTGTAACAATACATTATCGCACTTTGCAATTCACAGTCGCATACAGTGATCCCACTCAAGATCAATCCAATAAAAGGTAGTTTTAGTTAGCTCATTGCGAGGAAAACAACATCAGATCAGCAGAGCAAGTTACTGTCTACCTCAGAAATCAGAAGAACTGAATCAGGCTGAAGTGTTCTTTATTTTATTGTATTGCTCCTGGTATTTTCAGCTGTTATCAGTTAGAAAGCCAGTGTACTGGTGACTGTGTTTTGTGAGTGATTGCTATTGCTTTGTGGGTTTAAGTGACTCAGTGGTGTATGCCTGTCACAGTCCAGTATATGTATGTTGCTGAGTGTGTAAAGAAAACTGTAGTGAATGTCTTATTGTGTGTTTGTCTTAGTGTATTTGCTCTTAAGGGTTTTTGTTAATTAGTCTTTTTGTGTTTGAGTGGGTCTGTATGTGTATTAGCGTATCTACAGTGTATGTGTGTCAGTGGCTGTATAGAACGGTGTGTGTTGTAGCTGGTCTGTAGTGTATGTGTGTTAGTGGTGTATTAGTGTCTTTGTAGTGTTTGCGTGTCAGTGAGGTTGTAGTGTTTTTGTTTCCCTGTAGTTTATGTGTGTTAGGAGGTCTGTATTGAATCAGTGCTATTCTGCTGAGTGTGTATGTGTGTGTGTGTTTTTTCTGCAGCGCTTGTGTGTTAATGTAACAGTCTGGTTACGTAATGTTAAACACTAGAGTTCATACTTAAGAGGGCAGCATGTAGAGTCAGAGCGGTTACTCATTCACACTCGGTCTTCATGCTGGTTAATCATTAGCTCGCTCTCTTCTGTTAGCTTCCTGGTCAAATACTGAGGGGGTTTACTGTTTGGGATGGCAATAGGCCACAAGTTCATACCATCCAAACAGCTTTCCAGTGTCATTGTGTCACCCTGATCACATGGTCATCCTTAATTCCCTTTCCTTGATACATCTTCATTCCCTCTTGTATCATGGTTTTTGTGCAGGTGTTCACTCTCCACAGTAGTCGGTGTTGTATAACAGTGATTGTTGCATTGTGATTGTAAGCTTCAGCACTGCTTACCACAGGTATGTCTGCCAGTATCTCGTTGTTGAGTGTGTGTCATTCTTGGGAGAGGCTGATAATGACTGCATGAAAACAGTGATAACACACGTAGCAGCTTATCAATCATGCTGAGAATTCAGATTTGAGTCAAATAAAGCCTCCAAAGCTTCCTTCTATTTTGTTTTAGGTGATTTGCTTCAGATGAATTTCAAGTGTGTATCGATCGATGATGGAAGCGTGGTATTGTGTTTCATGGCTTGATATCTACACCTCTTCCAAATCTCTCTCTCTCTTTCTCTCTCTCAATTTTTTTTTCCTCTGGGTCCCTGGACGCCTGTCTGACCACACCCTGGAGCTCACACAGCATCTGTGCAGATCATAATGATCTCCAGGTGTCGCTCCTTCAAACCAATCTGTTAGTATTAACTGACACCTGCAAAGACAATTTAGGTATTCTGCTCCTGCAGCTTGGAATTTACTGAATGTTTTTAAAGGCTGTTTGAAGGCTTTGGAGGAAGATGCATCAGTTGAAAATGCTTTGTTTGATGACTTCTGTCATATGTCCCTGAACATTTTACCAAATTTTAAACAGTGTGTTTGTATGTTTGTAACTTTGTTGGAGTGTGCTGATGCTGTGTTGGCCAGAGCGGTGTTCATTTTTGTTTTTTATTTTTTAATTCTCAATGAGGCTTGTCTGTTTTTTTTTTGTTTGTTTGTTTTTTTCTGAGGCTTTCTTATCTCTGCCTCACCTTTACAAACGTTCTACTTACATTTAATGAAACCTGTTTAAAGGAACAGCAGCAATTTATTGTGTCTCTTCTTGTTCTTTTCAATGAGGGTCTCTGTCAATATTTTATTTCCACCTTATTCCTGCAGGGAGTTACTTCTGTTTACGATTATGGGCAAAACTGCTGGTGATGTAACAGAAATAGAATTAAAGTTGTTTGTTGTAGTGGCTAATCTTAGTGACAGAGCATTGATAGCAGTTGTTTCGAAAACAAAATACCTCATTCTGTCTAGTTTTTAATGTGTGCTAGGTTTTTATTGAGTGAGCATAATGAATGAGGAAACACATAAGAAATACCAATTATTACAAAAAAAGTCACTGTGATTTAAAATGTGATTATTTAATAAGTTTGTTAATACACCTTCCAAAGTATTTCAGCTGCACGGCTGAAAGATCTCCCTGGCACACAAGCAGTCAGCTGTGTGTTTTTCACCAGGAGTTGACACTGAAACCCAGGCATGGTGACGTGGGACATTAAGGCTTTGACTCACCCCCACATCTGCTTTTATGTATTAAGATTGTGTCCAACCTCTTGAAACACAAAGTGACCGATCTCGTTGCTATAGAAGAACTGAAAACATTCGCCTCCCTATCTACTGCAACAGAGCTGACAAAGTAGCTAAATATGCAAGTAAAGAATATTTGAGGCCATTTCTTTACACCGTTCTCCCATCCCTCGATAGATCTGCGATCTTTCTAATAATTATTATGAATTATTATGAATTCTGTTACCACAGAAAATGCCAGCTCTACATCCAGTGGCAGAAGGCACTGGAAGACACTCCCATAACTCACGCAAGGTATCATGGGGGCTTGGAATAAGGTGGACAAAGGATCTATGATATTGTAGACCAATCTTCTCTTCAAGTGTGAGAGGATGAGGGAGAGGAACTAACGCATTAAAACTCATCTCCTTAATTAAATAAGTTTTCCATCAATATTTCCTTTTTTTCATGTCTTCTGTTATTTTTTCTCATAAGGGCAGATTCCTCTTGTTTCTTTTCCTGTTTCATCTTCTTATCTCACTTCTTCTTGCCCTACCTTTTGTTCTCCTTCCTGAAAAATGACTCAGTTAATCTCCCCATCTTTTCCTGCAGTTGTCTTCCCTTTCCCCTGTTCTTTAGTTTGTCTCTACTCTTCATCTGTTCACACCTCTTCTTTCCTCTTCCCCACATTCATATCGTCTCACATTTTGTGATTCCTCCTTTTCCTTGCCTTCTTTCTTTTATTTTTCTCATCCTCTCATCTTATTAACTTTCCCCTAAATCCTCCCCACCCCATCTGCCGAACCGTACTCCTCCTCCTCTCCTCTTTCCTTCCCTCTCCTCTCTCCCCCTCTTCCTTGGAAGTCCTTTGTCTCGGTGAGTAAGGCATCCCTGTTGTAAGATCGAAAGTGAAAGGGGTTTTGGAGTGAATTCTTTAAACTCTGATGCAGATCTTCCAAATAAGTTCAGGTTGTGTGGGCAAGTCTGAAGCACGATGGTCTGTGGACATGCCTCTGAGGCAGAACAGTGACCCCTGGACCCTCTCCTTTAGGTCTCTTTGAAGACCCTGTGAAATGTGTAGATACGGCATACAGTAGAATTCAGATGAGTCAGGTCCAGTGTATAACACAGTGGGTTACTAAGAGAGTCAGGTGAAGCCTTCTCCACTCAAAAGCTTCATCATATATTGAATTAGCTGGAAAAATCACATCATGTGATTGGTGGTTTTTTTTGACATCTGTATCTGAAACTGTAGAAGAGAAGTAGGTCTATGAGTGTGCCGCATTTGTTATTTTCTACATGGTCCCTGAAGGCGCGCTGCAGTGCCCTGACATTGTCAGGTAAGGTCGCATGGAGAACACCTCATTTTAGATACTGTTAATTATGCAGGAGTGTGGTCATCTGCCATCACTAGGGAAGGTCATTTACTTCTCACCCTGTTTAAGGGCACAAAATTCCACAGACTGAGGTCTCTTTGCGTGTTGTGTAAGAGTAGAAGTGAATTTTTGTTGTGGTTTTGTGATGCTACAGAGGTTGTGCTGACATCTTGTTCGGGTCATTAAGAGGCTTCAGCTGTCTTGTATTTAAAGTCAGTTCACCCTGTAGGAAAAACGGCATTAATACTGGATGTGTTTCTGTTCACAGTGTGGGTATGTCCCTGTGTGTTTATATATATTCAGCGAATGTTTAGGTGAATGGTGTTCTGCTGATGCTTCCATATTGCAGCCTCTGAGCGAGGGCGTCTGTTTCACCTAATTGAAGGTCAATATTTATGCGAGCGCTCATACAAACAACTTTTCTAGCTTGGTCTAGACAGAACACAGACTTCCACTGTACTCCAATAAAATCAGATTGCATGTCATGTTCTGGTCTGGCACGTCTGGGCCTACAGTATTTCCCCACTCTGCGGTGCACTTTTACTGTGCTAAAGCAGTGGAAAGCTTTCTCATAGACTGCATTATTCTGCAAGATAAACACTTTCCTGGCTGTTTGATCTATAAAAGCAATAAGAAGTTTGTCCCTTAAACTTTCCAAAAAGCTTATTAAATTTAACAAATATGGGAATTTCCGTATTTGATGACAGATTTTCTAACTTAAAGTAGAGACTCTAAAAGCAGAAACAGTGAGTGGAGGAGAGCCATGTCAGAAAACTAAATGTATTTCAGAAGTTTTGCACTTTTTACAGATGTCAGCTACTCAGAACTATTTCAATAATTAGTCGATTGTTTGAGGCATTTCAAACAGTGATAAATACCCCAAACTAATTTGTTGAAGCAGCTGCTTGAAGAGGCTCCCTAGGGCCTGTTCTACGAAGCAAGTTCAACCTAGCAAGGTAGCCTTGGAGCTACCTCGCTCGACTTAGCGCGGTAGCCAGCGGTCTCGCTAAATGGTCTTACGACGCTGGTTATCAACCTTGTCAGTGGATCCAGCTTTGCTATGAGCGCATGCACGCATGTAAGGCGGAGCCCGCCGCGTCATAGAACAGGAAACCCTGAACTTACCCTTGAAGTTACCTCGCTAAGCAGTAATCCTGCTCTGTAGAATAGGCCGCTGTAGTTTTACACGTTTAGCTTACTAACCATAAATATTTAATAATAATTCATTATTTTATAAACTAAATGTTGTATTGAAAAATGTGCTAATACTCTTGAACACATCCATTTCTATGTTATTAGGGTTGTCCCGATACGATATTAATATCTGATATTGATCCGATATCAGCAAAAAAAAAAAAAAAAAAAAAAAAAAGAGTATCAGATTATATCAGCCTGCATCTAAATCAGGTGCTTGTATTAGCACTCTGATACAAGCAGTCCATTCCAGACTCCGTTCCGGCACCTCTATCTAGCAGCGCCCAGATCCAGCAAGCTGAGCCCACAAAATCACAACAACAGTGTGAAGTACCGAGGAGTAAGAGTGATGTTGGCCTTGGGACACTGTTTTTTGTTTAAGTCAGAGAAAGACATTGCAGCTGAGTGAAAAACTTGTCATGCACAATTTTGTGCCAATATTGGATCAATATCGGTATCGGTCAATATTGAAGGCTAAAATAACGGTATTGGAAGTCAAAAAGTTGTATCGGGACACCCCTATAAGTTATATCATGTTAGGACAAAATATTGTTGTTACCGGCATCCTGACTCATGTAATCGTATCGCTGGCTCCAAATATTGATGTTTTAACTAAAGAATGATACACATATTTACCTTTTCATTCACCTCACCATGTCACTACTTCATGAATCTCACAGTGCTGCTCATGTCGTTCATCCTGTTCTTCAACTTTTGGGGCTGTTTTTATTCTCCGGTAACTGAGGCGTATTTTTGTACGATTGTGTCACAGTTTATCAGTCACCCAAAATAACTTTATGGCGATGTTATCGTCAGCATACTGAGTCACCCAGCGATTCTCAGACTTTCTAGCAGAGTGTTGAGAAATGCTTGTGAGGTTCATTGTCTTTCTCTGAATACCAAGTCCCTTTTACGTTTTGTAGCCAGAGTGGGTCAGAAGACTGGTGGTTTAATCCCAGTTGTCAGACTTTTACTCTACTGCTGTTTCATCTTATAGTGTTATGAGGAAAGTAATCAACTTTCTTCTCTTGGAAAAATGAAAGGATGTATGTTGAAACCAAAGCCAGACACAGATCACAACAGAGCCGGGGAAGAAAAGCTGAGGAAAGAGTTTGGTTTTGTTAATGTTGAGCTGCTGACACAGACTCGGCCAGCATAATTGAGTAAATAAACATATGATATGATGTGGCGAAAAGGGCCTCTGATGTTGAGTTTACATATTTACACACTGCCGCTTTTGACTAAAGCCATGGTTTTCAGCACTTTTGAGGGGGGCGAAGGATAGATGAGGTGGGTGAAGCTAAGAAAGATTAAAGGTGAGCGCAAACAGTTGGGGCTACCACATGACAGTCCTGCACATGAGAACCATCCATCATTCCTTGCATTTACTGCACCTGTTTAGATGGTGCAAGGTCAGGAGATCTGCTGTGTATCTCAGGATGTGCAGGGCTAGAGGCACACAAGGGTGAAGTTTACCAAGGGTACAAGGAAGATGGATGATAAGACATCTGTTTCTATTTCTGCCAAGGTTAGTAGATGTCAGTGATTCATTTTTATCTATCGAGAAGATGGTTTATTTGATTCTTCTAGCATCATTAATATGCATTAGGAATATACAGTAATAATGAAAACAAAGGTTTCCTATCCGAAGATATAGTTGCAAACATTTGGGGTAGAAGAGGAGACCATGGCTTCCCCTAAACATAGCATTTCCAATCATTTCAATTATGTAATCCTAATGTCCTCAACAACCTCAAACAGTCAGCAGTCCCTGTGTTTACACCCAGGTAGTCCCCCACCTCCTCTCTTCTCTACTGCTCTGCACCGTCAGCACACTGTGAGGAAGCAACCCTCAGCTTAGTCACCGCAGGCCAGGACTTTTCATCACTTCTGTGCCACTCCAATATGCTTAATGGTGTTACACCTGTCCTCTAAGGGACCCCCTTCTTGTCCTGATGTCAGCTGACAGGTATCCAGGCCAGTGAGGACTCTGGTTGTCCAGTGGGGACACACTGCTCTCATGTGGGGGACATATTTTCTTCTAATGCTGCAGAGAGACCAGGAGCTGTACAGCTGAGATCAGCTGACGGTGGATAGGGACATCCCTCTTGCTTTTCTTGTCATAAAAAGAGGCCGGTAAGAGTGAGCTATTTGAGAATTGGATTGGGATTCTTTGGGAGTACCGTAGCATGAGCAGCAGGGCTGGGCTCCCGCTCGCTGCTCCTGAGTGAGGGTGTCCATTACTGTGGAAGAGTCTAAATTACACTGAAGAGGAGGATGAGGAGAAACCCCAGAGATGGTTTTGAAGGGGGCTGAGATTGGGTGAAAAAGAAATCAGTTTTTCTCTGAGTGAAAAAGCTAGTTTGATACACACAAATACATCGTTGCAGGGGTGAAATACTCAGTGTGTGATTACAGAGGTTCACTTTCTCCTTTTAAGGGTGTAAATCATGATTTCTGGAGGTAAATTTCCAGGCAGGGTTTTCCTTTCGCAGTGAAAGTGTTTGTCAGCCAGCCCGATGGATGGCCTCTCCGGTTTTATGAGAGCAAGCTTTTCCTGCAACAGTCTTTCTTTCACAGGTCATAGCTGTGTGTTTTGGCTCGCATGCTCGGCCATGTTGTCATCAGCATAACAAACACACCAGTCATAGGTTGTGTGGCCAATCAATGGCTGCGGAGTCACTGCAAAACTGCATGAAAGTATGTGTTTCCCGGACTTTCAGTTTCAGCATTTCTTTCTTTTGTTGCTCAAGTGTAGCCACAAACACTCAGAAACTGTAAGTTTTCTCTGCAGAGAGTATCAGTGTTTCATCCCATCAATCTATGTAATCCGCTGTTTATTGCTTCTCTGTGTATATGGCGTTATCAGATTATCCCCAGTGCAGTTTCTTATGGCAAACATTGTGTTTTATTGTGCTCTGCCTCTCATCGGCCAAGTCTTTACTGCTCGGCTCTGTGTGTCAGCAAACAAGCCTGTATGAAGATGGTGAGAAATGCTATCCCAGTAAATCCAATGCAGGCCTTTCATTTTAGGATGAGGTTTTGTTGATGTATTTATGTAATCCTCTATTTCAGGTCATTCACCTTTAGCAGTTTGGCTCTGTGACACACTGAACATAAGGAACAAGTGTTTTTGCTGTAACCGAGTTAGCATGCTGGCATTAGCTCACTGAAAACTCATTACTCACTGTGTTTCTTTGCCACTTGGTATTTCTACTGTAAACATCATTATCTGTTGTTGATGGTATCACAAACTATATAAAGGTGGTAGTCTCTGTGACGTCACCATTAGTGTCTCAATAGTGGTTTATGGAGATGGCGCTCACCATGTTGGAAATACTGAAGTTTCGGTCAGCTGATTAGCAGATATAGAGGTGAAGTTGAGGCGGACCATAAGCCTCAAACAGCTACAGCTTGTCAGTCAGCTCACCTAAGCTCCTAACTGTGGAAATCTTTGCAGTAATCCATCCCTGTGGCATTTCAATATGCTGGTAAACTTGTTATTTTGCCTGGTTTTGTAAAGACATTCTATTCTCGATGTGTGTTCCACTTTTATTTTAGCAGACAACTTTAACTTGTCTGGACGTTTTATGTCCTGTTTTGGCTTTGATGAGTATCGTTTTACTCCAGCCCAAGAGCCTTATCAACATGTATGAGTGTACCATGAGCCGGGTTGGGTTACCTGCAGCCAGAGATGAACATTCACAGACAATTTGTCCTTTGTAAACACTGACAGCAGAACATGCTTTATCTAATCAACAGGTGATAGTACAGAGCAATAACTGCATCGTAGAGCAACACATGTTAAACACGTCTAAACTTAGTGTTCGACAACACATTGCCCAATTGTTGAATTAGCTTGAAAAGGTAACACTGGTCTACCTCGTTGTATCGCAAACTGTATGCCCTCCAAATTATCTCAAACATATGAAATAGTCTTGGGCTAAAGTTCCAGTATTTCCTCCACCAAATTAGAAAAACTCTTCGTTTGGAATATTTCAATTTTCAGATTCATATCAGGAATGCAAATATGAAAACAATTTATGATACTGTGTCAGAATTTTACGAAACAAGGTTTGATCACATTTAGATTACTTTACCCTAAAATGCTCCAAAATCAGCATTTGCATACTACAATGACATTGTTCTTCTAGGTGAGGATTCCTTCAAAGCCCTGATACCTGCATGTTTTTTTCACCTATTATTCTTCACCTCTCTAGTGTTATTTATTTGAGCGTATCACAGGTGACAGCTAGTTTTGCATAGTATTTGGCTATAGGCCATTTATTCAAGTCAGGCCATATCTGTTACCTTTTATCCGGAGGTTGCAAATGAAAAAGTACCAGTTTGATATTATTTAAAGGAAAAAAAAAAAACATTGAAATATGATCAGGACTCATATCCAAAGCTCCTCTGCAACTTGTTTTATATACCAAGACTTTTCAGGCAACTTTTTTGTTTGTTTTAATCCTTGGACTTCTGCATTAGCTCCGCTTTTCAACACCAGAGACTGGGGCTTGGTTATAACTTTATTACAAGAAATTTTATTGCATTTGCTAATATGATCAACTTAATGTTAGAGGGACTATTGACTTTTACAAGGTTGACATTTATCCAGACAGGTGCATTATGTTTTTATTTTTCTGCACTTGAACCTTTTAAACGAGTGAAGGTTTATGTTGATGTTCGAGTGACGCTGGGACCTGTCAATCGTACTCGGTGTGATGACGTTCTTTCAAACCAAAGACCTGTTGAGTCTTGCCAGACCACAATGAGCAGAGAGAAACCTGTGGGCTAACGAGACCTGGTCTGCCAAGACCTGCCTAATGTGATTTTCCGGTGTTTGTGACAGAGTGGTAGGTGCCATTGCATATGTGCATTTATATGGCTGTCTGGCTAAAAACTCCTGGATCGTTCTCACTGAATCCCCATCTTCCTAATCACGGGCCTGAACTTTTCCTCTTCCACTTTTTTCCTGTTTTCTTAGAGCCGTAAAACTGATGGTGTGCCTTGTTTCCTTGGTTAGTCATCAGACTTCTTTGAGAACAGAGGTTACATTCCCCAGGCCCCTAGATCAGATTTTCCAGGTCCTCTGATGAGATTTCCCCCCACGTATTGCCATTTGTTTATATTTGTTGTCTCAGGCTTAAGACTTCCTCATCTGCTGTTTAAACGGACTATAAACACATCTTTGCTCACCGTCAAGTTGTGTTCTTTGTTGTGGGTTTTACCAAGATATGTGGCCAGATGTAGCTCTCTCCTGTCTTCATCTAGTACATGGAAGACAAAAACATTAAAACTTGACAAACAAACCACTTCAATATTTTCCAGCCTAGCATGAAAGTATAACACACCAGGCACTCCAGCTGTTTCTGGTCAGGTCCTACTTTCCTTTAACTTGTAGTTTTTAACAGCTAAATTCTTGTTACTCTTGTTACTTGTTTTCTTGTTGGCAACCTTGTTGATTTGATAAACAGCTCATTAGTGCTTCAAAGAGATATCACAAAGATATCATCCAACCAGAATCCAAGTTTATCACAACTAAGGATGAAAATCATAATCCCATTCAATTTGATTGTATTTGAGTTTATCAATACAACTATCAAGTCTCTTGGTTGTCAATATGTCAAGCTGAGTCGCGTCGTCCAAATCAGATCATTGGTGCACAAACGTACATCAATTTTCCAACAAAGTTCCTACATCAGATTTATCAGCCAACAGGTACAACATTAAACAAAGACGATGCTTTTGGGTGTCTTTGGGTTTAAGTAAAGAAAAAAAAAAAACTCCATTAACATTTGGTCACTGCTGCTGCTGCAGGTCAGCCGTCCTCCTTCAAACTTTATAACTCCTGGTAATTTAATGGTGATCCAAATTAACAATTTGTCATAATCAACAGGACAAAGACTAGTTAGTACAGTTCCGGTCAGTAAAATGACTCGTAGTTGAGGGTAGGTAAAAAGTCATGGATATATTTATGTGAGATAAGACAAGGGGAAAATTTAGGGTTAGGTGAAAAAATTGAATAATGCATTTATTTAGAGGAGAGATCTGTTTGCCATGAAAACATGGTAGTTTTACAGTTAAACGTTGGCAAAGAGAGTTAATATACAGCGTTGTGTCACAAAGCTCTTGAAGTGAACATCCCTGGTGGAGGCACAGCCCCTGTACATTGTGTGTACATGAATACAGAGAGGACTGCAATCTGTATTGGATGACAAATCAGCCGTACGTAAACAGGCAAGGGGTAACAGGAAATCAATGCATCCAGCCACCTCTCCTCCATCAATACAGTGTCTCACTCCTCTGTTCATCTCACTGTCTTTCTCTTTCTCTCTTGTTTCCTTCTTTTTCTTCTCTGTTTTGTTGCTGCTCTTCTGCTTCTTGAAAGCCACAGCATCTCTATTTTAAGGATAACTGTTCCTCTGCTTTGTATTCAAATGAACATGGAGCAAACAGCTCGGCGGGTGAATAAGAAAGGGAGGTGGCCAGCCAGCTTTTGGAGTCGTGTTTCTCCTAACCAGATCTTTATAGGGTGATGACAGCTGGAGGAATGCAATGCTAATTCCCTTAGCTCGAGTCATGTGACCTTTGGGGCTCACTTACTCTCCAGTGTGATGTGAGCAGGCTGGGTGGTCAAGAGGAAAGAAAACTGTCCATCTACAGTGAGTGTGTCATATAGTTTACATGCATAACATGATTTGATCTCAGTCAGAGGGTGTGTGTGTGTTTGTTAGCAGGATATGCTACTGTACTGTGGTGCCAGACGGTGCGACTGTGTGCGGCCTTCCCTCATGGCCAAACTAGACTGCACCTCCCAACAATGAGTTCAGCTAGTGACACATTTCTGTCTATCACAAAGTGGGCCACTGGATTTGTGATCATGTAGGCTGGGTTCCACCACCTTCAGAAACACTAAGGTGGCTCATAATTTACATATATCCTCTTACATATATGAATTTGTTGCAAGAAAAAGAGCACCATTGTGTGTTTGCTTTTCTGAATGTTGTGTTGCTGAGCAGTGAACATTAACACAAGTCTTGACATCTTGCCATCCAACCCCAGGTATTACTCCAAAATCCTAGATAGTGGTTTGCCCTGTCAGAGATGGGACTTAAGATCAAATCTACCATTTAAGATGTGATGAATTGGCTTTTTTTAATTTGAATGTAGCCCATTGTCTTTTGTTGGATTTGTGGGTCGTGTTGTGAAGGCTGTTTTGACTTTCTGTCTAATAAACCATATGATTAATAACTAGAAAAGCACTCGGAGAGCGCAGACCTCCGCCAAGCAACTCATGTCCCCCCTTAAACAAGAAATGCCCTTACCGGGATTTGAACCCAGGACCTTTTGGTTGTGACAGTGCTAACCACTACACCACTGTGTGTTAGTTCCAATGACACCCTTATTTTGTTTGTTCTGGATCACAGTATCCAGAATTTTGTCCGGATCACCACCAAAATGTAATGGGATCCTCCTGGGGTTGACAAGCACCTCTGGTGAAAGTTTCAGGTCAATCCATTTGTTACTTTCTCCGTAAAGTTGCTAACAGACAAACAAACAAACAAACAAACCAACGCTACCGAAAACATAACCTCCTTGGCGGAGGTAAAAAAGAAAAGGTTAGAAAGGTAGATTATTTTTTAAACAGCCAACTCATCTTTTTAAGACAGAGAGGTTGAATACTTACGAATAATAAGTGCATGCACAGGACACTTTTTCCAACATATTCTTGTTGACACAACCCATGATGCACTGTGGTTGTATGGTCACACTCACCACATTTAAACTACTGCTAGGAAATAGTTTTTAAATGAAGGTTCTCACAAAATCCCCTTTAACTCCTAAAATAAAAAATCAATGAGAATCTTGACACATAATAGGTTTTCTGACACATCATCATATGAACCCAAACCCTAATTATGACCACATTTTGATGTTGAAATCCCGATGCTCACTGGGCTGTGTCTTTCATTATTGCTGGATCAGCAATAATGCTCATACTTAAAAATGTTGAAGTCAAATAAATGAAATCAATGTAATCGTATGACCAAACATGAATCTTATTTTTGAGAAAGTACAGTCTAACCAGGATTTTTGATCATGTCCATACTTTCACGTTTTTCCATGAGCACTCTGACTGAAAACATAGATTTCCTCCCTATTGCCGACAAAAATCTCAGACAGCCAAAACCATCAGCAGCAGGAGCAGACACCAGCAGAGATGAGTGAGAAACTATGTTTGGTTGCACTTTAATTGTCTTTATAATGGTGTATAGAGGAGATGTTGAGGACATTGGGATGGAGGGGATTAGAAGATTAGGCTTAAACATGAATGTACAGCGACAAAAACAGACAACAACACCCTTGTTTAACCTATAGAGTATTCATGCAGTAGGCAGCCTTGTTATGCAGTAAGTATTGACATGTATTATGCTGATTAGGCATTTCACATATCTACAAATACACGCAGATTAACAAAGGAACTGTTTTTGCTGCTCGATTGTTGTGTGTGATTGATGAGCTGTCTCACTCTGCTCAGAGCTGCAGAGTAAAGATAGCGAGGCTGCAAACTGCGTACGCTTTTGATAGCCTTATACAAGATTGTCCCAGCAGCCAGATAGAGTCTCTACAGGAGGTCAGAACCTTGTACTAAGTAGATGAAATGACCGCACACAAGAGCTTCATCTCCCTCTATGTCTCAGTCTCTCTCCTACACATTTGCACATGCTGCTTTATTCTGTTTCTCTCTCTCTTCTATGAATCACACATGTCAACTTTAAAAGAAGCAGTCACATAAAGAGAGGCGTTATTGCACATGGAGTTTGTGTATTAGGTTTAAAGAGCAGCTGACGAGGCGTTGATGCATCAGGAGTCTCTGTTGACAGGCTGTTAATGCGGCTCGGCACCGGGCAGAATGGGCAGCGAGGGCGCACAGAGGAAGGGGAGGGAGAGTAAACTGTAAACCCACACTTAGCCTGAATGGAGTTGTTTGTCACTATGGGTAGCAATTACTCGGACTGGCCTTGCTTTGAGTAAACCCCCTCATCAGAAGTTTGCCCCCTCCACCAGGCCGGGAGGAGAAGGAGGAGGAGGAGGACATGTTGACACATTCTGCGGCCTGGTCCTCGTGTTTGAACACACTCAGGCCCAGCTTCCACCTGTTGACTCTTCCTCCCCCCCGTGTCTGTGTTTGAGCAGGCAGTGCTCAGCTCCATCCGAACAGCTTAAGTTAAAATAGTCACAGGTACCGAAATGTGCAGATAAGACAGGGCCCCATGTCATGGTCAGTGTCACAGCAGGGCTTGTTGTAGCTGCTGCAGCTTCACACAGGATGCACTGACACAGCTGCAGAAAGAGGAACTAGAACAGGCTTTCCCAGCACTGGGGAGGACTCCACATGTGTGACTTCTTATACAAAAGAAACAGTGAATTGTTACTGATTTGCAAGTACAAGCAGATCTTCAAGTAGTTGTCTGGTTTTTCACTTTGGATCTAAATTATACTTTCTAACTCTCACCTTCCAAACAAGATAAGCTATTTTGCCCGAGTAGTTTCTTGTTGAAGGTGGATATTTTTTTTTTCTTTGGCTGATTCAGTGTAGCCTTAGTCCCCAATGAGCTCTATGTTTGCCCGCCCTAACCGAAGATGTTCATCTCATCGCAGGTTTGCCGCATTCTGATGACTGAAAGAGCAAGTATAAAGCAGCCGACTGTGAACGGCAGGTACAGTAAGCTGCGTGGGAGAGTTCGCTCTGTGATCTTGACATCCACGCATCAGTGAAACTTGTGGGTGCAGGGAGGACAGCTTTCAAAAATGTCAGTTCCTCTTTCTATATTTATCTGCTCATGCTCCCCCTTTGCCTTGTCACTCTTTTCAGTTCATTTGCACATTGCTCGTGCAGCGTTTTGATGTTAGATGTCAAGCTGTCAGAAGGCAGATGAGGTTTTGTTGACGGACAATTGGTCTCTTGATTCTTTCTGTTACGGTAACTCTGTCTGCCGTCTTTAATGTAGCTGTTTGTTTTATGTCAACAGACCTTCTTGCCAGGAAAGCTGTGAATCAGACCCTATTTCTCAGACTAAGGAGGCACTATTATTGCATAACTATAACAGCTGGGTTTGCACTGCTGTTGCAAATTGTTAATGATACATCAGCTCTATAAATGGTATCACTTACCAATCAGCGACTTTTACTCAAGGCCACACTATTTTCCATAAACACTACCCACTGAAATCTAGAGACGCGGTTTCCTGTCAGCCTTACTCATACCCATCGAAAGTTTACTATGCTGCACAAAAAGACAACATTGCTTATTAATGCTTCAACCCCCAGAGCAAAGAAATAAATAACAGCGGTGCCGAGAGCCCAAGAATGATGAAAAAAATGTAGGAAGAGGCTGCAAAGAGGGGGCTGTCGACTTCTGCATGACTCTGAGAAATGGTGGCTGAAATAAGAGACAAAGAAGGAGGGATGCTGAGAGACACAGATCAGATATCACTACAGCTGAGGATACTTATTGATGAGTATTAACTCAAGACTGGCATGTTCAACTCCAATAGCAGATCAGTTGGTTACGTGCTCCACCAGCGGTGTTATATCTGTCTTTATGAAAATATGTGGATTTAAGAAAATTAATGTCTTTTTTGCTGCTATTCAATATGTTCGAGTACTAACAAAATTGACTATATGTCAGGATATATCAATCTAAGTGTTAAGTGGGAAAGCTGGTGCATTTTTTTTTTTTAAATCCAGGTTAAAATATTAAATACTTTCTGTCATAATCCAGTTGTAAAAGTGAGTGTTGATCCAGAGCAGTATTTTAGTCTTAGAGTTGAAAGCTCATGTAAGTATGCAAACATACATAAAAAGATAATGCACACATGCTAATATAAAGCAGTTGTTGAGTAATCTATGATCAATTTATTGATTTTGGAGGTCAGCCTTAAACACAGGGTTCATTGGTGTATCTTTCATAGTGCTGTGTCTGTTCTCAAAAAGCTGGTCATGGTTACATTTAATTAGAAAAAAATGTGAGTGCTTAGGTTCATTAATATTGTATGATTTTTAAGGTAAAACAATTATGAAAATATGAAAATAAACCTTTAAATATTTATACATTAAATTATCCGAATTTGATCTGCTATTGAACAATATTTATTTGTATCGTACAGTGAGAACAGACCAACAACAAGGTGTTAAATTATGATTTGTAACATGATTCACAGCAAAATAGATATCTGGACTCTAACAGCAATTGTGGAGAGATGCTAGAATCAGCTGTTATCATACAAGCTTTGTGTATTGGTGAGGATGTGCATTAAGATTTATTAAATAGATAAGTTAAAAACAGATGCATGGTATACTTGTGAGGACATGAATGAAAAAAAAGGAATCCAGTGAATGGATTTAAATCTACTAAAAGCCAGCTCTGGTGAGTGGGTATGAGTGGGTATAAACAGTTCTTCAATGGATGACATAGTGTGTACAGAGGATAAATAAATACTTAACAGACTTGTGTGTGCAGAACAAGATTAGAAAGTGAAAGGCTTAAAGGCAAGGCATCGGAGCATTTGATGACCTGATGTCAGGACCAACCAATCAACAGGCCCAATATAACTCCAGCACTGCTAGCATTAAGCAAGGCTTTAAGCAAGTCCTTCAGCATTAAAGGTTATCCTCTATCAATGCACCTGCATCAAAGTATACTGGACATTACTCTAGCATCATAAAGTTTGACTCAAAAATATTTATCAGGATAAAAATGTTGAGGTCAGACTGATGTCAAATAACTTTATGTATTTACATTTTCAAGTGGAGGTGGAGAGGGTAGTGATGATACAGCCACCTCCACCCAAGTCAACATGCAGTTCCCAAAAGACTCAGCCCACTTGGGTATGGGTCCTATATTTTGAGGTCCATTTTTTTCTAAGTAAACACAAACAGGTACAGTAATAATGAGCTACAGTGGCTTCATACACTAGGTGGGCTCCCTCCTAGAATGGATTTTGTTTCTATCATAACACCACAGCCATAAGGACAGAGGAGGGTCAGTTTACTGGAAGACCACAGGTCTGAAATAATCCTCCCTCAGGACAGAGAGAACCCTCTCTGAATGCTCCCAAATCTGCCCGTTTTACTGCCTGTGTCTGCAGTTTACAGGGTGAAAGTCCAAAAATATGCCATCTGTATGGCTGTCTGTAAATGTGCAAACCACTCATTTGGTCTAAATTATAGTCTCTGGCTTCTCCAAAACAACATGGAGTCTCTTATGAAGCATGATGTTTGCATTTTAGGTGTTTCTTGCCTTTGCATATTATTGTATAGATGTGTGGGTGTCTTATGAGTGAAACTCCCTCGTGTGACCATACCACAGGGGAAAGCTTGTTTCCATTTACTGTAAATGAGTCCAGCTTTGCATACCGTGAGCTTGACATGTAGGCTAGAGAGTAAGCATATAGTTATCTTTTATTCCACTACCATGAAAACTTGTTTTTACACCTTCATGATGGTTGAACTTTCCATTTTGATCCCAGTCTTCACAATATTTTCTCCTTGTTTGTCACTTGCAAGGCTGTTGAACCTCCTCCGAGCTACCCTCTAACCAGTCTGTGCGTCTGCAGCGCGGTCCCCGGCCTTGCTAATCGTTACGTCTGTGTAGAGCAACTTTCCTGTCAATCATTGCCACAGTGGCACTTTTGTTCCCAGCCCTCTGCCCCCTCCCATCCACCTTCCCGTCAGAAGCTCTCAGTCTGAGAAACACAAGACAAAGGAATGACGGATGGGTGAAGGTCCCTCGCAGGGAAGTACAGTATAGAAGGTGTGTGCTGTAAAGGGTGACAATGAACACATTCAGGCAGACACAGTAACGAGGCTGGGCTAGAGAAGGCTGCAGGCTGTGAGAGAAGCCCAGCATCAGGGCAGCACGGTCCCGTACAGCAGTCAGCCAGCAGCCGCACAGAGCCAGGGGTAATCACCCAGTGCTGAACAACACTGCTATTGAGTGGGAGCAAATAAAACGAGAGACAAAACAGAGCAGAAGAGAAAGAATAGAGGAACGTGGACAATTCAGAGGCAGGAGAAGAGAGGGAAAAAAACAAGTGACCTGAGTAAAAACAAATGAGAGGGTGTTTGACAGATGAGGTTGAAAAGAAAAAGGGAAAGAAACAGAGCAGTCTCCTTAGAGTGCACATTTTGATCCCTCAGCGGTGTAGAAGCATTTTTTAATCAAATCCCTGCACTTTTTTTTTTTAGCTGCGTCATTACACAGAGCAATGTAGGGGTAACCACATGGTAGACTGTAAACTTTGTTAGCAACTGAATCTCAAAATGCACTCCAGTGCTGATTTGGGGCTTCTGACCTGGTGTCAAGTTATAGGCAGAGGTCTCCTCGTCTTTAAAATAAACTTAACAGATAATTAAAACTGGAAAATACACTTTGACATAAAAAATAAACACCTCTCTGACACAGGAGGCTCTGCCAGCTACTCAGCTGGTTTAAAGGGATATTCCAGCATAAAATAAGTTTAGGGTCAAACACACTGTGACATCGAGTTAGACACCCCCTCAAGAGATGAGTTTTGCCGACTGCTTGCTTCTCTAGTTATACCAACTTTGGTAATGACCACACGATAGCAATACACAGTGGTCTGAGGAGCTACACACAAACCTCAACCAAAACGCCACTCTATAGCCACAAATAATGCTCAGAACAGCACCTAACTTCATCAACAGTACATATAGGTTCCCAGCCATAGTACTAGCCATTTTCTTTTTACTTTGCCTAATTTCTTTAGCAAAGAGACGAAACACAACTCTCCTACTCTCTCCCAGCAGCCGCTTGTTTGTAGCAAGACCTCAGGCCAGTACATTACTGACTACAGCGGGTGATGCAGCTCAAGGAAGAACATTTATGATCATTTCTTTATCATTTCCTTGGGGTAATAAACATCATATTAATCATTTTGCGCTGCAGACACGGTAGTTCTTCTGCCTTAGTGTTTCAGTCTAATTGCATTTCCATGAAGTAAAAATCATACGTGTTTTTCCTTGAGCTGCAAAACTCCACTGTAGTCTGAAATGGACTGGCCCGAGGTCTCGCTACAAACAAGCAGCTGCTGGAAGAGAGCGAGTTGTGTTTAGTCTCTTTGCTAAATAAATTAGGCAAAGCTAAAAAGATGTTTGGTGGCTAGTACTATGGCTGGGACCCTATATGTACTGTTGATGAAGTTAGGTGCTGTTCTGAGTATTATTTGTTGCTATAGAGTGGTGTTTTGGTTGAAGTTTGAGTATGGCTCCTCAGACTTCTGTGTATTGCTATACTGCGGTCGTTATAAAGTTGGTATAACTAGAGAAGCAAGCGGTCGGCAACATTCATCTCTCGACGGTCGTCTAACTGGGTGTTACGGTGTGTTAGACCCTTAATTAATTTTATGTCGGAATATCCCTTTATTGATTCCTTAGTCATCAAACTCAGTTTTTCTCAGAACGGTCTACAGCCCTTTATGTGGTTAGGAGTTTAAGAAGAAGTTGTGGGCTGTAAGTAGTAAGAATTATTTTAATTCAATATTAATTGGTAGTGTGCTCAATATACTGTATTATAGGTACAAGTGCGGCCTTGAACAGACTAAAATAGGTTTAATAAAAACTGAAACCTCATTGCCAGATAAACTCCATAGAAATGCTGTATAATTAAGCATTTAGAGGGAGGAACTTAATCTCTACACCTTGCATGTCATCCGTTTTGAGTCCCACCT
Organism: Xyrichtys novacula; assembly: GCA_962446985.1. NCBI lineage: Eukaryota > Metazoa > Chordata > Actinopteri > Labriformes > Labridae > Xyrichtys > Xyrichtys novacula. The sequence goes on along the minus strand of OY660871.1, from coordinate 7,609,133 downwards.
GGTCTCCACGTGTTGCCTCACCCCCTGATCATACGACCGGCCATCCACTCATTCTGTGTGCCGACTCGTCGCTGTGTGAGTGTTTATTTTAGAGCGTGTGACTCACACTTCCTGTGCTCTGCCAATAAGGCGAGGCTGTATGGAACAGCAGGGGCTCCGTTCATTCTCAATTCTCTCTTTCTCTTTCTTTTTCTCTCTGCGTCTCTCCCTCTCTCGTGCTGCAACACTGATAGGAGCAGCCGGAGTTCTGCGTAATGCGGGGGTTTGCTTGAATGGATGCCACTCTGGAATCCATTATACGGACGCAGCACAGTGACACTCAGTCTGCAAGTGGAGGGGATATTTTCAAGGAGATATAAGGATTATCACTGAGGGAAACTGCTGCATCTGCCCCGATAGATAACTGCTGATAATGAGGGGACTGTTTTAAGGAATAGCCTTCAGAGCTTGGTGTTTCGGGGAAACCCTTGCAAAACCAGCCTTTCCACTGACAGTGTGTCACCAACAAAATAATGCATAAAACTGGAAATACTCCTGTTTCTGTGGGTGCATGGTTGTCTCCTTATCTTGGTTTGCTGTGTATTTTGGTTGCATCAGAAATAACAAGAACATGACAATTTGATGCTTTTACTATAGATCCAAAAAGGATGCTCTTATCAGGCGCGATGGGAATATGAGTTTTTATTCATTTCTTCCTGATGCTGCATCTTCAACCCCCCTGTACATTTGTACAGTGGAAATATTCATTTAGTGTGCTCCTCTCGCACCCTCCCTCTTCTGCCTTACCCCCAGCCTCTCTCTCTCCCTCCCTCTCCTTCTCTCTGTCTCTCTCTCTCTCTCTCTCCCTCTCTCCTTCTCCCTCTCTCAGCAACACACCCACTCAAACAGTCATATCCGCTCTCACTCTCTGGCTCTCCCTGCTTGTCTCGCAGTGCCTGTGAAGCGTCTCTGAGGGGGAAGACCAGACTGCTCTGTCAGGTAATCCAAACTCAGCCCCCCCACCCCCCCCCACCCCTTCTCTCTCCTCACTTCACTTGCTTCCTTTTCTTTCTGTCTTCCACCACCTTCACACCTGTCTCTGTCTTCTTCCTCCCTCTCTTCCCTCTTCCTTTTCCTCCTTTTTGTCACTTGACTCGTCAGCTGTGGTTAATGAGATGTAATGAGTTAATGAGTCTACTTGCATAGACTTTGTTCATTCATTTGTTACTTTTACAAGAATTTTTCATTTCAGACTTCATCATCTGGCACACAAGCACCTTGAAGGGATAGTTGGATAAAAGTTTGTCCTTCATGTGAATGTAGAAAATTGGTTTCACTTTCCTTAAGTTCATGTCCAAGGATGTCACTTCTCATATGGACACTGTTGTACAAAGGTATTTTTAAGCCAGGGAGACTTCTCTAAAATTGTGTACTGTATATTCTAATGGAGAGATGTTGATTTTTTTTTTTTTGGTCAACGATTTCTTTCCTTTTCCTGAATTAATTGAATTTTTAACGAACTTTTCTGTTCTTGAGAACTATCAGCACTTTCCCAGTCAGAGGTTAAGCAATGAGGAAAATGAGACGACGAAACATTGCGACAACAAGCTGATGTTTTCCATTAGTGAAGGTTCTGGTGAGGAAGATGGACACCGGCCTCTTGCACTTTAATCAAAGTTGTGACAAGTTTATTGTTTTCGCAGATGACCACGTCGCCTATAGAGCAGATTTACCTTCGTTAGAGTTGTAATTAAAAGTTTCAGCACAATCTCCTCCTGCCGCCAATGTGTACTTTACCCGGCTTCTCTATGTCGATCCCTCTTACTTTAAAGGCTGTGTTGACCTGCAGGTTACAGGCTTGTGTTTAATCAAAGTGAACACTGCAGTGGCTGTGATCTGCTAGTCTTATCAAAGCCTTGTGAAATCCCTCTCAGCACCCTCATGCCTCAGAGGTGCAGCAATCCCGAGGAAACATCCCTCGCAGAGCTGAGAGAGTGAGTGAGTTTGTGTGTGAGAGTGAGTGTGTGTGTGAGTGAGTGAGTGAGTGTACGAGGGCTCTGGTATGTGGTGTTTTCTCAGACTGCGTCCTCTTATGTGCACAGCTACCTCTGTCAGCAGTGAGATCCCTGAGTGAGTGCAAGTGTTGGCCTCTTGGATTTTCTGCTCTTTCTGGCATCTGGTTCTGTCCTCAAGATTTTCTCTCCCAGTTTCTTTGATACTGTGTCTCCCTGTGGTTCTGAGACGAGTTGGTGTGACTCTGGGACTTGATTGACAGCTCTGTTTTTGTAGCTGGTGACACAGGAAGGATTGTGATTTAACTTTCTTTATGCAGAGCTGCAGAATAGAACTGCACAAAAAAATGCAATTTCATCCTTCTTGCAATGTTGGTATTTAACACATTGCTTAAGCCTAGACTTTTTGCAATAAAAAGGAAAATTACAGATTTGGGCAACTGGATGGAGACCTGAATATAACTGCCATGCTTTCACACTATTTTGGTACCAAGTCTGTGATAAGATAAATCCTGCAGTTTGGATTACAGTTTTGAACGTGGTGTGGCTTCGCTGAGATTTTGTGGTTTGCAGCCGAAGCTGTCAAAGAGAGTTCTGCATGTGTTCATGTGATGTAATATCAATCAGTTGTCAGTCAAGGGGGTTAGATGTCAAAGGTCATGCCAACTTGTCAATACATGCAGAGGCCAAACATTTCACTTCTTGCTTCCTGCTGCCACTGTGCGTATGTAGTCAGAAAGGATGCTGGGAGATAAATTTAGACCTCCAGCTCCCTCTCCATCTGCCGTTGCTCGGAGTAGGCTGGTTTCCATGGGAACCTGCACCGGGCTGCTGCCAGTAACAGAGAAAGGGGAGAGCGACTTGAGTGTGTGTGTGTATGTGTGTGTTTGTGCATGTGTTTTGAGGAGGGGTATGACAGCAGATTTTTTAAAAACCACTTCAGAGGGTTTATGTGTTCCCAGGGCACGAGGTAATTTAATGTTTAGCCCATATTTCCATCCGTCATTACTGGCTGCATGAACACCTCAGGGTATTGATGAGGAAATGAACACAAACTGCCGGCCGTACTCTCCCGCGCATGATAATGAAGTTTTTACTGTAAATCTGCTGCAAAGCTCCGGCGCTGATTATTGAGCTAGAGTTGAGCTAAATGTTAGCTTTATTGGATTTAGTGTATTAGGAGTATAACTGCTGGAGTTAATACACTCAACAGAGAGGATGGAGGGAGACAGAGTGTTTGTGACAGCATGGACGGGGAGTTTGAGATCCTCTGTGTGTCAGGGCTCCCTGGGGTACCTGCTTCAGAGTCTGTTTCTGCTGACCAGGCACGCACATCCACACACATACAAACACATGTAACAGATATATTCCATGCTCTCTTTGGACCGGCGGGTAATCACAATTACGAAGGATTGCACGATAAGAGAAAAACATGCAATAGCTCACGTAAACTTTATTCAGCTGCATCAAAATGACAGGAGAACATGACCATTAAACTCAGACCTCCATCTGGTAGTTTGAGTATACACCTGGAGAGGTAAAAAGTGTGATCAGATCAGTTTTCCTGAAACAGGGTTGTACAATGCACATTTCAATTGTTGGTGTATTACCCACAGGGAAAAACTCCCCCAGACCCTGCAGAAAAGTAAGGCTGTCAACTGCTGCAGGTGAGGTCAACTGTACCATGTAGTTAAGTTCACGTAAAGAAAGTCTAAAACAGTAATATCAGTGTTAGTGTGCTCTATTCAGACCTTTACTTCGATCTCAGAAAGCCACTTTAGCAACATTTTCTGATGCAGCAAATACATGTTCCTCAGCTTGCAGTGCACTGATCAGCTCTTCTATAATGTTGCCTCTTTTCATTGGAGTTATACTGTAAGTTTCTGTATGAGTTTGAGATTATTTATGTGCCAGAATCTGAACAGTCTCTGGCTCGCAATTTATTATTTTAGTTGAATCTTGTGTTTCTACCAAACGCAGTATATTTTGATCAGAGCCAGACCAACATGTAATGCAGACTATTGGTTGTTTCATTCTGGATTAGAAAATAGTGCAGGTGTAAAACTTACCTTAAAGCTGCACTTACATTCAGTTTTTCTGGTTGTCTAACTTAGGGATAAAACGTTGGCGTTCAGTGAGGCAGGGAACTCTGTATGACTGATGCAGACTGAAGCCGTATGTCAGCTGCTGGTGTCCTCTGATTCAGAGAGGTTCTGGACGACTACAACCAAACCAAGTCTCACCAGAGACAGCAGTAGCTCTTTTGGTTCCTGGACATACAGACTCAGAGTTTACACAAAGTTTCTCTCCTTTCTCCTTTAGTCTGTTGAGGCTCATTTTCCCTCTCTGTGCTGCATTAGTTTTGCTGTTTGTTTTCCTCTCGCTTGGTCCTGAAAGCTTCAGACTTAAACAACTGAACAGTTTTCACCAGCTGCCAACTAGAAACTGTGTCCAGGCAGACCAGCTTCTCTTGTGAGTAGCACCTTAACTAGATAAGTACCGAATATAACCCCACTTTAGAGACACTCAGCTGTCCGTATGACTCTCTTTTTCATAACAAATCAATGTCGGTTGTCTTGACTTAACACTAGGTGATGGATGAACATGATTTGTGTACCTAAAAAAAGGCTTAACAACTCATTATGTCATGTTATGTGGTCTTGCTCCTCAGTGACCTGCCTATTGTTGTGTTTTGTATATCCCTGTACGCTGACCCTTTGACCACATGACAACAAAAAATGTGTGGACTAATGTCTGCTTTGACCTCATTTACCTTTTGTTCCTGCTTTTACCTGAGCACAGTTAAGACCCCGTCTCAAAACAACTGAATTGATATTGTTTTGAAGAAGAATTACATCTTCACTGACTAGATATAGGTAAGGTTTTAAGTTAAACGAGGGGATATTCCTTCTGCATTATACTTCTGCATTATACATGAAGGATCACGCTCAACAGATTGAGACAGCAAATTAAGGTGTGTGCTTAGATCTTAGATGACATCAAGATAGAAGCTTTTGAAATGCAGAGTTTATAATGTTGTTGTCTGAGTAGGAATCAAATTTACAAAGCATGTTAAGCAGTATTAGGTCCTGTGTTGCAGAATTACAAAAAGACTCAGACCAGGGCACAAGTCATGCACATCAGCAAGAAAGGTATGAGAAGAAGCACAAAGAGTTTGTTTTGTGGCGTATAAACACTTGGGTTTCTTGCTTGATGAATTTATGAACTGTGAAGTTGGTGTCTTGTCCATTCTGCTAGGAAAGCTTTGGGATCTATAACCAACATAGTGAAAATACTTAAAAATCATAGATATGCATTTTGCCTACTCTCCACTGTAGGGTGCATGAATTATGAGCAGTGAGGTGTGGGGTGGGAGAGTGAGGTTTGAAAGACCACAAAACTGTAGATCCTTTTTAGAATAGAGCTATTCAGTATTCCTAAAGGGTTTTGTAGATTTACTCCAGTCCAAGCTGCTGAGGGAGACATGAGCTCAGTACTGGGATCTGAATCATTTCACAAAAATTTGAAAAGATACGATGTGGGTCTGAGTAATAAAAATGGCAGAGCACACAAAAAACAAAAGTATGTACGTATTTTGCACAATATACTTGAAGCTCCTGTGAGAAACTTTGCGTTTTTGTCCATTTTGAACCTCCTGTGGATGAAGCAGTTTTTGTTTAGCTTATAATCTGCGCTTAAAGGTGGGGTAGGCAGGATCTGAGAAAGTGCTAGTTTTGGGGAGACATCTTGAATGTAAGCATGACCCCTCCCAACCAGTTTTCCCCTCAGCTCCTCCTCTCCCCTTGGTCTCTGCTCCAGAAAGCCCTGCCCACAAACAGACGCTCCTGCTCGCTTGCATCAGTTCAATCAAATTCATATTTAATGCAGATAAATACTTCAGATAATTAAAAATGGGGCCCAGTCAACGTGAAAGTAAACAGAATTGGTGCTACTGTAGATGCCAACAGACGACCAGCAAACACAATGTTTGCAGGACTTCTACAACTAGAATAAAGTGACATAGTCCAGGACCTGAGTATAAACAGTTTAGTGGCGCTACAACATGCAGCAGGTCCCATTTGACAAGAAACACTTTTGTTACACTTGGCTTACTTTGTTAAAGCGGTTTACCTGTCAAGCAGAAAGGTTACAGGGTCGGTAAGATCCTGAAGCGTCCCCCATCATTGTTGACCCGCTTTTTTTAGCTCTTGTCCGGTCTACCTCCTTTTTAGGCTCCCAATATTCTGCCAGAGTCTCTGGTATTTACTTTGTTTTCTTGCTTGTGTTGGCAGTTGTGGCTAAAGGAGGATTCAGACAATTTTCTGTACTTTCTGGTTGGTTTCTACTGTCCGATATTGTAGCACGCTAACTTTGTTTGGGCTCCTGAACGACACGGGGGAGCAGCGTCTGCCTCGCAACCAATCAGGTCGGGGGAGGCGGGGAATGGCTTTGTTTACAGTCAGAAAGAGCGGGCCGCTCAAAAATTTTTTAAATGTTGGACTACACAGACATAACAAAACACAGTGATATTGTTATATTACCGAATGTCATTAATAACTCATAGCTATTCACTAATATTAAAAGCTTTTTTGTATGTACACCACAAAAAAGATGCTCCTTTAAAGGATTCCTGCCTACCCCACATTTAAGTAGTGTCTTCAGACATAAAATCTCATCATTCTGATTTTTGACTGTAAATTGATCAGTTTTAATGTGAAAGATGTAAAAACAGGACTGTTTCTCCAGCTCCCATACAAGTTTCAGGCATTAAAAATTAGGATATAGAAATAATCAATCTTGTTTCTGCTGTTCTTAGTTGCTTTTATATGTCCTCAAATGCATGTATGTGAATTTCAGTCCATTTCATCAATGTCTACAAAACCCTCACAGGAGCTTGAAGAGTTCAGGAAATCCTGCTTCAACAGTCTGAAATATTGAGGTGGCCAGATGAGCAAATACTAGAACAGCTGTTTAAGTTTAAGGTGTTTGAATGAGCAAATTTGGTCCTGGAAAATTAGACCAAAAAATCTGTTTTTGTTTTTTTCATTTTCTTTTGTTGCATGCCAATGATCCTCTATGAAATGTAAAGGTCATGGTCTCATATAAAACCATGTAGGCTTGGCATATACAGTGAAATGTATGTATGTTTGACACAACACTTCAAACTGGTTTGACAGATTCATAAAGCCTGTGAGCGAGTTTTCTACAGGTGCTCTTCTCATTATAACATCTGTGACTGTAGCGTGTGTGAGTCCACATCGTTGAGTGTAAAAGGTGCCGTGAACAAGTCATGCCTGTGGAATGAGGATGATGAGGGAGGAAAGCCCCTTGTCAGACAGCAGGAGGACCGGCTGACTGGAATTGTAGAGGGTCACCTCAGGGCGCTGTGGCTGATTTGCTGGTTTGATGTGTCAGAGTAGATTTAGGACTGATGTTTTGTGAGTGGGTTTACTCTGGGCAGTGCAGTACTCTTCACTGTATGTGCGCTGTCGTGAATGTGTGTGTGTGTATGTGTGTGTTTCAGCTTTTGTAGGCTCGACTCTTGCATTCCTCTCCCTTGTCTTCCTGGCAAGGCTCTGACTGTGTGTTTCCCCGCTCAGAGCTGGCAGTCTAGACGGCCATGAATAATGTAAGCAATGCTCTCCCAAAACCTTAAAACCATCTAATCGGCCTGTTTAAGGGCTGCATCAACTGCTCTGCCAGAGATCATTAAACTTACACCCTGATAACCAACTACATGAAAAAGACATTCATTACAGCAGGATTGGGAAGGACAATTTGTTGTTTTTGTGTTTTTCCTCTGCTGCTCGATTCTATTTTCTATGCACAGCATCCTCCTTATTCTCCTTCATATCCAGGCCCACTCTCTTTTTTGCACATTTCGTCGCCCCCTCCCCCAAATATATATCTACTGTTTCTTTATTCTAATCGTTTCACCGCCTAAAGCTTGCCCAAAGTAAAGCTTGTTCTTAATCGTCATTATCTCTTTACCTAAGTCATCCTCATGTTTTCATAGAGAGTCCTGTATTACTCTGGAACAACAACTCAAGGCAGTAAAAGCTCTAGCTGGCACCACCTACAAGACTTCTCCACAGCAGTGAATTTTAATTGTGTTGATTTGCTTTGTTACACTGCCTAATTGCTCGGTGCTGATGGTGAAAGTCTGCTGTAATCATAGTGCTGGGCTGCCTGGAGGAACACACACTGAACAGATGATCGGCTCTCAACAGATGTGGGGGAACGTAGAGATGGGAGAATCTGTCAAGTTGTTTCCGAGAGGAAGACCGACTCTCCTCTTTTCTTTCACTGTAAACTGACTCTAATGAAGGCTGACTGTGCAGGGTTTATTTTAGACACATGGTGAGAGCAAAAGTGTGGCTCATTAAAGAAAAAACTTGTCAGTGCTGCCTCACTACCACAGGCACTGTATGCTGCAGTCTTCGTCTGGACCGGTTCATTCAGCCATTAGATCGGTGATTCACTTTTTAAATCTTATTTTGCTCTGTTTTTCACTCCTGCTCCCCAATGCATTTTTTTGTAATATAGCATTAAGAAATAGTTAATAAGCCACTTATAATTCCTTATAAGGTGCTTATAAACATCAATAATCATCAATAAGTGTTACTAAAGCATAATATACACAGTTATTATTAGGGCGATCCCGATACGATATTGATATCGGTCCAATATCAGCCAAAAAACAAACATTGGATTATATCAGCCTGTATCTAAAATCTCCAATATCAGCACTCCAATACAAGCAGTCTATTCCAGACTCCACTCCAGCACCTGCCAGCATGTGATCACAACAACAGTGTGTACTAAGGTACTAACAAAGTAGCAAGGAGTAAGAGTGATGTCGGCTGTGTGGCAGTATTTTTCGCTAAAGTCCAAAAAAAAAACATTGCAGCTGAGTGCAAAACTTGTCATGCACAAGTTTGTGCCAAAATCAGATCAATATCAGTTATTGGTCAATACTGAAGGCTACAGTATCGGTATTGTATCAGAGGTAAAAAAGTTGTATTGGGGCACCTCTAGTTATTATTCCTTATGAGACACTTAGAGACTCTCATTAGAGACGTGGAAAGTGTTTATATACCTGTAATAACCATCAATAGGATGCTTATTTATCATGAATTAGACTTTAAAAGAGTTCATTAAAAATTGATCATTTCTGTTATTAGCTTTTGACACACTTGATAGAAAACAGGATACCAATCACAGTATATACAACTTTTAAAATGTAGATATTTTTCAACATGAATGATGTACAAGCCTTTATGATAATTATAACTAACATTTGTTATAAGTTATTACTTAGAAGCCCCTGTATAAGCTCACATCTGGATCATGTTGATAATTTAAATACCACTTTTCGACTTAAGATATTGTTACACTAATAAACATTCCAATGATCAGGGGCATTTTGGCCTGTTTTCAGTGATCAGTGGATTTTTTTAGGCCAATATTTGACACCACATGTAAGACACTACATGGTACCAATACAGGTACAAGTTTAAGGACGACTCTGCTTCCACCTCTCTATACTCAGTTTCTTAACCCCTGTATGTGTGAACTAATAGCAGCTCTCTATGTCCTCTTATCTGGCTCATTCTTGGCTGACACAGGTGGTGCGCGCTGTCTACTTCATCACAAAGATCCATAGCTGTAAGGTGAACACACTCCCTCAGAGAGCTGTGATCTCCAGAGCCTGAGCTGGGGGGAGCGTTGGAGTACTCTCAATATCTAAGACGATGATTGATACTCAGTATGAGTTTGCACAGAGACTGTCAGCGGTTGGGCATGGCTGCTCAGTGAAAATGTTATGATTGGCCTCATCCATTCCTAGAATGTGTTTTGATTGGCTGTGATACAAGAGCCCCCTCCTGGAGTTGAGACTGAGTGTAGGCTTTGTCGTAAGTGGGACATATTACAGAGCATACATCTTGATAAAAGAGGAGATTTCATCGTACCCTGATTGCCTACTCTTAGCTCCTCACAAATACAGTTCTCTAGCAGTGTGTGAGCTGGAACTATTACGATAGATTAATCTTGATACAAGTCTTTCACAGCAGGCTGTGTAACGAGCCAAAGTCTCGGCCCAATCAGAAACACCGCACCCTGGTGGTAGGACAACCAGAGCTAAGGACAGACAAGTTTCTTTATTCACTACAGCAACCATTCCTCTCTTTTAACTCCTATCGTGCTGGATCACAAAAATAAAAGCTGTGTTTCCAACATTTGTTTTGACTTTTCGCTCTGACACTGTGGTTGCCTCTCTCGTTGCTTTTCCTCTGGATTTTGCCAGGCTGGTTGTCTGACTCCTGGAGTTCAGGCAAGTTGTGATCAAACACTAATCACGTGTTTCGGAAGAGGTTCTTTTTTATTTTCCAAAAGTTTTGTATTTTTTTGTTATGTGTTCATATAATGTCTGATCATGCTCAGACATTAAGGAAAATGATCAGATTTATTGAGGTCTAAAGGGCCTCTGTTGCCCAAATCACTGTCTGTTTCAAGACAACTGAAGCCAGGGCAGCATTAAGAGAGCACTAACATGTTGAGAAAGCACTTGCCTTGTTTATGTACAACAATGATCCAACTTATTACTTCCTCTTTTGAATTTTTGACATATTATAATGCATGGGGGCAATGTTTCATAGAAAATTAGATGATAAGCTCTCCCGATATAAGCCATCTTCTCTACAGTGATGACTCTTTGTCAAACCATGTCACAGGATTTTATACTCCCCTTGGGTTTTACACAGAGAGGATATTCTTCACAGGACAGGGCAGAATCTTTCTTTTTAGTTTTTTATGAAGAAAAGTTCATATTACTGTGTTTCCTCTCAAACTGAGAGAAAAAATGTGTAATTCTGGCAGTACTTAGTGACAAAATCTTGTTTAAGAAATCCAATAAATGCATGGATTTTTTTCCATTTTTGACAACCAGAACTTTTTTTTTCTGTTTCTCCAGACCCATTCAGATGCTGAGCGGCTACCACAACAAACAAAGGAGATGCAAGGAAGTCTTTGAGAGAGATGTTAGGATGGCTGAGGCTGGACTGCAGCGAGGCTACCTTGGACAGAGAGATGTTTCATGTTTACGTGCATCCATGCAGCTCCAGGGCACCGTCTAATGATGCCTCACTTGGTCCTTCGTGAAAACTCTTGGCCCACACTGAAAAAGGCCCTCTTTTGTCATTTAAAACTCAGTCTGCTGATGAACCGCTGCCTCTGACCTCGCTGCCATGCGGTTAGTCTCATGAGGCTCAGGGAGACTTACCTTGTGTGTTTTTAAGGCCTCCTCCCCACTCTATGGAGGCTGAGCCTAGCCGTCCAGCTGATGGGGAGCGCCCTGGAAGACAAGAACAGCAGCATGCCACAGCTGAGTCCTCACTAGGATCTTGTCCACCACTGCAGCCCCAGCAGCCTCCGAACCCTCGGCCTGTACACAGAGCCTTGGGCCGCCTGCAGAGTCGGCAACCAAAACGCACTGACCTTCTGCTTAGGTTACAGCAGCAGCAAGCAGTAGCATGGCAGCATTCAGATACTCCAGGTACCTCAGGAGGAAGCTTCTGCTCTCCAACCCCCTCATCAACCTCATCCCTCCCCTCTACTTCCAGCCAGGGTGAGCATGGTCATGGAGTCCCATCTCAGTCAAGCCAAGAAAACCCTGAAGTGGTTAGCTCACCCAGAAAAGGGGAGAAAAAAAACCCAAAACCAGGGAAATATGTGTGCTCTTATTGTGGCCGTCCATGTGCAAAGCCAAGTGTTCTCCAGAAACACATTCGCTCTCATACAGGAGAAAGACCCTACCCTTGTGGCCCCTGTGGCTTTTCTTTTAAAACCAAGAGCAACCTGTACAAGCACCGCAAGTCCCATGCCCATCGAATCAAAGCAGGCCTGGCGTCCAGTCGCGATGAGCCCAGTTTGAGTGGACCAGAGGGTAGCGGTGTCGGAGAGGAGCCTGAGGAACATACAGAAGGAGAAAGCACTGAGTCTGAAGAAGAGACGGGCCAACACAAGAAATCCTCCTCAAAAGAAATGCTGGGCCACCAAAGAAAAGGTAGCAAGGAGCCACTGGCTGGCTTGGAGGAGAGCCAGAGACCTGAAGATTCCCAGGCTGTCAAGCAGAGGCTTGCACTCAGGCTTAGTGAAAGGAAACGTGGCCCGATGGCGTCCCCAGATGACCCTCCTTCCTCTCTCTCCACCTCATCTTCTTCCCTTGGCCCTGGGAGTAAAGGCAGCACAGAATCTGGCTACTTTTCTGGATCAGGTAGCACTGACTTGTGCCAGGTTAGCCCTCCCAGTGCCAGTGCCAAATCATATGCAGAAATTATTCTTGGGAAATATGGAAGGCTGGGAGGGCAGCAGCGTAGTCCCCATCAACAGCATCCTCATTCTTCACTTTCATCATCCTCAGGGACAGAGGACAAGAGCATACCTTTTAATGTACCCAAAACTCAAGTCATTGAACACATCACTAAGCTCATTACCATCAATGAAGCTGTAGTAGACACCAGTGAGATTGACAGTGTCAAGCCAAGGCGCTCTTCTCTATCCAGGAAGAGCAGCTTAGAGTCTCCTAAATTATCTACCCAAAAAGACCCCTACATATTTGATCCCAAAGGAGAAGTCCCTGGCCCCAGTGGTTTGGGGCACCTTCGCAATCCTGAGGCAGAGCCATCAGGAACCCAAGAGCTGTCAGCAGTCCCTCTGCTCAGAAGCCACTCAATGCCATCACCTACCAGCCAAGGAGAACCCACCACCTCTGGCACCATGTCCCCCAGAAGTTACCGTCTCTGCCAGTCATTCGATGAACAGCAAGCAGTCGTAGCAGAGATGAGAGTCGGCCACGCCCAGCGTATGCTGCGGCGCCAACCTGCCATAGAAGTCCCAATAGGAGCTGAGGTAATGCTTGAGGAGGCCAGTCCCACTTCTTCCACCTCAGCCAGACGCTCTGAATTAGCCAGACAGCCACGACAACAACAGCAACAGCAACAGCAACAGCAAAGAAGTCCAAGCCTGTTTGTATGTGAAGCCTGTGGGGCCCCTTTTCACTACAGCGAAGTCTATGAGGCCCACAAAGGCCTGTGCCCTGTGCGGAAAAAAGCAGAACAAAAGAGCAGGGATGAAGGCAAAACTTCCAGGGAGGATCGCCCCCAGATGATGATGCACTATAAATTCAGAGCACTTGCAATGGCTGTGAGAAAGAGGAGGAAAGAGGAGAGTCTGGAGGAAGATCCTCCAAGCCCTGGATCTGTGGCCATGTCAGGCAGCTCTGCAGGACTCACTCCTGTGCCAAGCAGACCAGAGCACAGCCAGGTCCTCTCAGGTTTGTTTATGGATCCTTGCAGTAGCTACTACAGTGATAGCATGAGCCTTTGTGAGTGATACATCTCTCATTGTTAATAATGGTCTTCTATACTCTGTAAAGGGATATTCCAACGTAAAATTAATTTAGGGTCAAACACACTGTAACACCAAGTTAGACACCCCCTCGAGAGATGAATGTTGCCGACCACTTGCTTCTCTAGTTATACCAACTTTGGTAACGACCACACAATAGCAATACAAAGCGGTCTGAGGAGCCATAAACAAACCTCAACCAAAAGGCCACTCTATAGCCACAAATAATGCTCAGAACAGCACCTAACTTCATCAACAGTACATACAGGGTCCTAGCGTCAGCACTAGCCACCAAATATCTTTTTAGCTTTGCCTGATTCCTTTAGCAAAGAGACTAAACACAATTCACCCACTCTCCTCCAGCAGCCGCTTGTTTGTAGCGAGACCTCAGGCCAGTCCATTACAGACTGCTGTGGGGTAACGCAGCTCAAGGAAGAAGATTCATGATCGTTTATTCATGGAAATGCAATCAGCAGAAATGATCATAAATGTTCTTCCTTAAACTGCGTCCCCCCCACAGCAGTCTGTAATAGACTGGCCCGAGGTCTCGCTACAAACAAGCAGCTGCTGGAAGAGAGTGAGTTGTGTTTAGTCTCTTTGCTAAAGAAATTAGGCAAAGCTAAAAAGATGTTTGGTGGCTAATGCTGACGCTAGGGCCCAATATGTACTGTTGATGAAGTTAGGTGCTGTTCTGAGCATTATTTGTGGCTACAGAGTGTTGTTTTGGTTGAGGTTTGTGTGTGGCTCCTCAGACTGCTGTGTATTGCTATCATGCGGTCATTACTAAAGTTGGTAAAACTAGAGAAGCAAGCGGTCCCAAACATTCATCTCTCAAGAGGGTGTCTAACTAGGTGTTATGCAAGATATGCATGATAAATCAATCGATGTAGAAAGAGGCAAAGACAGCTCTGTGAAATTACAAAATACACGCAAAATTTAAAAAAACTGTCACAACTGACAGGCAGTACACCAGTATGGCATGGTTGAAAATCATATGTTTGTTTTGTTTATTTCTAGGTGTTCCTTTACAGACTGATCCAAAACCACAGCAAGACAGAAAGGGTGTGTCTGTGATCCAACACACAAGCTCGTTTGAAAAGCAAGAGAGCATATCCACAGAAAGTCAAGAAGCAGAGCTCAAAGAGAGTCAGCAAAGGCAACAACCTGAGCCAAAACCATCACCCACTACATCTCGCCTCATACGCCAGCCGAACATCCAAGTGCCAGAGATTCTTGTTACTGTGGAGCCTGATGCTGACATGCCATCTGTGTCACCACCAGTAACGGCATCCTCGTCCAAGGTATGCATTTCAGTAGCATTTGGTTTCATATGTTAAAATATTGAGCAGATTTTCCTTGCTTCTGTTTGCATGTGTCATCCCCAAAACAAAGCCCAAAATAATTGTTTTATGTGAAATACATGTGTAAACTCCTTTATATGAGTCCCAATTTCCCCTGTCGGCATTAGCATCTCGAGACATATTTAGACATACCTACTTATCGTTTATCTCTCCTAGGAGGGAGAGAGGGTGGAGGAGTTCCAGTGGCCTCAGCGTAGCGAGACTCTGGCCAAGCTTCCAGCAGAGAAGCTGCCACCAAAGAAGAAGAGACTTCGCCTGGCAGAAGCAGCCCAGTCTTCTGGCGAGTCAAGCTTTGAGTCTGTGTCTCTGCCTCGCAGCCCCAGTCAAGAGAGCAACATCTCACACACGTCAAGCCTTTCTGCTTCTTTTGAGGACACGGCAAGATCAGATCCTGTCATCTGGGCATCCAGTAGCCAAAGTTCCCAGATGTTGATGGTACCATCAGCTTCCCACCAACACCACCAAAGCCAAAAGGAGATGAGGCGCTCAGCCTCCGAGCAGACCCCACCTAGCCCCCAACAAACAGAGCAGATCTCAGAGACTAGAAGTAAGTCATTTGACTATGGCTCCTTGTCTCCTCAGCAGTCTTCATCTTCCTGGAAAGAGAGGAGGAAATGTCTTCTTGTGAAGCATGCCACTCTTGGGGAACCTGAGCAGGAGGAGGGAACCAGCATGAGTCACTTGTCTAGAGCAGAAAGTCACTTGTCTAGACCAGAAAGTCCAAAGCCTGGGCCTTCCCACTCAATCCATCCACCACCCTACTCTACTGAGGCGAGCACCTACTTCAGCCCTGAGGCTGCAGGGAAAGCACTGCAGCTTCTTCCACGACAAATCTTCCCACCCTCTCAGGATGTGCTCCTTTATCACCCCAGCAGCCAACAAAGGTTTCCCCAAGGACAGCTATCACAGCTACTCCCTGTCACTACAGCTATCTCAGATGTACTGTCTACCCAAATGATCCACAGAACATTCTTACATTCACAAACAGGACCACCACCTATACAGTTACACCAAGCACAGATCCACATGGCTGAACAGTTGGGCATACCTTTTCATCGGTTTCCTGCTCTTGTTCCCCTTCAGTTCTCTTCCAGGACTAGAGCTAGTCAGGCACTGTTTTTACCGCTGCCTTCAAGACTTACCACACAAGTTCCTTCTATTTCAGCCACGGAGAACCGACACTCCATCGCTGCTGTGTCATCTGCCTTTCCACGTCAAACACTTGTAAGAATCTCCTACCACCACCCAAGGCCAGTCATTGCTACATGCCTAGCCCAGCTCACGCCGTTAGTGTCCCTTGTGGTGCCAGTGCGACTACAGACTCATATACCTACCTATGCCAGTGCCATGTACACAACTCTGTCCCAGATCCTGGCTTCTACCTGTTCACAAGGACCCATTTCTTGCACAGCTATGGTCATTATGGGACAGGTAGAGCAAAGCAAGATTCAAAGATCCTACTTGAAAGTCCCCTCCCCTGACATTAAAAGCTTTCTTCCTCTGTCTCTGCCCTCAGAGATGGCCTCAGGCTCTGGGGAAGGGTATGGCCCCCTGGGGGCTGGAGGAAGTAAGCGCATGCTTTCACCTGCAGCCAGCCTGGGGGCTGGAGGAAGTAAGCGCATGCTTTCACCTGCAGCCAGTCTGGAGCTCAGCACAGAGGCCCAGCGTCACCAAAAAAGGGTAAAAGAGGAAGGAGAAAAGGAACAAAATAAAGCAGAGGAGGATGAGGAAGAGGAGACTGTGGAACAGACATTTGGACAGGAGCAGGAAGCCACCAGGAGAAATCAAGAAGAGGGAGAGGAGAAACAGGCACAGAGGGTGGAGCTGGTGGCTGTTAAAGTGGAGTGTCAACAGGAGCAAGAACCAAGGAAACAATACAGGGAGAGGAAGGAGGAAGAGGAGGGGAAGAAGGAGTCAACAAGCCAAAAAAAGGAGGAGGTGCCAATTGTAAAGGAAGCTGTCGATAGGCAGCAAACCCCCTCATACCCCAGCCTCAACACCTCCACCTCAGTCAACTGGTGCTACCTGAACTACGTCAAACCCAACCCATCTGCCCTGACGGACCCTCGCACCTCAGTTTATTCCACCTGGAGTGTCAGTGCGCACAACCCAAACCTACCTGGTCTCAGCACCAAGATGGTCTTGTCTCTACTGTGCTCCAAACAAAAGCACAGTGCAGAAACATACACCATGGCAACTGCCCCAACCCTAGCCGAAAGCCAGTTGGTCCCTGCCAGTAGCAGCAGCCCACGTGTGTCAGAGGTAAACAGAGCCACTAAAATCACTGTCTGAATATGGTACAAATTAACTTTTTACAAGCTAAGAGTTGGATTATATTTTCAAAGATACCGCTACTGTTTACACTATATGGCAAGCTGCCCATTGCCAAAGGTTTTCTGTTTAGCTTAGCACACTTATTAATTTTGCTATCTGGACATAACTTGGAGAATGTTACTTTATAAACTGTATAAATTTATAACTTTATAAACACTGTTGTGCACAGAAATTGCAGGGAAAGAGATTTCCGTAGATCACTGTCTTTTGACAAAAATATTTATGAAAAAAGTGGTAATGATTCTGGATGTGTTGAAACATCCAGCAAAGAGCCCAAAGGCGTGTTTCTCCTGTGAAGTGTAATTGGGAGGTCACTGAAAACCTGAAAAAAATAAAAATCAGGTCAACCAATATCGAAGTTAACCTTTGGTTGACTATAAATGGACAGACCTGTGGCTACAGAGGGAACTGGGCTAGAACTATCATTTTGCAAAGAGTGACAGTTTTCAGGAGGCTAAGCTCATAAGCATATAAAAGGTGCTATTAACACCATCTCAAAACCTGTAGGCAATCTTCTGGTGACAGTAGCCCTTCAGAGCAACAGGTTATCCTTTTTATAAGGTTTTTCGCTGGTGTATCCAGCAGAGATAAAAGACTTCCTACCACCACTTTCTTTTACGTATTGCCATTATTTACAGTCTCAACAGCTACTTGAGTTGAGGGAGAATTTTGGTTAAGGTACATTGCAGTGATTGAGCAGATTGTGAGTGGCCCATGCTTGCAGAAATCTGTCTTAAAATCATGAATCAAGCTCAGTCATTATTATAATCTGCTTGATTTCCAGGGCTGTATTGTGGCTTTTTTGTTCCCCCTCTTTTGCTCCCCACATTGACCTTTGTCCGGCACTGAAACTCTTATGTTACCAAAATTTGGTGCTGCACTTTTAAATCTTCTTGCTTTATGCAGAATCTATAAAAAAGTATAACTATGACAACACGTCAAATTTTCTGGATAAAAAATGACCTTTGCTTTCCACTCCACTTTCTATTCCTCATATTTGCACTATCCAGCTGTCACATCAATACAGGCAAAAATTCCATGAATAAATCCTTTCAAAGGATGTGAGTGTTAACAATTTAATTGAAGTTGTTTTGAATCTTCCACTGTGTCTCGAGTGTAGGTACATGCCACCGCACCCAGCACCGTCACCAGAGTAAAGGATGAACAGCAGCATGAAAAGGAAGAGAAAAAGGAGATGACGGAGGAAGCACCCTCCACCTCCAAACAGAGTGAAGCCCCCCGGGTCCGCATCTTCGAAGGCGGGTAAGGTCTTTAAAGAGCAAGATAGTTAAAACTTGACTCTGTTAACTTGAAATATAACGTTAGTGAAAAATGACGGTGCCTCTTTTGCTGAGGAATGTGCAGTTCTGTCACAAACCAATGACTAAAGACGGTGAAACAGCAACCATGGAGAACTGACAAGAGTACACAGAGAATTACAGTAACAGATGGGAAGCAGTGAAACCCGCAGAGACTTCATTTGTACCTGCAGCCAGGCTTTTTTTTCCCCCTCATATTGCTGGCATGATTGCTGTGTTTAAGAAGTGTTAATTTAGAGAGGTGGCAGAGAGAGAGAGAGAGAGGGAGAGAGAGGGAGAGAGAGAAAGAGGAGGGGTTGTCTCTGGCTTCACTTTGTGAAACTCTCATTAATACCTATTTTATGGTTACATAAGCTTAGGAGGAGCAGTGTGGAAAAAAAATCTGCAAGCTCTCAGTGTCATTGCTATGATTGTCATATTTGCTTGCAGCATGTGTTTATCGCTATCCTTGTACCTATATGCGGGTATATTTACATCAATGTGATTTCCTATTGGTATTTGGATGATTGTTTCCAGTGCAGATTCTGCTTTTTCTATGCTGTGAGACAGAGGATGGAGCACAGGATAGATTAAAGGTTCTGAATGATGTACATCTCTAACAAGTATATGTGCTGATATTTAGAGGGATAACCGGGATGGTTACACTTATACTTTCTGTATTTATATGTCTGTAAGTGCATGTATGTGTGTCAAAACTTGCAGATTAAGACTTGCATGCACACAAATTGAGTCTTGAAGAGTTGTCTGGTTAATGTTAGATAAGGGACTAATTACCAGTCTGTATCACTCTGCAGCTATGCATTACACACATCTAGGGGAAAAAAATGTAACCATAAAAACAGTCCTTTAGCTTCCTCCCTTCTCTGTTTCCATCACACCAGCCTTCTGTTCATGCTGGCCGTGCCACTCTGGCAGCTTTTTTACTTTTACTTACACATCTATTATTCTCTCTTGAGTCTCTCCTTCTGTGTCCTGTCTCTCTCTGTTTTCCTGCACCCTTGACGTCCCATTGTCTTTGCCCCGTGCATGCAAATAAACACAGCAGCTCTTTCATGCACACAGTGTGGGTATGTTCTGCTTCCTACTTTAATGTCATCATTTTGAGAGGGTCCTTCAAGAAAGAGGGTTACAGATATCCCTAAAGTGTGTTGATATATACAGCTAAAGAAACATATTGAATAAGGGGAGCTTTTTGTCAATAATATATTCCTTATTGTATCTGTTTCTTCTTATCAGCAGCAAGAGTCAGTTGAATATCATCTTTAATCCCTTCCTTTCTGATTCCTTGTTTTGGATATTAATTAAACTCTGACCTTACGTTTTCTGCTCACAAATGCAGTTTGATTTCCATTCTCTACAACACTTTAACTTTGCTTATTGAATGGACATTGGCATTCCTATGAGCAAAATACAGCATCTGTTTAAATGGATTATTTAAAAAAAAGATCCTTCAAGTCAGCTGTTTTTTTCCCCCTCTTGTCCTTTTGCTTATTTAATTTATTCAATCTTTCCACCCTGTTTGAAAGCAGTATTTATCATCAGCTCTTTTGTCTGGATCAAAATGTTGCAAACTGGACCTTGATACAAGGTGCCACCTGTGCTTGTTTACATTAAGGTAGTTAAGCTTTAGAGTGTTTTTTGGAGTAGCTATTAACCTGAGCTACAACCTCAGCTAGTGCCAGCAGTGGATGTCTATGCTACAGCTGGGACATGACTGTCATTTCAGGCCCACAATATTGAAACCATTAATAATGTGTTTGACAGACGAGTAAGATGGGGATAATGTTTGATGGTTTAGTCAACTAAATTCTCCCAGTACAATCATTAGAGTCTGTCAGAAGTTAAAATAGATGGAATAAGATGAGACAGAAGATGGAAATAAATACTATTTATTTATTTGGGTAGACAAACTCTATGCTACCGGAACATAAATCATCAATCAAGTAGGGCTGTTGTCAATATCTGCCCTGATGGTCTTTGAGATACAGAACAACCAGAGGCAGATTACTGGTTGAGTTCACTGAGAGAGAGACAGCTGATATAAAGCTGTGGATTGTAAAGTGTAACTTCTGTCTTGTTTTCCTGAGATGTGCATGGATATTTTTAGCAGTGGTAAGGATAACATGCCAGTAAACAGTAGCGAGCTGGTGAATAAATTCACCATAAAGCCACTGTTGAGACTATTTTAGAGTGGTGCAACTATTTGTTATGATTTGCTGTTGTGGGTTGTGTTATGAAATGGGGAAAATTCACAGTCTGGCTTCTTGTTGATAGGGTGGACTTCCTGTAATTTATCATGGTCAGCACACAATAGTTATTTACAGTATAGGCTGGATTGTGTAGCTCTTCATTAGCAGCAAGAGCAGATGGAGTTTTCAGTGGAGGACAATTCATTCAAATATAAAATGTCTACGGTCCACTTTGTCCACAAATAGCCTTTTGGTAAACACCAAGACTGTGTGCAAACAATGTTTTTATAGACTTAGTCTAAATGTGTTGCTTGATTTTTATATATAGTGTCTATTTTAGGTTGTGGGCCACTTCCAGGCTTCCCTGCCCTCTTTTTAGCTGCTGCTGTTGTTGGCAGGTTGGACCGTTGCTTCAGAATAGTCGTATTCTCTGCGCTCAGGGTGTAGTGGTGGGAACAGTCAAGGAGCTCAGTGCTGCTGGGGTTTGGTGGGGCTTCCCTGACCCGCCTCCATAAAGAAGGCCTTGTTTCCAGTTTAGTCGTGTTTGCGTGTCTGTAAATGTGTGTGGATGAATTTTTTGGGTGCAAATGTATGAATTTGTTTGTGCTGCACACAGACCAGCGTCTTATTTTGGTAAAAGCTGCACGTGTCAATAATTCTGTGAGAATAATTGGTAACATAAAGGTGAAAGTGATGTGTGTTTTTATTGTGATAGAGCCACAGAGATTAAAGGACATTTATGACTATATTTCACAGTTCGCTAAACTGGTTTGAGCATCTTGTTAAACATATTGTTTTGCATCTCAAAGGCAGTGTCATCGGTTTTGTTTGTAGCAGAGGATAGCTGAATTAAAGCTCCTGCAAGGAACTTTTAGTTTGTGTCAACTTTGGCGCCTCCTGTGGACAAATCAGTTTTTGTTGATCTCCTTCTTAACATGCTCAAGAAGTGTCTTTTAACCAAAAAAGCAAGTATCCTGTGGACTTTTGAGGGTGTAATGTATAATTTATTGTGAATAATTTGTGTGGAAATTGTATAAACAGGGCTGTTTCATATTTTGCTCTTACTGTTCTCAGGCATACAAATTAAGACATGAAGATTGCCAATCTTGTTTCTAATGGTCTTGTTTATTTTCAGATATCATGAAAATGCATCAATATAAATTTCAGTCTATTTGATGAACATCAAAAAATTCCCCACAGAAGCTTCTTGAAACCCAGGTATACAATAGTCTGTTGAAAAAAAGCTGTAGACAGTGATCGTACATTTTATATATAGAAATTTAAAAAATACCCCAATTTTAAATGGCTCTTTGTGTTTAGTCTGAACTTTGTTTAGTTTACATATTTATTTTAAAACATTTCACAATAACTTCCGTGAACCAGTTATAGGAACAGTCACACTGCAGCTATTTATGTCCAGCATTAGCTCAGTCTGCTGGTGGCTATAAACAGCTGTGGTTGTCTGTTTTCAGCTTTGGGAAGTAGGTGTAGACTGTTGATGATTTTTATTCAATGGCTGGAGTCAACTAGTGGTAAGATTTTAGTTCACCTGATACTAAAGTATCAGTTTTAGATACACAACCCTGTATTTTTATTGGCTTAACAACAAACTAGGGCATTTTAGTTACTGTTGTATGTGTATGCTAAATTTTGATACAGATAGAAGAGCACTTGTATGTAACCATTCTGTAACAGATTGAAATAAATGATTTTCAGATTGTAAGGCTCATGCCTCTATAAAGCTGTTGGGCATTTATCATAAACAGGTGCTTTTCAACCAAAGGTACCTGCGACTTTTAGTTCCAGAGACTTCTTTTCAAGGTACTAAATGGTAAATGGTTCCAGTGGCCAATTGTTACTTGTGTTTTAACCAGGGCCTGAAGTCCCAGACTGTTTTTTGGAAATGAATTGACTTGCGCAGCTTGTAATTTAAAGTTCTGTTGAACTTGCAGTTACTACGTTTGTTTGATGGGGTTTCCTTTTACCAAAAACTGAAACCACATTATTTCAACACTCAGTACAGAGAAAGGAAAAAAAAATCACTTCAGGATGATATTCAACAATCAAATACTCTGTAAAGTTTTCTTGAGTCTGTTGAGGGAAGGAAGGTGAATGTGCAAATTGTTCACCATAGAAAGGTGGATGGGAAAATCTGTGTCTCTTGGTGGATATCGTAAAACAGATGTTGTTGCTGTAGATATTAGAAAAGTGCAGGATGCTTTGATTTCAGATTTAGTTTAGTTAAAAATTGACTTGGACTGTCAGTGAGTCTCATATTGATGCATTCCCAAACGTCCATTTTCTGGTAGATATGAAAGAAACCCTGTGATTTCTGAGATGATTTTTTTCTGGTTGAAAAATCTCCTTTTCCTCTTTCTCTCTCTGTTTTCTTTCAGGTATAAGTCAAATGAAGAGTATGTTTACGTGCGAGGTCGTGGCAGGGGAAAATACATATGTGGAGAGTGTGGTATCCGTTGTAAGAAGCCGAGCATGCTAAAAAAGCACATCCGAACACACACAGATGTCCGACCGTACGTCTGCAAACACTGCAACTTTGCCTTCAAAACCAAAGGTAAGGAGACAGCGACATGAATATTGGAACCTTCTTCTTTATTCCCAGGGGTCATGTTTTACTTCTGTTGTCCAAACTCTCGCACTTTTAATGTGATTTTCTTGTTCCTTTCTAGGGAACCTTACCAAACACATGAAGTCAAAGGCTCATGGGAAAAAATGCCAAGCGATGGGAGTGTCTGAGTCATCTCTGGACGAGCCAGAAAGTGAGGAAACAGGTATTTGGAGAGGCATCTTTCCTATCCAGTGTAGAGAAATGTTTGGTACACAGCTGGCTGAACTTCTGCCTGTGAAGAATGGTAGCTGCTCAGCACCGACAGCTTATGCAACACCATGTTCTATTCTTTTCCCCGTGGCCTTGCATAAAAAATATGAAAGAACAGAAGATAAATGAAGACAGAATTCAGGACTATTTGGCCAGCACACCTTGTTGTCAAGGATGTGTCCCTACAAAGCCCACTATTTCTTCTCTCTTCTTCTCATCACAGCTAAGGATGTGCCATTTAAAATGTCTATCTATGTACAGAGGCTGCTGAGATCATTTGTGAATAGTGCTTTTCATTGAAAGCGCGGTCTTTTCAACCTCAGTCTATTTATAAAGTGGATATGATAGGTGGGGTTAGGTGTTGTAAGAAACATACTGTATGCTGCCCTTTGTGCATGTCTAAAATTATTCAGTATGAGGATTTTTTTTCCAACTTTTTTACATTCAGCACAGAGAGTTTTGACTGAATGATGTGGATGAAAAAACTGTGAAAGGTACTTTTTATTAGTTTGCATACAACCTCCTGTAGATGCTGGTGTGTTCGACGCGGTAGTTCTTCTGCCTCAGCGTCTCGGTTTGATTGCATTTCCATGAAGAAATAATCATAAATGTTCTTCCTTGATCTGCATCACCCTGCAGCAGTTTGTTGGCTTTATTTGTGGCTATAGAGAGGCTTTTTGGTTGAGGTTTGTGTGTGGCTCCTGAGACCGCTGTGAATTGCTGTTGTGCAGTTGTTACTAAAGTTGGTAGAACTAGAGAAGCAAGCGGTTGGCAGCATTCATTTCTTGAGGGGGATGTCTAACTCTGTGTTACGGTGTGTTTGACCCTAACTTAGTTTTACGCTATAATATCCCTTTAAAGTGAGGTTATATTTTCAGTTGGGGCGCATGTATGGTTTGCTACAGCTAAGTTATAGTGGTGAAAAGTTAAGCTCCTCCACTCAAGGCCAAGCTAACTTCTACATACTGTAGGTAATAGAGTGATAGGGACCTTTTTTAAACCTGCTTAAAAAAGTGTGTCCTTGCCCTTTAGATGTGTGTGTTTAAGTGTGTGTGTTTCCCTGTATCTGCACCAACAGCAGGAAGTGATGAGCGTGTGTGTGGCTCAGAAGAACAGGAGGAACACCAGTTTTCCGACGTGGAGGAGTCAGAGGATGATGATGACAACGACGATGACGATGATGAGGAGGAGGAGGAGTCTGCATCCCATGATGACCCACCGTCTTCCTGCTCCTCAGACACCCACCCATCAACAGGAGGGCTCTCTTTGCACTCTCAACAAGGCACTCCTGAAGCCGAGCCCCTGGGTGCTGGTCTCAGCCCCTGTCAGGATCCTTCTCCTAGAGGGGTTTGGCCCAGCAGACGAGCCGCCTCTCCAGGCAGCAGGCGGGCGCTGTTTTCTCGACGGGGTTGGAAGGCATCACCAAGAGCCTTCTCACCAAGTAGTGAGAGCTGCTCTCCCAGCCGCAGCCTCTCCCCCCGGCTAGAACTGTCCTCATCTATCCACAGCCTCTCCCCCAGGACAGAGTTATCCTCACCTACCCAGCATGTCTCACCCTCCCCTGAGAAAGGATCTTCTCCCATCAGAGCCCTTTCCCCTCTGAGGCCTATTTCGCCGAGCTGCCACCGCCCATCACAAGTAAGGGCCCTCCCTTCCCCTTTGGTGTACCAGCACAGGACCCTTGGGTACATGCCTTGGGAGACCCCAGAGACAAAGGGTGGTCATGTGAAACAGGTGAGTCTTTTATATTTGCTTTTTGAAAACAAATTCAGAACATAGTCTGTATATAGAATGGACAGCGTCTGCGTCCTCACTGGGTGAAGCCACTCCGAGAACAGCACCCTCTGGTGACGGGCTGCAGTATAAGTTATAAATCCCGCCTCTGCCAGCAAAGCCTATGGTGCTGTGGACAAACTTTAGAAATTTATTACACAGAATATAATTTTTTTTCCCCCTGCTTGCGGTGTTGACATGTAGTTACTGTAAGACTGGTTTGTGCTCAAGTCCTCTTTTTTTCTGTACAGCTCCATTTTTAAAAGTTATTAGGGGTTCATGTTTTCTATGATTGACACCTGGTACAGCCCATGGGTGTACAAGGATTGCATAGCTCACCCGTGGGGAACGCCATTTGAGTCAAGCGTCATCACAGCGACTCTCAGTGACTCTCCCGCCAAATGCACACAATGCTACTGCACAGTGTTGGTTTCAGGAAATAGAGAGAAAACGCTGAATTATCGAGAGCTTTTTGGCTTCAGAGCCGTATACTGGCGGAAGGCGAAACCAAGTTGTCCAAAGTATAAACAGTCTATGATTCAGATTTAGGCAGCTTCCTGATTCATCTGCTCCTCTCTTCTGTGAGAAAAATCTTCAGGAAAGCCTGTTCCATGTAACTGTGAGGTTTTTGTGCCCTCTACAGGACAAAAGTGGAACTGAGGGACCAACATTGCCAGACTCCAGCTTGTTCCCACCTGCTTTCCGTCTCTCCACCTGCGAGGGTTATCCTGGCCTTCAAACAGCAGACACCACCTTCAGCCACCTTCCCATGCACTCCCAACAAGCCAGGGTCCCCTATCCCATGATCCCCATTGGAGGGATCCAAATAGTGCAAGCCAGACCGAGGTCCCATCCCACCACCCCTTCATCCCCAACCTCTCCCCCCATGGAGGGGCCATCATTTGCCAGGTTTGAATCATACTGGGGCGGGACCCCGAGAACTCAAGGGCTCAGGACTCCTGGAGACCCCTGGTCAGAGCACCAGGCAGCAGGAGCCAGCCAATCAGTGTGGTGCATTCACAGCACAGCGCTCACATGTCCCAAACAGGAGGTGGAGATCACAGACTCGAAGCAATATGGCAGCTCACATGGCTCCGCCCACACCCGCAGCTCTGCAACCGAGACACCTGAATGCAGCTTCAGAGACAGTCATTCAAGAGCACCCTCAAGTGTCACAGCCCCTGTAGCTTCGCCTGTCATTGGACAGCAGCCAAAAGGGGAGGAGCCCCAGTCTGGTGGCAGGGTGGAAAAAGGAGAAGCTAAAGGTGACAGAACAGACCCGAGCACTTAAAGTGTCACACCTTGATGCATCATGCATCATAGTTTGCTTTATTGGTTGCTACACTAGTCTTGTTTTTTTATTACTTTGTTTTTATACAGTTTTCAATACTATTGTTAACTTAAATGTTTGGCAATATTCAGGTTTGTTATTGAAAATGCACTTTTTCTTTGTAAAAATAATGTCTATCTATATATATTAATTATATATACACAAATATATCCCTCCTTTATCTGTATTGATACTGGCAATCGTAATGTTTGTTCAAATAATGTAAATGAAAAATGGATAAATTTGTAAATGACCAAAATCTTTAATCAAAAATAATTCCATTTTTTTTTTGTCCAGTATTACTCAAATCGTAGTTACTTGTGCCTTTTCTGTCCAGGTTTCCGTTTTGACATGTACAGTACAGAGAGAAGGCTGTGAATTTTTATACTCTTTTTTTTTTTTTTTTTTTTTTTTTCTTGAGCGTTAGTATTTGGTGTTTTGAATGTTTCTGTTCTAATGGCCATTGCTTTAAAGACAGGGTAACAGAGAACAGAGATTTTTGAAGGAGCAGCAGAAACATGTCAAAGGAATTGCACTGAAGTTCTATTTTTTATTACAGAAGATTTTAGAGTAGAGTTTATCTCTGTACAGGGAAGAGTGCTCCTTATTTATTGTTGTTCAATGAAAAGATCATTGTTACAAGATGTTTCTTTTTTTTTTTACATTTTTTAATCGAAAAAGGTTGTTTTTTTCTGTTTTTTTCATGATATTTCTGTGACTTGAAATGTTTAAAAACAGATGAGGGATGGAGTTGAGCTAATACAGGAGGTTTAAGTGCCCTGCAGATTTCACACACAGCAAAATTTCTAGTCATTGAAAAAATAAAAAAATACACCAGACTCACATGAGGTTGTGCCTTTTTTTCCATTCAGTTATACATGTTATGGTTACAGTCTTTTTCCCTTCAATAAATTATGTACTTTGGTTTGTTCACAGCAGTTAAAGCTCCTGTAAGGATTTTATAGATTGTGTCAAGTCTATGGACAAAGCCTCTTGTTTTTTCACTGATTTTGTCCTGTACGTGGGCAGGTCTTTTTTTCAACAAGAGTCTCATCCTGCTTTCTAAACACTCAGATTTATCACTCATTAATTCTGTTTGCCATGTGAAGAGTAAACAAAGGCTGCCTTAGTAACGCTGCTAGAGTTTTATTTATTTATTTATTTATTTTTACAAAGAAAATAACTTCACAGAAATTGCCTATGTGTGGATGATCTTGCTCTCTTTTGTAGATCATAAAGATACTTCAGTATTGATGTCAGGCTTCCTGTTCCCTAGTTTCCCACATCCTACTTGTAAATGATTTGTAAATGATAAATTTCCAAATCATTGGTGAGGTTAAACATGAAAAACAAAACATAGAAACCACATTAAAAAACCACATAAAATAAAAATCAAATGTCAGTTTCCCTGAAGTTGTGCCAAGCTAGAACTTTTTATGGTACTGTTCAGCTTGATCATTTGAAACCATAGCGTGAATTTTGGGGGATTTTGTGGTCTTGGCTTCTACGATTTTGAAACAATTTAAATGAACGTTTCACCTTCATTTGACAAATTAGACAAGATAATGACCACTGACCAAAGTTATGTCTATGTGGAGACTTTTGATTATTCACAGCATTTGTTGTTTGCCAATTGCTGATTTAAAAGCGCTTGCATAACAAATCTGAGCAGAAAAATATGACGAGTTTCAAAGTAACTTAAACAACTTCTTTTGAGTTAGCTTAACTTTTGCACAGGGTCTTTCATTTGTCTCTACAGAGGAGACTGTGCAGCTTTGTTGTGCTGACCCTAAAAGTGATTGTCAACCATGTTGCATTTCACCCCAGTCTGAAACCTCACATGAATATTTAGATGGGAAGAGATTTGGTAGCTGTTGTTGATACGACTTGATTTTTGCATTCACCTCACTTTTTATCTTCCATGGAAGCTTTTGATTTTATTCAAGCTGCTTTATTTGGTATTTTCTAAGAGCTTTATAACTAAATCACATAACACACTTAACTTAAAAATCATCCAAGTAATCTATTCTGTTCTTGCACAACTGTGACACTTCAGTGTTGCCACTAGATGCCCCTAACGAGTAACCGCACTATCAGAAATTGGTCAAAATATTATGTTACAATTCACTATCTGAGTACTGATGTCATCTGTATTCTTGTGTCCTTGGTTTCAATTTTCATTGGGGTCAAAGGTAAAAAGACTGCACACACCTTTCTCAAGAAAATCCATCTTATCAAACGTGATTCATTTAGATAGATACTGTAATAAATTCCTAAATGGTGATTGCCTAACTGGGTCAGCTCTGTTCTGCTACTCTGTCCATGAAACACCCATTTTTCAACTTCAAAAAGCTGAATTTGATCGTACAAAGATTAAATCCTCAATGATTCATTTTCTCACATCTGTCAAAGATAATTATTCACTCGTGAAAATCAAGGTCTCAACATCAATAGCCACATAAATGTATCCCTCCCATCCTCGGCGTGTTGTCTGTCCTCAGTTTGTTCTGGTGCACTTCGCACAACATGTCTGACAACACAGCAAGCAGTGGATTACATAAAGCTGACTCGAGGACAGCCAGCGAGTGTGTTGACAAGAAGCCAAAGGATGTCTTCTGCTGTGACTTGACATTCCTCAAAAGATGTTACAAAAAAGGCAACAGGGAGGCACTTTTATTTTTAGATACCTGTATCAAAAATAGTTCTGAGTGACTGATTTCCTTCCTTTTTCAATGTCTGCTGAACTTCTGCTGAAAACAGAGATTCAGCAGAATGAAAGGAGTGAACATGGGAGGAAAGACTGATAATTAAAAATAAACACCTGTGCCAAAGACACAAGCTGGCAAAGACTTTAGGGCTGAACTAAAAGTGACTTTTTCTCACAAGGCTTTTTCTCCAATTTGCCTTTTACACACTATCCTCGCGTCAGAGACAGGGCAGCAGGATGTGAAGATGCCTGTAGAGAAGGGCACATCTGTGCTCCTGAGGGAGCTGAACTTGTAACCTCCAGAGCAAGAATGTGTTAGAAAAATCTGTGCTATCAAGATGCTGTGTGGCAATCTCATCACTGCGTCACACATTCTTCAAATCTTTATGTGAGAGCAAAATGTTGTTCCCTCCTCACCGGAAATCTGACAGATTAAACAGACCTATACAATGTCCTGATTGTTGACTCGATTACACATAAATCTTCCTGTGAGAGTCTGGGGCCAAAAGATGTAGAAACAGGTTTCAGGGATATGTAGACAGTGTTAACAGTATACTGCAGCAAAAAGTCCATCATTGGTCCATGCTCTGTCTGGTTGCTCTCTGTTGTTTTAAATTTGACCAGGGCTTAAATTTACAGATGGTCTGTGCACTGACCACTTTGGTTGAAGTAGTACTGCACAGTCTTATCTCAGCTGTGGTTCTTGTTACTTCAGTTTAATTTGGGTAAGTCGTAGCAGGTCATAAAGGCTTCCTGAGGAATAAGACATCCGAAATAACCCCTTTGTATCTGACTTTTTGACTGCTGTACAAGCCAAACAGATCATGTTTGAGCAAAACCATAACAGATGAAGTTTTATGAGACTAAATATCAGCATGCTGTGACTGCTGAAGACACTAATGTTCCTGAATGCTTCTTGTCCAATCAAAATTTTGCTCCGAACTCTCACTACTATTAGACAAGAAACAGTCCTGACCTACAGGTGCAAAAAAAGAAAGAGGTGATCTTTTAACATTTTAATTTCATCGTTCAGTTTCTCTGATCTTAAGTTGCATTTTCTGTTTTTTCATGGGTGACTGCTGCCATTAGTCTACCTGCGGGACTCTGGCATAGCTGACCCACCCAATGGGCCCCATGTGGTGGGGGCTGTCGGAGCACTGCTGCCTGCTGGCAGGAAAGAGTGGACAGGTTTTCTGTGTGTAGCCCCCTCCTGCCATCCTGGAGGCATCAGCCCAGAAAAATGTGACCCAAGGATTTCTTTTTAGAGTTACAGTCAGTGGAGTAGTCTCACATTCACCAAATATAGACTGAATATAAAAACTATGTTGATATTCATATTTCTTACAGTTTCGAAAGCATTATTCATTTAGTGTTGTCTTGGAGTTCACCTATTAAAAAAAAAACAAAAAAAAAACCTTCAATTATGTTCAGTTATTATTTTCAGAGAGAGTTTGTTGCTCTTTTTTAAGTTGTCTTGTGCTCTCAGTTAAGTTGTGTTCACTGGTTTTTTAAATGTATATATTTTTTTCTCCAAAAGCTGCCTCACAAAGAAAAAAAAGGATCCATGTGATTAAACCAAAACTAAAATGAGCCAACCTTAAAGTTACAGGAAAACTAAAACAGATCTGCTAATAAAGGGATATTTCACCCAAAAATCACATCAGTCTTATTAAGCAAAATGCTGAATAGACCAACAGTCAGGTTTTAGGAGGTTAGAGATAACATTATCTCACAAAATTTTAACAAATGTTTGTAAAATAAAGATCAAATTGTCTGAATGAGGAGGATCCAAAACTGACTTTAATTATCTTGCTCTTTAAATGCTTTAATAGTATCCTCTGACCAAAATAAATAAATAAATCAATCATCCTTCTGACTTTCATTTACAATAAAAGGACATCTGTATGAATTTGAGTCTGATCCATTAACACCAAAAACTCTTCATATTAAAATCAGATATCCATCAGATTTGAACTCCAGTTTTTAAGGTGATCCCTCTCACCTTACTTTTGACCTTGATTCTACCTTGAGTTCCTTATTTCTGTGCCTCAAACCTCATGTAGAGCTAGACCGAACAGATTATCTCTCATTTCAAATTTTAGTATAAAACCATGACAAGAGGCACAGGTGTCGCTGAGAAGTTTAAGATATTCCTGGAAATGCCTCACAGGTTTGAACACCCTGGGGTCCTACACACTGAGGTTCAGAGGGCTGATACTGTGGGTGGAGCTTATGTGACACCACTTGAGGGAGAGGAGAGATATAAGAGAGTGACAGAGCTCACTCACCTGCAGAAAAACAGCACCAGCACATTGAAAACACAGGAGGCGCTTTAACTGTGAGGATTATAATCTCTCTGCAGACTCTCAGACATTTATTATTAACTATGTCCCCAGACGCCAGCTTGTTTCTCCTCATCACTTTCTGGGCTTCAGTACATGATGGTGAGTTGATTTTTTTTTTTTTGTAATCTCTTAAAAGATACACATAAAAATAACCTTTTAACAGGATGTGCATGACAGTACATGTACCTATGTACCTACAAAGACTGAAAAACAGCAGGAAATAGAATTTAAGAACGCACGCTTCCTTTTATTTTCTGTTCAAAGAGCTGTGAAGTGTGTGGATCACTTGCTGTTTGCATGGTGACTGGGATATCAGTAACCCTGTGCATGAGAAAATAATAGCCTTCACTGTACAGTATGTTGGTGCACATACATGTTTTGGCATGCACAGGACACATAAAAGGATTCATTTATCAAAGCTGCTAGATGTTACCTTTTTCTTTATAATGGCAGTTGTTTTTGTTGGTTTTCCATGGAAGAGTTTGACTAAAAGACGATTAAAGAAAAAGGAGATTGTTTGTGAGCCGTTTTGATTGATTTTGTTTGACTAGTTTTGAACTTGGCACAAAAAAATGAAGACATTCCTGCAGCCCTGTCCAGTAAATAAGACTGTTTGCTCACTGTTTTAAGAGAAAGTTGATGAGCTTTTTCATGTCCGCACTTGTATTTTCTAAAAAGAATAAACTGGTGATGCAACACATCCGTAAAAAACAGTCTGAGACAAACAGTATGGAGCCTGGCTGAAGAGTGTGTCTTTGTCTCACCCCAGGTTTTGGTCTTCCGGTGATGAAACAGCAGGATGTGGAGACCAGTGAAAACGTCCCAACACAGAGGGTGAGGACAAAACGCTGTGCCTGCAGCAGCCAGATGGACTCAGAGTGCCACTACTTCTGCCACCTGGACATCATCTGGATCAACACACCAAGGTGAGCTGGAGGACACACTAAACAAGATTTAACTTACATAGCATGCACACTTCTACAGTCACTCTTAGGATCTTCAACATGATCTCTACAAATAGAGCACAGTTTGTGCACTTCCAGCCCAGTATCCATGGATTAAAGATATGCTACCTTAATCATTTTATGATTTCATTATCATGATATGATTACATTACAGCAAGGAGCAAAGTCTGCAGATTGCTTCTATCATTTGCATGTCTCCTCTCTGCAGCAAGACAACAGTTTATGGTCTTGGAAACTCTCTGTCCCGGCGCAGGAGGTCCACAAGTCGCTGCACATGTGCGAACCCCGGTGATCAAACCTGCACCAACTTCTGCAATCCCAGGTAAGTCTGAGTCCTGTGCAGCTCTTTAGCATCACCCAGTGAGATCCTAGTCAACTTAATTTGTAAAGGAAGGTTTCATTTCCCTTTGTGGGAGAGAAGGAGTGGTGCAGAGGGAGGGAACTCCCCCTGTCAATGCAGTGCTATAAATAACCTGACTGAGTTCAATAACTCCTGTTAGTCGCGGGTGTGATCAAAACAAAACAGCTGAGGCCTGAGGGAGTATATTATCTCAGGCTCGTGCTTGAAGCTTGTCTTTCAGTGGCCCTGAGGACAGGGGAGTGAAATGAAAGCAATTAAAAGTGATGTAAAGAATTCATGTTTCCTGGAAAAACCAAACAAATCATGTAAGCACCTGGAAACAGCAGAGGCAGCATGAGGTGTCATGTAAGGTCAGCCAGGCCTCCTGTTTACGGTGGCTGGTGGCATAAAAGCTTAAGTAAACCTGTAAAGATAAGAGTTTTCTAGGTTACAGAGAGTGTAAAAAACATGAATGTTTTGCTGTTCTTATTCAAGAGAGCAACATCTATAAAGTCATTTCCGTGACGAAGTCATTTATGTCAAGGGTGCTGTTCCTATGAAATGACTTGGCTGTTTTCTTTTGTGCAGCTCTGAAAGCATCTTATCAAAAAGATCCACGGAAAAACACCAGCTTGACATACTCAGCATCCTAAGGTGAGCTTTGAATGGAGGGAAAATATATTCTAGCAAGTCCATTGGCATTTTGAGCATGTTCATAATCATGTGATCGATTTTTTCTCTCTCTCTCTCTCTCTCTTTTTTAGAGCATCAGCCATCAGATCCAAGCAAGTTCTGGATCCACCTGATTCAGACAGACTCTCTGAGGCTCAGAGGAAGAACACCCGCTAAACATGTGGCTGTTAAGGCAACAAAAGAGGGAAGAGGAGAGCAGCGAGCACCTGAACAAATGACCCTCCTTTGATCGAGAGAGGGGAAACAAAGGGCTGCTGAAAGATCCGACTCAGGAAGGCTGATGTGCCGCACAAAGACAAGGGTGGAAAATGTGCTAGATATGCAAACAGAAAGAGACGTGGACATTCAGCACTGAGAGAGGAGCCACTATCATGACTAGTGACATGTCTTACGCTGATCTGTAAAAGCCAGAGCAGCTGTGACTCTTGACTGTCCGGCACTGACATAAACAGATGTAAGAGAGGAAAAGAAACATGCATACTGTACATACATGTGCAGGAATGCCTCACATATACGACATGTTTTCACTAATCTTTTGAGACAAGCCATAAATCTTGTCAGCAATTTTTTTTTTTTTTTTTTTTTTTTTTTAATGGCATGAGAGATTGAATTCTCGGTCATGTAAAAACTCTTAACATGAGACTTTATTAAAACAATATATTAAAAATGCTCAATTTACTTTTTTGTTTCATTTTTCCTTTAGTATGTCAAAAGTTTTGAAATGTAAAACACAAATCAAGACCCAAAATAAAAGAGAAGTTACCCTTATTTCATTTCTTTCTCGTCTCTGCTTGCTTCCGCTGTGTAAATAGAGTTATAAAAGCAACAGGTGAAGAATAATTTGTTGGAAAAGCGGCATGTGTGATTCAATTGTTTGACAGGCAAACACATTTCAGAGTTGAAAAGGAGGCCTGAGATGGATGAATGGTCCAGGAATTCACGGCTCACATTAATAAGTTCACCTGCTATTCAAAGGCTGCAAGGCGGCTGTTATCATAAGGATCTGTGGAAAGAATGCAGCGTTTTGTAACTTAGCTGAGGGGGTGAGAGAGAGGTACAAAATGCTCTGTCACCCCGTGTTCCTCTCCGCTTGTGCTGAACATACTGTCCACGGACACCTGAGTATGCAGGGAGACAATAGAGGGATAGAGCCAGAGACAATGATGCAGCTGTCTCCCTGTGCATAAACTGATAGACAACTGACTTGTTTTGAAGACCAATTAGGTTTGTGTTTATGTGGTGCTATAATTTCAGATGTAGGTCTCATTTCATTCCTGTCATACTTCTTCTCCAGCTTTTCCTCGAGAGACACCCTGCAGCCATCTTTCCAAGACAGGCCTGAGCAAATCAGCAGCCTGGTTTCAAACAAGCTACCAGTTACCACAGCTGTGTTATGATGGATTCATCAAGCCCACTTATCCACTCCTCATTCTCTGTCTTTAGACAAGGGTGTGTGCTGAATGAACCAATGCCCATCACTGCTGCCTGTCATGTAATTTTAGTACTGGCACTTGAAAATCTTTTCTTTGTTTCCAGGATCACAACATGTTGTCAAAATGCTGACACAGTCAAATGTGTTACTGATGTAACAACCCCACCTGTTTTTTATTGTCTGTCTTGTGAAGCTTGAAGTTCAGACAACTTGATGCTATCATGTTGGTTTTAAGCCAAAAGTGATCATAATTGGACAAGAGGGTGGTGCAGGAAACACGGCTGTTAAACTTTTGAAACTCACTGTTTTTCTGACCAGAGTAGTTGGTTTAATAGGGTATAAAATATAGGTAACTAGCCACACATCTCTCCATGTCTCTATTTAAAAGAATAATGGGTGCACAACTCTAACCAACTACAATGTGACGACTAACAAATAAATGTATGAAAACCACTGACTGAGCCAACAAGGCGGTTATTCTTGCTCATTTAGTTCAATACACAGCTACAGTATCTTTGTCTGGAGAAAAAAGACAAGAATGAAAAAAAAGTCCAGAATAAGTTGTGTTGACATCTATGATATCCACCTGTTTTATTTTTTTAATACTTTTATTTATTCCACAATGAGTCAGAAGATTCATCTTAAAAAACAACAATACATAAGTGATTTTTTTTTTCCGCCCCGCCCCTCCAGTCACCCCCCCCAAAAAAAAGAAAAAAATTCTCAACAAATACATACCAGAAAAAAAAACAAACAAAAAAAAAACAAAAACAAAGAGGTGAACTGCGCAAAAAGTAAATAATGATGATAATGTGTAACCACCTGTTTTATTTACATAAAACTTAAAGTCTATAAAAAAATTTAGTTAAAGCTTGAGTTACGGTACAGTGACCAGTGAAATAACCAGCACAGACCAAAATACATCAGCTTCAAACTGTAAACATGTTTGATACCGCTGTGCAGTTGAACATTTTAAAATGGGGTCCAATAAGCATTGACTACAGTGGCCACTTTGCGTCGCTTTTGCATTGGCTTCGTTTCTCTACCATATACAGTTGTGGCTTGAAGTTGCCTGGCTTCAGACCTCACTCTGAACCAAAATTTTTTAATTCTTTTTTCTTCTTCTTTTTTTTTGTTTTATGTGGAATCTGTTTAAGTTTGCTTTGGGATTACTGTCATAATTGCCACATATTTCAAACAATAAACCATTATTTAATCCCTAAAGTTATTATTTCCATTTTTCGCAAAACTCTTCGTGTATTACGCCAAGGGAAAAAAAATGCAACTCATGCTGGTCCATAAAAGGGCGACAGGAAGAAGACACAAGCCATTCTCAGGTCAACCACAGGGTATCACATGTGGTCAAATGGGTTGGAAATATGATGACTCATTTAAACAAAAGGGTCCAAGAGACTGTAAAGAAATAAACATCAAATGAAAACTCAGAAATGCTAATTAATGATTAACTCATGTGAGGTAATGAGAAAACCTTTTCTCTGTGTCAGCAGGGTTTTTGAAAACGAAGAGCTGCTTTAGAGACAAACTCTGTCCATGGTGCTGGAACGACAGGGACTCTTGATAACAACACCACAGCTGCAAGCACCGGTACAAACCACTGGTTTACAACAAAGCATACATGTAATTTATTGATGACCAACCAGGAGACTTGAACAGAACAACGTCAGAAGATGAAGAAAAACTTCCTTTTATCAGAGGAAGAAAATCCCCTTTGATAAAGGTGATTCATCTTTACTGCTGAGTATCGTAATTCCATCTTTGAACTGTTGTACAGCCGACTTCACGGGGTTGTCCCTATGATCTAACTTTAGAACCTACATCCTCTTGGTCGACCTGTTTTCTCCTTCCCTTTTTGTTTTTGTTACTTTCTTTGAAATCCTGTCAGAATGGACCTCTTATGT
Organism: Xyrichtys novacula; assembly: GCA_962446985.1. NCBI lineage: Eukaryota > Metazoa > Chordata > Actinopteri > Labriformes > Labridae > Xyrichtys > Xyrichtys novacula. The sequence continues at coordinate 7,572,190 of OY660871.1, read as the reverse complement.
TGCCCAACATGAAGTTGTGATTTCTTGCTCCTGGAGATACCAAAGTAATTGTACTAAAAAACTAAACAAACACTGATCAGAAAAAAAAGGCTTTGGTTAGTTCTGACTTTGAAATTATTGACAAGATAAAAACATGAAACCAAACTGACATATGAACCAGGAAGTACGCAGTGATAAAAAGGCACACTTAAACGCCCCTGCAGTGAAACTCGCTGTGGACTGTGTCCTATAGCTCGACAGAAAATGCAATCATTGCATTGTATAAGTAAAACATCAATATCTCAACAACAAATAGTCCCGCAGGTGCATGCTGCTGCATTGGTTTGACATGGTCTTGTCTGGTTTCGCAGCATGTACTTTTTTATGTACATATAGTATAACCTTCCCAAAATCAGTCCTGGTACTGAGCTGTTGCAAATTGACTGAGACAGTAGATGGATGTTCCTCCACATGTTATTTTAGTATCAATCAAATGTTGGAAATGAGTTGCTGGCATCTAATTTAAAATGAGCATTGATGCATTTTTCATCACTCAGTGAATTTTGACAGATTTTTATGTCTTTGAACTGTTTTCAGTCAAATATGGGGCTAAAAACATGTTCTTACTTTTTACTCTGCATCATAACTTTTCAGTACATGGGATTTGATTTGAAGGCTTAATTAATTTGCTCTGGATTTTTTTTATCATCAATTTTTTCTATTGAGATGCCTAAAAAGCTTTTAAAAGTGTTCATTTCTTCAAGATGGTATTTCATGGCTGTAAATCGGATGTCATTCAGATAAGTAGGTTTGGGAGGAATCATTTGGGTCATTTTGGAAAACATTAACTGCAAACTTCATAAAAATATGAGACGTTGGCTAACATGCCATTTTCTCAACCATGATCTTTTTTTAAATCTAAATGTCTAAATAAACAATTCCAAAGCATATATTGTGATTGCTAAATCATAACTTCCACTTAACTTCCACTTAATGTTTCTTAACCCCAAACTATTCAGCTTCAAAATGTAATAATCAAAGACTTGGATGACTTTATTATTTAATGTGAGAGGCTTGTGTTTTTATGCCCTGCACATGAGGAAACATTCAGTTATCACTGACTTAAATGTGCTACACTCCTGGGAAAAAGTCATCCTCTTCAGGTACAGGTGAGAAAAAATACTTTGTTGAGTTTGACTGAAGGCTCTTTACTTCCAGGTATTTTAGTTCATGTTGACAGTGTGACATTTCATCTTGCGACACTCCAAATAGAAGTTACATAACAGATACAGATGTATACATTGGTGCCTGAAGTGCATGGGACTTTTTTGGTAGAGCACTGCTAATCCAAAAATATAATCCCTGCATGTATACTTTTTCACTGTGGGGAAGTCACCATGGTCCACTTGGCACCACTGACCCAAATTTTCAGCAGTGTGGGGCTGTTTTCTTATGCCTAATCTCACAGCTGAACTGATGGCACTGAATCCTCTGTATGATTCCTATACAGTACCAGCTCTGTCTGGACCCTGTTGTAAATGTAGTGTCAAATAATCACACCACATCAGAACCTGCACTGATTTAACACACTCAGTAAACATTCCTTACATTCTTTGGAGAGCTGTGATTTGAGGGACTGAAAAGGGCTTGCGTGTGTGTGTGTGTGTGTGTGTGTGTGTGTGTGTGTGTGTGTGTGTGTGTGTGTGTGTGTGTGTGTGTGTGTGTCTTGCAAAGTGTGTGTCTTGCAAACTGGCATTGGTAACAGAATGTTCCTACTCTTGTTATTGACTTACCTACATATTATTCAGGTTTGAGATGAGTTATCCGAGTAAAAAAGTTCAGCGATAAATCATTATAATGGCGTTTTAAAGTTTCTAAAAAGTCTTCATCATAAATCAAAGCATGCAAGTGCTTAAGCACTTCTGACTGTTACTCTAAAAAAGGAGTATGTTTTTAGGAAGTTTCTGCAAAGCTTCACTATTGCCTCAAAGACCTAGAAATTCTGAAGTTAGTCTGAGACATAGATCTGCTCTTTAGCTCCTGTAGGTGTTAACAGCTAGAATTACAACAAACTAAAATTTATATTTTTTTCCTTTTTATGGCCCGTAAAAGTATGACAGACCAAAAGCAATAAAACTATTGACTATTTTATTGGCTATTTTGATATGAGGTTGCCAACAGGGATTGCCAAAACTGACACAAATCAAAGGTTCTTTGCAGCAAGTTTAAGCTGGTGGTTCAATATCTCATATTTGTTTCTTAAGCATGGACTCCTCTGTACAATGTGCAGTGTTTTCCTAAAAGGCTTGAACTGTCATACAAAGACAAGCCCATCCCACAGTCAAAAACATAAACTAAGTCTTACAGGGGAACATTGTACCCTCTACTGTACATTGCAGTGATTCTTTACCACCAGGGCAAAGGATCAGATTTCCTTCAACAGGCCAAGACAGCTGCCTGTCCTGTTTTTGTCAACATCCAGAGAACTGAACCCCTACAGGAACAATCCATACTGTGCAGCTCTGTGTGTTACCTCAGTATTTGCAGCCTTGGCAGGAAAGGAGTGACTAGGCAAAGGGCAAAGTGTAAAGGCTTGCTCTGATGGAGGAAATAATATAAATTCTGACAGTGAGGGACTATCCCTACAGTCAGTCCTTTGACAAAGTGCCAGGGAAAGACTTAAATTAGGTTCATGTTGTCAGCAGCTGTTTGAAAGAAAGAGCTTTATTTCTTTATTGTTGATCAGTTAATTATATATTAATCACTGATGGAACATAAACGTGTCATAAAAGACAAAAATAGGCCCAAGGAAGAACAGCCACAACATCCGATGCACATGTGAGCTCTCATGTGATCCAAAGCTCTGCCCTAAACCACTTCCACAAATGTATCAGTATTCAGCTTGAAGGACATTTTAAGATATATTTCACATTCTTTTGATCTTGTTCTTTTTCATCAACTTATCATCAGCTGTGGAAAACAATTTCATATCATAAATGTTGTTCTGCTTCATTCATCATAAAACTGAAAACAAAAACAAACAGATGATAAAATCTGCCTCTCAAGATAAATGGAGATTAACAGTTTCTCACTTAGTGCCAATGTCTTATCAGAGTCTCGTTTTTATCTCAAACACTGAGGAAACTAAGATAAGTGATGGAGTTAACATTTGAACATGGGTGACTCTTGATATGAAGCACAAATGTATTGTTCATTCAAGCAGTTCAATTTTGTCACAGAAATGCTTGAAATGGAAACAAAAAAAATCTTTGTTAGTTACAACCTCTGGAAAAAAAACATTCCCACTCAAACTGACAACCAGAAGGGACTGTATGATCTGCCGACATCCCATGGCTGAGGCTTGTTCTTACTTTAAATGACCAGCAGATGGCCTCTAGCTACCATTAACACAGACTAGGAAATACCTTTAACAATGCACATGAACTTAGTGCTGATATCCCTCCAACAAAATCCACAACTTTCAGGTCGTTTGAGTAAAACATGAACGATTTACATCATCAATGCATCACATGATTCTCTAATTCACCTGAGACATGGATGTTAGATGCGATCACTAATGTCAAAAGTTAATGGAATAATAACTGGTTGTTTAGTTTGATTTTATTCTCTATGTACTTTATTACCACCTACAGATTGATGACTTTTACAAAACAGTACACAAACAACGATTTCAAAACTTTGGATTCTTGGGTGATAGACTTTAGTGTGAATACATTAACACTGAGATGTTACCTCAGCTACCTCATGCTTGTTGGATGATTGTCGGGTTGAGTTCAGGTACAGCAGAAGTTTGTATTGTATTCATTTTTTCAACACTCAAATGGATGTCTTTAAGATAAGTCAGCCTACGTACTCAAAGAACTGCAAGAAAACATGTAATAATGTAATACTCAACTCATAATGTCATAAATTGTTACATTATTACATTATGTGCAGTTATTACGTTATGCCCTCATGATTTTATTAAATCATATGCTGATTATTACATTATGAACTTTTATAACAATTTGATCTACTACAGGCCCTAAAACTGCTCCTTTAATAAAGAAAAACAACAACAAGAAAGAGGGAATTACACATGCAGCAGTTGAATTGTTGTGTTTAATTTCACTCAGTAAAAGCACATATAAATATGCATTTAAAGGTTTGATTCTTTACCTTGATTTCTTTTTTTTCAGAAATGGCTGTTTGTAATATAATGTAGATAAAGTTGGACTATTTCTTGGATTATGCTCAGCTCATTATACCCTAACTGTTAAAGGTGAAACCTACTCAGACATTTTATGAATTTGTGTGAAATGAAATGATTCAACACTTGCATTAAAAAAAAAACTCAAAATAAATGAGATGACTACTTTCAATCAAGTAATCCCTGTCAAATTGAAGATATTATGGATAAGTAAAGCAGACTACTATTTTAATTTATATATAACCTGAAGGAATATAACCATAACCACAAAGAACAACTAAAGCCCAATGGGTAACACTTTAACAGTTTGGTTTGTTTGAAACACTATCCAATAAGTTTCACGTTGGATGTCACGTAGAAAGAGAAATTTCATGAAGCCTGGCACAAGAGTTGAATAAGGACGTATTTTTTATGGCTTTGCGTTACAGTTTAAATTGGTCTGTATGTAGCTAGGCGTAGGCTATAACGCTGACCCATGTTTGATATAAATGAAGAGGTTGATGTCAGCAGGCTCTCCTTCAAGCCCCAAAACTGGAGAAATGATTATTCACACTGTGGAAAGGCCGGGAGCCTCCAGTTTGTAGTGTTGCATTGGGAGGCTCGATAACATAACGGAATGCTTCTCCGACCCCCTTCTCACCTCATATCAATGCGGCGCAATGCAGGCCGGGAAATGAAGTCTTCGCGAAACAAAGAATAGCCGTGCTCGCTACGCCCACCGAGCATCTGCAGTTTCCATTGAGAACTACCGGTACCGAGATGCCCAGCTCGGGATGGTTTCCGGTAAATGTGTAAAATGTTTGGACCGAGTGCTTGAAGAGGGGGAAAGTGTGAGGTGAGGAAATGACCGGGCTGCTGTATTTACACCGATTTCAGTGCGGGAGGCGCAGGAGGGTGAGTCCGGAGAGAGTCCCTGTGATGCCGGGGTCCTCGGAGAACAAATCAGCCAGAGTTGGAAGAGCGGATTTTAGCGTAGACAATAACCGAAGTTGCGCTCAAACTTAGCCCCTTCAAAACACGCCGGTATCACGAGCAGACTGCACGACTGGACTGCACCATTGCGTTAAAATTGCACCGTTTCGTCCAATTCTGTTTGCCGTGGGATGCAAGTATTTTCGTTGCATTTCCACTTGAAATCTCTGCCACAGTTTCGCCACCTGCAACTCCATTTTCCATTGCACAGCCGTCCATGCACAACAAAGGATGGTGGGATGTAGATAGTGTGAGTCGATTGTTGGAGTGGGATGTCTCTGTCAGTGGGATGCAGCGAAAAGGTCCGTATGGCGTTTTTTCCATTACGTTGCGTCACGCAGTGGAAAAATACATTTGTAGGGTTTAAATAACGATGATGTTACCATGACCAAAAAGAAGGATGCTACATGAATCTCTGAACTGATACGTTTATTTAACGGTGGTAAAACTGGTGCTTAATTTTAAAGGTGTTTTTATTTTACAGTTCATTAACGATGGAAAGCCACCATTTACAAAGTAATAATTGGTTAATGTAATGAAGAAGATTGTGACGAATCTTCGTGTGGGCATATGCGTGTAAAGCGACACTTGAAATTAAACCCTTTATAAAATTAACTTTCAAAAATGTACCTTATTTGTCTTAATATGTATAAACGTCGCATGATGCGTTAATAATTTTTGCTTTTATTGTGAAATATACTGCCGGAAACCATCGTAACCGTTACGGCTAGTTTGACGTCTTCACTCATTAGCATCTTGACTGTACTGGCGCGAGATCCGCTCGCGGTGAAGGGACGCAGGTCGGTGTCGAAATCCTACACTCACGGCTCCGTTTTATCCTTCTGCCGGGACCAGCTGCTCCTCTTAATTTGATGTTTTTTCACACGATAGACTGAGTCAACTTCTCAGGTAATTTAAATTGTGTCTCAGGATGCAAAACTGTTAATTAATAGTAACGATAATCTCGACGATACAATTAAAAATCAGCGCTCCATTTAGATCTAATTAGGACATGACTGAACGGGCGAAGATGGAAGACGTGATACACTGGCCTGTTTATCTCCATGGTGACACCGCGCGTGCATGGCCATGATGTTAAGGTGTTATATAGGTGGTGAAAGCAAACCAGATTCACATGTTTTACTCACTGGTTGTGATATTGAAATGAAGAGTGAGTTTTCCCTTCAAGGGCATAATCAGATACGAATGTTCTTTAAAGCACTGTATCATCTCAAGAGTGAGAGCGCTTTAATTCATCTTTGCAAGAAAACTAACTGGTGGGAGCTCTGTTTGTTCTCAAAACGCATGAAACTTGTGTTTATAAGGTCAGAGTTATTACACAACTCCTTCTTTTGTGTTCATCTCAACAACTTGTAACATTATATGTCAAAATATTCAGCATGAAACCTCAAAAATAATTGTAAAGCTTGGTCTGGTCAAGTGTCTCCTCTCCATCTTGAACATCTACTCCTAAAGTGTCACCTCGGTTTTCTTTTGTATTAACAAAACAATGTGTATTAGCTCCAGAAGTTAATATGGTCATTCAAAGGAAAAAAAAGCTGGCTCATGTTTTGTGTTGTAGCTCTTTCCACTTCCCACTGGAAGTGCACCCCCCACCCACCCACCCACTTTAATAGACCATTAAGAGGCAACCAGGATGGTTAAGCTGTCAGCTGGGCCTGATTGATTCGGTTAGACCACAGATGAGACCGATCTGTGCTCAAGATTCCTCTGGAGCTCTGGGCTGAAAGTCTCCCCTCCCAGCCCCAGGCAAGAGAGCATTGGTGGATGTCCCTGAGTTCAGGCAGGGGATGCTGAGTGCAAAGAGAGAAGAGATATCACAAACAGTAACCCTGGTTGTTGTGAAGATGCAACGTGGTGAGTTATGGCACATTCCTTTCAGGTGCAGTCCTCAACCAGGTGGTGGGACACTGACGGAGAAAAGTTTAGCAAAGGCGAGGAGTGTTTTGGACTTCTTGTAAAAAAAAAAAAATAGGCCACTGGTCCCTGCGGTAAGCTACGCTTTTCTGGGGCAGGCTCTGTGATGACGCCTACCTGGCCCGGTTTGGGAACAGACACCATGGTCCATCCTTTTTGGAGATGGGTGCAGAAACTGTCCTGTTCGGATACACTCTACTGAGAGGACCAAACTGAGATACCTTGGGTCTGACTCTTCTTTCTGAACAGTTGGCAGTCTTTTCAGTTGACTTTTTCTGGAGCAAAACTGTAAGTACGCTTCAGCTAACACCCCCACCCCCCTCCCGACTCAGGACCTCCTGCTTAGATCTGTTAAATCAGTTATTCAGTAAGTACTTATTAGAAAGTCTGTTTTCTTCTGTGTTGGCGATTTCTTTTCTCTCTCTAATTTGGCTTCTTTTTGTTCCCAAAACCCAAGTGAGAAGTGCAATGCTATTTAAAGATGGCATCACTCAGCCAGCTGCGGCTGTTTCTGCTCCCATCGTAATTGAATCAGCACTAGTAGAGTGCGCCAGCGTGAGAGCGTCTGTGCTCCACACAAGATTATACAGTGGAGTCTAGGCATTCAGTAACTTCCACTTTCTCATACCTGATTGGTGGCTCCTATTCTTGGTGAATGTGTTAGTGGGACGGAAGTGGGAAGTGGACCGCGTCCCTGCTTGTATCCAAGGAGTGGATGTGGGTTTGTAATGGGCAGTTTTAAACAAGGTGATTCATCCTGAAGATATAGAGTTTCAGACAAGACTACGGCACAAAGAGTGATAGATGAGGTGGGCATGCAACTTTTTGACTCATCCGGTCAGAAAGATAAATCTTCAGTTGATTATCTGTGCCTCTAGTTTCTTTCGAGTGTCATGTCCCTTTTATCTGTTTGTACAACATCGTGAGGCAACTTCAACAGCTGTCAGAAGCTATAGAGAAAATGTCCGTCACAACAATAAGTTTTTGACAGACCCATTACCTTTGAAATGACATGTCCCGTATGGCAGGGAGAGGGTTAAGAACTCAAAAGGGAACTAGGCCATCAACATCCTTTTTTTATGGGCACATTCAGAGACTGGGAGTGTGTGAGTGTGACTGAAAAAGCAACATTTGAAGGTGGAATGTATCGTCTAAGGCCTGTGGATCATTTGTGCTGTGCTTAACATGCAGTTTATTCAAGTGCACACACAACATATAAGGCTGTGGTGTTGGAAAAATTCTCTGTTTGTAGCTCTACCCCTCCACTGTCTCAAATCCGCGCTCACTTTCAGACACCAAAGATATTTTCTCCTTCCCAGGATAGAGAGAAACGCTCACCACTCAGCTCGATTATTTTGAGTCATCTAGCCAAGGCTGTGGCGCTGGGCGGGAGTGTAAAAAAATTCATCGCCAACCGCGGATACATCTGCCTCCTCTCAGCAGTGTGAGGGTTCTCCTCCACTTTGTTTGTGTGACTCCCAAAACTGTAATAGTAAAAGCCCACTCCAGGTGGTTGAAGGCAAAATGAATGGCCTGTTCGTTGTACATCTGAATGCTCTAACTCAGGCTTCTTCTTTTCATAGGGAAGTTTAACCTAGCCTGTAAATTTTACCGGGAAGAGGAACAAAAAAGGCCAAAATACAGAATTGAATTCTAACTGTATCTGATTTGTTTACCACAACACTTAGGTACACCTTGTGCCCTGACCGTTGTACGAACTAAGCTTCACGGAAGAACACAGATTGGTAACCTTTTATCAAGAGCCAGACAAAACATGTTCGCTAAGCTGATATGAATGAGTCAACATAGGTCCAACACAGGTATTCCTCATTAAATTTTGGTAAAGGTTGGTTATCTACCACAGCAACCTCTGTCCTAAAGCCAAACTTTAATCCTCACTGGCCACCTGGTCTAACAGTTAGAGCCGCTCGATCATGTCAAAAATTGAAATCATGATAAATTTTATTTGATCCTGTAAGTGGAAAAAAATATTCTTTCCTTGTTTACGAAGGAACTGTCTGTCTAACTGGACAATATTAATTTTAAAAAGCAAATGCTCTATGACAGTGTTTAAAGGGTCCATGCATCAATTCTTAACTTCACTAAGAGTTTTGACTTCATTTTGATGATGAGGATGCTCTCCAAACTATTCAGCCTTTTCAAACCTGCGTCTTTATAACATCACCAATTAGGTTATGTTTTATCGTTATATGGAGGGCGCTTGTTCATACTCATGATCTCTACAGCCACTCTGCCGTCATGCGTACGCTGTTCCTTAGCTTTTACGGACACACACACACACACACACACACACACACACACACACACACACACACACACACACACACACACACACACACACACACACAGACGCATATGCAGACTTCTGCCTCCTCTCACTCCTCCCTGCTCTCCTCTCTCCGTCTGTGGCTGCAGGATAGTTTGTACTGCTGCGGCGGGTGGCTGTCTGACATAAGTCGGGTCCTGCTCAAGGTTCCTGCCCGCTAAAGTGAAGTTTTTCCTCGCCACAGTCACTCGTGTTGGATGGGATGGGTCAAATCTTTCCCATTTTAAGGTTCGGTCTTTGTAAAACATCAAACAATGAACGTAGTCTACACCTGCTCTTTTGGAAAGCATCTCGGGTACAGACTGTTATGATTTGGCAATATATAAACAAAAATTAATACATGATTGGTTGATTACCTCCGCCAAGGAGGTTATGTTTTCGGTAGCGTTGGTTGGTTTGTCTGTTAGCAACTTTATGGAGAAAGTAACAGACGGATTGACCTGAAATTTTCACCAGAGGTGCGCCTCAGCCCCAGGAGGATCCCATTAAATTTTGGTGGTGATCCGGACAAAATTCTGGATACTGTGATCCAGAACACACAAAAATAAGGGTGTCGTTGGAATTTTCAATGCTGAAAGATAACCAATGGGTGGCACAGTGGTGTAGTGGTTAGCACTGTCGCCTCACAACCAGAAGGTCCTGGGTTTGAATCCTGGTCAAGGCATTTCTTGTTTAAGGGGGGACATGAGCTGCTTGGCGGAGGTCTGCGCTCTCCGAGTGCTTTTCTAGTTGTAGTATACAATACGTTGAAGATACAGAATCAAATCGGTCACTTCCTCATGCTCTCAAACTGAACTCAGTTGGACCTTCAGTAAGGTTACTCACTCATGAAATTCATCTGGAGCATTTGTGAGAAATTGAATGCATTTTTTTGGTCTGGTTTAAAGTTGAAGTTTGGGTTGTATGCAATTCAACCTCAGTAATCACAAAAGCCAGATTTTTTCTCTCCTATCATTTGCATTTTGGTTTTGTGTGCAAGTCGGCTGTCTGGACAAAGCCTTTGCAATTGGCCCTAAAGATGTGGTTTTCATAGTTCTTGGGCTGTTTTCTCTGCAGCTGAGGAATAACAGAACAATCAAATCTTCACATTGAGGTTGGAATTATCATCAAATATTTTGCAAGTTTGCTTGAAGACATATCATTTGTGAAATTATTAATCACTCATTACAAGCATTTTCCTACAACAAATAATAGATCACTGTTATTTCTCTTAAGTCCCTCAAATTAATAATCCATAACCGTTTTTACTGTGTTTGCTGTGTGAGATTAACTAACTTTAGGCAAAGAAAAAAAGTCATTACTAAATTGTTCTCCTCATGTACTTGGTGGGATCATAGAGAGGTTGTAAAGTGGTTCACCTGGCCCAGAAGAGTGTTTAATTACATGACTGAAGTGTTGCTATGAGAGCATTTCAACTCTTTACTCGTGAGTCGCTTGAACACTGCCCATTTGGAACAAAAGGTCTGACTGTATGCCAGGGAACTGTTCTCCCACAAAACTTCAACAGCATTGTAGACACCACAAGCTTATTCACACCTCAGTTGTCAAAGTTTGGGCATCACTGCCTGATTTTAGATGGCCAAAGCAGTGTTCCAATCAAGTCCATGAGGTTCAAGTTTTAGCAGACTGAGTGTTCAAAGATGTCCTTTCACATTTCTCTTTTTTTCTGTGGGCGTTAAACTTTGTTTCCTGTGTCTGTTTATCCACTCTTGCATAAATACATCTCTTTGGTCTATCTTTTATACTTAACAACACCAATAAAAAGAAGAAGCAAACATTTTTGTTCTCGAGGTTAATGTTGACCATCTGGATGCTTAAGGCTCCTTATATTAGATATAAGGTTATGAGCTCTCAGGCCTATTCTGGTCAACAAATTTTTGTACTGATGAAACATGCATCATCACTGCTGTACTGTACTTTCTTTTCATGACTAATTCTGATGTAATCCTTTATGTTTTTTTAATTAGAGGGCTTAAGATGGGTGAAGCGGCCGCCTTTTTCATGCTGGAGACCTGAAATCTACTGCTCTGCTGCTGCTTGGGACCTCTACCACCTCCACCCCACCCATGACTTTCTACAGTGTATGTCTCTACTTTTTCATATTCACACGTATTTACTATTAACCATGCCATTTATCAAGATTAACGTGTCAACTTTAAATTCAAACAGGATTTCGAATTAGATGCTAATTTGCTGTAAAATTTGAAGTGGGAAATGTTAAGTAAAGACTAGACGATCCAATATTGATATATTGGTCCAAAATCAGCAAAAAAAAACAAGTATCGGCTTATCTCGGCCTGCATCTAAAATCTCCAATACCAGCACTCCGATACATGCAGTCCAGGGTTTCCCCTACATGCTATTGATCGTGGCGCACTGCTAAATGAAAGCGGCCTTAAAATGAGGTGTTTTCTTACATGGCTCTACCTTGAACCAATATGTATCCAAACGTATCCAAACGTGTGGCGCACCACAGAGCATGCGCGCCGAGTATTAGCATAAGTGAGTTATTGTCGGCCATTACAGCAGATTACTAAGGTACTAACAAAGGAGCAAGGAGTAGACTGTGTTGCAGAATTTTTTGTTTAAGTCCGAAAAAGACTTTGCAGCTGAGTGCACTTGTCATGCACAATTTTGTGCCAATATCCGATCAATATCTGTATCGGCCAATACTGAAGGTTTTAATATTGGTATCATATCGGAAGTATAAAGTTTTATCGGGACACCCCTAGTAAAGAGACGTTCCTCTCAGTTTTACAATATTGGCCTTTTATCAGCTCATATTACTGTATCTCATAATACAATATGATAGAAATGGATGCTGAAGTCTAAACATCTCTAAACTCAGTGAGTAATTTGATGTCTAATGTTTGATTTTAAATTTGGCTTCAGATTATTGGGTTTATTTTCCCCCAGATAACTGACTTAGATGCTTCAGATACTCTCAACATTAAAAGATTAATTATGGCTTCAAGGGAATTCAGTGAAAACATTTAAGTCTAAATATTCAATGAATCTTGAACCACAGTGTTGATATTTCTCACTGCATCAGTTGCCAAAAAGAGGTTTCAGGGTTAAAACCAAAATGCTGCTTCTTCTACGCTGGTTTACCTCTTTGTGTTTCTCATCTCACAGCTTAAAGTGGTGTTGACGCTAAAAACTGTTGTTTTTCAGAACCCGCTGACCAGTGTGCCTCAAACTCTGTAATGGAAAATCGTGGTGAGTACCATACTGCCTGCTGTGGTTTTGTTAAATGCAGTGTTAATGCTGTTGAAAGAGCTGTAGATCCACTCATCCACTGTGTTTATGGAGGCCTGTCTAGTCTTCTGTGCGTTTTATGAGCCACTTAGGAACCAAGCCATACATCTTCTGTCCTCAAAGCTCGGTCATGCACTGTTTATCTGGGAGGAATATGTGTTTGCAGATCTGTTGTGTCATTTTTACCTTTCTTGTCCATATTTGACTTGGAGATGAAATGTCTGCTGGGCAGGAGAAGGAAGTGTGACCTCGATTAAGTGTAGTGATTTTCTTTTTCAGTCACTCTCAACTCAAGTTTCCTAGTTAATAAGTTCCTTTTTGTAAAACCATTTAGCCTAGAAACATAGGACTTCCTGAGGCCACTTCACAATAAAAGCCATTCGTCAGCAACATGTTAGACTGAATTAAAATGTAAAAAATAGAGCTATCGAAGGATTCATTTCTTTAATCCTACATAATCACAATTTCCAAAGTTAACCCACGATAAATCACAAATCAGTCACTCATTTTTATCTGTTGTGAATATACTGTCAAGTGTTTTTAACTCCTAGCAACATAGGCATGGGCGTGCCTGCTTTATGCAAACATATGGTTATCGTTGCAACAATCCAAAACACTGACAGACACTATTCAGAAAATCCCCGGAATAACCTCAAAGGTACTAAATACTTAAATGTGACTTTGTAGTGTCCAACTGTACACTTCTAAAGGTTAACAAGGCACCCTCAGTTTTTCAAGCAGCTCATCACAACACAAACAGACCTTATGCACTAGCACACACATTGTACAGCAAGTGCATTGGTGGGTTGCATTTTCCTTCCCCCAAAGATCATTCTCTGGATCCTTGTGATTGCATCTTAGCTCCACAGGGGAAAATATACTGTAGGCCATTTTGGATAGTTTGCAATGGAGACTCCTGCACAACTTTTGCAAGGGGAAGGAGGGCTCTCTGTATCACCTGCGTGCTTGGCCAGCAAGTGGTGTTAGGAACATACTTCAGCGGTTACTCAGTTCACATTAACAGGAAATGCAAATAACTCCAGTCTTGTTGACAGAAGCATCCAGCAGGGCTCTGAAGCTGGGCCTGTCATTTAAAAGACCTGTTTCTTTAGCCATTCCTGTTTAAGGAGTTCTGTTTTTGCTTCTCTTGAACAACTTCTATATCACTATTTAGCTGTTAGCAAAAAGCCCAGGACAGCAGGTTAACATCGAAGAGTTACAGACAACAGGGTGGATATTTCCACATGGTCTATTTTAGCGCCCAACCGATTTATTGGCGAGCCGATTAAATCGGCCAATTGTAGCCCGTTTGAGACTAATCGGTAATCGGCCAAAACTTGCCGATTGTTGCCTATATTTTCAGAAATAAAATGCGGAGAATAAGATTTGATTTCACTTCGAAAATGTTCCACCATTTGAAAAGATCCCCCACTTATCCTGTAGATGGCGCAGCAACCTCATGACAATCTTCATCCACTGACTACCTCACAGCACAGCAGAGTGACGGATCTGAATTAGTCAGCTCAGAGACACACGGAGGAGAGTGGTCTGCCTCAACAGTAAATAAACCAGTTTGTGAAATAATACACAATAAGTCAACAAGTTTCAGTTCAACCCACTTCATGATGTTCCCCGTGGTGCTGGTCTCGGTCACGCCGAGTTAACGGTGAAGCACCATGTACTATGCGAGCTAAAGTTAGAGTTAGCCACCTGCTATTAGCCTTGCTACACTGTTAGCCATGTCAGTAACGGTAGATTAAACAACAGTACACATTACATGATCGAGCTACTTCTCTTACTGAGGCAGCTGCATGTCTCCAGAACGTGAGTTAAATCGCTGAGGCACCGATTGGCGCGGGGGGGTTGAAAACGCTTTTCTGGTCTGAGTTTGATTCATGATAAATATGTGGAATATTACTGAGGTTAATGTTACTGAGAAGTGTTTGAAAGGCTCAGAAGCAGCCATTTGTTAAAAAATTAGTAAATACGTTGATATATTACTTAAATTAACAAAATTTTGAAACTTCATTAAAAAATTAAACAATCGGCTGATTAATCAGTAATCGAATTTTTTCCTCCCTAATAATCGGTATCGGCATCGGCCCCTAGAAATCCATATCGGTCGGGCCCTAGTCTGTTCTGCAGAATGTATTACTGACCATCAAATTCCAGGTCTCCACCGTGTAAAACTCACAAATCACACATGACAGTTAGAATTCAGGCACAACCTGCACTGTCTCGTCATTGATGAGAGTTCTCCCTTTGTTTGAGCATAACAACATTAAGACTTACAAGAACTAAGCAGAAAGACACCTCCTGTGGCACTATTTGGTACTGCAGTCATATCACATCTTACAGACCTTGCTACAGCAGGCCGCTGTTACAAAGACTGTATACATCTGTAAAAATTAGAACAGCATTTTGTGGGATTTGCTTAAATGTGTTATTAAGATGTGAATTCTGACAGACCCAGAAGAAAAACAATTGTTGTCTTGTAGTTTTCAAACTATCCCTTTTCAGCTCGAGGACTCTTCCTGCGTTAACCTTGGCGCCCCCTGTGGACAAAGCTGTCATTGTCTCCCTTGTCTTTTACATGGTCAAGTAGTGTCTTTGTACAAGAATTCTCGTCCTTCTGAAGTTTGACAGTTAAAGATGTATTTGTGTTTATTGTGAATATTTGTAAAAATGATAAAAACATAGCTGTTCTTTTTGGCTGGTCATACTGGTTTCAGGGATTAAGAATTAATTGAAAAAAAAAAATTGTTAAAAAAAAACAGAAACGTTATATATTTTTATCAATCTTATCGCTGATGGTCTTGCTTTTTTTGTTTATCTTAAAAAGGCATCAATATAAACACAAGAGCCATAACTTTCGTTGAAGGGTAATGCTTCCTAGTCACCAGAGGGCAGCCAGGAGTCATTTTGGCAGCGGTTACAGGTGTTTAAAGTTCAGTGATTATTGTATCAATGATGCTGCTGGGTGAGGAAACAGTTTTTGACTGTGCTCTGATTTACGATTATGGTTGTATTTTGTGGTTCATGTTTATTGTTGTCAACATCTGTTTCATAGAAGGGATGAACTATAAAACGAAATTGCGAAAATAAAATAACACGCATCTTAGAGATAAAAAGACAGGGCTTCATTATTTTTTGAGTACATGTCCAAACAATAGGCCCATTAATGGCCAGTAGTGGCTTTAGTATAGAACTTGTCACTAAGATATATCTCAATGTGTTTCATAAATATTGAAAAACTCCTCACAGGAGTCTGGTCCTCATATGGGCTAAGCTAACCAGCTGTGTTAAGCTAGCTGTTTTTCCGTCTGGTACTAAGCTAACTAACTTTTTAACTCCTTTTTGTCACTGTTACGACATGAAAGAAGTTCTGATCTCAGCAAGAAAGCCATCTGTGGTGTGCTGCGAGACAGCAAACAAACATTTGGAAAAAAATTCTGCTGTAAATGACCATTTTTACCCTTCAGCCACTCAAATATTTATATCAATCAGCTGTTTGAAACTAGACTCTCCTGAGACTCATGTTCAGTCATGAATGAGACTGGAGCAGTGATACACAGCGTTGTAGCACCTTCCACTCGGCCTGCTCTGTACTTGTTCACTTCAAACAGGGCCTTGTGTGTACACTTATGTGTGTACCTGCCCCCATCTGCTTGCCTGCTGAAGGGGCCTGGCCCAGTCTGTTATCCAGGTCAGGCCAACAGGTTCTGGGCTCGTGCAGATTGGCTCAGCTCTCTCTGGAAACGGGCCCGTTGTGGAGTCTTTATGTGGAGCACAGCGAGAGAAAAGGAACGCAGCCGAACACACTAGCTCTCCATCTTTAGAAACAAGTGGAGATGCAGCCAAACATTCAAAAAGCTCTGATCTACTGGGCGTAATGACACAGGTCAATGCTCTGGATTTCTCTGTAGAGCAGTTGGACAGAGTTATCTGAAGACAGACAAACCTCAAAAGGAATCAAAGCGCCAATTCACCAGTCCAGCTCTGACTCACTTGTTTATCTAGTTAAAGAAACAACTCTCGTTTTCTCTCCTGCACTGCAATTCATGCACCGAACAGGGCAGCTCATCCGTGCTAGCATGTTTCAAAGCCTTGCTAATGCCTTCAGCAGTGTTAAGAGACCTGAAGATGTGCATATTATTGTGTCTGGGGAGGCATTAAGAGAGGTGAGCAAAAGAACAAACACTCTGTCAGCTCTTAATGGCCAAAGTGTTATATTTGTGTGCATACAGGCTATGAGAACAGCAGCATATGTCTGAGTAACACCTCTTCCTGTATGTCACTCAGACCTGTGATCCCTCTTGCCTCAGTTAGTCGAGTGTTAAACAGCTGTTAATCCGCTAAGGATCTTGTCTATTGTTGATGTATAAGTGCTACAAAATTGACCCTCACACAGCTACTATTTATCTTGTGTAACATTGTCATGACTAAAGGTGTTGATAGAGTCCTCCGCCATTTCTCTGCACCCCATTTTCTACTGTAAAACTAAACTTTGGTGTTTGTTTGCCGAGCTGGGTGCAGTAAACCTATCCAGGCTTATCCAGAGACTGCTTGTATCTCTGTCTTCTGTTCTTGATATTTTTTTTTGTTGTGTGGAAGGCAAGAAAATACTGATACAAGTGAGTGCAGCAGGTTATTACGCTGGCATGCAATGTGATCTGAGCTCTGAGGTTTTAAATTTGTCTCCTGCTTCAATGTTTTGATTGTTGTGTGCAGCCTGTTTCAGACTGTTTAGATCGAACACTTCATTGTTCTCTCAAAAACCACGGCGCCACAAAGCATACATTTCATAGCACATACATTGTTGGATGCATACATCACTCTGCGTACTGCCGCACACACATCAAATTAAAAACATAACTCGTCCTCCTCCCAGGAATGGTAGGCATCTTTGAGTGAATGCTGACCTGTGCTGTGAGCCAAGGAGGGAGGGTCAGCAAGCAAGAGGGAGAGGGAGAGGGAGAGGGAGTCCAGCTCCTGGAGGGAGGGAGCGTCTTAAGGAGATTGGGAGAGGGAGAAACAAGGGAAGGACTGAGCTTTAATGCGTAGAGGAAGAGTTGATGAAAGAAACACAGAAGAAGAAAAGACACATAAGGACCGGGGAGTGCGTTGAAGAAGAAGAAGGGTGGCAGGTGCAACGGCTGATCCGACCGCCGTGAAGCACACATTCCTGGTTGCAGGACAGGTAGAGGCCCCTCGGGGGCTGGATCATGGGACAGATCCTTCGTGTGGAATCCCAAGCTCAGGACCCACAACAACAGCAACAACAAGAACAACACAATGGCGGTGAGTTTCTAGACTCACTCATGCACTCTCTGTATACTTGATACAGTTGTGCATTCCTCACCGGCAACAGACCGAGCACGATTAGTCGACTATTTTTCCATTTTTTTCAGAAGATCAAAACAACCAGGAGATATGAGCATTTCAGACTGTATGTGCTGCTCTATGAACGCAGCACTGTGCCCCCCCCCACTTTACTGTTAGCTCACAAAGAATGTTGAATCATTGGGATCACGTGGATGAATCTCAGCTACATGTTCACACACTCATGCCTCTGTTTCATATTAACTTTGTATGTTGGAGTAACTACCTCAGCCAAGTAGATGTTTAAAAACATTTGAGTGATTGAAGATCAAAAGTTTGTTGGACTTGGGGAAGTTGAACAGAGTCAGTCATTTAAAGACTGAAAGACTGCTGTTTTAAAGGAGCGCTCTCTGTCGTGGTGTTGATTTGGTGTGCCATAACTACGCTTTTGTCAGAATGGTTAGCACAAAACACTTTCCACTAATGCAAGTTTTCGTAATTATAAAGTCTTTTTCTGTTGCCAGTTCACTGGATTAGGATTTATAAACTGGCCTGGCAAGGGTAAGGTTTGTAATGAGGTTGGAGGTATTTCCAAACCACTGCACATAAGTGATCCAGTCAGCTGGGTCCTTAAAAACAACAATCTCCTTTAACCACATGTTCACCTGACCGGGCCTGCCATGACTCATTGAATCATGAGGTTAGTGGGAAATCTGGCCCCTGTGGGACAGGCCTGTAAGAGGGTGTGTGAGGGTACGTCAACAGGACACACACACATAAAGCCCCCCCAATGTTTCCTGACTGGTATGCGTTATCTCTGTGTAGCCCCTGATTACAGCAGGGTTCTGGTTTTGTTCAGACTAACAGGATGTTGGTATTGATCTGGAAATTCAGTCAGATTTATAAATTTCACTCGTTAGTGACAATTCTGTCTCTTGGCCCTGCAGCTCAGTACTTCCATGGTACAGTGCAGTCTGTTTAGAGTGTGAGGGGAAGAGGTTGTCTTTGTTCTAGGTCACAGAATCAGGGTGGAGTGTCGTTTCCTCCCTGTGTTTCCAGGCTGCCCCCCCCCGCTCCATAACTCATGTACTTTTTCTCTCTTTGTCGTCCTCTTTTCCCCTTTACTCCCGTTCCCAGACCCTCAGTCACACTCAGCTGTGGTGCCACCGCATATCGGACATCTGAAACAGTAACACAGTATTAGAGACTTGTGTTTCAGTGCTCACGAAGAATAACTTTGAGGGGACCCAGCTCTCTTGAATGATATATTCATGTTGGATGTACTGTGCTGTTTGTAATTTCTTCGGATTTTGGGGCTGTTGGATTGCCACCTTTTGAAACCAGGCATCTCTGGCTAATGTACAAGCCTTCGAAGGATCTGTGCCGTCATCTTGTTCAAATAGATGCCTGCTGTATGGGCTGAGCCCTGTGCTATCATCATCTCTGCAGTGCTCTGGAGTGTGCGGGCCTGGCACAGGCAGCTCTTATCCTGCTTCACTGGCTTCAGCTGAGCCACTGTGTCAGCGGCTGCTGTGACAGAGCAGTCTGTCGTGTGAGAACCTCAGTTCTGGTTCACAGGGAAGCTGCCTGGAGCAACTCTTAATCTGGATGTTATGGCAGCTGGTTTGAATCCTCAGATTTCTACTTTGGCAAGATAAGCTGGATTTTTATGGTGTGGACATGTTGCTTGAACCTGGACCCTCTCTGCTGTAGATTTGAGCTTTCAAGACTTATCTGTTGGAATCATAAAGGATTGTTGATTTTGGCTTTTCTGAATGCTCCCTGCCTCCCTATGGCATGCTGCTTCAAATCCCATCACCATGGAAGCTGGACCCTTAACACGCCTCTCTCAGGTAGAGAAATGTGTGTTTTTTAAAAAGGCTTTAAAAAAATCGAACCCTTCAGAAAGTCATAAATTCCCATTTTTGAACCAGACACAAAGTTTGAGTTTAAGAGCATGAGTTCTGCTCAGGGCTGTTTTGGACGTTTCAGCAAAAGTTGGGCTTTTTGAACACAATGTGCACTCAGTTCAAATTTTACCCCACCAGCAGTACTGACTGAGGTAGCATCAGTTCAAGACTCTGCCCTTCAGCTGCAAAACTGGGTTTGAATCCTGTGTCAGCAACCGTCCACTATGCTAAAATGTCCCTTAGCTAGAAACTGAAACCTTGCCAGCTCCAGGGGCACTGGTCCTCAGCTTACTCTAAAGCCCTGAAAGTTCATTTCTGTCCAGGAATTATATTATTGTTATCATAATCATGCTACTTACTGTATCGCACTTTCTGCGTGTCACATCAGAACTGTAGGTATTGTGTGGGGGCATATTGTTGTGGGACTCAAACTGCGAGGCATTGTTGCTGTCAAAACTTCCTGTTTTTCTCTGAAACGGAATGTTTCAAATTGGAGCCCATTCTTCCTCAACTTTGTAAATATTATGTCTGCAGAATTCAGCAGCTGCAGTTTAAGAGAGTCAATGTTTGAAACTCTCTCTGAGCTCAGCACCCAGTCAGGTGACCTGTCATTCAGGTACACGCTGAATTTGTTACCCTGAATGCCACTGAATGGAGTACTATAAGCCTTAATAGAATCCCACAATGACATGTGTTATTTCCTCCATGATTGTTAGCAGTACATGTGACAGCTGAAAGTTTTTCCTTCCACTGCGCCTCCATCTATGCGTGAGCCTGTGCTCTCTATAGAGGCATTGAGGGCTGAAAGGCTGATAAGGCACTACTCTCCATCCAGCCAAGGAATGTGAGCACTTGACAGCGAGAAATCCTGGCCGAACGCCAGCATCAGACCTCTTCTGTTAACTGTGGATTTGTGGAGGAGTCCATGAGCTCTCAGCATCACCCTGCCAAAGCACACTGAGTCCCCGAGAACCAACAGCTAAAGATAATAACGGCTCTAATGAGCACGGGCCTGTCTTAACAAAGATCTTCACACAGAGTATTGAGACCACGGATGGATCCATACTGAGGAGCTTTTAAAATATCTACCTTGTTCAAAATTGTGTAGCATCGTGCAGATATGAAAAAACTAAACAGATATTCTCTGTTATTGTAAACATTAGCACTGTACAAGATCTGAGAATAGTGACACATAAGGTGTTGCCAGTCCTGGTGCCAGGAGGAAGTACCTGACCAGACCTGGTTTTAGCTTATTTACTGTGTACTTCAATGAATGAGTCTGAATGAATGAATGAATGAACGGCATAATGACTCAGCTTAACTCAGCTCACTGTTAATTATCATTCATTTAATGAGCCTGCATACAACTAAACAAAATGACATCAGTGCAGGTAAATAACTATCAGGCGGATAACACAAAAGCAACAAGACAAACATAACAACACAACACAGGACAAGACTGTCAGGTGGTTTTATGGTGCAAACATGCAACCCACAACCACGCCTCTTAGACAAACTCTGATCTGTTTTCATGGTTAAAAGAAAGTTAGTGTGGGAGCACCCAGTTTGTAACTCGTGTTCTTGTGAAGTTTTAAGAGGGATTCAAAATAGAGTCCTCTAGTTACGAAAAGAAATAATGCAAAAAACATCAATGTTGGGACTGTCTGTCCACTTAATTACCTCCGCCAAGGAGGTTATGTTTTCGGTAGCGTTGGTTTGATTGTTTGTTTGTCTGTTAGCAACTTTACGGAGAAAGTTACAGACGGATTGACCTGAAATTTTCACCAGAGGTGCATCTCAGCCCCAGGAGGATCCCATTAAATTTTGGTGGTGATCCAGACAAAATTCTGGATGCTGTGATCCAGAGCACACAAAAATAAGGGCGTCGTTGGAATTTTCAGTGCTGAAAGATAACCAATGGGCGGCACAGCAGTGTGGATAGGTGGCACAGTGGTGTAGTGGTTAGCACTGTTGCCTCACAATCAGAAGGTCCTGGGTTTGAATCCCGGTCAGGGCGTTTCTTGTTCAAGGGGGGACATGAGCTGCTTGGCGGAGGTCTGCGCTCTCCGAGTGCTTTTCTAGTTGTTACTATGAAGATTAGTTTTGTTATCGGCGATTATTTTACTGCTCTAGATATTATAAATGTTTAATGATAGGCATGTTAGAACACCTTGAGGCAGCCGTAATGAACCTGCAAGCTTTTGAAATAGTTTAATATTGGCTTCATAAAACAATAATTTGACTGTATAATATGAGCTTTTTTAAACTGATAGCTCCCTTTGTCTCCCCTTGTCTAGAGGGGAACAGCCCAATCTTTCCACAGTTGGAGCGCCTGCATCATGGGTTAGGATATCCATGTAATTCTTGACTTTATCACTGTTTTTATTTTAGATGATGACGCTGAGCAGCGCCACAGCACAATGGTGGGAGAGGGGGGCAGTACAGGGGACAGCACCCCAAAGCGCAAGGGCAAGTTCTCGACCCTCGGCAAGATCTTCAAGCCGTGGAAGTGGCGGAAGAAGAAAAGCAGCGAGAAGTTTAAGGAGACCTCAGAAGGTTTGTAGTGTGAAGAGCAAGTGAACCCCCTCTTTTTCTCACTAGTCATACTGAAAGTATTAAGCTTTCATCAGGAATTCTCAATGTATGCATTCCTGCTACAAACTGCAATGGTTCTTAATACTCTCCTCTAAGGTTTAGTGCAAGCTTTAAACCAAATATCCTCAGCTCTTAGCTTGAAGCTTTGCATGTAGAGCATGAGATCACATGCTAAATGAACCCATTTATACATGATTTTTTTCCCCTTTTGGAGCGTTTAAAAAAAATAAACAACTACTACAACAATTCCTGTGCAAACTTCTTTTCTGTTTATTTTTGGCAGAATTGGAGAGGAAGATGTCAACGAGGCGTACGCGACAGGAGCTCATAGAACAGGGAGTGCTGAAAGAGGTCCCGGACAACGGTAAGGATGTGTCTGCAGTTCATCTGATCTCTCTGCACAGCAGCGTCTGTATCCGACAGCAGAGGCCCCAAGGCCATCACACCCACACAGGCAGCACAGTGAAGTCATCAGTACATTACAGCAGGAACACTGTCCTCCTAACCAGCAGGTGTCAGAGACATATTTAAAAAGGCAAATTTACTTTCACCTTGCTGTGTTTCAAATAATATCTTGCTAAAATGGCACGCCACTCTCTGGAGCTCGGGGAAAGTGGAACAAATCGTGCCCTGCAGTGAAATGGCTCTGAGAGAGAGGTGTGCAAGTGTAGTGCTGGCCCTGATGTTGCAGCAGCCCATGTGTACCTGCAAGTGTTCACATAAACAAGACTGTCCACTGGGATTAGTTAGAGGCTATCTTTTACGAATAAAACGTTGTATTTATAAGCGCCTTTCTATGGCAGGGTGTTAGGGCCACATTAAGAAAAAAATTAAGACTTTGAGATTAATTTACAAGAATAAAGTCATTACTAATGGGAATAAAGTCGTAATAAGGTAATATTTATAAGAATGAGGTCGTAATAAAATCATTACTTGCAAGAATGAAGTTGTGTTTACATTGTTACTTAAGAGAATGAAGTCGTAGTAAAGTAATCACTTAAGAGAGGAAAGTCAGAATTAAGTCCTTATATTCTAACCTGTTGTTTAAGATGACAGGAGTTGAAATGAGAGCCATAGAGCATTTCCTGAAAATGTACTTCAATATAGGTTTCTCAAAGAAGGATCTTTTGGCACATCAGCACCACATTATCAACAGTATCATAATGATTCTACTACGACTTTTATTCTCGTAAGTAATTACTTGATTACTACTTTATTCTTTTAAGTAATGATTTTAGTATGACTTTATTCTCGTTAGTGATGACATTATTCTCGTAAATTAACAACTTTAATCTCAAAGTCTAATTTTTTTTTTTTTCTAAATGTTGCCCTAATACTCCTAATACTCCGTCATACCTTTCTGAGCACTCAAGGTCATAGAAATAAAAATAGGAGCATAAACAGTTTACAATAGTTACAATAAAGATAGCTCTCGTTGTTAAATAATCTGTTTTACATACTTTTGTGTAAAAACAATCCAGTATTTATTACCTCCGCCAAGGAGGTTATGTTTTCGGTAGCGTTGGTTTGTTTGTTTGTGAGTTTGTTTGTCTTTTAGCAACTTAACGGAGAAAGTAACAGACGGATTGACCTGAAATTTTCACCAGAGGTGCGTCTCAGCCCCAGGAGGATCACATTACATTTTGGTGGTGATTCGGACAAAATTCTGGATACTGTGATCCAGAACACACAAAAATAAGGGTGTCGTTGGAATTTTCAATGCTGAAAGATAACCAATGGGCGGCACAGTGGTGTAGTGGTTAGCACTGTCCTGGGTTCGAATCTACGTCAGGGCATTTCTTGTTTTAGGAACATTATGAACAGTGAACATACCAGTTTAAACACAAATAAACATTAATAAAAGAAACGTAACAGTAAAAGTTTTGGTGTGAATCACAGTATAAGGGGGGACATGAGCTGCTTGGCGAAGGTCTGCGCGCTCCAAGTGCTTTTCTAGTTTAATATGCAATGAGTCCAAAAATGATCAAAAAGTTCTTAAAAATGTGCTCAATGCAGCTTCCTGCCTTTTGAAAGATTCATCAACTAATTGTAGGGCTGCAGTAATCCGATATGTCAATCAAGTATCCTCTTGATTATTATGGAAATTAGTAATCTGAGAAAGCAGTTTTTTAAAATCTTTTTTACTATGTACCTTTGCCATCACTGCTGTAACAACAAAAATTTCTCTGTGGCAGTAAGAGTACAGTAAACGCTAATTACCTGTGAGAGCACACATATCCCAGCCATCCCTAACTATGTCGATGGCACAGTTTTACCACCCCTGCCAAAAAGTCTGGACATGCCCCTGCAGAGCAGCACAGAGGAAACATCTGGGATCAAGTTTGCCCTAAAAGGCTGCAGGAAAACACTCCCTATTGATTGTTAAAGAATGAGAGGAAACATAAGCAAACTTCATCTCTGTCTGAGAAAGACAGTAAAAAGGTGACTCCCGTACTTAGAAGATGATTAACAGCCAGCTGATGCAGAATACAGGAGTGACACCAAACCGCAGCATGCATGCATGATTTAAGAGGAGAATAATGAGGAAAACAAACGTGTCTTCTCTGTCACTAAAGGAGTATTTACAGTATGATCATTTTGTTTCCTTGCTGGTAAGTGCTGATCATGAGGCATGTAAGGCTGTTCATAGTTGTTATACAGCCAGAGTCACATGCACAGTGTACAAAAAACAGCGAGTTGTATAGTCTGGATTTAAACAAAGGCTTGAGGTAAATAATTTGCCCAAAGGCTTTTTTAAAATGGAGTAACTCGACTTATTCAAGGGATCGTTTCAGCCTTAATGGTTTCATAACTTATTTAGATCATCCTTGTTCAAGTGGAAAGAGACAAAAAAGACTTAAGTGTTCTTCAAAACCAAACAAAGACACCGTCAGTTCAAAAGACTGAATAATTTAGGTTGAATAAATATTTAGTATGCTCTCACAGTGGTGGTGCTTTATGAATCAGAAAACCGCTGTATCTGAATCGCATTTCTACTGTCTACTTTTTCAGATGCAGACACACCGACCTCAAAGCAGCCCTACGTGAAGAATGGCCACACTCTGCCAGTGAGCGCTGGAGTAGGTGGAGGTATAAGTGGTGGCAGGAGCCCCAGCAGCCAGGGCAAACTTCCCTCTGAGTCGGAATATAGGATGAACCTGACTTGGCTTACCCAACCAGATGATCGAAGGGGTCGTGCTCCCTCGGACATAGACCGCCGGATAGCTCCAGGCTCCAGAGGCACAGGACTGCATGACGATGGGTGGAGAGGGGGAGGGGGAGGGTCACGTGCACATGTTGAGGGTGAGTGGAAACCTAACATGGTCTGGCAGGGCCAGAATTATGGCCAGATGGAGGACTGCAGACGTGGGGGGAGACTTCACCCAGAGGATGGGCAGAAGAGGCCAGGGCTGCAGAAGGCCCCATCAGAGGATGGCAGAAGGAGTCGACCTGCAGAAGCAGACTGGAAACCAACTTTACCCCGACATGCATCCGCTGAGGAGGGAAGGGCCCGCAGAGGTGAGTAAATCTCCATTTTTCTCTCCTGAGGTTTGACATCCTGTAGTCATGAGACCTCTGTGTTTTCTGTCGCTCTCTCATTTGGAGTGTCAAAGAAGAAGTGTTCATTTGACGACATGACCTTGTTCACACATGTTGATGGTAATCAGCCATTCTTAAGGCTATGTCAAATTTTCATACCTCCTTGCTGCCACTTCCCTGCCTCTGTGCTGTTCTCCTGATATAGACAGGCTGCTGGTGGCTCCCAGGGGCCCTGCTCCAGCTACCAGCTTCTTATTCAGGAACGTAAGGGAATAAGTTGTCCTCCCTTCTCCTCTCCTAATTACTGTGCTGTGATCACTATGCCCATTATTGCCCTTGGATGCTATCACTGTCAACTCAGTGATAATTGGTGAAGAGACAAAGCAGAGTAATTCTGCTGCAATGTTAGTTGTTGTTGAACATCCGTGTTGGATTTTATTTGACACATGAACGTCTTCAATTCTTTTACTGCTCTACTGAACCAAAGAGTGTGAGTAGGGCCAAAGGAAAGTGTTGTGATTAGGCCTGCACGATATATCGTTTGAACATCGTCATTGCGATGTACGTGTGTGCGATAGTCACATCGCAGAGCCTGCGATGTTGGCGGTGAATGAACTCAGTTATTCAAGGGTAGCTGACTGAGATACACTGCATGTGACTCTGCATGTGCTGTGCAGCGATCCACCAATCACCTTCGTCCTTTACTCAGTTGCCAATCAGATTACCCTGCCAGCTGTCAATCAAAATCAGAGAGGAGGAAACCCACCCCTGCACATGTTCTGCACATGGAGTTAGTCGCTGGCTGCTGGTGTTGAGCCGAGAAACGCGTGTCCGCTGAGAATTACTTTCGGAACTTTACTCATGACTGTTAAGCCCAACAAATAAGAACTGTATGGGTTTTAGAATGTATATTTCCGTGGACCACTCTACTATAAGCGGTGCGAGTTTTGCGAGGTGCATGCAATTCTCGGAGGACATGCGTTTCTCGGCACAACACCAGTAACAACAACAACAACGATTGCAAACTGAGAAACACTCAGAGAAAACCACAGAAGATGAAGACTTGTTGCCAAAAAGAAAAGGAAAGTCAGTTATCTGGAATTATTTCGGTAAAAAGAAGGATGATGGCGACCAAAATACGTGTTCTGTGTTCATCTGTCGCCACAATAACCCAGCACAATAAAAGCTAAAAATATCTCTGAGACAGACAGAAGCCGTTCTACTAACATTCACAAAAAGAGGTAAGATCAGAGCAGGTTAACTGTCCTCAAGATTTCAGCAGTGCAGCATAACATTAAGTGCTATTCAGGTCATCTGGTTAAAATTCCTGTGTTTTTAATATCACAATATATATCACAGGGTTGAAAAAAATCGCAATATTATTTTTTTCCAATATCGTGGAGCCTTAGTCTGCACCTGGTCTGAGTTCCACCTTCGAGCGTTTAGTGCATGTGATCTCCGTTCTCATGACGTTTTCTGGCTTTCTCCAGCTGTCAAAGGACACCCCATCGGCTGCCACTCCTACTTTTGACCAACAAACTTGCAGATGAATTGAGATTTTCTCTCATTTTCCCATAATGTGTCTCTGCTCAACTGCTTTCTCTGTCCCACATCACATTTTCCTTTTTCATTCTTGCTCTAAAACTGCATTTCACTCTCCCTCTCCCTCTCCGTCTCCCACTCTCTTTCTATCTTTATCACATCCCCAGCTCACTCTGTTCTACATTTCACTTCCTCCTTTCCTCCAGATTATTTCCTCTTTGGCTGTGTGATGTCACGGCGATAAGAGCCCGTCGGTAAATAAATAACCCTGGGCTTCAGAGCAGCAAGTTTGAGGAATGGCGTGGGAGTTGGGAGCAGCAGTGTGGGAGGATGTTGTGTGGGCAGAAGGATGTAGGTTTTGGTGGTAATTGCAGCCGCCTACTCAGTTTATCTTCACAGCTGATCCCGAGATAATGCAGTTCTCAAACAAGTGCTATCACAGAGAGTGCTAGGAGTGGTGAGGCAGCAGAAAATGGCTCGCTGCTCAGTCCCTGAACTGAAACATTTATAGCCATGTGGAGAGGTATTTCAAAGTGAGATATAATGAGATCACTAATTCAATAATGAAGAAGATAAAAGTGCTTCAACATCTGCCAAGTAGAATATTTTGTTAGTCACACAGCTGGATATGCGTTTAAAAGCACTTCTGGCATTTTTGTTCAACGTTTCTCTGAGTCAGTCCTCGTTTCTTTTGCGGTTTTGTTGGGATGAGCTTAAATGATTTGACTTATTCTCATGATACTTTGGTTCCACAGAGCCAGAGAGCCATTTCATCTCTGACCCAGAAGCCCTACGGGACACCCTGCGTGAACCTCTGCCGCCTAAACAGTCCGTCATGCCTCCGAAATGGCTGATGACCTCACCCGCTGAGCCAGGAAGCAAAGGTCCGCCTCGCACGCCCTCCAACCACCCCACTATCCAGTACTCCTCTCCCTCTGCCACCTCCAAACCTGTTCGATCCGTCTCCTCTGCTGGTGCGTCCACCCAGCAGACTTCATCCTTAGCCCCGACCTCCACCTCTCAGGGCACCAAGCAGCCCCCTCTGCCTCCACCCAAGCCTGTGAACCGGGGCAACGCCCCCATGCTGGGTAAGCTCTGCTGCATAATGTGTTTGCCTCTGGTAACAGGTGATGAACGCTGTCAGCGTGATCAGACGCAGCTCACATCAGCAGTCACAAATGTGCATTATGAACACTCAGATGTCTGCTCAGTTAGCGTGTAGTTCTCCCACTGCTGGAAACAATATGTACATTTATGAGTCAGAGCACAACTGATGGCAAAGAGAATTCACACACACACACACACACACACACACAGATACACACTGCCGTCCTGGTAATGATGTTATGTGAACAGCTTGAGCAGCCTCTCCCCTGCTAATTCCTTATTACGCCTGGACTATTTTAGCTGCAACTTTTCCTCTGCATTTTACACTCTGGAGTTAAGTGGGACTGCTGTGGTTCTGGATGCTGCTCTCACAGACACAGTGCAGTGGTTGCTCTTGTTGTTGTTTATTGTGGGTTTGTCTGATCTGGGCTCTTGCTGTTATTCCCACTTGGACAGAACTGTCTACTTTGATTCATTTTAATCTCATTAGACATTTGATGATTTTTTTTTTTTTCTATTCACTCTAGGTACGCTCTCCTTTTTTCATGCAGAGAGTCGTTTCTGTATGACTGAACCATTAGCATTTCAAAATGTCCTGTTTTTTCTTTACCTTGAGACCCATGTTGGTTACCTTAAACTAGAGATGCACCGATCCGTTTTTTCCGATCCAATCCGATACCTGGCTGAGCGTATCGGCCGATGTGCGATACCGATCCTATACTGCTGTTGAATGAATGAACTGTATACCTCGCCCTGTGAGTGAAGGCATCAGGCTTGACATTAGCTTTGTTAAGAAAAAGGTTACAAATTCACACAGATACAAATTTACTTAATATTATTTATTAACAAATAACAAATTGCACATTAGCGCACAGCAAAAAGAAGTAAGACTTCCATGTAAACATTTAGTGCAAAAGAATAGGCAGACGTAGAATATAGAGCAAACAGAATCACTGTGTTGCTGTGTATGATAATAATTAAAAGAAAAAAAGACTGGAATCTGTCATTCATCAGATACCCGATCCAGTTAATTTGTCAATATCGGAGCCGATCCAAATATCTGATCGGTGCATCCCTACCTTTAAACAGAACCAAATGTAGCCAATTGATGAACAAGAGCAATTTTTTTCAAAACTAAGAGCATGTCTAGCAGATGTCAAACGGAGACAACAAGAATCTTCTCTTGTAGTTTTTGACAGTCTATGGATAAAGCTTGGACTAACCTGTTAAACTAACCGGTGAGAGAAATTGGACTCATGCTGATAGTCAGTTTCTTGCTCACAGTCAGTTAAAAATCAATCAGGCTGATATGGTTCAGAGAAATATGACGCCACATTTTATTCCAGTCAGGTAGGCAGGGTTTGTTACCATTCAATAAAGCCACACTAGCTTTTCCAACTGTTGACAAGAACATCTGTCTGACTTCAGACAATACTGAATGATCTCTTTAAGGGTGGAGATGAATAGAGGACAGAAGATAAGATAAGAAGAACTTTATTTGTCCCCGGAGGAAAATTCAATTCAAAGGGGTGATGTTAGATTTGATTCGGATTTAGGTGAACATCAGCCCCCCCCCCTAATAGTGAATAAAAATAGCAAAACAGTGCTACCTTGTACCTGCTCTGATTAAACACACCAGCTGAAAGCCTCCATCTCCTCCCTGTTAGTCTCCGCCCTGCAGGGGGGAGAGAACGCTCAGCTTCCGCTCTACTGGTCCTGCTGGAAGCGAGAATGTGACTACGATGTCTACCTGTCCCTACCTGTCTACCTGTGCCGGCGGGCTGGAGGCCTGCGCTCAGGTAAAAGGATACCTCCTGGTATCTGTGTGGCCAGGGTGCCAGTGTCTGGAATGCCTCCTTCCCCCTCCTCCAGCTCTCCAGAGTCTACATTCTCCATCATGTCGCCTCCTTTCTAGCTGCTGACATATTTCCCCTAATGCCTATAGCTTGCTGACTGGCTGTGTTTGCTTTTCCTTGTTGTATATAAGAGCCGCATGCACTAAGCTGATAATAAGTGGTCTGTTTGTAAATATATAAGAATAAGAGACAGCAATGATAGTGAGCTTTAATGCTGAGCTCTCTTACTTGGCATATGAATAAGGGGGAAGCCCTCAGCAGGATCCTGCTGTGTCCTGCAATGAATCAAGTGAGTTTATATCTCCTCAGCCTCTGCACAGTTCTCGGTTGGATGGATTAGGGGATGAATAAAAGGATGAAAGGTTCAAGAACCATGACATTAGTTGTTTTAGAAGAGAAAATATTTTCCATGTGAGTCGATGCTCCTGCATGTCTTCAGGCTGATAACACTGATCTGTTTTGATGCATATATTGCATAGCTGTGGCTTAACTTGACTTTCGAGCTGTTTTATAGAACGTTAAGATTTATTTGCCGATACACACGTGCATGCAAATGATTGAAGGGTTTGCATTCAAGTTTTTTTGTCTTGTTTCATTTGAAAGATGCTTTTAACACAGTTTGAGTGCAAGCTAAGTTTTTATCTCTGTATAGCATGTAGGGTGTATGTCTCTCCTTCCCCTCTTTGACCTGGACCACATGCTGCTCACTGGTTTATTAGGGCAATGTGTGCATTCATGTTAACATGGTCATGTGATCGAATATACTGTTCACACTGATGCTTAGCCACTCATGTAAGCCTGGTTATTATGTTTGGTCACATGTAACCCGTCATTTTTGGGTACATTATTCAACTGTATTTCCACGATAGTTGAGAGGCTGTGTAAAATACGGGAAAACGAGAGTTTGTGAATCATTTAAAGCCCTTATGTAATTCAAAATAGTGCAGAGCCAGCACGTTGAAACTGGAAAATTCTGAATTTGATGCCTGCAGCACGTTTAAAGAGTTGGGACAGGGACATATTTACCGCTGTGTTTCCTCACTTGTTCATTTAACAACACTTTGGACAGGAAATAAACAACAGTAATGTCTGGCTAGCATCATGTTGCTCCAAAAGCTGAATATATAGTTTAGCATTGATGCAGTCTTCCTGCAGAGGGACTCGCCCCCCTTTAAAATGCCCTTTTTTGCTCATTTCTGTGACCAACTTGTTCAAATTTAATGTAATTGGTTGGAAGATGTTTTTTATCATTCAGCAGTTTTATGTGAGAGTGTTTTGTGGTCCCTGCTTTAACTGCCTTGAAATGTGTTGCCGGCATCAAATCTAAAATGAGCATCGTTTTTTTTTTCATAAAACAATAAAAAAAATTTTGTTTGGATTTTATTTTAAATTGTACATTTTGAGTGATTTGCAAACCATCAATCTGTTCTTTTTTTCCGGTATTTTACTTATAGCATCTCAAATCTTATTAGAATGAAGTTGTACATGCAGAACTGCTGCACAGACATTGATGTCACATAGAAAATGAAACATTCACTAGGGTTTCGTATAGGTCATATTCATCACCTGTAAACTTAATGGTTTTGGTCATTTTCAGGTGACTTAACTCAAGGAGCAGCAAGTCTTGTGCCAGCCAAGCCGTCTCCACCGATGCCTCCAAAGAGGACTACTCCCGTCACCAAACGCAACACGGATGACCCCTCTGTTTCAAGTCATCCCATCAACCCCTCACCACTTTCCCTGGAAGACCACAGCAACCTCTCTGTCAGCTTCCAGCTGCCTCCCCCTCCCCCGTCCCCTCCCCTGCCGACGCACATACCCCCGTCTCCCCCACGCCAACACATACACACCCACCACCTCCACCATCAGCACTCCTACCCCCACCCTTTGCCTCAGCCCATACCCATGCTGTTTGACCCTCCAAGCCCGACCAATGAGTCTCCTCAGCGGCCGGCTCCTGTCCCGCTTCATATCATGATCCAGAGAGCTCTGTCCAGTCCCGGCCCCGCTCAGCCACATCCAGACGGGTCACAGCGAGCGCACACACTGCTTTTTGAAACACCTCAAGAGTACCAAGGAGATCGAGGTCGTCCTCTGCCGGTCAGCATTCAGCCTCTGAAACTGTAAGTTCCTCATCTGAAAACGAATGAAAGGCTTGTTGTAAAACAAAGCTTTCATACCAGCAATAACAAGGCAGCTTGAAAAGAGGGCATGTTGCTGAAATATGTGAATGATTTCACCCATTCAACTACTGATTCATCTTTTTATGTGTCTATGATCAGCCTCCACAGTAACTCATTTAGCCTTGTACACTTTGTACTCACGGCTGGTGTAAATCTTCCCAGGTCAAAAGATTTCAGATAAAAGCAGAAAGGTGATGGTTGGATTTAAATCCTAGCAAGGCTAACACATGTTAATTGAAGTGTGGATGTATTTTCATTTGATGAATTTGAAACATGTCAGTCTTGTTTTGATTAAAATGTACCTAAAAGTGATCTATGTTGACGATCAATCTGTTTATTTTCCCAATCTGTTAGATCTGAGGATGACTATTCAGAGGAAGAAGAAGAAGAGGAGGAAGATGACGAGGAAGAGGACGCATATGACGGGGAGATTCCGCAGCCAGAGCTGGAGCCTCGGAGTCGCAGATGCTTGGTGGGGGACGCAGGTGTTTGTGTTATCCCAGGGGGAAACAGCAGTGAGGAGGAGGAGGAAGATGAGGACGATGAGGAAAGAGAGCATGACATGCACGGGGACGACAGCGACTCAGAGGGTCCTGTGCTTTACAAAGATGAAGACTCAGATGAAGATGAAGAGGACGAGCCCCCTCCAAGTAAGTATACTCATATTTATGTAAACACAGACGTGGTCTCTTTTTTGTTTGGTTTATCTTTTTTAATTTTCGCTCCTTCACACCTGATCATATCCTTTTTTTTTGGCTGTTATCCAGGTGCTCTGGCCAGCAGGGTCAAGAGGAAGGACACCTTGGCTCTGAAACTGAGTAGCCGTCCCATGGCCCCAGACAGGGACAGGTTTACCCAGGAGAGGAGCAGCAGGGACGACCAGCCCCCAGGACAGACCGGCCTTACCTGGCAGAGCAGGGAGCAGTGGGAAGCTATCCGCACACAAATTGGCACGGCACTCACAAGGTAAAAGCAGCATTGAACAAAGTACACAGCTTCATTACTTTGGTCAAAGTCGTACACATGGAAGAACATCCTGCTTATCTTTATTTTTAGAAAACACTGTTAAAAGTACCTGAACTTCCATGCCATGAACTTCCAAATTTAACAACAAAAGGAACAAACAAAATCAGCTGGAAAAAAGTCAGCCAGGCTTTACTCAGCGAATGGCCGTTCTAGTTTCTTTAACAGCCATTCCAGTATTTGCCGGTGTTGGTTAACAGGACAAAAACTTAGATCAACACGACTCAAAAGCTTCACATGTAGCTCTTAGATATGGCTATGGATGCCTGTTTAAGCTATCACTTCTACTATCATGTACAGGCACAAAAACACAGTTTAAACATCCCCATGCAGAACTACTCAAATACAATTTATTGTCTCCCAGATCTGAATGTAAAGAGGAAATGTCATCACCTGTCCTCTGAGCAAAAGTAACGAGAAAGTTTATAGGAGTATGGCTGGGTCATACAGCACAGTATTTGGGTTTCAGATCTAATGGAGTAAAAGTGATGAATTTTCTCAAAAATAAAACTCGAAGTACAGGCACTCAAAAAATTTACTTACGTACCATACTGACATTTGGTACTCAAGTGACTTTGTTGCTTCCCACCACTGAAAAACAGATATCACTGTGTATAAGTGCGTATTCTAATTCCTCGTACACTCTTTTAACGACAGTCGTCTGTGCAGTTCTTAAAGAAATCAGATCTTTTCTTAGATCCTTGTCCTACTTAATGCCTGAACGACAAAGTGATGAAGCTGTGTAAAAATAGTCCCACTCCCTGTTTTCTTCTCCTTTTTTCCAATTCAGGCGACTTAGCCAGAGACCCACTGTTGAAGAGCTGGAGCAAAGAAACATCCTCCAGCGTGAGTATCAAGTCCCCTTTTCCTTTTCACCATTGTTATCACTGAGCTCACTACTGTCTTCAGTGAAGGTAGATGTTGTTTTTTAATCTTCAACTATTTTTTGGGCTAAAATTAGAAGAGAATTAGCCTATAAATTGTCTATGATATATTAATAATAACATGTTTTACATTCTTCAACCAGGCATTCACAATAGATAATGTGTTAGAGGAGCATATTTGCATGCATAAATATAGCTAGACCTCACACTTACACTAAGACAGTTTGAATCCTGGATTACAGCTCAGCTGTCTAATTTTGGAAACTGCTTTTACTCTACCTTTGGTGAACATCAATCGCAGCTTTCATGCAGCTCCTAAAAAAAGCTGTTTTTTCTCTCCCTTTTTCCAGCCAAAAACCAGGCTGACAGACAAGCAGAGGTCAGGGAGATTAAGCGGCGGCTGACCCGGAAGGTGAGGCAACACATCCTTAGCAGACAACCTAGTGTAAAATGGAGTATGTGCTGGATGTTAAGCTGACATGAAATCTCTGTTTGTTGTAGCTAAGTCAAAGACCCACAGTTGCAGAACTACAGGCAAGAAAAATCCTGCGATTTCACGAATACGTGGAAGTCACGGATGCCCAAGACTACGATCGGAGAGCAGACAAGCCGTGGACTAAGCTGACTCCTGCTGACAAGGTACTCACTCAGTTTGCCATCTCCAGCGAGCACTCAGCAAACCCAGTGAATGTACCGAACACACCTCTTCACATGATATTAGCATCAAAAGTGATGTTAAGCACAGGGTTTCCATTAAGTGAAAATTTAATATGCAGCATCTGTTTCTTATAGGCGGCTATCAGGAAAGAGCTCAACGACTATAAGAGCACTGAAATGGAGGTTCATGAAGAGAGCAGAATCTACACGAGGTATTTCTGCATCAGTTTGACACTGACATTACAGTTCCTCAAATTTCAGTCTTTGTTGATCAGGTGACAGTAAGTGTTCAAAGGGTTGACAGTGTGTTTGAGTCAGTACTATAGCATTTACATGTTCAGTCTGTAGGAGCAACAGCTGTCTGTCCAACTTAATCAATGAACCCATCAATTTTTTAAACAGTGAAATCTTAATCTTATAATAATAAAAGCAAACCAGGATTAGTAGTTTGTTTAATTTCTGTTTTTTAAAGAGTTTAATTTTAGTTTAAAGAGTTTTAAAGTTCCATGAATGCATGTAACGCAGATTTCTGTTCATGATGAATAATCCTGACCTCCGCGAGCAGCCTTTAAATGTATTACTTTTCACTTTACGACTCACTTCTTGACTCCATTTGAAACACAAACCTGTGTGTTGTGGGTCTCACTGGTTAAACATACAGCAGTTAAGATGTCGCCCAGACCAGGCAATCTCATGAAAAATGGCAGCTGACAAACATAGACCACAAACAGCATGAAAAACAGTTTGATTGCATATGCCTCACAAGATATGTTTTTTCTTTTTATTATTCAGGTTTCATCGGCCTTAGACTCCTCCCTCTCCTCA
This sequence comes from Xyrichtys novacula, assembly GCA_962446985.1. Taxonomy (NCBI): domain Eukaryota; kingdom Metazoa; phylum Chordata; class Actinopteri; order Labriformes; family Labridae; genus Xyrichtys; species Xyrichtys novacula. The sequence continues at coordinate 7,536,042 of OY660871.1, read as the reverse complement.
CAAAGTGAAGCACTTAAAAAATCTGTGAGTCAAAAAGCTGCTCCCTGTGCAGACAGACTTTTATCTTTCCAGAATGTAATTGTACAGATCATCAGGGGAAGCCTGAAACTAACTGAAAAAAGAGAATGCTTCTTGCTTACCCTCCATCGCCCTCTCGCTACATTGCTTACACTAAATTGAGGAGGTGGTGGATAAGGACCAGATGCAGTATTTCTCCCTGCCGACAGGAGGAACCACGTGCCAATGAAGAGGAGAAGAGGCAGAGAACCTACAGGGCTTACTCTCAGTCTGCTGTTCTGTGGTACCCCTCAGGGACTTGGATCTAGTTACAACCTTTAATGCGGCCTCATTCTGTGTTGCCTTTTTTCTTCTTTACTGTATATGGAAAAGCTCATTCATCTTGTTAATGTAACAACATACAACAATAATAGTAATAATAATAATAATAATGATGATGACTTATAATACTCCACACGGTAATAATAGATAAGAAACAAACAGGGAGAACAGACTGGAGGATGAAGACTGGGATATTCTGCTATAGGACTGGACATCTCTGGGATATTGTGTATGTTTTATAAAACTGTGTACAGACTGCTATTGTTATACTTAAGAATGACATTTGGGAAGATCTGATTACAAAATATTCTGTGATGCACAAGATATTTTATTGTAATTTTGATCACATGAGTAATGACAGATTTTATTTGAGCCTTTTTATGATTTGGCTTGCCTATATTTATGGTTGTGATGTGAGGTGGCCATTAAAGCATCATTTTAGATTTATAGGAGCACGACAGTCAGGAGGCTGTTGGTGAGGGTGGTTTTTTTGTGTGTGCCAACATACCTAATGCCTATAGGACTGGATGATACTGGTTTTGCATACCACTATTTTCTGCAATTCACTGCATGAGCCAATACAGAATTCCAAAGCCACAGGATCTGGATATTCTCTTAATTTATACTTTTTTATGAGTTTTTGTACTTCCCTTCAAAGATCAAACAATACAATACAACGCATTCTGTAGCCATCTAGAAGAAGGTCAAACGTGTTAGTTACATGCAAGTTTTTGTTGGTGTAGATCAGGAAATTGTCCAAAAAATCTGAAAATGTATAAATGGTGGACAGAGAGTCCTCTTGGCTGGAGTCTTTGGAAACTACAGAAGTGTTTTATCATCTATTGTTGTCTGGCCAGTAGCTTACAGGGTTCTCTCTTTATGATGTGTACAGGTTGATAAAGATGTAACTGATGCTTATGTATATCTTGTCTTCCTTTCATTTAAAAAGAAAATGTTAAATATGAAATTAATATAGGTTGCTATTTTTTTAAGCACAAAATATTAGTTAATTCAAATGCTACAAGAATGGGAATATGAAAGTGTACCTTTTCTGTAAAACTAAGCTCATTTTTAATTGAATGTGGAATTGTATGGACTGACTTTCCTTTTTATTTGTAAATAGTCACATCTGGATCTAATTAATTAAACTAATTACAGTTCCTTGAACTCTCAGTGCTAACACTGTGAACCCGCCTCTTTATTCAGTAATCCTGATTCATTTTTTTAACTTTAGTGTAGATTTGTGGGAACATTTCAACTGGAGCATCTGAAGTAAGAAATTGGTGCTGCAGTGCCACTCTGTGGCCAAGTGGGTTTTTGCAACACATTCAGTTATTTTTAAATAAAAATTACTTCTATTGCTAAGCCAGGTGTACGTGGATAATGAAGGAAAACACTCATCTGTGATCAAATGATGGGGTAGAGTGGATTGTTGAAGTTTGAGACTAAAAGATGATCAGGAGAAAATGTTTTAACCAAAATGCAAAGACAAAAAAAAGGTTCCCCCACATTTCCAAAGAGGTAGCGTTAAGAATAAGAATAACTTTATTGATCCCTGAAGGGTAATTCAGTTGTCTGTCGTCTCATTTGTCAAGTCTCTAAAAGTTATCTACTATTTACACAAGAGTTATAAAGTCTGAAGGCTGTGGGTACAAAAGATGTACTGAATCTTTCTGTCCTGCAGCAAAGACAGAGGAGCCGTCCACCACCATTGGCCCTTTGGTCCATCAAGGTGTTGTGAAGTGGGTGATCCATGTTCTTTAGAATAGACTCCACCTACCTCAGTGTACATCTCTCTACCACCTCCTCCACTGAGTCCAGCTTTCACCAGTTTGTTCAGACATCTTGCATCTTTGACCCCTCATCATTATAATTACTATATTTATAATGATAAATGGATTCAACAATCTTAGAAGGAGTGCTGGTAAAACTATGTTCCAATACTGATAAACAGTAAAGTCAGAGCTAATACTGGCCATATATTCAAATCTTAACTATATATTTTGTTAATTCATAGCTTTAAAATAATTATAAAAATGAGTGAGAATTGTTGATCTGGTATGATCAGTTCCACCATTTCATGAGAAACTTGAAGTTAATGGTCTGTGTAGGCCATGGCAAGCCTAAAAGAGTCTCATGCCTGGATATCTATCATAGATAGCCTGTCAGTAATTTAGTTTTCCCCAATCAAATAACAATTCTGACATCCACAATGATGGTCCTACTGAAACAAGTCCTCCTACTTCACTTTTACATTTCTTGTGCGGTGTGCTTTCAATTTTTACACAACAAAAACTTCATTCTACTGTTCTAAATTAAATATTTTAGATATTTGCTACAGAATTCTTCTTTCAAAAACTCATATTTCAGACAGCTGCAGTCCAAATATGAGTCATTATTTCATTAGCATATATCAAAAAGGCATGAAAAATATACTCCATTATGTAATTCTAAAAAAAATAGTCCTAACGTTTATCCATTGGGATTATGGTACAATTCAATTCTTGTCATAACTCAGAGCCATGACAATAATTCAGGAGCAGATAACCTCAAACATACAGGATGTACATAAATTGATGTAGATAAGAATCACTGACTGTCTGCAGTGATATTTTAGATATCAATATAACTTTTCTGCTCCTACTGATTTTATTCTTAGTTACCAGAGTTCAAAACAAAAAAATATAATGACAAGTGATTGTATTTAAAGACATCTAAAACTGTTTATCCTCATCAAGTTCAATAGAAAAAGTTTTAAATCCTTGCAAACAGCGAGGACAGAACAGCAGTCTTAAAGCCATTTCACATTTAATGACTGGATTTGATTTTTACTGTAGATATTTTTTCAAATCCTCCAAGCCATTTTTTATCCTCAGATATCCACAGTGACAGTTATACAATCCACAACTGTTCTTGCCATTGATCCAAATTTAGGATGTCCAAAATTGGCATTTGGATCCGAAAATGATATGGTAACAATCGGTAAAAATTTAACACCATTTAATTTAACAGTAGATATCCAGAAAATTAGTTTCCCCCTGTACCCTAGAACACTATTGCTGGGTGATTTTCATCCGACCAAACATGTATACACAATTTTCATTATGTTGTGTTTGTCTGAGTATCATGGGTCCCTGGGTAGCTTCAGCATTGCCTTTGACATCTTTGAACCCATATTTGTTTCCCTGATCCAAAACCTGCTTTTACCTACAGGCACATGTTTGGGCGATTTTCACCCGGCAATAGTGATAGAGGGTAAAGTAGGTTTGGGTGGATTTGATAGCTGCATGTAGGTGAATAAGGTCAGTAATAGTGGTCCTGGAATTGGCTTGCTATCTTAATTTAGTGCAGTGGTTATGAATATCTATCACAAAGTATTGATTTTAAAGGAAATTCATATGGTGATAAGAAATATTTTAGTCAGCTGGTCATTTTTTATTCACTCATAGTATGCAATATTTTGGTTCTCTCTCCTGGAGCTGTTATTGTGCCAAGGACCGTGAGGCTTCACCAGGGAAGACTCACATGCCCCAGGAATGGGTGGAAAAGAAACTAAGAAACTATCTCTCTCTCTCTCTCTCTCTCTCTCTCTCTATATATATATATATATACCGGCCATATATATATATATATATGCTAGTAACGGAAATTTTGACCTTTTTCCTCCTTTGACTGCCTCAATTCTTCGTGGCATAGTTAAAAATAAAAGAAAACTACTTTAATTTTTCAGATATTGGTCCATTTTGATATATTTTGGTGATCAAGTACACAGTTTCGGGTGTATTGTTTCGGGTATAAATCATATATATATATATATATATAAATATATACATATACATATATATATATAAATCAGCCATAGTGATGGTGTAATTTTAGCGATAGCGTTCTAGGACTAATTGTCATGTTCAAGAAACCAGTCTGAGATGATTCCAGCTTTATGACATGTCGCATTATCCTGCTGAAAGTAGCCATCAGAAGTTGGGTACATTGTGGTCATAAAGCGATGGACATGGTCAGCAACAATACTCAGGTAGGCTGTGGCGTTGCAACGATGCTCAATTGGTACCAAGGGGCCCAAAGAGTGCCAAGAAAATATTCCCCACACCATGACATCACCACCACCAGCCTGAACCGTTGATACAAGGCAGGATGGATCCATTCTTTCATGTTGTTGACGCCAAATTCTGACCCTACCATCCGAATGTCGCAGCAGAAATCGAGACTCATCAGACCAGGCAACGTTTTTCCAATCTTCTATTGTCCAATTTCGATGAGCTTGTGCAAATTGTAGCCTCAGTTTCCTGTTCTTAGCTGAAAGGAGTGGCACCCGGCGTGGTCTTCTGCTGCTGTAGCCCATCTGCCTCAAAGTTCGACGTACTGTGCGTTCAGAGATGCTCTTCTACCTACCTTGGTTGTAACGGGTGGTTATTTGAGTCACTGTTGCCTTTCTATCAGCTCGAACCAGTCTGGCCATTCTCCTCTGACCTGTGGCATCAACAAGGCATTTCCGCCCACAGAACTGCCGCTCACTGGATATTTTTTCTTTTTCGGACCATTCTCTGTAAACCCTAGAGATGGTTGTGCGTGAAAATCCCAGGAGATCAGCAGTTTCTGAAATACTCAGACCAGCCCTTCTGGCACCAACAACCATGCCACGTTCAAAGTCACTCAAATCACCTTTCTTCCCCATACTGATGCTCGGTTTGAACTGCAGGAGATTGTCTTGACCATGTCTACATGCCTAAATGCACTAAGTTGCCGTCATGTGATTGGCTGATTAGAAATTAAGTGTTAACGAGCAGTTGGACAGGTGTACCTAATAAAGTGGCCGGTGAGTGTATATATATATATATATATATATATATATATATATATATATATATATATATATATATATATGACATTTTTTGTTCATGAATGCCTATTTTTATATGGTCCCCTCATGGCACTTTTTTGCACCCTTTGGACATTGCACAGTTAAAAATAAAAGAAAACTACTTTAATTTTTCATATATTGTCCTATTTTGATATATTTTGGTGACAAGTACTTTTTCTTGGGTGTATTGTTTCGGGTATAAATCATATATATATATAAATATATACATATACATATATATATATATATAAATCAGCCATAGTGGTGGTGTAATTTTAGCGATAGCGTTCTAGGACTAGAAAAATTGCATTTCCTTGCAGAAAATGCGTGGAAATACTGAGTGCTGAAAGCTGAAAAAGCGATGCAAAGCTGCTAATATAAATAGAGGAAGGTATAAATGTAAAAGCTGTTTAAGGGGTGAAGAAATAGAAGTTGAATAATTGTGAAAATGGTTGAAGGACAAATAGAATGAATATGCTCCATAAATTGACATTTTATTCATGCTGAAAGAGGCCAGAAAAATGACTGAAATTGCACAAATTTTGAGTGAAGAAGTAAATTACCTTAAAAGACAGGTAAGTGAGAAGTAGCATAAGTTTAAGTTGTAGTTCTAGTGGTAGGATGATAAGTAGTCATTGTAGTGATATTAGTAGTCATGTAAGCAGTGAAAACAGTTTGAGAATGGAAGAAGAAGAACTCAGAGTAGTAGAGCTAGAGGTAGAAGTAGAAGTAACAGTAGAGAAAGTAGAAATAGTAGCAATAGTAGTTGAAGTAGAAGTCAAATGACTAGTTTAATTGATATTAGCAGTAGTTGTAGTAGTAGAAGTGGGATTTTGTTTAAGGGGTGAATAATGCATGAATATTAAAGCTACCGGGAAAATTTAATAATTAAAAATCCTCAAGTATTAGAAATGTGGCCACAACAGCGAGTTAAACAGGTCTGACCCTGAGTAATTATCAGGATTTTCTGGGAGAAAGACTACATTATGGTCAATAGGAGGCATGTCTGCCATTTTTGGACAGTTGGTCACCTGCTGGCCAAGGGGAATGATTTAATGATTTGAAACCTCTTTTGTGAGAAGCAGGACTTATTTTCCTCCTTTTCGATGTATTTTTTATGGCTGTGGAGTGAAATTTGTGGGCGTGGGAGCGATATATTCGAGCTAGGTTTTGTCGATCGAAAAGTCCTCTCCACTCTAGGCACTCTAGGCACTGTGCATCTCTGCTTTGTGTCTCTCCACTCCACTCCACTTCACTCAGAGTCCATTTTCAACAGTGCCTGAACTCAAAATGCCAAACTGGACAGAGAGAACCAACCGAGACAGGATCTCAAACTCAAAAACAAAATATCATTTGTGGAATCTTAACCATGCACAAGATCATCTAGACAAGATTGGTACTCATCGATGGTGGATATGTTGTTAATACAAAACAACCACATTGCCTGGCTATGATCCTTGTTGACAACAACAGGGCACACACATGTTGTTTTTAGGGGTAATTTCTATTAATTAACAAACCGCTAAAAAGTTGCCCCTCTAGTCTTTCTTTTGAGTTTCACAAATCTTAAAGTTTTTACAATCTTTGTGAACCAAGCAGCTGACTAACACAGGACAAGAAAACCCTCCTCTGTATAGTAAAACTACCTGTATGCAGTGAATCACATCAGCTATGGGAGGAGAAATGGCCAGAGGCTGTGTTATCGGTCATCATTTACACCTGAACTGTGTATCTCTCTACTGCTTTTGCGATATTGTGTTTAAATTTTGAGCTGATCATCATCATGACTTCATGATGGTATTGCTTGAAAAAAAATCACTGACAGGCACTGGAATACTTCTCCCTGCCATGGTAGTGTGTCGGCAGTCCGTCAGCTCCAAGAAGCTTGACAGACCTAGCAACAGTAACTAAGGGACGTGGCTTCTAGATATGTCAATTATATTTTGAATAAGTTTTAAAAAAAAAAAAACAATCTCAAGCGTACATTCGAAGCGAACGTTACACAACCACACCCTTAAGATAGGGACATCACTGACATCACATCTGACATCACTGAGTCTGCAGGGTTGAGCTGAGGAACTGAAATCAGCAACATCAACTGGATACAGTGACTGTGACAGAGAGACTTCAGAGAAAGTTAACATTTCTACAAAGTCAACATTTACTGACAGCAGAGATGGAAAGCACAGCATCAAAGAGCTGGTACGATATGGTTGTGGAGGAAGAGGAGAATAAAGTCCAGGAGCTGATGGATGTCATATCAGCTCTAAACCAAAAGCTTGAAAAGGCTACAGGTGATTTGAAGACGGTGACAGAGGAGAAAAAGGCTCTTGCGAGGCAATTACAGAGCAGGTGGAAAATGCATCACGACAATGAAATGAAATGGTCTCGCAAAATGATGGCTTTAGATCAACAGCTGAAGCAAAGCCAGCAAATCAACCTGGAGCTGTCTTCCTCTTTAAAAAGACAGGAGGAAGACAACCAGAGGCTCCAGGTTGAGATCCTGGAGCTCCAAGAAGAGAAGGACCAACAAATACTGAAGGCTGACAACCTCCAGAAACAGCTAGAGGAGGTCAGACAGAGTATTTAGAGGCTTCAAACATAGAGCACATTCTAAAAGAAACCCTGTCAGAGAAAGACAGCCTGCTCAGAGAGAGAAAGATACAACTGGCGCAAGAGAGACTACAGCATTTGGAGGCTACCAGCAAGGAAAAGAAGCTAGTTGGATCCTTGAAAGAAGAAAATGAGGCTCTGACTAAAAAATTACGGAGCAGGTGCAAGATGTACCTAAAAATAAATAAACTGCTGAAAGAAACAGAAAGCAGTAACCTGGAGCTGTCCTCCAAGCTCACGTCTCAGGAGGAAGAAAACAAGAGACTCCAGGAAGAGGTCACAGAGCTTAGAGCTGAAAAAGACCACCAAAACCAACTAGTGGAAGTCAGTCGAAAGTATTTGGAGGCCTACAATGAAGGCCCAATAAAACATCTCCATAGGTCAAACGAAGAGACCAACACAGAGCCCTTCCTATCAGATGGTGAGAACGATGCTGCAGAAACACTCCAGACTGCAGAAGAACAGATGTCTCAATGGAGGAGATTAAAGCAATTTAGGACTCCAAAATATTGCTATCAGTCCAAGCAGCGACTGATGGACCAGGAGGCTCAATATGGACCAGGAGTGATTGCGCCAACCACCCAACCTACCTTCACACCTTAACCTACCTATCCTCCTCAGCCACCCTAACCAACCCAACCTCCCCAAGTAACTTAGAGCAGGCCCAAGAAGCATCAAAGGGGGGAAGAAAAATCACATCTTCTTGCAGGAAATAAGTCCTCCAAATTGAAGGCTGCCTTAGAGCAGGCCCAAAAAGACCATGAGATCCAGAGGCAGCAATGGGAGCAAGAAAAATCACATCTTCTCCCAGACAAAGAGGATTCATGCAAGTTGAAGGCTGCCCTGGAGCAGGCTGAAGAGGAGATGAAGACACAGAAGCAGAGGTGGCAGAAGGACAGGTCCTGTCTCCTAAGAGAGCACGAAGAGGCAATCATTCAGATGGAGGCTTCCCTAAAGAATGCCCAAGAAGAGCTGAAGAACAAGAGGTGCCAACAGGAGAAGGAGAGACAGCTTTTACTTACTGGGCACTAGCAAGTGGATCAGCTTAAACACCAGTGGGAGGAGCAAAAGATTTGTGTCCAGATAGCACACAAGAAGGAAATTAGCTTCCTGAGGGCAGTCCTTGGGCAGACTAAAGAGGACCTATCCAAACAGACACATCAAAGGGAAGAGTTAAGGTCACAGCTCCTTGCGGAACAGGAGAAATCTAGGCAGCTTCTCCAATACACACCCATTATAAAGCCTGAAAATTCGCTGAAAACCATGAGTTGCTAAAAGCTAAATTGTGGGAAAAGTGTAGGAGATAGCACAAATAAGTTAACACAACATATTTAGAGAAGATTTTGAATATTTTAAAGCAAAAATGAGGTTTGTAGGTGAATGTATGCTGAAGTTGTAAGGCTGAGAAGGTGGAAGTGTTAAATATAGAATTTGAAGATTTCCCCATTCATTTCAATAGGAAAAAAAATTGCACAAAAAGTAAAAACATCAAAAAGTATAAAGCGTAGAAAAGTGAAAAATACGTCCGCACTTGTCCTGAAGGAGAGGAATAGTTTAAAAGTTGAACAGTTGAAATAAGGAGTTAGGAGTTAGGGAAGGAGTTGAAAAGTTGCAAAAAAGGAACAGAATAATAATAATAATAATAATAATAATAATAATAATAATAATAATAATAATAATAATAATAATAATTAAGAAATAGGAAGACAACGATAAGTGGAGATGCGCATTTCCACTTAATAAGGAATAAATGTCTGAAATTACGTTTTAATCGGGAACAACGATATTTGGGGTCTGGTGTATGAAGGGTCTTGGTGTCTGTGCGCACCTCGTCTCAGCTGCAGATTGAGGTAGTACCATACAGTCTATGGGTAGTACTTTCTCTTTAAGGGGGCGGGGTTCCACAGAAAGTGACGTCTTGCGTACGTGCGTGACCTCAGTTTCTCAAGCAAGACCGGGAACAAGCAGTGCACGTTCACTTGTAGGCAAACCGAAACATCTTCATAATTACAGGTTTGTAAAGTATGAGCTCACAGAAGGTCCGACTTGAAGAGACAAACAAGAAACAAAAATGTGTATGAAACGTGTGCACAGATAATTCCACTATCGAAGTTTATGCGCTTCATTCATTTCCGAGTGCCACGCTAACACCGCTAGCTAGTCAGTGTTAGCGCTTGTTAGCAAACAACCCTGTGTGTGTGTTAGCGTCCAGAAAAACTAGATGTTATCTGAAAACACTTGAAACATGTGTTAAACAAGGATTAATGTGTTACGTCCTGAACTTGTTAATTTCTCGCGGTGTCATAGCTTTTTTGACCCGTTAACAAGCTCAGTCATGTGCGGCTCGCTATCTAAATGCTAGCAGGGACACATGGGTAGTGCCTGCGTTAGATCACGTTTCCTATTTTAAACTCCGGGAAAAGTATCATCCATGTTCAATGAGAAAGCTCTGACAGCATTCTCCAGAGACGTGTTGACCAAAGGTTAGAGTTCACCCTCTGCTGTACGGCTGTGATGTGGTATAAGTGTAACTTTACCGAGCTGTTGGGGACGTGTGTTTTTATGGGAGCAGAAGCAGATGAAGTCCAGCTGTCTGTGCTAACTAAGAAAGAAAGAGCTCATTGATCTGACAGACAGCTGCTGAAACTTTGCAGCTCCTGCTTCATGTTACGACCAGAATGAGGACTGACCAGTTGTTTTGAGATAGTAGTTTAGAGGGTAGTCAGATTTACTGTAAAGAAGCTATGGAGTAAGTTTTAATTTCTTTTTATGAGATAAATGCATGTTAGTGTGAAATCAGATAGAACTGAAAATGGCCCTACATAAAGGAATGAGTTTACTATTATAACTTTGAACTTCACCAGCTGTCCGAGTAGGATGTAGTATCTTGTTCAGTTCTTAGCTGAAGTATTGGTTGGTTGTGTAAATTAGTACTCACGTGGTACTGCCGGCTCGCGAGGCTTCGAACGTTATCGTATACGTCACCAACACAAGCTTCGATACGCGATTCACCGAAATTTTCCGGGATTACTCGACACACCCTCCGAAACCTTGTCACGAAAGGACATAACACTAGTGTAAATCTGTCTCCTCGTTTTTTTTTTCCTCACAGGGTTCAAGTGTTGCCATCATGCCTGGTAGAAAGACCACAAAGCGGAAGTCAGAGGCTCCAGTGGAGGATGATAAAGGACCCAAGAAAGTGAAAAGTAGGTTTATGACTCAACTGTCAGAGAACTGATAACAGACAGAACAACTTTGCAAGTAATTTTGGGAAGGTTTGTTGGCTGTCTAGTTTTGCTCTGTAAGTGAAGATGCCATATTTGTTGAACTTACAAAACAAGTTTGAAATTGCTACTAAACAAAACACACACTCAGTATGTGGCATGAGTCTATCTGGTAATCAAGCCGCACCCAACCGCCAAAATTCAGCGGTCAACAGTCACATTATACCAGGGTACTGGTGTGTCTGTGTGTGTGTGTGTTTGCCACAGTTTCCCACATGGTAAATAAGGTGGACAGGTTCTTGTACTGGACCAGGGTGGGAAACTGTAGTAAACGCACACACATCCATATCTTGGTATAATGTGACTGTTGCAAGTAAAAACAAGCACAAGAAGCCATTGGTGTAATTTTGGTGTTTGGGTGCGGCTTGCCAAACAACACACACGCACAGTTTGTGGCATGAGTAGCTGGTAGGCAAGCCGCACCCAACCACCAAAATTAAGCTGATAGCTTTTTGTGCAACACTCACATTACACCAAGATATTGATGTGTGTGTGTGTGTGTGTGTGTGTTTGTTACAGTTTCCCACAGGAGTCATGGTAAAGAAGCTGGTCAGGTTCTTGTACTGGGTCAGGGTGATGTCGGACAGCTGGGACTTGGCCAGGACATCATTGAGAGGAAGAAACCAGCCCTTGTGCCTCTGCCAGAGAAAGCTGTGCAAGTGTTTGCTGGAGGCATGCACACTGTGTGTCTCGGAGAAAGCGGCACTGTAAGCTAAATTCTGTTGTTGCGAAACTTGCTTTGTCAACGTCCCTTGCTATCATTTTAGATAAGGGTCTTGTATTTCACAAATAAACTCTTATATTGTACTCTTTTTCTTTTTAATAGGTCTACACATTTGGCTGTAATGATGAGGGGGCTCTTGGAAGAGACACATCAGAGGAGGGGTCTGAGATGGTTCCAGGAAAGGTGACACTGGAAGAGAAGGTGGTCCAGGTGTCAGCCGGGGACAGCCACACAGCCGCACTCACAGAGGATGGAACCGTGTACATCTGGGGCTCCTTCAGGGTGAGTGATCATCAGCCATTAAGACTAGAGTTTATCATGTGCGTGAGAACTTTCCCCAGTTTCTTCCTAACTTGTGTGTCTAATTATACGTATTTACAACAATTAGTGATGTTGTGTTCACAATCAAACCAACCAGTCAACACAGTACAGGCTGTTTTGGGTCAGTTTATTCAAGAGACATTTGATTTTGGGGGGGTAAGTCATTTATATAACACACAGGAGCAACAATCAGAGCATTAAAAGGAGGTGTGTGACAATGGTGGTATTCAGCATGGTGTTTTTTTTGTCGACTACAGTGAACAGGAGTGAAACGGCTGTAGTGACTATTATGCCTGTATGTAGGTTTGGGTGTGAATGTGCTTTTGTGGACAAGGCAAGGGTGGCCTGGTTACATGGCTGACTCCAGGCCTGAAAGAGTCTCCCAGTCCGGCCTTGTTGTCTGAGCACTAATGTTTGTTTCTCATTTCTCCCTTGTTGATTTCAACCTGCACATGGACTATTTGAGACACTCCCCTCAGGCAGGAGGCTACGGTCCATTCAGACCAGAACCGCCGTCCATAAGCGCAGTTTCTTCCCCTCTGCCGTTGGACTCATGAACACTTTATAACTCAGTCACTTTAACTCTGTCACTTTATCACTGGTCACTCTAGTTTAATGTACCTTGGTTTTTTGATTGCACTCCTCCCACTGCACTGCTGTTCTGTATTGCGTAGTTGTACATAGCCTGTTATACTTACTGTACATAGCCTTTTTATACTTTTATACTTAATATATGTCCTGCATGCTCTTATTGCATGCTAGTATTTTATATATTATTCTCCGTTTAATGTTGCACCATCACGCCGTAAAAAATTCCTAGTCTGTGAGACCTGTTCATTGACAATGGCAATAAAACCCCTGATTCTGAATAGTCACTTTGTCTTCTAGTACAATGAAAGGTATAGTCCATTTGCTGTTGTCAGCGCCTTTTATTATATGAGGACTAAACGGCTCCAGGTTGTGGAAGGAAAATAAGAGCCATTCAGATATACATTGATGATCCTTGGTAATGACATCCTTAATTGTTTTCGCCTCACAGTACTCATCCGTCCTGCTGGATTACTCCCTAATTATCATTATTAATACTCGACGGCACACTGGCAATTACATCTCTATTACTACTGCTTTCCTTCGGCATTCCCACTTGTGGTCGACAATACTGAGACTTTGCCTGAACATTGTTGAGACAAACTTGTTCTCGTCCCATCTCTTATCAAAGGAATTGTTTTCTATACTTGCATTTTATGTCACAGAGATCGTTTCAGTTTAGAGTAATTTTGAGAAATTAAATGTCTGTTATTTGTAAAGCCTGTAATCAAGAAACATGAATTTTATCTCTGTGTCTTCTATTCTGTGTGCCTCAGGTACCTTCTCAAAGGAGCCACGCTCTGTCGGCAACAGATTTCATTTGTTCATTTCCTGTCTGTTTATTGCACCTTTTTTAGATCTTGCTTGAATCCTTAACACTAAACTCTATTGAAGTCTCTGAGCGATCTTAAATCTGAACGCCTCCCTCCTTCCATTCAGATTTAACTATTGAAGAGAAATCTAGTACAGTGTCATATCAGAAAATGAAATTTACAAAAATCTAACAGAGAAGCAAAAAATGATGACAAATCAGGTCACTTTTAAGTGTTTTTGGGAACACAGGTGCCACGAATGTGCTTTTTATAACCAGAATACTGATCATTTGGTAAATCTAATTCGAACCCTTTCCCCCCGCAGGATAACAACGGCGTGATTGGTCTTTTGGAGCCCATGAAATCAAGTAACCTTCCAGTCAAAGTCCCCATCACAGAGACTGTTGTAAGAATTGCATCAGGTAGGAAGTTCTTTCTGGTTGTGTGTCTTATTTATGCTCAGTATGTTTACTGGTTAGAGTCATTTTAAAAATGATTTCCTCGTGTGTTGACTGCTCGGACAGGGAACGACCACCTGATCATGGTTACACTGGAGGGGAATCTTTACTCACAAGGCAACGCAGAGCAGGGGCAGCTGGGAAGAGTGCCGTCGTGTTTCTCAGACAGAGGAGGTAGAAGAGGCCTCAGTAAGTAACACAAGCCTGTCAGAACTCAAAGCACCAGCACACAATAACATCATGTGCTGCAGATTTTACAGAGCAACTGTTTTCTGTCTTTTGTGTCGTTCTGGCTAAGCGCGTGTCTTTGGTTTCAGATCATTTGCTGCAGCCGCAGATGGTTTACTTCAAGAGGAAAGTTGTCTTCAGTGATGTCTTCTGCGGGTCATACCACACCTTTGCTGTGTCAAATGAGAGCCATGTGTATGGATTTGGACTCTCAAATTACCACCAGCTGGGTTGGTAAAATATCAATCTTGATTTGAATGAATCCATTTCCTGCCATAACATTGTTTGTTGTTACGTCTGGCATTGCGTCCCAATTAGCTTTGAAATGTTTGCTTATTTCTCTAAGGTTTTGACATCGGACATCATGGCAGTGTTGTTTGTGTCCTCACTTTTTTTTTTTTATGAATCTCTGCAGGTACTAAGAGCACCAAACCGTGTTTCTTCCCAGTGAAACTGACGTGTTTCAGAAACTCCACCACCTCCTGGGTGGGCTTCCACGGAGGACAGCATCACTCGCTTTGCCTTGATGCTGAAGGTAAGCTCAAACAAAATACACTCCCAGGAAAGGTCTGTGCTTGACTAACACTGCATGGTTGTTAAAAACATACATCAGTGTCTTAACTGAGTGTCTGTTATGCCAGGACACGAGCCTGTCTGTACACAACAGGCTGAGATGTTTCAGTCAAAGCGCCAAGAGCAGCCAAACAAACACTCAGAGCACTCGGAGGAAGATGCTGGGTGCAGCCTCTCTCCAGAGAATCACAGGCTGCTGATTACACTCTTCACATTAGGAACAGCTTGAACTTGTGCAGCATGCAAGCTAACCGCAGATAATGCTGACAAGCTAGTATTTAAGGTCCTTTACAAACTGCTTTTAGCACATTCACTGACCTTAAACAAATGCCCATAGTACACTTATCTTCTCTTTGTGTTCCTGGGTTTGCTTCCAGCCCGTGGCTCCTTTTCCACATGTGACTTGCCCTGTTTCCTGTTCCATCTGAAATCTTATAAAAAACATCAGTCCTGTAACTTTCTTGTAAATACCTACTAAAGGCTGTGCTCTCTCTTTCAGGGCAGGTTTACAGCCTGGGGAGAGCTGAATATGGTCGTCTTGGTCTGGGCCCAGATGCTGAAGAGACGACTGAGCCAAAGCCTGTGATGGGGTTGGAGCCAGCCTGTGGGGTGACATGCGGGGCGTCTGTTAGCTACGCTGTCACCAGAGAAGGTAATTTAGCTTTCAAGGTGTGCTGTAGAGTAGGCCACGGCGATTTGGCAAAAAAAAACAAACAATCACAATATATTTTGTCATATCGTCCGGTCTCGATTATTATCACTTTTTAAAAAAAAATCTTTTTAAACTGCCAGTTTTAAAGCATCTGTACTAAAAACTGAAGAAACAAGAGATTAGTTCTACATTTTACTAACATACTAAGTAAATAACAAAGCAAATAAAATAAGATTAACAAAGAAAAATATAGAAAACATTTTTACTCAACAATACAACAAATATAGATAAATATTTAATCATATAATATCATAAAGTGACCTACTTTACAGTCCTGAGTGTTTTGCATGTATGCAAGACCCAAAATAAACAAATCACCCCCTCAGGGATAATGAAGACGCCTTAAAATGTAAAGTAATGTAAAAGTAGATGAAACAATTGATTGCTGCTTTGGTCTGTGGCTGCACCGCTAATTGTGGCTAAGCTGCTAATGCTACTTGTGCCGTACAGACTCAGCTCGCGTTTTCCTGCTTTCCGCATCATCATTCGGGAAGAACTTCTTCAAATCATTAAACAGATCTGTTGTGTTGCCGGTTTTTAAGGTCACTGCTCGACGTCACTTTGGTGATACCTGAACCACCGCCACACAACCAACACTGAATAACTTTTCTTCTCAACAATAACATCTTTGGAGGATGTCTTAAAGCCACGGCTTACATCTATTTTGCTGCCCTCAGCGCCGCGTTTAGCTCCACATTCGGTCATTCTGTTTATTTCTCCGGCAACTTGCAGAAGTGAGCAGGAAAAGCTCGACTCTGATTGGCTGTTGTGACGCACATTTTCGCCTTGTTTGATCAAGTAACTCACAGCTGATCACTGTGATCGAACTGAAATTTATCATGATCATTAATCTTGATCATATAATCACCCAGTCCTACAGTAGAGTGAACTGCAAAGTCTCTACTCCATTGGGACAGAATAAGTCGTGTATCTTGAAGCTTGAGTAGCATGACTGGAGTGGACACCCTCAAACAAAGCAGAGAACTGGACCGATGATCATTATTCTGCATTCAAATGCTAAAGACAAAAGTCAGGAAAACACAAGGCAGACAGGAACAATGTCGGTCCCACCTATAGCAGAGTCTGTATGATTTGGATTCGGTATTTTATGTCAGCTTTAATTCTCTGGTGTTGTGATGTGCCAAGAGGGTACGAAAGACGCTGACTCCACATTGTTGCCTGCGCTTCTCTAGGGTCTGCGTACGCCTGGGGCATGGGCACCAACATGCAGCTCGGCACTGGAGAGGAGGACGACGAGTGGAGCCCCGTCAAGATGACAGGCAAACAGCTGGAGAACCGTGTAGTACTGATGGCCTCCAGTGGAGGGCAGCACACGGTCCTTCTCGTCAAAGACAAGCAGGAGAGCTGATGGCCTTCTGAGAGTAATGGAAGATCTTTGGATCTGTTTTGAGGTGGCCTTGTTTACGGTGCCTAAGCCTGGGCAAGGATTTAACCTGTATGTGACTGTCTGAGCCATGGGTGGGGGGAGCGAGGTCTTGGTGAGGGGCTCAGGCCCTTTTGTGGGAACCATTTTCTTCCTGCTGTAGGGAAAATGTTTTTGGATGTTTGGTAGATCATGACAAATGAGACTATTTTTTTTTAATCTAGTGTTTGATGTTCCCTGTAATTTCGTTTTTCATTACAAGTCGTTGCTGTGACAGTCCAATGACATGTGATGTTGGTAAATGTGGCAGTTTGCATGTATGGAGAGGCGATGAGTGCAACCCTTTTAATGACTTTTCAGAACAATTGTCTTTTTAAAGTTTTTTTTCCTTCCTTTCAAAGCAGCATTTCTTTCAAGCCGGGTTCAGACAGGACAATTCTACACTATGAGTTTAATGTATGAGGCTACTGGTCATTCAGAGCAGACAAAATACTGTATCCTGCGTTTGGTTGCTTTGCCTGTCTGAAAATAAAGATACCATAGTAGGTTTTTAAGCCTTTTCATCTTCAGTTTCTGTTCATATTCACTCTTGGAAGTCCTCTGATTGGGGGTTATTTTGTCTCTCATTTTCTCATGACAATAAAAATATCCATGTAAACTATTACTTGAACAAAAAAAAAAGGTTTTAAATGTCCTGAGTGGCTTTTTTTAAGTGGACATTTTCAACTACTTACTGATTATAATAAAAAAAAGACTGATTAACTAAGTAGGACAGCTACAAAAAAAAAGTCAGCTGGAGGAATAATTCCATTTAAAATGGAAATTTATTAGAAAGTCTCTGAGGTTTGAGATTTTAAGTTAATGCAGTCTCAAAGCAAGTTAAAAGAAGAAGGGAAATCAAGCATTTTGCCTGAATTTGGGTACCTACTGTTGAAGACTGAAGGACACTTTCTTTACTGTGATTTCAATAGCATAAATAAAAAACTGATATAAAAATAACAGATCTAGTGTGTCCTGTCTCATGTTCATGCCTTGACTGCATACACATTATTTTTTCCTCTAAGCAGTGTGTTAACTAAATAAGTTTATTCTCCAGTATTTGAGCCGAGCTGTGCAGCAGTCACACCTTAGCAGTTTTAGTCGATTATTTATGCAGACAACACATTCCACATAAACAGAGTCATACATGTAAATCAAACACCTGAGAATGCAAATGATGCTACAAGTACTTACATCAAAGCTGCGGGCTTTTGTGTTTTATCTGGGGTGAAATGCGCGGGCTTCTTGCTCGTCTCATCTGGCTTTCATCTGACCAGAAAAGAAGACAAATGATGAAGTGAAAAACCCCTCGTGGCAAAAAGCTTCTCCTGCTTTGAAGTGTCTTTTGTAAGCGGTTAATTGATGAGAGTAAAGCTCGTCTTTAGTCAGTGTTTTCTACCACTGTTTGTCCTGTACCAAAGAATTTATGTCAGAAAATTTCTTTTTAAAGGTTTGCAGCTCCTAGAGTTTAAAGCTACCAGTCGCTACATCCAACAAAGTATGGGAGGAAGTAAGGAACTCAGTTTAATGAGCTGCAGCTTTATTAGCTGCTACAAAAACATGATGGACACAGTGATATGTGAAAAATACAAATACATATTATGAATTGGACCTTCCTGCTACCACATGGGTTTTGAGTGTACTTTGAATTAACAGAATGTAATAAAGAGGAGATACGTATACTTGAACAAAAAATGTAAAACAGCATTTTGGTGTGGTGAGTAAATAGGTTCTGAGGGGCTTTCTTTGTATGGGCAGAAAGTTAAACAGATGGTAACACTTGACAATAAGGTACACAGAATTACAAAACTGGTTATTGAGAAACTAATCAAGAACTAATGAGGAAGTAATGATTAGTTACTGAGGTACACAAACTTAGAGTATAGTTACTGGGGGACTAATTAAACTAATTAACTATTAGTTATCAGTCAGTTCTTCAGTAACCCCTGATCAAAAAACAGAGGAGTAGTCACTGAGGAACCGAGGTACACCCAATTAAAGTAGTTAATGAGGAATTAATGATTAACTTTTAGTTAATGGTCAGTTCTTCAGGAACTCCTGACCAAATTTCAGAGGAGTAGTTACTGAGGAACTAATGTGGAACTATTAATGGCCAGTTCTTCATTAACTCATGATCAAATTTCACAGATAATTAATCACAACTTAATGATTAGTGAAATACTTAATCAGTACAGAAACATTACTCAATAACCCGTCCATTAGTTAACCTTTTTATTTTCAAAAGAAAAGTGACACCCTAATGAGAGGTCATTCCATCATCATCTTTACAAATAGTTCCTTGAAAAAAATCACAGACAGTCTGATTCTTGAGAGGAGTTTTATTCATGAATTTCAGACCACATAAACATTCACATGACCAGTGGTTCTCAAGTCCAGTCCTCGAGGCCCACTGTCCTGCATGTTTTGGATGTTTCCCTGCTGCAGCACACCTGATTCAAATGATCAGCTCGTTATTGAGCCATTACAGAGCTTGATAACGAGCTGATCATTTGAATCAGGTGTGTTGGAGCAGGGAAACATCCAAAACATGCAGGACAGTGGGCCTCGAGGACTGGACTTGAGAACCACTGCACATGACCATCCATGATCAAAACGTTGTTCACAGTAAAGTTGTTTAAGGTGCACAAAATTTCGAGTAGTTAGTTACTATGAAACACATTTGTAATGAATGAGGAACTACCTTTTAATTAATGTAAAGTTCCTCAGTAACTACTCTAATTTTGTGTGTCTTGGTACCTCAGTAACTACTCAATAGTTCCTCATTGGTTGTTCATTCATTCCTCAGTAACTACTGTCCTTTTGTGTACCTTATTGTAAAGTGTTACCAAACAGACTTTGAGAGACAGCAGCTGAAACAGAACATTTCAAGACAGAGGCTGAAATAATGCTATTTTAATACGCCAGAGTGAGAAAAACAAAAGGCTTTTCTTGATCTAAAAATCACATGAAGCAACTAAAGAGGTATCAGAAAAGAAATCTAGAGTCTGAAAAGAAGCTATAATACCGCCTCTTTACAATTACACATGGATAGCAACATTCTCAGCCTGATGAGGTCTATTTGGCTCATGAATAGAGCACCACCTCCTCTTTTTTAACAGTGTTTTGCCATATTTTTCTCAGGATTTTCACAACTTGTTGACGGCTAGTTTATTTTTAGGCCCAATTATGTACTAAGTGACAGGCTGCCTTTTCAGCCACCCTGTGTTGAAGCTGCAACAGTGAGATTGAATCTGTTAGAACTTTCAAAAGAGAAACTCTATCAGCTTTCCTTTTCCTCAGACACAGAACACAATTTCCAGCTATATGGACTTATATGGAGCGCACCTCCTTAGCTCATTTTAAGATTTTGAGTAAAAAGATTTTTTTGGTTTGAATCCCTAGCAGTGACTGTTGTTTAATTCGACTCCTCGATCTTAAGTAGAAAAAATTATCTCAAATGATTCCTCAAAAGAAAAGAAATGTGGATTTGAACAAAACTCTTCTGTCACGTATAGATACAGCTCTGTCAGGTACACTGTTATTTGAAAGACTTCTCTGCTGTGAGAAACATGGTCCACTTTGACAGCGGCTCAACAGAAAAAGACCATTTGACATTTCACACTGGAGTGTTGCTGCAATTTTAGAAGCCTTCTCTGGCAGGTTGGAAGCTCAGTAATTTTCTGACCCCCCCCCTTAAATTGCTTTGGTTTAGCACTGACTACTGAGCACAGTGAAATGCTCACTCATTTGTCATGACACTGATTTATAGACTTTTGGATATTACTAATTTTCTTTTAGCTGGGCTACAGTTTCTGCATTTGTTTTGAACATTTTTTAAATAAATCTTTAAAGTACCCTGAACTCTTTTCGGCAGTGTTTCACTCTGTCCTTTCGTTTGCACTTAGAGGACTCTTGGACGTCCTAAACAGAAAAAGCCGAATTCCTTTCAAGACTGAAATAAAACACTCTTGGTGCAGATGCAGGTACACAGGTCTGTTTTTCAGCTGCAAGGGTGAAGAAAAGCCCGACAAGCAACCAGGTTTGACATCTGTTAAAGGCTTTCCACATGCTATGCTCCAAAATTGAACAAATCCTTGTCCCATGTTTCTCTGCACGAAGAGAAACATTTATACAGATTCAGCAATGACATCCCGTGATTAATCCCTTTCACTCTTCCAAAATGTAACAGGATTTCTCATAATGCAGGTGAGCTCTAATCTCTTTCTCTCTGTACACTAATCACAAAGGAGATTGAACTAGCTCAGGCACCTGCATCGCTACACATTCACTGTAATAACAGAGAAAAACAAATCAATGACAGAGCTGTACCTATATACAGCTTTTTGTACCCTTTCATACCGTATGTGTGTGGAAGAGAGAGACGGATAAACAAAAACAGGCTTGTACACAATGCGCTCAGATTCAACAGCATCCTGATATTAAAATAACGCCCATTTGCCATCATTTATTTTTCTCTTCATTGGGTGACAACCCTCTTGCTTATTAAGTGATCTTGTCTTTTTAAATCTTGTCAAGTGCTTTTTAATCGCATCTTAATCAAAAACAGAAAGTTTGTTACGGTTTGAATGCCTCCTGAGTGGCTGCGATCAGAGTCGTGTTCATCCAGTGGTCCATTATTGCCGGAAACCTGTTGAATGTGGAGCAGCAGGAATCTGTTGTCCACATGATTTTTCTTTGTCTCTCTCTCTCTTTTGTGCAGAATTGGACATAATTAGAAAATGTTTCACCAAATACTATGAGGACACTATGTAAAATTTATTGCTGAGTTAGCTTAAGTGAGTTGATTTTACTTAAACAACTGCTGGACCACTGACCTCTGTCTGGTGTATGTATTGTATGTGATGTATCCTTTATTACTTCCGCCAAGGAGGTTATGTTTTCGGTAGCGTTTGTTTGTTTGTCTGTTTGTTTGTTTGTCTGTTAGTAGCTTTAAGGAGAAAGTAACAGACAGATTGACCTGAAATTTTCACCAGAGGTGCGTCTCAGCCCCAGGAGGATCCCATTAAATTTTGGTGGTGATCTGGACAAAATTCTGGATACTGTGATCCAGAACACACAAAAATAAGGGTGTCATTGGAATTTTCAATGCTGAAAGATAAGGAATGGGCGGCACAGTGGTGTAGTGGTTAGCACTGTCTCCTCCCAACCAGAAGATTCCTGGGTTCGAATCTCAGTCAGGGCACATCTTGTTTAAGGGGGGACATGAGCTGCTTGGCGGAGGTCTGCGCTCTCCGAGTGCTTTTCTAGTGTTTGGTAATCTTATATGCATCTTGAAAATCAGGCTTTTACATCTCCAAACCATTGCCCTTTGCACCATGATTACTAGTATTATCGAAGTCTACACCAGCCATATAAATGTATGCCAAGTTTGACTCCTCCTACAGACAAGCAAGCTTGGTGTAGCTCATCATCTACATATTTCACTTGCGTCTTCAGACAAAAACCTCATCCTGCTGACTTTTGACATGCAAATGTGTCATTTATTCTGAATATTTTGAGTACAAAAGTTTAAAACATGGCTTTCCCCTCAGCTACTCGACTGTTACCTACCTCCTAACACTAGTTTCAGGCATAAAAAATATCACACAATATAAAAACTCTGAGTCTTGTCTTATTTGCATTTGTTTATCATACAAAAGTCCTCAATATAAATTTCAGTCTCTTTGTCAAACATAAAAAACTGTGATATGTTGTTTTTCATCTTCAGAATGTAAAGTCAAACAAAACCGTGCAGCCAGTTCACGCTCCTTGGTCTTCATAAAGACACTTTGTCCTTGACCTTATCACCCAGGCCCCAGCCATGCGAATAATACTGATACACCATGAAAAGAAACATGCAAAAGACAAGTAGAAAGAGATGGGTGTATGACTTGGTGTTCAGGCAGTAAGCTCTCACAGTCTGACACTAGTTTAAGGGCTGAGTATGGTCATCTTTTTTACGAATGTTGGTGCAAATAAATCCACAGAGCCCGCTTTGTCAAGTCTGAGCTTTCTACTTCCAAGATTATCCAAAAAGGGGTCCCATGTTTTATAAAATGCTGAATGATCTGTCTGCAAGCCAGTGGCTCATGACCTCCAATTGGTTGAGATCTATAATATTTTGTAGATGAGCTGGGGAGGTCTGTCAGAGGTCCACTAAAAAAAAACACACTTTCTAGCACAGAAAATGACATCAAGTACAGTTAACATGAGATTCAGACAGGGTATACACAAAGAATACAAGAAACTTCTTCAACATTAGGGTTTTTACCTAATATTCTGCACATTTTTGTAAGTATCTCCTAAATTTTGGGGTTCCCCTTACAACAGTTCCTCAACAAACACGCAAGATGGCCCATTTTGGGGCCATCTTGGTAGCTGCAGGACAGAAAGATTCAAAAGATCTTTTGTACCCACCGCCATCAGACAGTGTATGACTTATGACATAACACATGAGTCTACAGACAATTGACATTTCCTTGGGGGATCAATAAAGTTCTTCATCTTCTTCCTCTTTTGAAACGTTGCTTTTACAGTCAGAAAATACACCTTCAAAGAGCGAATCATTTATGTCTTCACTATTGCACATCTGTGTGCTAGAGTCTGAATAGATCTTATATAAAGCAAGGGCTGCTTTAGGTGATTTATAGTGGACAAGGTGGGCTGAGGAGTCAACTGTTGCCATGGCACGATTAATGTAGTTATGGCTCTTGTGGCTTCTCAGGGAGAAAAACATGTATTTCTGTGAGCGTGTGCATAGAAAATCAAATAGGGTATTATTACCAAATGAATACCCCTCTTGCTGTTAAGCTGCTGGTACTCCACGCCTGCCAATCATACTTAAATTACAGCAGATTGCCTCAGTAGATTGAACTCCTCATCTAGCGGCCTGAGGACCCCTCAGGAGTCCCACAGTTGAGGACCAACAGCAGGAGCTCTGAAGAAGGGCCAATCTGTTGTTGTGGAGCAGATGACAACAGGCAGCAAACCACATTAATGAGAGACTGTTGGTTGTGACTCATCCCGTTAATCCATTTTCTGGATATCCATTAGTGTCACATTAGTTTGGTGCTTATTATGAATACACCTCAGCGTTCTCTGTGATCAGATTAATCGTGTTTTTTCAGTTTATGAGGTCCGCTGTAGAAACTGGATTTAACTCAGGGGGACTAACTCTCAGATTTATTTGTCATTTGTACGTAGCCTGTGTGCCCAGTGACATATGAACACTGACTGGATTGTCTGAAACACAATTTCCTGTCGCTTCTGCTACCGGCTGTTGAACTTCAAAACTGTAGACACTGATTTAAAGAAATCATCAACATCACAAGATATTTATTGTATACTGAGAAAAAATTAAATACAAATCAGAAACAGGGAATAAAACACACTAAAAAATTAGGCTAAAATAACTGATCTCCTGTCCTTAATAACAAAACATACAATAAAAGATTAACTGTGCTCTGCAGTGTAGTTAATTTAATGAAATACATCTTGAATGTTTATAGAAATGTGAGAGTTTTGACCTTATCAAAGAGGCTGAGCAAATTAGTGGTTCTGATATAAACTTTTCTATTCGATGTACAAAGCATAAAGTAACAGTACCAGTCTAAAAAAAAGTCATAAAGACTTCATTACTGATGATACATTAATTCATGCATTGAATAATCATAAACCATACATTACTTTTACATTTAGATTTTCACCTTACAATGATCCCAGCAAAAAATAAAATAATGACAACAATATTGACCTAATACATGCATCCCAATACTAAATTATGAACACGTGGCTTTGGCAATATGACAAATACAGTAACGTGTTTGTGCTGACTCACATGTGCACATTTTATTTCATATGTAGATGGTCTGACTGCCCATTGAGTTATACTGTATTTGCCATATTTTCATAACGATATCTATAAAAATACTAGTTTCATTCTCTTCTTTCTAATAGTGAGCATGGAAAGGGTAAATGAATGCTTCTCAGTAGCCTGTGAGCAAACATCCATCATGCTATATAGTAAAAGTCAGCACCCCAGTTTGGCCAATCCAGCTCCACGAGTGTGGACACGCCTCTGCCTCCATTACCCATTATTTAAGACTTTCTCTGACAGTTTGGTGCCACTGATGCCAATTCAGCCAATAATTAGTGGTCCATGTAATAACCACAGTGAAAGGAGAATGTAAACAAAATCGGCTCTGGAAGATATTTCTGTCGCTTTGGGTGAATGTAACCCAACAGCAGAGGTTAAAACAGCTGTACAGAAAAGGTTAAACCATTAAGGGGGTTAAACCTTAAGGGGCTAAG
This sequence comes from Xyrichtys novacula, assembly GCA_962446985.1. NCBI lineage: Eukaryota > Metazoa > Chordata > Actinopteri > Labriformes > Labridae > Xyrichtys > Xyrichtys novacula. The sequence continues at coordinate 7,510,778 of OY660871.1, read as the reverse complement.
GGCAGAGGTATTCAAGAGGAAGGTTCCAACTAAACATTTACAATATTTTAAAGAGGATTCAATTATCTAGGGGAGTAAAGGGTTTAGCCTCACCTCAGGTCTCCAGTTTTTTTTCCCAGAGTCTCTCATGATTCAGCTGGCAGATGGCACCCAGTTTGAATCTCAGTCTGTGCCCCCCAGCAGGAGCTGGAGCAAGTATTTGCTGCCTTTAAAACATTTAATCTATAGTTTGAGAGTTGTTTTTTTTTTTTTTTGCGAACACCTCACACAGCAAGGACTGTCTGATTGTATTGCAGCACAAAGCAGAAAACAAAACATTTAATCCATGGTCAAAATCTCCATCTAATCATCGCCTTAAAATCTCAGTTTGTTTGGGTACATTTTCCTTTGGTAGTCATGTGTTGTACAGTATGTTTATGAGTCAGCCCTGACAGGTTGTGAGCAGTCAGCGGGGATGCTGTGCTGTGTGAAAATCCTCACATACAGCATGTAGGTGTCCACTGTTGAGACGTCTGTATTATTGAGAGAATTTCAAGGTTCCAGTCTTGCAGTTTATATAACCCTGCTTTTACCCGAGCAGCCGACAAAGTTTTGTTTTTTTTCAGGAGAAAAAAAGTCTCTTTAGAAAGAAGTCACAAATTTGTCAGTCAGAAGAAGCAGAGAGAGAAAATCTGGCTTTATAACTAAAAAGATGCTTTGAGTTTTTCATGCTATAAATGAATACTCTCTTCTCAACACCAGCTCTTTCATGTTAATTCATTTCAGCACATGAACTTCAGCTGGCGAAGGTCACAAGATAAAAGTGTTTCATTATCTTCTTGTTTCAGTGGTCTAGAGTATCTCTCTGTGTGCAGTTAAATGTATCTGATGGAGAAGTAATAAAACAGAGACGCCTGTTGTATGTTCATTCGAGCTGAGGGAGACAGTCGCACAGATTTAAATAAGATCTGTTTTGTATGCAGAGCATTACTGTTACACTTGAGCTGCCAGACATGCCTTTAGATCTGTGAACCTCCGATAAAGCCTTCTGGTCGTGACACTTTGCAGGGCCAGCATGCAGTCTAGTCGAGCTAAGATCCAGCCTATAGTCTTTGGTTAAATTATTCATTTTGTTGCTTTTTCTTTTGGTGTGTACAAAGCAAGCATATAGGTCAATCTACAGTATGTATATTTCATGGGAAACACATACTATGTGCTCTGCTTTGAGGAAATCTCATCATAACCCATCTCTCACACATGTCACTGTCTAGCTGACCTGTCACTGGGAGCTCTATGAAGAACCCTTACGACATAAACAGTAAACTTCTCTTGTTCAAATCATCTGAGCCGCAGCCTTTGGCATCCACACAAAGAGAAACAAGAGCAACTATGTCCTTCTGCTTACTGTTTCTATTCTCCAGGACATCATCAGTCTCTGAGCAGGACATGAGTTCAGCCTCTTAATGTGCACAAGATACTCAATAAATTAATGCATAATCTATGGCCATGATGCAAAAGTAGCCAAGGGTTAATCAAAAATGAAAAGTGATTGTCTGGTTTCTGGGCTTTGGTCACTTTGAACTGTCAAAGAGTAGCATGTGAAAGTCTTTGTTAATACTATACTAAGACAAAAAAGGGAAACACAAGAAATCCTGATATGATTTTGAATTTCTCTACTGGGAAAAAAAAAAAAAACACTAAGTGTTGCACTTGGTGACTGTTTCTTTCATCAGATGGGTATTTTTTTTCATCTGGTCCAATTTACAGGAGAATTATTTTTATGAACGATGACATTTTCTAGGGAATTCACAACTGGCTCATGTCAGATTTTTTCGTTGCAGTTCCTGCATGTTACTTTTAACTTGACGCCCCCAGTGGATAAAGATGTTACCCATTCGAAATGGTGAATATGTCAATGAACAGCTTACTACCAATCATCATGACACCATTTGGCCTTAAAAATAACAGTAAAGGTTACTTTGAAAGGTCACACAGAGGCACCAGTATTTCATTCAGCCTGTTTCACAACAAGTTCAAAACTATTTACAGAAGCAGTATGTAATGTGATACATACTGTAAATGAGAAAAAAAATATGAACACAAGGTTTTTTATCTCTCTATTTGTTTGTTCATGTTGTTGGTTAGTTAGTTAGTTAGTTAGTTAGTTAGTTAGTTAGTTAGTTGGAAAACAAAAACTGGTGTAATTTTTTTTCAGATGTTTGATTAATCAATTAATATATTTATTAACTTACTTTTTTGATTTGGTTTGTTTGTTATTAAAAAAACATGAAAAATGTAATTCAATAACATCAGCCTCATTTTCTAAATGTTATCCATTCATTAACAAAGTTAGTTGGTAAGTTAACAACAACTGAAACACTGTATATTGTTTTGCCAATGTTTTTTTTTTTTACACATTACTTGATTTATTTATTTATTTTTACTTTATTTTTATACTTTTGTGAGTTTCTTTCACTCATTTATAGAAACACTATAACTACCTCAGTAATCACATGCCAAGAATTCACAATGTTATTTATTGATTTAGTTAGTTATTTAGTTTTTTTTTTTAAATGAGATCATTAGCCATCCTTATTTTCCCAATGTTGTTTATTCTATTTGTTTTCTTTTTTTTTAATTATTTAGTCTTATTTTCCCAATGGCAGCGATATGGTAACCACTTCTAAAGGGTTAATATAACAAAACCTTTGACAGAAAGATCGCAAGAAACAAAATGTTAGAATAAAATTGAAGCTTAATTACATGATCAAAAATATAAAGCACTAAGAGGACTCCACTGATGTTTTTTCACAACAGCTGTATTGAAGTGTCAAAAACCAAAACCAGACAGAACACCCGAGCAACATGAAACTTCAATGTACTTCATTAGCTGAAACACAAAATCCAAAAAGGTAAAGATCAAGCACAATTTACTTCTTGCAACTGGACTGAAACATACTGCTGAATAAGGCAACACGGTACATGTTTTCATTCAGCTGAACGCCCTGTCAACCTCACAGCACAGTAAATTTAAAAACATTTTTCTGCAGTGAAGGTGTTCAAAAAGCTACAAGATAGTTCGGAAATTAAACAGAAGCGATATATTTATGTATAATATATAATATATGTTTAAGATACAAAATAACATTTAGAGCACTTTGTGTAGATTAACTATAATAAGGTAAATACACTTGTTTTGACTAGTAAGTTACATGTGAAGATTAACAGCATCACAATAATACAAAATAAATAACATTACCACTTCATATGATGTTACAGATGAGTATCATCTTTACACCTGATATTTAGATGCTGTTTGAAGCAAAATGTCATTTAAAAAACAGATATAATTTTGAACGTTTCTTTACAATGTGCACAAATGTCTTTGCACTGCTGTATGTCCTCCACCGAAGGTCCCTGGAAATCCATCCTTTAGCTGTTCTCAGTGTACCAGAACTTCCTGTTGCTTGCTGATGCTTTTCATCTAATTTAGTTTGCTGTCTGTGCCAGTTTGAGGTCACTCTGTAACAACTTTGAAAAGAAACAGCGGTGCTACTTTCCCCTCTCACGCCTCAGTTTACCGTCAGCCCAGTGTTTGGTTGTGTAGAAAATTAAAATCCCAACAGCTCGAGGAGCGGAAACAATGAGTCAGTTGAACATTATCCTTCATGGTGTATATTCACCAGAGGCACCAGTCATCTCTGCTCATTCATAAATTCAGATCTACTAAAAACATCCTTCCAAGAGGTGTCAGGTGGAAAAAGGTCATTGAAACATGTCCCAATTATTCCATTGAATGTTGTATAATTTAAAATATTCTCAATAATGTGAGTGTTTCTTGTCTCTTATCAATTTCCTTCTTACAATTCCAGCAACAGGCATTAAATGGATTCTTCATGTAATGTTTCATTAAAGAGACAATAAAGTCTTGGCTGAACATTCACAATGAAAATCACAACGCCTTCCCACAGGGTGACAGAGTCACTCATAGTAACTATTACAGAAAATACTATAACTAATGCATACAGTATATACAGTGCTCCCAGCATATTGTGTGTTTGTCTCTTTTCAAAATATCAAGCACTTTTAGATTGGCTTGGACTGTTTGCTTTAGGCCAGTGATGCACTCAGGGGCTGAGCACTACAGCGACCAAATCAGAGATCAAGTGAGAGTTCATATTGAATGTATGCATATTTGTGCAGTAGCCATGATTACAACGTAAATTAATAAATGCAGAAGGTGTTAATGTAAAAGTTTGTTACCTGTTAAAAGGTGATAAGTTGTTAATATTAACACGTTTTCTGCTTGGATGGTCTGCAGACTCACTTGTTGTTATTACAGGGCACATTCACTGTATCTCTGTTGTGTATCAAGTGACTGACTCCACCAATCACACCTGACATAGAGGCTCCTCAGCAGGCTTGTGTTTTGTGTATAGGAAGGAACATTGTCCTTCTGGACAGTCTCACATTTGGATTGTGTGTATAAACAAAGATTACTCTATGAAGTCCTTATTGTTCTCCTTTTATGGATCTGAAAGATTAAAAAACCATTAAAGATAAGAATAAAAGCTGTCATAACAACAGAAACATATCGAAATACTGTGATTCTGAATTATTGAAAAGCCACATAAGGGAGGTTACAAGCAACAGCCGTAAGTACTATGTCCGTTTCTTTATATGAGGCCAGAAACTGTTTTATTTGTGCTCATCACTTTGTGTGGATGAGATGTAAAACTGATTCATGATGAGAACAAGGGTGCAATTTTCCCTGAGCAATTGTCTGTTCCTGTACAGGAGAGTTTCAGTAATTGTACTGTTATAGGGACAATGGCAGCTGCTCTGGTAGCAAAATTAGGTATAAATTCGCTCTTTCAGGAACATATTCACTTTCAACAAGTAAAGTGTGAAGATATTAATGTATGTGTGCTCGCTTTATCTTGTTCTTTGATTGTTTTATTTGTTTTTATGTGTCATTGTACAGCACTTTGGCTACCCTCGTGGTTCTTTTAAATGTGCTATAGAAATAAAGTTGATTATTTGATTGATTGATAACATGAAGTTTGGGGGCTTTCCTATCTGTCTTTCATACAGCTTTCGCAGCTGAACTGAACAGCGTGTGGTTTTCTTCATAAAGACTTTTGTTTGTTTGTTAACTCATAGGCAATATTGCAGCGACCACTAATACATTCAGATTTCTCTGCAAAGATCTCAGGGGTATCATAAAACACTGTAGTGTACTGAACCACATCAAATCTTACTGAATTGAGTCCTAATGTATCATACCATTACAAATCACATTGAATCATTGTCTTACTGTACATATAATCCTATCCTACTTGCTGTATTGTATCACTTGTATCCGGTAATTTCAAAGATTATGGTATCGCATCTCACCGAATCATATCACACTTCATAAACTTTTTAATTTATTGTGATGTTTTCAGATCACATCATGTGATAATCTTATGGAAATGGTTCCACTTTACTTATGTAAACTGGGATAAACTGATTGAGACCTGGCGTAGAACTTAAGATCAACTCAAAAATATGCTAACATGTAATTTTTATAGTACTTTGTTGCTTTATGTGTGTACTTAATTCACACTCATTGTACATTTGTATCCACTCTCTTAGATTTTGCACTCATGGGCATACACAAGCATGTTTGCGATCATACAGGAAAGAGATGTGTTTTTCAAACCTTTTAGGACATACCTTAAAAGTTTTGTTGCATGAAATCAAAACCACAATCTACCATTTACAATAAGAGGGAGGTTAACACGCAGCCTCAGACTCCTGTGGTAGAGAATTGTGTGATCTCAGTCTGGAGGTCATCCTGAACTGTCCTGCCCGCTAACTGACCCATATCTAGTCACGCCGGCGGTCTCTCTGTGGGTGCAGGGGCACAAACAGAGACAGGCTCCCTAATGCTGTTTCGTGCTCTGGAGAAGCTGTTCTGCTCCAGTCGAGAGCGGTAGGGGAGGCAGAAATCCCTGAAGCACCTCTTGAAGTTCTCATCCAGAAAGGCGTACAGCACCGGATTCAGACTGCTGTTTGTGTAACCGAGGGCAATACACAGATGCCAGCTGGCCACCACCAAGAGGTTCTTCTTGTCAATATTCACCATGGTCTTGACGATGATAAAGATGTGGATAGGAGTCCAACAGATAATAAAGGCAGCCACGACCACAAGGACCATCCGAGTGATCCGTCGCAGGTTACGATCCTTTTCTTTGGAGCCCGAGAGGAGGCGAACGCTCTTGAGCCGCAGTATCATGAGACCATAGCAGATGGTGATGACAAGGACTGGGACCACAAAGGCAATGATGAAGACACAGATTTTCATCACTATGTCCCAGTACCACCCAGGTTCAGGGAATCTCAGAGTGCAGGCAGTGTTTCCTGTGGAGTTGAAATAATTAGAAGTTTAATGGACGACCATGTGGTGAGGCTAATTCAAGTTAATAACCCAGCTCAAATGAATTCTCTTTAACACCATGATTACTCCATTACAAAAACACAAGCTTTTACACAATGATGATAATTCACTATATATATAGATATATATATACACACAGTAGACATTCTCCTCTCAAAACATGTGCATGTGGGGAACTCATATTTTAATGCTGTATTATTTCTCTTAAGGCTGTAAGTCTTCAAATGTAGCGTACCTGGAAATCTTGATCATTTGGCATTTATCGATAAATGAGGAAGCAGACAATAGACAAAGAACTAAACCAAAATCCCTTGGGGACGTTGGGCTTTGTTTAAGCCTGAATAGAAATATTATTCAACCCAAAACAGGTTAACCTTAACCCTCAGTACCAGTATGTTGGCTTTGAATTAAAATATGACTCCATTTCCCTTCAGATTACCACTGTTGTCTGGTTATACAGGAAACTTGAGACTGGCATTCAAGCTTCAGTGGAAAATAGCGGAAAAAGTAAACATGGGCGATTTCAGCTCTTTTTTTCCCCCTTGATAATAAAAGCCCCTTACCTTTCTCGGTCACCTTGGTAACAGCCATGATCATCACAGGGACTCCAACAGCAGAAGAGAGGATCCAGATGCATACGTTGATGAACTTGGCTTTAGCAGGTGTGCGGAAGTCAAGAGCCCTCACGGGATGACAAACCGCTACGTAGCGATCAACACTCATCATAGTGAGCGTGAAGATACTGGTGAACATGTTGTAGTAGTCAATGGCCATGACCACTTTACACAGCAGCTCCCCGAATGGCCATGTGCTCATCAGGTACTTGGCGCTCTGAAAGGGGAGGGTGCTTGTGGCAAGGGCATCAGCGAGAGCCAAGTTGAAGATGTAGATGTTGGTGGCAGTCTTCATCTTAGTGTACCTGTAAAAAAAAAGGATTGTTTGATTATTCCAACTCACATCCGACAAGAAGTGTTGTTAGTTTGAAATTTTCAAGGTCTGTCTACGTAACGTGTGGCAAAATAGACACTGTCTGTGACTGACTCACAATTTCCAATGAAACGTTTCAAGGCTCAAAACTGCTTCATGTTTCAATCTAACCCATTTCCTCCCTCAGACCAATGAGCTGCTATTTCCCTTAGAAAATATTGAACAACAAAAGAGCTTTTTAGATGTGTAATGTTTTGATGGCACTACACTGAATGCTTGAGAGCTTGAACACCCAAAGTGACTGTAAGCCTCCATTAAATTGCATTTTCATGCACTGAGTTCCTGAGAAACCTTTTAAAAGTCCTGCCTTTTTTTCCTGTTCGTGTAGGATTTGTCTGACTGCCAGATGAACAGTTGCCTGTCTAAGGATAGATTCCTCTACAAGTCCACAACATGACAGTGTTTGGTCATAATTACTAAAACTGCAGGCTCTAAAGGGATAAAGGAAGACAAAGGGATGTAAAGAGACTTAGCACACTTCACACCATGCTCTGATCTTTCTCTATAATTGCATTGGCAGGGAGAGAGTCTGCACAATGTCTCTTATTTTCACTTTGTTTTATTATTCTCAAACCAACTAAGCAAAGCACAGAGACTCATATTTTATCCTGCACACATTTCTGCTTATGACCTATCACTGCTTGCTCATTTTGTCTGCATTAGATCAACCACAAATCAACACGACAGGAAGAATCAGCTCAATCTTTGGTACATGAGTCTGGGGCACAGCTCTGTAGTAATTGCAGGTGAGGCGCTCGACATGTTTCTAATTTCCCATCATGCAAAATGAATCCTCTGAGTTGACAACATTAGTCCTGGGGGGGTGTAATTGCTGCAATGGAGTAATTTCTGCTCTTTGCTATAGCTCACCAATCTTCATCCCCCTTTTTATATAGGGGGTGTGTTTAAGTGTGTGGGAGGTTTGAGTGTTTTGGGAGATCTCTTACAACCTCTGAAAGTTTAATTTTATGTGAAGACCATCATTAATGAAATGATGGTCATAGCCTATCCTCATCAATCAACATTTAAGTAAAAGAAAAAATGTCGACCCCCCATCGGGATAAGCAGAAGAAAGTGGATAAATGGAATATTCCAAGAGGTCATTTTTACTTCACTCTTCACTCTTTAATGCCTTTTGTATCATATTTGATACATACTTTTAAATACTTATATCAAATCAATATAATCAACAAATTTCAAGAAAAAAAAAATGAATACAGTCCTATAAATAATAAAAATGTCCTCTTGTAGTTTATCAGTTTCCAAAAACATCTAATGTATCAAACAAGATAAATAAATCTATTTTTTAAATTTCAAGGACATTTTGATTTTTTTGGTTTTCAACAGTAAGTGAAAAAAACATTTCAGCTCCAAAAAAATGTGAATTTTCTGGCCATAATTTGTGGTTTCAGGTGTTAAAGGGCTACAGGTCTTATTCTTCGGTCTAATTTCTTTTACTTTTGGGCTATTTTGTAGACTATTGGCATGTCACAGTCACATTGTTTATTTTTCGCTTTTAAGTTTCTGATTTTTACGTGTATTTCTTACCTGACCACCCCGTACATTACAAGCACATTTCCCAGCAGCCCTACCACGCAAACCAGAGAGTAGAGCGCCGTGATACAAACGGCGATGATCAGACTTGTAGTGTCCCTGCTTGAAGCCCTGCTCGGCTCGCTGCTGTTTGAAGGCACACGCTGCAAATCCTCCGAGAGGGTAGAATTGACGGGACCTACGGAGACCGAGAAGCGCTCGTAAAAATCGCCAATAATTTCAGGAGGAAGAGTGGAAAACTCCATTTCTGAAGAGAAGGCAAGTGAGGTTACAGTGTGCGTTTTAGTCCGTTGATGTCAAAGCAGGTGCTTACGAAGCGTATGAAAACTGGACGGCAAAATAGTGATGAGGTGCCCAGAGGAGGTTTGCTCGCTCGCTCTCTCTCTCTCTCTCTCTCTCTCTCTCTCTCTCTCTCTCTCTCTCTCTCTCTCTCTCTCTCTCTCTCTCTCTCTCTCTCTCTCTCTCTCTCTCTCTCTCTCTCTCTCTCTCTCTCTCTCTCTCCCTCCCCTTGGCGAAGTGCACTGGAGCACAAAGAAGGATATGAGGAAACAGTTTTCCTACCCAATTCTCACAGCGCCTCAAGGAAAGCCATTCGTCAAAGTGCTTTTATTAACCAAAACCATATGAAAATCCTTTGTCACATGTTTTTTTTAATATCCTTATTTATTTGATATGTACCTCCTCAGCTCAATTAGCTTTTTGCTCCAGCTGCCACCCAGCACCTCATCACATGGTGTCGGTCAAACTTAATCTGAGCATCTCTCATTAGCACCACAGCTCAATTAGACTCGTCTGTATGGAGCCATTCTTCTTATTGCTGCCTGCCATCACCCTTCAGGTATTTCTCCTTCTGCCCCTGCTCTGCATGGCCTGTCATCTGTAGTAGCTCCATTAGAGGACTGACTGTTCCCAGCAGGCAGGCGTCTCCATAAAATTACCTGACTTAAACCACAGGAGAGAGTCGCTCACCAGGCACCAAGAAGGCTGATTGAATTATAAAGATGGTTTTGATACCTTCCAGCAACACTGTGGGGTCCGAAGATAATCCCACAAATGATCGAGTTAACCTTTTGTATGTGTAGCATATGTGTCTCTAGGGCTGGGCGATAAAATGATAACGATATATATCAAAAATTAACAATATAAAACATGGTCAATATGCTTTTCGATGGTCGGCATTCTGCCACGCTTTGGTAGACTATACGAATAGCCAACGAAAAGAAGACATTGACAACACTGGCATGAAGTCGTCAGTGGTGTGGAGGTATTTTGGTTTTTTGAGGTTGGACATGAAGCAGAGTAATGTGCACTGCAAATTATGTCGAGTACATGTTCTCGCAAAGTCGCAAAGGAATACCTCGAATCTTTTTCACCACCTGAAGCAGTGCCACGCGGCAGAGCACGAGCAATGAAAAAGGTTACAAACCCCGAGTGGAGCAAGGAGCCCATGGCGCCTGTGCAACCGGAACAACTGACCATTCAGTCTGCTTTCTCTAGCGCAACACCTCACTGATGCAGGAGCTTATTGTATTGCAAAAGACATGCTACCAATAAGCACTGTTAAATTTCATTTTTTACATTGTTAGATATATCGATATCGACTGATATGAAAAAAATATATTGTGATAAACTTTTTCCCATAATGCTCAGCCCTATATGTTTCAATAACATATGAGCAATCCGCAAACTCACATATGTGCATTAATTTGAGAGCTCTCCAGGTCAATGCAGTTAATACTTCACATGTTTGGCTGGTAGAAACAAAATTTTTCCTCTTTTTCTTACATCTGCAAGAATCCTACAGGGCTTAGCATTTACCAGGTCGTGAATATTTTACAGGTTTTTAAAATTTGATGAAGCATTTGGTGTTAAAATCATGCAATTTACTACACTTAACCTCTGCAGTTCACAGCATGACAAATAAATAAAAATTTGCATGGATGATTTTTTTATGCAATAATTATAAATTATAATTTATTAATCTTTAAATTATCTTTCCCCACAGGGAGTAGTTCCGGCTGCTGAACAGTAGAGTGAAAGGGCCAATTAAGCATATGCAAATAGGATTTAATTGTATGGTAAAGCCAAGCACTCACTAATTGGAGAGAACATACTCTAAGAAATAATCCTGGAAACAATAAGGAAAAGAGCTAAAACAATGTTTCTCTGTTTACAGTCATAATTAGTGAAAGGCGATCTTGACTAAAAACATAAACAATTGTCATTTTAATAATTTGTCCTGCTGATGCCGTAAATATGTTAAAATAAGTGAAGCTGCTGTTTGTTTCCAGCCCAATCCTGTCAACATTAGACACTAATAGAAACACAGAGCTGCAAGTGACAGTGTAGATGATGCTGAAACTGAATAACAATAGTGCAGGCTTGGAGTGTGTACAACAGAGTTTCTGGGGGGTAATTGTTTCATTTGACACATTAAAAGCCTCCCAAAGCAGTGTCTGTGCTCTTCATAACTGCAGCTGTCTTTTTGTACTCTGTAATGTGACCTTTACAGAACTCCGCCTTTGAGCAAGCACCATCAGTGCAACACAAAGCCAGGACAGTCAGAAGAATAGGGCCAGCTTGCTGAACAAACACTCTGATTCCTCCCTCTTTACTACTCCTTCTAAAGATAGATCACACATGTCCTCCTTATATGGAGGCCAGTAATTAAAACCATCTCGCTCATATGGGAGTTCACTGAGCCCATTTCCTTTGATTAATGGCGGATGTTTGTTTAAAGCCCCTAATAAGATTCCTGTGTAACCACAGGTATATAAAAAAAAGAAGAAATCCCTCACATAGAGAATGATGTGTCAAAATCATTTATTTGTACACTACCCCCAGAGTTGCAAAGGAAAAGTCATTATTCACCACAAACTGCAGTGGGAGATCCATGTAGACAATTTTACAGCAAGGTCATAACAAAAAATAAAAATAAAAAAAAACATGTTTGCACACTCTGCTTAAATTTTGTTAACAAAATGTGATGTATGAATCATCGGCTTGTGCCCATTATTCATTCGTACACTATGATACTTGAAATACATCACATGGTTTACAACGATAATGATAAGGATTCATATAGCTTAACATTTACATTTAAATGGACTGCAGTGAGAGGAGTATATAATTCAGACACAGCCTGAGCTGCAGCATTGCACTATATGGACAGTAGTGCCACCTCTTCACACTGTTGACTGTCCAGATGGTCCAACACTTGGATTACTATGACTTTTCAAAATGTATGAAATGTTTCCTTTGATGCACAGGATTTGCTCTGGTCAAGTTTGGTAAAAGTTTTCAGTCCTTCTATTAAATACAGAAATGAGCAAAGATAACAGAAAATTAACTTCTTTAACTATTAATCCATTAACAATCTGTTTATTTTACCAAATGAAAGGAGTAATCATCAAAGTCAATGTTAATACCTGTTAAAAGTATGACAGTCTGACCTCCATACTATGATGGACAGAGGGTCTCCATAACTCAAGTCAGTTACAGAGACATGTTAGAAGATGAAGACTTTGTCCTGGGAAGGCAGCTGGTCCAGATGCTGTGTGTCCAAGGCTGCTTAAAGACTGTGCTGCAGAACTGTGTCAACCTCTCCACAGGATCTTCAACCTGAGTCTACAGCTGGGGTGGGTACCCGCTCTGTGGAAAACATCCTCCATTGTGCCAGTACCAAAAACAAAATGTCCTGCTGAACTCAATGACTACAGACCAGTGGCCCTCACTTCACGCATCATGAAAACCCTGGAGCAGCTGATTCTACGCCCTCTGAGGTCTGAGGTCAAAGACAAACTGGACTCCCTGCAGTTTGCACACAAAGAACACATTGGAGTGGATGATGCTGTCCTCTACATGCTTCATCGTGTCCTGTCTCATCTGGAGGAACCTGGGGTTTATGTGAGGATCATGTTCTTTGGCTTTTCAAGTGCATTCAACACCATCCAACCCACCATACTCAAAAGACAAGCTCACAGAGATGGGAGTGGATCCTGCCTGTGTTTCCTGGATCACAGATTACCTGACAGGAAGGCCACAGTTTGTCAGGTTGAGAACTGTGTTTCTTGGACATTAATGAGCAGTACAGGGGCTCCACAAGGGACAGTGCAGGCGCCATTCCTGTTCACACTGTACACGTCAGACTTCAAATACAGTACTGAGTCCTGCCACATTCAGAGATACTCAAATGACACTGCTATAGTGGCGTGTATCAGAAATGGACAAGAAGCTGAATACAGAGATCTAATAAGAGCCTTCAGTGACTGGAGTCTCAAAAACTGCCTCCTCCTCAACACCTCAAAGACAAAGGAGATGGTCATAGACTTCTGTAAATCCAAACCCTTTCAGCCAGTGAACACCTGTGGAGTGGACATCGAAGTGGTGACATCATATAAATACCTAGGTGTACGTCTGGATAATAAGTTAGACTGGTCTAAAAATATAGACTACATCTACAGAAAGAGGCAGAGCCGCCTCTTTTGCCTGAGAAGACTCTGATCAATAGACATCTGTAGTAAGATGCTGCAGATGTTTTATCAGTCTGTGGTGTCTACAGTGTTCTGTTCTACGCTGCAGTCTGCTGGGGAGGAAGCATCAAACACAAAGATGCAAGACGTCTTAACAAACTGGTGAAAAAGGTTGGCTCTGTGGTAGGACTCAAGCTGGACTCAGTGGAGGATGTGGTGGAGAGATCTACACTGAGGAAGGTGAAGTCTATTCTTAAGAACATGGATCACCCACTTCACAACACCTTGATGGACCAAAGGGCCAATGGTGGTGGACGGCTCCTCTCTCTTCGCTGAAGGACAGAAAGATTCAGAAAATGTTTTGTACCAACAGCCATTAGACTTTATAACTCTTGTGTAAATAATAGATAACTTTTAGAGACATATTATGTGAGACAACAGACAATTGAATTTTCCTTCGGGGAAAGTTATTCTTATTCTTATGTTAGATCCAGAAAGATCCAAAACTCTAAAGGCTGTTGGCTCTTTCTAAAGTTGTCTGTGATCCATCTTACCATACAAAAACAAGGCTTTGATCCCACTTCTTCTTCCTATGTTTTTCAGTTTTCAATTTTGCCGTAATTGGCTAAGTGGAGAAGTAGGTGAGGACATGCAGCAAAAAGTCATGACTTGAACTCAAACAAGCTTCTTGGGTACGATTTGCTATTGGTGCTCCTATTGATGAGGGCTGCTGTTTTTCATGGTCTAGATCATTTGGCTCTGCAAGTATCTTTCACTTACGAGATCCAGCTACTAAATGAATTTTAACATGAATTTTCAATTAATTGAATTTCCCTTCGAGGATCAATAAAGTTCTTCTTTTCATATCCTACCTTATCTTGTCTAAAAGCTGAGTCATTCTTGAACAACACGTCATGAGGAACCCCACCTCAGAAAAGATGTCTGCATGCTGAATACGTTAGCATATAGTGATAGACAACTACGCTGATCCCAATAGGCCTCACAAAGTCTCCAACTTGCATGGAAATTCATATGGTGAAATAAAAAGAAAGTATCAAGGCAGTAAAGTGACTTAAGTCCTTCCTCCAGGTACAATCTGAAAAAAAGACTTAAACTCACAGCTAACATTTTCAGCAGCAGCATGAAGTGCAAGTTAAAGCTGTATTGTTTCCTGATAACAGAAAAATGACAAACAGGCATCAGTATCCCATTTAACAGACAAAGATATTAATGTTAAAATATTCAAATGTAGTTCATAGTGGGCGTAAGATAAGAGGAGTGGGACAGTGGGGGAGCAGAGGTCGGAGGGGCCCTCACATGTTTTATTAAATCCAGCCCACTCTATCTCCAGAGCACTCAGTTATAAATCCTGGTGTTTGACAGTTATCTACCCTTTATACCTTCACAACTCTGATCACATCACACAATCTCTGCAATAATAGTCCATGTGGGACAGGATCAAATGACTTACACAGCAGTTCAGGAAGTAAATATAGAAAGTTTAATATATGTTGCAGCAGTGGGGAAAGGCTGTGGTTGACACCTGCTCCTGCTGCAGGAGCTGTGGTTATATTCGAGCTTGGACTTTGCAGGGCTTTTCATACCTGTAATAAAAGAGAGAAAAAAAATCTGTTATGGAGGGTATGTGTTCCCCGTAATGGCAGCATGCTGAGTGTATATGATGAGCCTTTCTTTTTCTGAAAACAATTTGAGGCTGTTTTTGTAATGTGTCACAAAAGAGCGAGATATGGGCCAGGATGGTACAGAAGCCGACAGGAACAAAATGCTGCTAATGTTTTTGTGTTTATGTTTTTCTCTGTTCTTCCCTTGGGGAGAATCACTCATGATTAGACTGTACAGACAGCGTGATTACTAGCATCACTCATCAGCCCAATGGAAACCTTGGGAACTATTACTCTGCCTCCCCAAACCCATCACATTCATGGCAGGGAAAACCATGTGCTGACAGTTTAAAGAGGGCTTCGTGTTGTGTTTTAACATAAAGGTGGATTAATGATGATGTATTTTTGTATTTCCAACCATCACACAAGACAGGGAGACTCCTACCATTTGCTGCTGATTGAATCAATCTTAAATCATTTTAATACACTCGTGTCAGCTTGAATCAGCTGAATTGTCCTACTTGTTGCTCTTGGAGTCGTTTTGTGTTTTATGTGTCACTGCTGTTACGAGTGTTTCAGATCTGCTATCAGGTTGCAGTATCTTGTGCACAGTATCCATTCTGATGCAAGCTGGTGTACTTCATAACTTTTAAAAGGTCAAAGAAAAAAGGTATACCTGCTACATTATATGTTGACATTTTATTTCCCCGGATGACAGAATCTTCTAAGCGTGTAAAGCTTTAGACGGGTGAGCAAACACATTTGCTGAAGCGTTGGTTTTGTTCGGAGCTTCGTGTTGGTTTTGCCGCCGAATGAGCCACTGTGTCATCACTATCATACAATCACACACCAAACACTTTAGCATGTAAGTATAAACTCAAGCTATCTTCCCACTCCTGGAAAGGCAAAGGCTGCATAAACCTGAGTTGGAGAGATGTCTGTATGATGTGATCACGTAACACAGTCACACCCAAGTTGCTTTTTGAATCACCACTGCAGTGATTCCTCAACGATCAATAGTTGTTTAAGCATCATCTTTCCCTGGTATCGACGTACTTCTGTAGCACACTGGATATACACTCGAAGAAAAATAGACAATTGAGTGTCATTGTAACACAGCAAAGTTTTCAAATCGTATCTGAAACCCAGCATTTATTTTGTTCCAAGGACGTCCATACTGATGACAGGTCATATTCTCCATGAACAAACAAGACATCTGTTTCTATGGTCGGCGTTTTCTGTTTTGCATGCTTCACTGAATAAGCATGAAATAAGACAAAGTAACAGACCTTCACGTCACTGAGAGATTATTCTGTCAGCAAACCAAAGCATTTTGTAGACAAATTCGTCTGTGTGTTAGCTTTTCATCAGAGAGACACTATTTGCTGCTGAAAAGATGGAGACATGTTTACAGAATAATAAAAAAGAAAAAAAAAGAGGAGCTTTGTTTATTTCTATCGGGAAGGAAAAGAAAGAAAACAATCGTCTGAAGGAAGTTTGATGGACCAGATTGCACCTCCCCAGTACAAGAGATATAAGTATGCAATTTGTGGAAGAGCAGCAGCTGCTGTGTTGTAGCATGAAGTAATAAAGTTACCGTTCCTGTATCCCATTTTTCAGTGGCTCTGAGCTCTTCCTGACACACACCTAACTGTTCTACAGTATTGCTGTTGCAGCCGCCATTAAGAGCTGTTAACAGCTGAATCTGTATAAACCAAAGCGTACAGAGAAAATGCAAATTACAATTTGGGATTTAAAAGGTTAGAGAAATGAAGTGATTAAAGTTTGTAATAAAGGGTGGTGATTAAATTTTCCTTTATTATGTAATTTTCTTTTTTCATCTCTAGCTGAAATATATTACAGTTCTTAAAGGTCCCATAAAATGAGAAAGATCTTTTTCCTTACCCAGTCATTTATACTCCCTCCAATATGGCTGTGTTTTGTACTGATTCCAATATTACAACAGTGTGTAATATTGGAATCAGACACGCTAATGGCTCTGGCTGGAAACGAAAACAAACACAAATGTCTCTATTCTGTCCTAGCACCAAAGGAGACCAAAGGCGACAGTGCTGACTTTTTGTTTTTAACAACATGGAGGCTCCATTTGGTCCTAATTTGTTTCTGCCAACCTCTTCATTTAGGAGTGCTTAGATAATAACAGTTAGCACAAGGCTGGGTTCACTTTGAAAAGGTTCTTAAACAGTCATCAGCAGACGTGCCATTGGTAAGTGTTGTCACTTACTTTTCACAGCTCTTTCATTCTGGTTTTCATTTTAGTGTTTTTTTTTTTTTTTACACAGGACTCGGTCAATCAGTTGTCATTGTCATGGGATAATGAAGCAGAGGCTGCAGATCCTGCCCAGAGGCTAAATTTGTGACATTTGCATCTGAGTTGAAAACCTTACTCTGAAAACCATCAGGATAGTCAATAGCTGAGAATGCTATGACACAGGACCTCTAAGCCCACCAGACCATTGAGAGTTTGTACCAGTACTGATTTAATGCTTCAC
The DNA here is from genome assembly GCA_962446985.1 of Xyrichtys novacula. Classification (NCBI taxonomy): domain Eukaryota; kingdom Metazoa; phylum Chordata; class Actinopteri; order Labriformes; family Labridae; genus Xyrichtys; species Xyrichtys novacula. The sequence goes on along the minus strand of OY660871.1, from coordinate 7,493,209 downwards.
GTGTATTAAAGTATTGATTATTTTGGTGGAAAACAGATGGAAAATTATTCAAGTAAAAATACAGGGTCATATTGACAGAATTCCTGACGGCAAAAATCACATGCAGTTTCTTATATAAGACAAAATCTTACTCACGCCTGTGTCACATTCATGCCCACATGATGGCTCAGTCTCTGTCTCTACTCTAAGTGATCTTTTTACAGCAACATTACGCATGATAAAGAGAACATAAGGATATATTAGTTTAATTTAGAATTGGTTGAGGGATTTATAATTAGCCACACTTATAGTTAACATATTAAACTAATCGTAAATGTCTCTAATTAAGAAGTCACTGGTGCTTGCCAAATCCATTTGGAGGTTGTTTTTTTTTCCATTTTTATTAACATAATTAGTGAGGTGAAAAATCTCTCTCAAATACCAATTGTAAAGACTGCTACCCGATTACAGGGCTATTATTTATTAAAACAACACTTTCACAGGTATGAATCCCCTAAAGAGAAAAGTGAGATTTCTGCTGAGAGGAAATCTCACAGTCCCACTGCCAGGATGTTATTTTCATCTGGTTTTGTTTTTCAGCAGCTGACAATTAGTTATGCAACAGCAATTTGGCTGTGTTGAGGACTTGATTAGTTTTTCTGATGATTTCGGTTTGATGGCAGGAAGCAGTTTAGATATGACAGGATAGAGACAGCATGGCCTCTCTGAAAATACATTTAAATCTAACTTTGTGTCCGCCATTAAATCCCTTTAATTACTGCGGACGAAGCCAGAGTGCCTCTTGATTTGAGGTGTCTTTTTTCAATTCCTCTGTTCAAGGACAGAGTTATCATGTAAACACGTCTAAATCAAGGCAACAAAAGTTAGCATAAAGAAGACGGAGCAGTTAACAGCCTTGGACTGCCTTACATCACATTTCCAGGGATTTTCAACAATTCATATTCATAATAAAATCTGAAGCAGCTCCTCATTTTAAAAGAGCCCTGTTAGTCACATTCAGTCATTCACTGCAGGTTATGTGCAGAGAGTCCGTCCTTGACCCACACAGAGACAATTTTGGTTTCGTCAGACTCTTAGCCTGCTCTGGCTAGTAAGAAATGGCAAGTCAGAGAGTCAGAAATAATCACAGTGTGATGAAAAGAACCACAGCGGGGAGCAGATTTAAGATGCAGCAAGCAAACATTCAAACATATCAATATTCACTTTGTTTGTGGTATTGATTAAAATGTTGCCTGAAGGAAAACAGTATGAAATCAGAGGGCGTCAGTGAATCAGATTTAAAGAAAAAAAAGAAAATTGTACTTCAGGCACATGGGGGGGTTGAAGCTGGCTGCACGCAGCTCTTAGAGACTTTTTTCAGAGTTTTTTATTGATTACATTATTTATAAATGTACGGCATGTATTTTTCCCCCCATCAACTTCAGGGAATAAACCTGCATAAATGTATAATGTTTAGGCTATAAATTCTGGTCATTTTTGAGTGTTCGTCTTATCATTTTGAATGCACTCTTCTTGAGTCACTTTGTAAGTTTTATCTCACTGCTGCAGACACTGATCTTATTACTGGTTTGCTGCACCATATCCTGCAGAGTCACTGGAAATCTGCACTAATCCACATCAGAAATGTAGTATGTCAAAAAGACCTGCAACATGACTGCAGTAAACACAACATAGCAAGAGACAGAAAATATTTAAAAAATATTTCACCAAAACAGACACTTGAAATTCGAAATGGGGAAAAAGGTTTATGTAATACTGCAGAGAGACATGGATTGATTTTAATTGTACTTGTGTCTGTTGGAGTGGCGGTTGAGCATCAGCTTCTCCTGCCACGTATTAAAGAGAAACTTTCTGAAAGAGTGAAAATGAATCTAACTTACATGTAGAAACCCCCCCAGATGGGCTGACATTTAAAGGCTTTTCCAGCTTATAGGACACAGGCTGAGGTCAAGCTCTACAGCCCTGCTACCTGCTGTAGAAAAGAGGACATGACATGATGTTACACCCCACTTGAAGCAACCCTATGAGGCTAACAACTAATCACACTTTGACCCATTAAAAGTAACAGAAAAGACCTAAAAAAGTTCACCATGTGATTTATTATAACCAAACATACAGCTGTAACACTAGAAGAAACAGATCAATATAGAAACCCTCCGACTATAAGAAGACTGAAATATGCAGATGAATTCTTGAAAGTAAATATTCTGAACAGTAGAAAGATGAAATAAATGAATAAAAACCAGAGCCAGAGGGAAAACAGTCTGTGTGAAAAGATGCACAAGACTGGAGATGAGTATGTGAGTAGTTGTTTCAAGTAGGTTGAGAAAGAAGGGGGGGGGGGGGCAATTTGGAGGTCCCAGGGATCAGAGTGACAAAAAATAAGCCTGAAAATTTAGGTTGTCAAGGAAACAGCAGCCTAATCTCCATATGAATTGTCCCCAAAAGAGCAAAGGACACCACCTCAATAATTCTGCCTTTTGCCTCCTGTGAGAGGTCCACTGCCCTCGCTGCGAGACCTGCAGGACAGCAGAACACTCTGTACCTCCACTCAGACTGCAGGGACTCTGCATGCTGAATATGAAGGAGGAGACGTTGAGATAAGACTCACCTGACAGCTGAGTTAAAAAAGTGTAATGATGAAATGAAGTTAAAGTTTGGTGCAGTCCTGAAGGACACTTTGGTTCTGAAACAAGGTGAAAAAAGTTAGAGAGGCTGCTTTGTGTTAATGACATAAGAAGTACAGTAATTTTTTAAGTGGATGATTGCTGATGTTCTCTTATTATGAGCATAACAACACTTAATTTAATAATAGCTCAGCAGCACAAGGCTTTTTTTTCTCTTCCTATTATAGCTTTGGAATATCTGACATTCAGGTAAGTGTACGGTAAAGCTTCACTATTACATCTGCTCTCCAGTCTCAGAATATACTGATCCAGGGCTAGTTGAAATAAAAGGATTAGTAGGTCACCATTAGGAATAAAAAAAAAATGCTTGCCATGGAGTTGCACAGATTACTTAAGTGCCTTTAATGATGCAGTAACATGCAGGACGACAAGTTCATTCTGATTTATCTCTCATATTAATTATTTTACCTCATTTCTCTCTATTTTTGGAATTTTACCATCACTATATTGTCACATACATGTTCTTCCACTGATCAGCTGATCAAGTCTATGACATGCAAATTACCGTTAAGCTAAAAGGACTTCCAGGCATGCATTCCAGGCTTTATTTTTTTTTTTTTGATATCAACACTCTCTCAAGAAAAAACATGAAATAACATACCAGCACTTCACAAAGCTGAAAACTGAGGAGCATCTCGTTCTACTGAGTGAGGAGTGTGTTTACACTCTCGCTCATTCAAACACACTTTAATAAATGTCCACCAGCACTCGAGTTCACATTCTGCCCTTAACAATATTCTGCACGCTCACACAGTTGGTATCACAGCAGGCTGCAGCTGGTTACTGAATTTCCTGCGAGCAAGCACGGCATTGTAAAGGCTTTTTAACTAGTACAACTCAAACTCAAAGGTGTGAACAGAAAAACAGAGTGTACATTTGTGTTTCTGCATTTATACATGCATCACCTTGAAATACACCCACTGAGCAGTAGACGGCTGTTAGTTTTTTTAGACCCTAATTTCAACCGTCTAGACTCTGTATATTTTTAGACAGAATTTAGACGTTACACTTTAACCCATTATTCGATAACTATTTATTTCAAAAAGCAACTATGAGTTGCATAACTGATCTTCAAGTTCTTAACCAAAATAACTATGATAGCCAATGAGCAATATACAGTATAGTATAGATATAGCCCAGGTATGGACTTGGTGTAAACTTGGCCTAAATTTAGATGTCCAAAAAAGCGTGTGTTTTTAGACTTGTGGTGGCCTGATTTTAGACCAGTCGCCTAGGCTACATTTTGATGTCTATTAGACCTCTTTAGGACCAAAAAAAATGCTCAGTGGGCAGAAATACAAGGATTTCACTTTCTCGTGGCTGCATGCATACTGCTGAAAATCTTGGTCCACTATATACTGACACACAGTATGTGCACTCATGAATCCTCAGCTAGCCAAAGTGCCTGCCAGGGCCTTACTCATTTTAACCACAAATAACCTTCCTAAGATATTACACATCCTTTTGTAAATGGATGACAGTCACAGTATGGCTGAGAGAGATGATAACAAAAATAAAACATGAGAGTTGTGACAGGGATGGCAGTATCATTCACTCATGTAGGCTCCATACATGAGCTCTGTCTTCCACAACTATCAGTCTACTTCAGGGGACTATAAAAGGAACTCTAGTTGGTGGTCTACGCAGGTGGCAGCCATATGTGATCAGCTGATATCATCAGATCCAGAAAGGCAGCGAGTACATTTCTCTGTTTTTGAGCACGGGACTGCAGTTTACACATCTGCACCACCAGGTAACCAGGAATCTATTCTGCTCAGCCGCTGGCTAAATTGCATTTTTGTCTCTTTTAAGGTCCACAGATCCAAACAGCTGATTATTATGGGTTGTGTCTGGGAATGATGATGTAAATAGTGCTTTCTGTTGGCAAAGTGAAGGTCTGAACAGTTTGCAAGAATGGCGTACACATGTGCACCAAGATCCGTGCTTGGGTTGGTCTTCACTAAAGCTAAATTTCATGGTACGGTTAACCCGTCATTAGTTATTGATCGATTCTATTGCAGTTCTCCATCTGGTTTATTAGCAGAGGCTGGGCTGATGGGCACATACTCTGGCTGATGCACTTACTGTCATTGAAACTGATTTAAAAAAGTTATTGAGCTGACATGAAGGCGGTGACCTTAAACAGTCAAAAGGGCACTCAAAGGTGAAGTCAAGAAAACAGAAGGACATAAGACCTACGAAGAGAAATAGGCAAATAAAACTGTTTTTGATTGGGTGTAAATGTCATTCAGGCTTTTGCTGTTCATGCAGAAGACTGCTCATTGTTGCGACCATGGATGACAGCATTTCAGTGAATAGCTTACTCTGGCCACTGACATTTGCCGCTGTTGAAAAAAGAAATGACACCATTCAGCCCTTAACAATTTCTCCCATTAAGACTGAGCAGGCAGGTCAGGTGATGACAGGTACTGCTGCACAGCTTTGTTGTGTTTAAGGCCAAACAAAGACAGACCACTACAGGATTTCAGAGTCTTAATCACATGAGAGATGAGTTTGAAATGAGAGGAATGAGTCAAAGAGTGGTCCGTTTTACTCTCAACAAGATTTTGATCAGAGTGTCTTAAAGTTTGGGAAAGCTACAGATTTGATGAGATTTGGGTTTAATGAATGTCTGATATGGAAGGTAGTTCAGGCTGCTAGAGAGACATTCCCACTGAGCACTTTTTGGTCTAAAAGAGGTCTAATAGATGTCTAAGGGCGCGTTCACACCACCCTTGTTTAGTCCTGTTGAACCTAACCCTGGAGCGTTTACCCCCTTAGTGCGGTTCGTTTGGGTCGGTGTGAACGCCGACCTCGAACTCTAGTGCGGACCAAATAAACAAACTCTGGTCCGCCTGAAGAGGTGGTCTCGGACCACTATCAAGTGAACTCTGGAGCGGTTCATTTCTGGTGTGAACGTCATCCACACCAATCACAGGAAACGCTCTCACAGGAAGGCTCTCATTAATGCCTGTCGCCGTCTCGCCTTATCCGCCTGTTGTTTGCAGCACGTCTACTCCGGAATGAATTAATTAATGCCGCAGTTCACGCTTGTTGGCTAACGAGCCATTCATGCGCGCGATAGACTAGCGTCTTTTGATACGCGCTCCAGATGAGTAGCAAAAGCAAAATCAGCCTACGATGAAGACAGCAGAGCGGGGTTTGTATTCCCGTATAAACTAATGACCAATAACCGAATGATGTTCGCAGTCACCTGACTTCCGGTTCCATTTTCTGGAGCGATTGAGTTTGTACTTATGAACACAAACCGGACCAGTTAAACAATCAAAACAAATGTATCGTCTTGCCTTGGATTCAAATCAGGAAACGGACCTTTAGGTGTGAACACGACCTAAATTTAGCCTAGACAACTGGTCTAAAATCAGGCTACCACAGGTCTAAAAACAAAAGTTGTTTAGACGTCAAAATTTTGACTAAGTCTAAATCTGGGCTATATCTATACTACACTGTACATTGCTCAATGGCTATCATAGTTATTTTGGTGAATTATTTTGAGATCAGTTATGCAACTAATAGTTGCTTTTTGAAATAAATAGTTATCAAATAATAGGTTAGAGTGCAACATCTAAATTCCGTCTAAAAATATACAGAATCTAGACGGTTGAAATTATGTCTAAAAAAAACTAGATGTCTAATAGCCGTCTATTGCTCAGTGGGGTACTGCTGTGGTAAACTCCAGAGAGAAGATGGTAGAGTTTATGATCAAGTTTGAGCAAATCTAGGCTTGACAGATTCTCCCAAGGCGCCAAACACAAGACAATGATAAGATGAAACTTTGAAGATGAAAGTAAAGAAATTGGGTTGTTGCACATCAAGCACGGACAGGATGCTGCAACGAGGGAAAAGAAAATTAATATTTCATTTCAATAATTTCATCTGTGCTGTATTTGAAAAAGGGACTGTTGGGAGTGAAAGTAAGAACAATCGGTGTTAAATTCCCATGATATGTGGTACTTAAAATAAAAAAAGAATAAATATAGAAAAAGAAAAATGTTGTAAAGAAAACCTTCAAATACTTTCTATATGGGCCAAAGGGGAGCTCAAGCTGTTCAGACAATTAAGAAGCATTGCAGACATGTGAATTGTATTGACGTTCTTGTGTCCAGAGAAGGTCACTACTGCAGAAATTCAGGAGGAGGAATCATTACATGAGGGACTCTGAGGCTTGTTTTAAACGCTGCCAACAGAGTGGATAATTGCAATCAAAGCTTCCTGTTTTCTTTCACACACATGTCAGAGCTTTCACTGTCAGGAGGCCGGCTGCAAAACCAAAACCTTCATTAGCTCCTTTTGCGGAGTGATATTAACCAATCCCATGTCATCAAGATTACTCATCCAAGAAAGCAGGAGTGAGAGTGAGCGCTGCAGCTGGCTCCCCTCTCGCACTGTGTGGTTTCCCTGCTGGTTCGACAATAACAGAGGACAGAGAGGAGAAGCATTTTACCAGGTGCCACCAGGCACCAAACGACCTCCAAACGCATTAACGGCCCTGGTGGCTCAATAGAGGGGACACATAATCAGATCATTGGGATGGGGCAGTAAACAAGGTTGTATCACTGCTGCTTCACTAAGAGGACTTCTCTTTAAATAGAAGCAACTACACACGCGCAATAATATCTCAGCGCTTTTCTCATTAGAAAACACTTTGAGTAATTTCCACCCTTGTCTGCTCAGGGTGGTGAAAATCAGAAGAGACAAAGGTTCCTGGAGGTTTGAATCAATGTGACTCACAGGAACAAATTTCAAAGAAGTAGTTAATTGTGGATTGATGTCTTTCACTTCAGTTAAAAAATCAGAACATGTTATTACGCTTGACACATGGACCTACATTCATATCTACTGATGTTATTGAAGATACCCTGTTTGCACCGATGACAGCATATCCCATGGTCTTTTACTGCCACAGCTGCATTATAAATTCATAGAGTGTTGCATCTCATTTACCCAAGCGAGATAAAAGAAGAGCTACACAAAGGAAAAGTCGCCGTTATACTAATTCTGGTTTTCTGTTATAAAAAACCTCTGAATATCTAGAGGACACCTGAAGTACAACTTTTTGTTAGGTGCCCTTGAGACAGAAGTGAGTCTGTGTACTCTCACAAACGTTTTAAAGCGCAAAATCAAAATTGCGTTTTTATTGCTTTTGTATCCTCTCTCCTGCTTCAAACTGACATCAGCTGTGTTTGATTCAGTTTTTCAGCCCCTCAAGGCTCTACAGGGCCCATTGAATAATTTTCGGCATAAAAGGAGAGGATAGTACATTTCCATTAGAACAGCTTCAGCCTCATTACTCATGATAATGGTGTTGATAAAGAGTGCCTGAAATGGACATGACATTTTGGGCATCATTCAAAGGCATTTACATATGAAGGTTGTTCTATTTGTTGGTCCGATGTATATGTGAAATCTGAATCAAACGGGTGCATTTGGAAAAGATGACTTCCGTCTGATAGGTTGACTTTGATTTATGTCTAATATGGTGGGTTCACTGTGTTCAGCTAGTTGGTTTGTCAATCTACCTTTGCTCTCTCCAGAAATAGTCTGACAGCTTTATATTTAATTTAAAACTTTATATTCCAAATTCATGAAGAATCTCTGTTGTGCTGCCACTTTTGCTCAGTTAGTAGAGCATGCTCTTCATTTATATGCTCCAGTAATCAATACATCATTCATATTAACACATTCAAGCCTTGACACTTCAGTGCAACTCCCCTACTCTCCTCTCCCTGAACTTCCTGTCTCTCTCCAGCTGAGCAGTCAAATGAAGACAATTCCATTGGCGTCACTTGTCCTTGATGCGAACAGGTAGCTCACTAACATGTCAAACTGAAGACAAAAACCCTGTCATAATCAAAACACTTGCTGAGCACTAAATTAATGCTGCTTATCACATCGCGTAGCAACCACCTTCATCAGGTTTTGACGCTCAAATGCGACCAGTATGCTGTACTACTGTTTGAGAAATCTGGACCATTTCAATCAGGTACAAGAAAGATAATGCACAGTGTAAATCTGGATGAACATTACATTGTTTCAAGATAAGTACCTTAAACTTAATGTCATAACATTAGTGTAAAGCAGTGTCGGAGAACAAGGGCTGTGCACTAGGGTGCTGCCCTATCATCTTCGCAAGAGAAAAGAGAGACCTATTAACAAATGCAGACAAACAAACACAGTGAAAGGGCTAAAAAAAAGAGTCAAAGAAGAGATCTTTGCAGGAGAAGCTGAGAGTGAAAGAGCAAGGACTGGATCAGCCAGACGTAAAGATTAAACAACAGTCCAGCTCAGAGGGAGGGATTACTCTTGGTTCTTGTTACCCAGGAAGACTTGACTGATGGCATGTATCATCGCTGATGCTTTATTTAGCTTTCTTTGCCTGTTTTTTAAAGATCAGATTTTTAAAGATCAGGATCAGCATGGATTCAGATAGCTATCACTTCTCAGAAAAGAAGGGGGAAAAAACAAGGATCAGAATGGAAATAACGTTCATTCAGCAAGGAAAATACAAATAATAACCTTTATAATGTTGTTGTTTCAACTATGTTTGCCAATTTTGAATTGGTCCCCTCTCTGAGAGAAATGCTCTATCCATCACATCTTATGTCCCTCAAAACTTCACCTTTCAGCTGTCTACTTAACAAGGATACGGATTTCAGCTGCCTATGACTTAAAAGCTGGAGCAAATTAGTGACACATTTAAGAGCATGAGCGCTTGTCTTCTTGAGCAAGACTTGAAGGGAAATGCATGTGAGTATGGTGAATTGTAGATGTTATCATACTAATTGGGTGCCACTCTTCAGCTTCAGTTTAGCTTCACTAAGTTATTAGCAATGCTGTCACCTTATTTTGGCTGCTACATTCATAAGTAGCTCACCCTCATGTGAAGACTGTGGCAGACTCTATTCAACTTCCTGTAATACAAGACAGGCTTTATTGATTTGAGATCATGTTTGTCTGTTTCTGTCTCCTTGTTTTCCTGTTACCCAGTTTATTCTTCGCTCTTCATGCTTTCCTCTCTGACAGCTGCTAATTCTCTAATTAAGGCTCCACAGTTTTTGGATTTTATTTTGGCATGAGTACAGACAGCTTGCCTAAAGGTTTATATCTTTTGGATGACGTGAAAATGAGTTTCTGCCACATCCTGCCTGCACGGTGGTAGAGTCGGAAGAGCGATGTGTCTAACAAAGCTGCAAAGAGATCTGAATTAAACTCATTCATCCCTGCGTGTCCGCTGTTGAAAACTATAAAAATGATAAAACACAGAATCTACCACTTCAAATCCTTAATATCACAGAACTCAAAAGTGACTCTTTACAAGTGTAGATCATGTAAATCGGCCCTGAAAACCACCACAGTATAAGTCCTGAAATCTTCTTGTCCTCAGACTAGTTCCAGCAAACCACTGTGCCCCATCTGGTCCAGGTCATTTAATCTAGCATTACACATCCATCAACATTATCTCAGAATCAGATTTAGAATTACTTTATTGATCCCAAACTGGGGAATTGTGGTGTTGCGGCAGCATTTTTCTTGTGAGCAAGAACAATATAAGAATAAACGAAAGGACACATATCAAGAAAAAAATATAATTAATACAGCAGTACATACATCACACATTTTCCTTAGACTTTCTTTACATTAAATACAGAATATAACAATTATTGGGCTTTTTTATGTTGAAATTTGAATAGAGCAGCGGTGCCAGTAAAAATATGAATATGTAATATTTTTATATTTTATCTATTATCTATATCTTTATCTGAAATCTCTATCAATCAAACTAGTGTCTGACAAATTTACTAAAATCCCCCTCCATGCAGTTTAAACACATATAAGGCAGATGGTCCTATACAGAGTTTAGGTTTGGAGATAATTCCCACACGACATATGCAAGTTAAGTATTCAGTTTTGCGATTTTAGATTTTCTTAAATGAACAAACGGGACAGGTGCATACCTGAATGTGAGGATTTATTTATTGCATGATGGCTCTTCACGTCAGTTGCATTTCATCCCACCTCTTGTACATAAAAGCACTGAAGCAACAGCTGCGACCTGGAGAGCAAAAAGCAGGAGGTTGAGAAAGAGGCCCTCATCTCCACAGGAGTCCAGAGTCAGAAATCAACCATTAGCTCTTTTCCGTGCAGCATTTACCCTGAACTTCAAAATCCTCAAGCATGATGCTTTATTCTGACTCAGTATTACTAGAGGTGAACACTTAAGATTTTGTGCCCTCTCTCAGGGCTTAACATTAAACCCTGAGATCTCAAGTCATCAGTGTTGAAATGAATAAAACACTTTTATTACTTCTGCAGGAAAGTACCTCTGAAATATACCCACTTTAAGTTTTTGAAAAGGCAAAATGTGGTTCATCCAGTGTAAATGAACAGATTTTTCATTTTACTTTGTATAGAATTAACCGCTGTTTGGATAGGACATGATATCTGAGAGAAAATGCTGAAGTGTACAATACATTTTCCCTTTACTGTGACACCACCATTATTCAAATAGACCTTGTGGTTACATAGTTGTTATTATGGGTATGACATTTTCTGGGAGAAAAGCTAAAAAAGGCCTTGGGTATTAACAGGTTTAATTAACCGGGTATTAAAAAAATCACAGGGAATTCTCAAGGAATTTGCCCTAGAGAGTTTTGATCAGTCCCCTTGACACACAGGAAAAACAGATGTTCAAAGGGATGCAGCAGACTTTTTAAATATAGTTTTCTCTCAATAAGTTCTGCATTGATTATTGTATCATTAATATTTTTCAAGGGCAAAAACTATTTTTAAAGACCATTAAGACATCACCTGGGATTTACCTTGATTTGTTATGGGACCAAAGAGGGGCATTTGTAATATCTGGGACGACAGCAATGTGTTGGATTCATTTAAACTCACTGACAGTCTTAGAAAGATGTTGGACTGGCAGGTTGAAGATGTTGTTGCATTTTTAGCCAAGCTTATTCAAGACTTCGATCAATGCTTATTAGTCTGGAGCCTCTCTGATCATTTTGGGTTTCAGAGCAACATCATGGACCTACATTCCTCTGAATGTTAAACCCAGTCAGGTCAGCTGCAAAGTTACTTTTTAAACAGTAAATCCTTTCACAGATATGTTGACTTAAACCATAGTTAATCAGTAGTTTTTGCTGTTGGGAGTCAGCATTAAGGTCAACATTAAAACCTGCTGAAAATTCAGTGGTCTGCCCCCCTCTTGATTCAACAAAAAGGGTCCCCACAATCCAAAAGATTTATTCCAAACATATTATAGCACATGTATTTCATTGAACCCAAGATATTGCTCTAGATCTACAAAGGTTTTATGCTATCCATCTAGTTGTCTGCGATCCATCCACATGGGGAGGGCAGAGTTTGGATGTTTCTTTTTTTTTGGCAAACAAACTAACTGGGTGTAAACAATAAGCCTTCAGTGTTGCTGAATTATTGGTACAAAAATGAGGACATCAAAAATGAAAGTAGGAAAGACTGGTTATGTGCTGTAGCAAGCACTTTATACTGCCAAATCTCTTTGAAGAGGCTGCACGCATCATCAGGAGACAACATGATAGCAGGTTTATTATTCTAGACAAATATTTCCACTAGTCAGCAAACAGATTATCGCCAGAGGATAATCCAAAGAATCTGTTTTTCCTGAGCGAGTTCAGATTTTATCTTTCAAAACAAAACCAGCAACATTATTAAGCATTTAACCTTCATTAACGCTTTACTGAAAACAATCCCACAAAGCCTGTTTTCGTCTGACAGAGATGTGACCAAATAATCTGCTGTGCAGTGAAATAAATTCATCCTGACTGACAGTCACTTTGACTCCCAAGGTCTTTGTGTTCTGAAGCTGTTGGAGTTACGTGATTTGTTGATGCCTGAATGTGGCTGTCAGTGGCAGACTGACACACTTTTCTCCAGAGACTGTAACATCTACACTGAACTTACATCAGCATGCTCCTTTGATTTTCTTGACATGACATGTCACTGTAAAACATGTATAGATCTGTGTTATAGGTCACAGCAGAGAGACGACACTGACAAACACTTATATAATGATGCAGCACACGTAGGTAACCCATCCTCACAGCAGCTACGAATCAAACACACCATCACTAAGAATCACGTCAGGAATAAATCCAAGTGGAGCTGGATTTATTTTCTATAAGTCACGGATAGAGAGCTGGGCTCTTTAAAATGTCATCTCTTGCTGTGGTGACCCCGTCAGAGTGAAGGCTCTGAAGCTACAAAACAACAAATACTGCTGTGAAAGTAGACATTTATCACTGTTCACTCACCAGAGCAGCTGCCATTTTATAAAATGATAGATCAATTATCTTATGAAAGCCCCTCACACTTGTTCCTTACAGAAGTTTTCAGAGTTTGCCATTTACAGCAGAGAAAAAAAAAACATACCCACCGTGATGTCACCCACTGGTTCCTCATTTGCAGAGGTTCCAGTTCAGCCAGGCGTGTTTTCTGTGACCAAAGTGAGCATATTTGGAGGGGAGGTGTGGTGCTGGAGAGGACTGAGGGGTTGACAAATCCCAAATTATAAAAGCTGGTAAAGCCTGAGAGAGAAATTTTATTCCTTGTGGTGGATGAAGCTTCTTTTTATTAGACTAAAAGGATATAACATGGCTTGTGGAGCATGACAGAATCACCAGGTGAAATAACAGGTGGCCATCACTTAAAATCTTCTCGCCCCTTGTGTCAACCCTTTTTAAACCCAAGTGCTGATTATTTAACTGTTAGGGTTATATTTTTAGAGATTTCACTAAACCCGTGTAGTTTACTCTTCAGGTGGCATTTGCAGCTTCAGATTTCAGGATGTGTGATGATTGATGATTTTCACACTAATGCACCAGTAGAGTTATACAGTCCTCATGACGCTCCCTAAGTTCAGTTTGCACATCAACAGGAGTCTTGTAATGCTGGAAATGATGCAGAAGAAGTAAATGAATATGGTCTCCAATCGCAGGAAACCAGATGGTGAGTACTCAGCCAGAGGGTTGCTGGGAAGCTTTTCCTCTCTCTCTCTCTCTTCTTCCACAGCTCAGTCTGCATTTCTCACAATACCATTTGCTCATACATTATCATCATTTTAAACAATTCCTTGAAAACCATAAAATTTTCTAATTTCTCATTTGGGTAAAAGGTTTGTTTTCATAATTAGCTTTAATGTTGTCATTTTTGGCAGCTTCTCTTTTGGCTTTTAAAGTTTGTTAGACTGACTCTAACTGACAAGTATAGATTTTTTTTAATTTGCTCACCTAAGGAAGGAAGATTCAGTGGGGGCTGATGCAGCTGTATTTGGAGTCACGATGAGTTGTTGCCACCTACTGTGTGTTTGAAGTAAGGCAACAGAAACACTTATTAGCCCCCTTTTTTAGCAGCATCTGAGCGATAAAATCTGGATTTCATCAGTATCTAAATGCTTGATTTGACTTAAATATATTTATTTAAATTGCTGTGTCAGCATCACCGTATATCCATGAAGCAGCTCTAATTCTGGAGAAACACTGTAATGCCCTGTAGACCAGAACTGGCTTGATGTGAACCTGTCTAGTCCTGACGTGCCAAACTCATACCTATGCCAAGTTAAGACATGAGTATTTCCTAATGCCTCAAACGCCAACCAAAATAATAGGTAACCTGACCAAACTTGACAGTCAGGATGAGTTTGTTTCCTTAGATGAGAGCTCTCATCACGGTTTAAAAAACAGAGCTATTACCATAAATTCAGAAAAAACACAGCAGGTTGACATATTTGAGGGTGACTTTCTAATGAACTCACAGATAACCAAGTGTACATACCTGAACACACACCTGGTCTTCCACTAGAATATGTCAATGTTGAATCTGTAGAGGATGATTTTTTTTTTCTCAGTTTATTTTGAACACTATAACACTTTGACTTCTTTCTTTGTATCTTAGGTTTCATTTTAGTCTACTACATCTTTTAGGATTAATTTTAAACTTTTAATGTTTGTTTTTAAAGCTCTTAACAGCTTCGGCCCCCATCTATTTAATTGAGCGTTTAACCGTTCGGGAGCCGGGTAGATCTCTGAGGTCGTCAAACCAACTTCTGCTGGAGGTGCCCAGATCAAAACACAAACACTGGGGTGACCGAGCCTTTACAGTTGCTGGTCCCAGGCTCTAGGATAAGCTCCCCAACGAAATGAGACTTATTTTCGACCTGGGCCTTTTCAAATCCTGATTGAAAATGTGTTTATTCATGCTGGCTTTTAATACCCAGTAGCGTGGTGACACTTCATTTTATTGCATTGTATCTTATTCTTTTTTAAATTGTTTTTATTGCTTTTATTTATTCATATTTATTTACTATTTATTGTAAAGCACTTTGGTTCACCGAAAGGGTTGTCGTAAAGGGCTGTATAAATAAAAAACATTTACATACATGGATTTACTTTAGTCTTCTAAACTTTGATTCTGATAAGAGACCAAGCAACTGTGGTGAGCTGGGTAAATGTCATTGAATAAATTAAGTGTGTGGCAAAAATATGCAACTCTATCACATATAAAATCACACTGTAAACTTGACTTGGCTTAAAGATGATTACGATGATGTAAGAGGAAGCACAAAACAGAGTTAAACCAACCGTCAAACTGAAGATCAATGCTGTTTTATTGGAATTAGATATATACAGAGTGACCTGCTGTGATGGTACACAAGTTTTACAGGGTAGTATTTGATTCTTTTGCAGCACTGTGATCATAATTTATTACTCCAACAGTCATCAAACTGAAATTCATGCTCAGTCTTCAATTCAACAAAAAAAGCAAACTGTCAGTGGAAGCACATGCTTATAAATCTGAAAAATTCAAGTAAAAATTTTAAGAACACTTTTTTCTCCCTTTAAATCACAAGCTACAATATTTTATTAACCCCCACCCCCCCTCAGAAAATAGAAAAATGGCAGTTCATGATGATGCTCAGAAAAATAAAACCTGATTCCACCTGGGAGGCATCAGCAGAACTGAAATACAGAGGGGAAACAAACGATTAACTCTGAGACAAGATTCCTGAGTTTAGAGGATATCCATCATTCAAATGGAAGCCAGGGACAGACTTACCTTCCAGCGGTTACCACACTCATTACACAAAACAAATGTGGTCATGGGCTCATCAGCACTGCGTGTCTGCACCTACAACACACACACACACAGAGCAGGCTTAGCGAGCTGTAAACTCACTTTTACCGTGCAATAAAATACTGACACACAGGAAGAATATCAAAATAAAAGCGAACACACATCATTTACAGACAAACGGAAACAACAGCTGGATATATCACAGGACATTTAGCGTTTACTACACAGTCATTTGTACCGCCTCTGATTCTGACAGCTGCTGAGAATTGAATCCGTCACTGAGCAAGAAACTTGTTCTTGAGAAGAATCCAGAATAAATGGTCATTTATATTTCACACAGCAATCACTGAAACTTTGCAGCCTGATCACAAGGATTTCTGTTCATAGTTTTCTCCTTCCTTCCTTCTTTCCTTCCTCATCAAAAAGATGCATTTTCTCTCTCTGAAGGTTTCATGTTGTGCAAATGTTCTTCACGTGTATCTCTTTATTACCTGGTTGTAGGTGCAGTTCTTCTTCTTGCACTTGCCGCACTGCAGCAGGTCGGTGGTGGTGCCCCCTGTTTTGGCCATTTGGTGTTCCCTGATGGCCTCCTGGGTGAGAACGTTCCTCAGCTGTTTCAGCTCATCACTGGCCATCTCCTGCAGAAACACACAGGTGTGAAAAAAACAGAGCAGAGGCGTGAGTGAAACACAGTTAGTGATGTGCAATCATGGAAGTTAGGAACATAGACTGTATATAGAATGGACAGCGTTTGAGTCCTCGCTGGGTGAAGCCACTCCTAGTAACAGACTGCAGTATAGGTCATAAATCCCGCCTCCTCCAGCAAGCCTATGGAGTTGTGGACAAACTATAAATTTATTACACAGAATATAATTTTTTCTCCCCCCTGCTTGTGATGTTGACATTTGGTTATTGTAAGACTGGTTTGTGCTCAAGTCCTCTTTTTTCTGTACAGCTCCATTTTTTAAAAGTTATTAGGGGGTTCATGTTTTCTATGACTGACACTTGATACAGCCTATGGGCGTATGAAAATTGCGTAGCTCACCCGGGGGATCCGCTGTTTGAGCTAAGCGTCATCACAGCGACTCTCTGCGACTCTCCCGCAGAATGCGTACAATGCTACTGTACAAGTGGTGGAGTGCGTACAACGCTACTGCGCAATGTTGGTTTCAGGAAGTGGAGAAAAAACGCAGAATTACTGAGAGCTTTTCGGCTTCAAATCCTCATACTGGCGGGTGGCAGAACCAAGTTGTCCATAGTATATACAGTCTATGTTAGGCGAGTTAGGCGTGCAGCTACAGTGTCCTGTACCTCAGCAGACATGCTGGCGATGCGACTTAATTCAATACTTCCTGCGAGGACATTCCTGCGAAGTCCGGGGTTCTTTGGGTCCTTTAGGTTGCTGATGCGGCTGCGGACTCTGTTTTTATATTTCATATCAGTGGCCTTGATCTCCTGGTAGATATGTGCAACTGTACAGTCAAGGATCATAGCAATGATGATGAATAAACTCATTATGATGTGGCTCATCACAGAATGAACTTGTCTAACCACCACGACAGACAATAAATTCATTCAAATGAAGGATATGATCTTCAATCTCTGCAGCCATGCTGTCACAGTTGGTTCCAAAGTCTCTGTAGTCATCTGTGAAGAGAAAAGAAAACACTTTCTCCAAAATGTGGAAATCTCTGTGGGTTTCTCACACGGCTCCACACTAATAACTGTATCTGTGAGAGGCTCTAAATGATTGTAATCTCATCCTCACTGTCAGTCTTCAGAGCTGCTGCCAGCATCTCAATGCATTTGTCTCTGATGGTTTCTCCGGTTGAGAGGTGAGGGGACAGTGGACCCCCAGCAGAACTGAAGCTGGGTGATAACGGGCTGGTAGGGGTGGTGGGAGTTTTAGGGGTGTCTATTTTGCCCTTTCTGCAAAAAAAGGAAAAAAACAATCAAAGAGTCATAGTCTTTGTGCTGAGTCTGGTATGACCTCAGTTATTCCATCATCCTTTAATGTTTGTATCTTTACATACAGTAAGTGTACCTTTTATTTTAGCATTTCATCTCTGGACTTCTTATCAATCACAGAGCATTTTAATTCCCTACCTTATTCACAATTTTTTATTCCTATCTTTTATTTCCCTTTTACTCTCATTCAGAGGTCAAGCTGCAAAGATACTGCTAATGTTGCTTTCGTCAACAAAAATTATGAGGAAATATCATCATCAACAAACTTCAATCACTTGACGAAAACGAGAAGAGACGAAATGTAAATGGTGGTCTTGTGATGATAACTATAACTACATATAAAATGCAATATTGTTGACAAATAAAAACAAGAATAAACGTGGTTCACAAAATAAAAACTCCGCTAAAATGTCTCTTCTTTTTCGTTGACTAAAACGAGACAAGACGAAATTGTTCAGTCGCATTGCTATTGTTTTCTGTTTCCTCGGCTGCGCGTTGCCCTGCTCAGACGCAGGTGATGTCACATCCTCAATCCCCTAACTCACAGTATTTTTAGATGCGGTGGGCAAAGACTTTTTGGGCGAGTTGGAGTCATGGCCAGGTTGCACCAAAAGTAAAATTTGGGCTTTATCTATTCTATACTATACTAGGTAATTATACTAAATTAACTGAGTTAAACAGAATTACAATACTAAAAAAAGATCAAAGTCATTGACTAAAACTAGACTAAAATAGTCTGGGTTATTCTGACTGAAACTAGACTAAAATGCTCAGAGTTTTAGTGAGTTTGAGTTCAAATGAGTTTGAACGTGACTAAAACTAGTAAAGACTAAAATGACAGTTTGACACAAAGACTAGACTTAAACTAAAATTAAAGCAGGCCGCTAAAAACAACACGAGAGACTGTACAACACTGTTATTTTGTAGGCTGCTCTAAATAGTTTGAACTGAACAGTACAGCAGCTCTCTCAGAGCTGAAGAGATGCAGCAGACAAATCCGATAATTCTGCAAATCAACAGCATTGATCTAAAGGTCCCTACATACCGGGCGCGAATTCGCCAGGCCAATTATTCGCCTTTATTCACCTTTTTTTAAAACAGCATAAAGTCAATGGAAGCTTCCACACCAGCGGCGATTTTTCCATGGGGCGAAAAGTGTCTTTTATTTTTTCACTCTTTTGTCGAATTTTTCGGGCGAATATCTGGACCTGCTAGACCTCTGGCCAATCAAAAGTCATGTTGTTGATGACGTCACAGACCCATGCGGCTGCAGTTCACACGACACACACCACCACTGGCACCAAGAGCAACGATGGGGGAGAGTGTACCACAGAGTGGTCACCCGGTGTGTAAAAGCGAAAGCGATTTTTCGGACCGGCGAATATTTTCGCATTTTCGTCTCACTTTTTCGCTTCGCTCTGCAAATTCGCTGGTGTGTAAGGACCTTAAGACTTTGCACTTCTGCTGGACTGCATACACTGATCTTGTGTCGTCAGCATAGAGTGAAATAAAGCTGCAATCACTTTCAGTGTCGCAC
Source organism: Xyrichtys novacula (assembly GCA_962446985.1). NCBI lineage: Eukaryota > Metazoa > Chordata > Actinopteri > Labriformes > Labridae > Xyrichtys > Xyrichtys novacula. The sequence goes on along the minus strand of OY660871.1, from coordinate 7,473,877 downwards.
ACAAAAGTGTTCGCAAACCTTTCAATGCTGTCAGTAGAGGGTTTCCTTGTTGGTGGTCCAGGCTGGGAGGTCTTGGATCCGTGAGACTCTCTCCTGTAAATTCTTAAAGTCAGAATTATTATGATCATGTAAATTTAATGGACAATCATCTCTCCTCTCCTGTGGTAGTTACCTTTCAGCTGTTAGCTTCTTTGCTGGTGGTGGTGAGCTGCTTTTCTTTGAATCAGTAGATTCTCGTCTACGGTAACAAAGACTTTGTTTGAACCTGCGATGAGTTTTTATTTCTTTTTCAGGTGAGATTGAGATCTGAAGTGCATACCAGATACCAGACCTACCTGTCAGGTTTAGCGTCAGTGGACGGGCGTTTCACAGCCTGGGCAGGTTTTGAGTCAGAGGAGTCTTTCCTAAAAACAAAAAGTGCAAATTTTGTAGTGTGTAAATCATTTATGCAAAAGAAAACCAAAGAGTCTCTCTGATACAAAAAATGTATTGGAGAGTGGATTTCAATGTCCTGCTTCTGCACACCTTTGTTTTTCTTTTTTGACATCCACACTGGGCTTTTTTGGAGGCTGTGGTTTAGAATCACCTGAATCTTTCCTGACAAAAGGAGACATCGGTTTTACTCCCAAACAAATCCTCTCACAGGTTGATAAATTCGTGGAATAGAAAGTTCTTCACGCTTTGAAACCATCAGAAAGCCTTTTGAGGAAACTTAAGTCTGAACCACACCACATTTTCACACTCATGTCTCGCCAACCTTTCTCTCTTGGCTTCATCTGAGTGTTTTTTTGGCGCTTTGCTATCTGATGAGTCTTTCCTGCAAGAAGAAAACAGGAACTCTCTTAACGGCATAACATATCATACTGACGCTGCACTGTGTCAATATTTCTCGTACAAACAAGAAACAGATATTACAGTCGGAGTCACTGATCCACCAAAGACAACACAAACGTCATTTAGTCAAGGATGAATGAGAGGCTGAATAATTTCCAGATCCTGAACCTGTCTTTCTTCACCATCTTTTCTTCTCGATCTGATGCCTTCTTATGTGCTGAGGGTTTACAGTCTGATGACTCCTTCCTGCTGTGGCAAACAACACAAGGATTCAATGCAGAGAAGGAAAAACTCAGTGTATTTTTTTCCACAATAATCCCAGCCAGAATAATGAAATTTATGAGATCCAGACCTCTCCTTTTTCCCGTCCAGAGAGGTACGCTTAGGAGGAGGTGGGGGGTGAAGGTGAAGAGGAAGTGGAGGAAGAGGAGCATTTGGGTCAGGAGGTTCTTTTCTGGATAGAAAATGCACCACTTAGCTGAGCTGAAAAGCTTTAGGGTGGTGATATTCTTATGAGGCAACGCAGGAAGCATGCAAGTGCAGACCTGAGTGGTGGAGGAGGATGGAGGTGGAGAGGAAGAGGAGCAATGGGGGCGTTTGGGTCCAGTGGAATTTTCCTGATGCAGAAATTAACACTGATATGAGGGCAATGTAACAAATCCTTGCACTAAACTCTAAAATCACTCCAGAGACGTGCACCAGAGCATGCCTGACCTCTCTTTCTTTACTTCTAATGAAAGACGCTTCGCTGGAGGAGAGGATGGGCGAGGACGAGGAGGTCTGGAGGAGGAGTCTTTATGGTCCTTCCTGAGCAAACGTTACGACTTAAAGTCAGGGTAAGTCAAGAATCTTAGATAACGCGTCATGCTGTCCATGCGTAATGTCAACTTATTGAATGATGGCACACCTGAGATCCGGTCACAGCATGCAGCATGCACACATAGTTTCCTGTCAGTGAGAGTGAGGATATAAAACTGAAGGAACACATTTCGGTGCAAATCAGAGATTCAGTCAGTTCAGTTATGCAGACACAATCCAGTCTGCCATGCTCTGATGATTGGGTGAAACACGAGTCCTGACCTTTCTTTTTTCGGGTCCACAGAGGGGCGTTTAATCGGCAGGGGAGGCCGTTCAGGTCGAGGAGAGGGGAACCGAGTGGGATACAGAATGCTGCTGTCCAAAACTCCCCTCCTGAAATAAATCAGTCAGTCTGAAGCTCTGCTGGGTGACACTCTTTGGTAAAGATTATTTGTTTTTGACCGTCACCTCTCACCTTTCAAATAACGGTCTATGAATGTCTGCGAGCTTCTCACACGGCGGCCTCTGCAGACTGTTTGTCGGCCTCTCATGCCTGCTGTCTTCTCTGTGTTTCTCTCTCTTCATCTCCTCTGTGTAGCTGTGCCTCTTCACCTCCTCGTGTTGTTTTTCCTTTTTCACTTCCTCCATGAGCCGCATCTTTTTCGGTTCTTCAAAAAGCCTTTCCCTCGTTGGTTCGGGCTTGTGTTTCTCATTTTGCAGGTCCTGAACATGCTTATGTTTCTTGTTATCAGTTTCCACTTTGTGATTTTCTCCAGCTCGGTGTTTTTTGAGTTCTTCTAAATGCTTCTCTCTTCTGATTTCTTGGGAATTCTTCTCATTTTGGGGCTCGTCCAGGTGCTTCAGAAAGCCAGGGTCATCTGTGTTTCTCTTTTTGTTTATGTGCTCATCATTGTCTTTTTCTTTTCTGTTTAAATCAGGGTGTTTTCTGTCAGGATCTGTGTCCTGTTTGGGTTTGACATCCAGTCTCCTGTGACTAACAGAAACAAAGACGTCAAACTTTTTACCTCTGTTCATGAGCCAGGGAACAGTCATGTGTTTTACCTAGAGCAGGTTTGTTTTTTACAACTTAAGCCGCATTGTCTCATTTCTTAAATTGCAAGATGATAAAGTACTTCCTCTCATACTCATATCCAATCTGATCAGCTGCAACAGAAGGTGTATCTCCTTTTCTTTTAGTGAAGTTTTTAGTTTCGTTTTAGTTTAACAAAATTCCAGTGAACAGTTTACAGAACACGTGAGAGATGATTTCAAATCTTTTTAGGAGACTGGATAAATTCACTGAAGACGACCAACCAAACAAATATTTGTTTTTCTTTTAATTTGCTTTAATTTTTTAGGTTTGTATGAAAACCCTCTGCCCTTTTTCTGCATTTGTTCTTGTCTTTGAAATGAAAAGATTTGGATATCCCTGATATTGACTGCTTGTGCCAGAAATAAATATATCTTTTTCACTCTGAGGAAAAACAGCACATGCCAGAATGATAGAAACCAGCCATCAGTGGGTAGGATATTATACTTCTTCAAAATAAAATGATGATGAAAATCGAAGAAACTGAGGTAAAATGGAGAGATTTAAATCTCCTTTAGCACAAAAACATAGATGGTCTTTACATCATTTTACATCATCCTGAAGCAAATATTCATTTTCCTGCTTCAGAGTAATCCTCGGGGCAGACTGTGGTGTGTTACTGATGATCATTTTCTTCTACCTTTCAGATTCTTTTGTGGTTTTTGAGAAATCTTCTGTCACATCATTTTAAAGGCGGCTATTTTAGTGGTACATGACTGAACATGTATAAATACTGTTTGTCTAGGGCTGTGCAAACTTTTGCCTGTTTCTTGAATTAAAGGATTAGTTCAGGTGTTTTGAAGAGGGATGATGTGAGGTACTTGTCAACAGGAAGTGTGTCACCCCACACAGATTGGGACAGTTCTACACGATCACATGTAAGCTGCATCTGTGAATAATATTAAACTAGCATGACCTTCTGGCAGCTGAGTGAAGCACTGATTTACTGAACAGACCATCACTTAAACACCAGTATCAGTTTGATTTGATTAGCTCATTTTTACCAATTACCTAATTAGATTTTTCCTTACAGTTAGCTAAACCCTGCAGAAGCATTGACCCCATCTTACTGTTGATAGCCTTGATTTCACCCACTTTCTCCAGCAGGTTTGTTAATGAAGGGGCCAAGCTGACCAGCATCCCCTGTGGGTAAGACAATTATTTTTGACCAGTACCTCACACAACCCCACTTCAGAAAACACAAACCATCCCCATTAAAGACAGACTGATTAATGATACTGATTATTGGCATTTTGATGTAATCAGCATTTAGTATCCCACTGAGCATTTTTTGGTCTTAAAGAGGTCTAATAGACGTCTAAATGTTGCCTTGACGACTGGTTTAAAATCAGGCTACCACAGGTCTAAAAATGAACGATTTTTAGACGTCTAAATTTAGACCAAGTTTAGAGCAAGTCTAAATCTGGGCTATATCTATACTAAACTGTATATTGCTCAATGGCTATCATAATTATTTTGGTTAAGTACTTGGAGATCAGTTATGCAACTCATAGTTGCTTTTTAAAATAAATAGTTATCAAATAATGGGTTAAAGTGTAACGTCTAAATTCTGTCTAAAAATATACAAAATCTGGACAGTTGAAATTAGGGTCTAAAGAAAACTAGACGGCTAATAGCCGTCTATTGCTCAGTGGGTTAACTCTGAAGTTTACAGCATAACTCAATGTATTTCCCTTTTCATCAGTTCATTAAAAATCTGTCTCAAAGATGTTACTCACAAAGGTTACTGTGTATTTTAGATTTTAATACACATAGAATAACATAATTTGACATGTTTTTAATTTTTCTTTTTTATTTGGACCCTAATATTTGCTTTGTATTTTTTTCCTTTCTTGATAAATTCAGATAGCTGGATGACAACCAAAAGACCCTTGTGGCAATACTTCACAGAGCCAAATATTGTCTCCTCTAAATAAGTTTGATAGAATTTTTACTCAAATTCAGCAATTTTGTTTCTCATTTGTAAGTACAGTTACATTTTTCTGTTTTGTCAAATGCAGAGTAAAAATCAACAAGGAAATATCAGCATGTATCGACCAGCAGTCACCCTGCTCTCTTATTATCAGTATTGGCCATTTAAATGTGATAAAAGTAAGGTGTGCTTACAAATGAAAGGAAAAGGTCATATGAAACATCCCTGCACTGACCTGCTCTGTGTGTCAGAGGGGGGGCTGTTAGGAGGAGATGTCACGGCTTTGCTGGAGTCCAAACCGTTCTTCATGTCTGATGGTTTTTCAGCATGAGAGCTTCCCGAGTCTGTGGAGTGTTGGATGAATTAGGACAGCAAATCGTTTATGAATGTATTGATTTATTAGGATATATCACTATGAAAAACCTCAGTGAATTCTGAACAACTGTAAATCATGCATCAGGTCAAGAAGAAGAGTACCCAGAAGTCTTTTCCAGTCTTTAATGAGAACCTTTGCCAGGGCGATGACTTCCTCGTCCGTGCAGTGTTTCCTGATGCCATTCACAGACATGCCAATTCTTGTTTCCTAAAACAAACACACACAAAGAAATGCAAATTAAATTGTGAATCATGTGTCATCTTTGCTTGCATTTTTAAAGCTTCAGTAAGGAACTTTTTGGGTTGATTTTGGTACTTGTGGACAGACTTGTATGCCTACATGTTAGCTCTTTGCTGTGTTTGTCCTGCACATGCTTAAATTTTACTATTGGCTGTTTTTGTTTTTTGTTTGTAAGTAATCTCACTGCACTTTATTCTTACAGGAACAGCAGAAATCATTGCTAAATGATTAGCTTAGGAGGTGTGTCTTTGCATAACTTGTCCTCTACGTGGTACAGTAGTGATTTTTTAAATAAAAATAAAAAAAACTTTCTTGCTCACCTTAAACAGCGGAGTGATTCATTTATTGTTAATACTTGATTGAAACATTTTTAAAAAGGGCTGTTTTTCCTGCATGGTTGACACCTACCCTGTCACACTGCTTTCAGGCATTAAAAATTAACATATAAATATTACAAATCTCTTTGGATAGCACAGATAAGCATCACTATGAATTTCAATCAATTTCGCAAATGTCAAAAAAATCCCTCTAGGAGTGTTACGGTTCTTATTAACCCTAGAACACTATCACCAGGTAGTTTTCACCCGACCAAACATGTTTACGTGATTTTGCACATTCTTTCTTACCTTTGGACATTGCACAGTTAAAAATAAAAGAAAACTACTTTAATTTGTCATGTATTGTCCTATTTTAATATAATTTGATGACAGGTACTTTTTCCTCAATCACCCTGCGATAGTAATGGTGTTACTAATTTGCAATAATGCTCTAGGGTTAAAAGTCCTATAAACTCCTTACAGGAGCTTTAGATTGTATTTGGTGGTGGTGTGTGTGCACGTGTGTGCATGTGTGTTGGGGAGGGGTAAAAAGATAGAAACACAGGGCTATAATATAGTAACTAATCTGCTAACCTGAAGGAGTTTGAGAGTCATATTGAAACCCTTTAGTTCCCTCAGCAGGTCAATGGCACCTTCCTGAAAACAAACAAACAGAATTAAAACAAAAACCACTTTAAATCTTTTGATCTTTTTATTAATAAATGTGCTGTGACGATGTAAAAAGAAGATTAAACATCATGGAAATATGTTTTTACTGTCCGTTTGCCTCAATCTGTACTTTACAGCTTGTAGTTTTGCTGACTGTGACACTATCGTCTGCAGCAAATGCTACTCCAACTGTGCACCAGCGCCATGAAACAGCGTCCTGTTTGCAGTCAGTCACAACACACTCACTCACACACACGCGCTCAAACGCACGCGCGCACACACACAGAGGCAGAGTCGACCTTTGCCGCGTTGTTTACCTTTGCATTATTGCTCAAACCGAATACGACCACCTGCAAAAGTTTCACACAAACTTATCGATAAGCCGACTAAACTCGATCCAACTTTTGCCACAGACTCGCAGGGAACTCCACGTCCTGCAGGCGAAGTGCAAATACGCGCCAAACACCTGTTGATCGTTTGTTATAGCACCGTCAGGTTCAAATTACAGCGACACAGACCCTCCAAACACACATGAACGGACGAGGTTACCGCTTTTCTTCAACGTTTATGCGAGGTAAACCGTCTCCATATCGACAAGAAGCGTTCACGGGCCTTCTGCACAACACGAGGTAGCGAGATAACGCGCCACCTGTGGGTGCCAAAATACGGACTCACCGTGTTATTTCTAGACACCATCTTGTCTAGTTTTTTGGCAATTCGGATGAGATCTTCCTCACGTGTCATCGCTGCATTTATTCGACGAAGAGCGAATGAACGATGGCGGTAAAATTCTCAGAAGAAACACTTGAAAATGAAAGTTTAAAAAACGAGTATCCGCTGAGGTCGGACTTTACGCACGGCGCGCTCCATTCAGCCAGAGGCGTGTCCTGCTGCAGGATCCCAGCTGACCTGCCCCACACATGACAACAACTAAATATAGACCGGAGTAGACACATGGGATAACACCACTATGTAAAGGACCACAGTCTAGCTCACTCACACTTCCTTTAAGTGTCAAACTCTGTCAACACTTCCTCATTTGTTCTGTTCAACTAATCAGCATTATTATCATTATTTACTTCAAATCGTGTTGGCTTGATATTCGGTCTGCTTTATTCTTCTTGGAGAATGTTATTTACAGATCTTTGCTTATCAGAGACAGTGACTGCTTGACCAAATCGAGTTTGACACCAAACGCATCACAGTTTTTAGATATGTTTGTTTCCTTTACATCTCAGCTTCAACTCTGGGTATCAAACGTTCATCAGCTTTTGCAGACAGAAAGTCAATGTGCAAAGGTGGAGGGAACATCAGGCAAGATTTTTACATGAGTTTTCAGAAGTTGGTTTACAAAAAAATAATGATTAAAAAAAAACCTGGATTTGATTGTACGTATTTTCCACTAGAGGGCGCTGTGCTGTAAGTCTAAGCGCAAACAGCTCCACAGACACACAGATCAGATCCTGTCGTGTCATTTCCCCTTGAAACACTGACTTTGGTAACCCTTTTTTTCTTTGAACAAGAAAAAAAAAAGATGAGATTTGGTACAGCTTAAACCTTTTGGTGGTTAGTTTTCATTCTTTCGTGATAAAATAAAAGATCAACTTGAAACACAGACTATATTCATGTATGAGTAGTGTGACCGTGCATGCTGCCCCAATCTTGAACTTGCATTATTTTATTGAAATGTCCTGGAAATGTAATTGCATAAGTCTGTGCTGCTGCCCACAGACCTGCTTTGACTCCTGGTCTGCACAGAGCTGAGGTCAGTTAAACAAACATTCACAGAAAGAATTTGCTCGCCGTTATTCGAACAAGTGCTTTCTACAGTGTCCTTGGTATCCTTGTAAAGACGTACTTATATATTATCCCTGACAACTTCTTGGAAGCAATCACTTACAGACTGTTTTCATAGAGAGCCTGTGCAGGGGAAGCATGAAGGGGAAGCAGAACTGTACCCATGCAGGCAATTACTCCCACAATCCACTGGGAACTGAGCCCTGCTGCAGGCCAGACCTCAGAGATGTCCCTGCTGCCGGATGTCTTGACGTTTGTGGGATACGAGGACATGGGAGATGCAAGTTGCGAAATTTCTTTTTTTTTTGAAGTGAGATTAAATATCAGAGGATGAAAGACTTGAGGTTTTAATCCGTTTGGATCTAGGAATATACCCAACAGTTTCTGTGGACTCAGTTTATATAGACAGAATGCTTCCCAACATAATTGTATATCATTACAGAGCAGTACTGGCAGGAGAAACTTGAATGTCTGCCTTAAAGGTAAAGTTCAAGTCTTTAATAGTCTTTTTATAGTGCTCAGATTCTTAAGCCTCAAATGTGGACCATGTCCCATTAATCTGGGTTCAAAGTGTGACACTGCTGTTTGCCGTGAAGGGATTTGAAGATAACTGTGTTAATGATGGCAGGTGAAAGTACAGTCTGAAGGCTTGTCTTGAGCAAAGAGTATTATCTCTTTACTCTGCTGTTACACAACAGGCTGAGCGTAGATCCTGGTCCCTGAAGGCTGGAGTGTGTCTGGTAGGTAGAGACAGAGCGGGCCAAGTGGAGAAGTGGGACAGGTCGCCGTGAGGTAAGAGAGGAAGCAGGCTAAGAGTAAGAGCCAGCGATCAAGACTAACATCCTTTAACTCTTTGTTTTAAACCCCAGAACTTAAGGTCAGGGAAAGGAAAAGCAGAGGATGAAGGGAAGAGCTTCAAACCTTTTACAACCTCCTGCCTGATTCCCAGACAGACCAAATAAACTGTCTGATCTTATTATTCTCCAGAAACAATCTTTGAGAGTACGCTTTGGACCATGAGGCCTCTGCTCCAAACTCCAAACAAACTGATGCACAAATACAAAGATGAATCAAAATCTTCCTCTCATCTTTGCTGTTAAAAAGACGCTTTGCAAAAGCCTTATTAGTGTGACCTCCAGAGAACAATTCAGGAAATAAAACATTTAATCAGAGCTTAAATTTTACATTTGCATTTATTTACTCAACAATTTTATGAGTCTAGATGTAACCAAACTCAGTTGCGCTTCACCGCAGTTCAGCGGCTCATTAAAAAGGCTGTAAATATTATGTCATTATACAGTCAGTGGTGCAGAATGATGGGTGGGTGGCTTGTTTTTTTTTTCTGTTTATGACACTGTTTATTACTTAACCAGGACAGAATGTACTAGTCAGGCATACAGCATGTAGTGCAGTGTTGTTAGTGTTAGTTCAGGCAGGCCACAAAGTCAAGGTGAACCCAAGGTACGACTTCTGGTCAGAAAAATTTGTTAACTGCCTGCATATCATAAGAGTGCATGGATAAGCTTGTTCAAAGCTCTTTAGCCTGCTAAACATGAGTGTACAATATATATTTGTCTCCATGGGTTTACACGTAAAATAGAGAAAGGCAAACATTACCTCAACACAAATTGCGCAAGCAAGCAAATAACAGTATAACATTATTAATCATGGGGATTGCTCAAGTTTTATGCATTCCTGTCCATCATGTTTGCTCGACGTTTAATCATCAAGATTAAGAGGGAAAAAAACACCCATAAACCTAAGGAAAACTGAAATGCCAGCACGAATTATGTTTTAATGTCACATTCTTTGAGCCTGCAAAAACAGACATTTTATCACCATGAAACAGCAGAAAAAACACTGCCATCATATACCAGACACACTAAATATTAATAACTCTTGTTCATCAAATTTGGGTGATCTTTTTGTCATGCAGTTGCTATCAATTTTTAACTAGTTTTCCCTCCTTCTGATATACAAGATCAAAGTTTGTGTCGTTTAGTTCCGCTTTTGGTCTCCTCTGCTAAGCTGTAAAATGCTCCACAGTAGCTGCGTTTTCAGCTCATTTTTATTGGTATTGGGCAAATTTGTTAATTTGAAAAAGGCTCAGATTCACTAAACCAATCAGACACATTCTGCCTACTTCTTAACACAAGAGTCAACTACAACAATTGAAATAATGAGCTTTGGGCCAAAATGAGGAAGACTTACGTGCTCTGTTAGGCTAAAAACAAGGATAGAGCTGGCTACTCTTTGAAGTTTATACTTAAGTATTAGTTGGTACAACTTCAGTCAAATTTAAATACAAATAAAATTTCATCCTCTTAAAGTTGAGAATTCAGGAGTTGTGTGTTTACTCCTCACTGGGGGGTAGGAGGTGACTGAGGACAGTAGGGAAGAGGCAGCAGACACCACCCACCTAGCTCACATGCTGCAACCATCGTCCCATCACGCACGCTCGCATGTGCACACACACACACACACACACACACACACACACACACACACACACACACACACACACACACACACACACACACACACACACACACACCATCATATGCTACTTCTATATTTTATTAGGAGTGTATTTCTTTTTTCCATCTCGATGCGGACTATGTACCTTTTTCAATGTGCAAGAGTCTATAGAGTTTATGTAGATTGTGTAACTTGTATTTTATTTAATTTTTTGTATTTTATCTTATTTTATGTTGTAACTACGTTTTGCATGTTGCACTTTGCACCTTTTTTACCTTTTTACTTGTACAGCTGCTGGTGACCCGAATTTCCTGCGGGAGTCATCCCAAGGGATGAATAAAGTTTAGTCTAAGTCTAAGTCTTTTTCGATAGTGTTGGTGCAGGGTTAGTTTTATCAAAACACAAAACCACAAATGCAGGATTTCAGAAACGAATAAGTAAGAATTGAACACACACAAGGAAGTTGTGATGGAAGAGATAGACTTCATGTTGGAGTGAAAGTTTGATGTGATGTGCAGTCTGTGAATCTCCTTTGCTCTGGATTCCTAGTGGCTCTCGCGGTTACATAAGTGCATCTTGTGTGCATTCCCATACAGTGAACTGAAGTACCCTGAGCCTCCGCCACTGGGTTTCATAGTCTATCATTAGCCTCTCTGGTCTGACCACATCAAGTCTTATCATGTCTTTGCTTGTTTTCTACACAGGCAGAAGAAAGTGGTCGTGTGCACCTTACTGTACTGTACCATACAGCTCTGATCTGTCTTTGAACCAGACAAAGAGTTAACTCAGATCTGACTGGGAGCATCCTCCAGTCTACTTTCCTCTTATGCACCTCGCCCGGCGCTGGTGTCTCTGCCAGTCACAGACCAGAGACGCCAGGCCTCGGCAATTATGGCAATTTTTGGATGACATCAGACCAGAAAATGAATGATTTCATTTAGCTGTCAATTTTTTTTTTTCTGGATTTGGCACAGCACTCAGAACCTGCAATAGAGCACATCAAAACAGAGTGGGAGAACAGTTTAGACGTTCACATCTGCAGTCGACTGGAAGGTAATCCCAGCCTGGTGGGGCTTCTTCGTCTGCTAATAATGACCACTGTTCGGCGTTGGCACCAACAAAAAGTAGGCTGAATCTCCCAGAGAGGCTGGACCACCCAAAGACTTTAAGAACATCCTTGTATCCTCAGCTGTCTTTAAGTCTTTATTTACTGCCACACACACACACACACACACACACACACACACACACACACACACACACCCTCTCTCTCTTTCTTTCTGTCTCTCTGTCTGGCTGTCTCTCTTACACACACACACACACACACACAACCCAAAACGTGCCAGATCCAAAACCATTTTGGTGGTGCCACTATTTTAAGCTACCTGTGCTGAAAATAACTAGTGACGCTGCACAGTTAGACAAAATCCAACCAAAATAACTAAATGACTGACCAAACTCAATCTGAATTATGTGCTGAGCAGGAGGTGTTTAACCCAATTCCTGACTTCAAAAACGTCCTTTTCCTGAGAGTCAGACATTACGAAATGAGATGGAATAAAAAGCTTTTATTCTACAGCTCCAAACGTGCTTTAAAAGGGACGGGAAAAGCTTGAGAGGGATATGTAGAATATGTTCTATAACTTTTTCACAACCGTCAATTACAGATTGGCACATTAGACGGGCTGAGTCATTTGTGAAGTGTGTCTGCAAAAAAATCCTGCGGTTCTTCCAAAGGCTGCGATTTTAATCTCTGAACTCCCTACATTTGTGCTTAAATTTCACTTTTATGCTGACGAACAGACATAACCTCTTTGGCCTGAGACTCAAGAGGAAACAGACCCTTCAAAATAAAGTCTCAAATCACAGTACTGTAAATCTATAAGAGCAATGTGGACTAATCCTGCAGTTTTTTTGTCAAGTCAAATATCAGAAAAAAAGATTAATTGTACTTATCAATATAAGCTGTTATAAACTGTTTGTAAACATCACATCCTATTAATCCCTCAGATTAAGCTGTAAGAATTGCCGGAGCAACAAGGCCAAATTGTGTTAGTGTGTAAATCCCTTCTTACTCCAATTCTTTTTAACCGCCCAGTAATCCTGTTAGCTCTATAGTTCAAAACCTGAAATATCTGCTGCACATTTCCTCAGGAAATCAGCAGCTTTTGCAGCAGTGCAGCTTTTGCAGCGGTGCAGCTTTTGCTCTCTGTGCGGGATGCATGTTTGAATAAAGGGACTGCAGTGATTGAGGAGAGGTGGGAACTGGGTTAGAGAGGGACACAGCACAGAGGTGACACATTTCAGCTCACATGAGGTGAATTTAAGACTCACTGTTGAGATGCGGTGGAAAAACGTGTCCTTGAATACAAGCCTCTACCACTATGGCTGCTGCTCTTGGACTCGTAGGTCGCTTTCACACCTGACCAAGCGGACTCGGTTCGACTGGGGAGCTGAAAGTCGCAACATTGTTGCATTTATCACTTGTTTCAGTTCTGCTTTCACGCTGTGATTTCTAAAGCGCACCGAACTTTCCAAGCAGCATCACGTGGTTGAAAGCGGTGCTCGTCGATTGGACAAAGTAGGAGGGGTATGTAACCTCACGAATTACAAACAGGGGTGGACTAGCCGTCTTGTATCGTGCTTCGTCACATTATTTTATGGAATGCAACTGTTCCTTTAATGCTATTGTAGCTTGTCAGGGATTGATCCTGTTATTTTTCTAACTTTGACGATCTAACATGTGACAACATATGAGTTCAGAGTTTAAGGACTGTGACTGTTGGTAGTTGTGATTTTATTTAGTTTAAATATGTCAAATTGTGAATTTATGGGTTATTGTTGATCAGACAATCGAGCTAAGCTAGCTAGCAACTGCTAATGTCAGCCGTCGACGTGCTTCCTCTACCCAAGATGCACTGCATATAGCGTCATTACGTACATTTGGTCCTGTGTTTGGTCCGGTGAGTTTTCACACTGCATATGAACTGAACCAGGGTTCACTTGTGAGCGAACCAAGACCCACGTTTTCAGGCGGACCAGAGTTCACTTGTTTGGTCCGCACCAGCGATCGGATGAGCTTTCACACCTACCTAAACGAAGCGGACTATCCAAGGAAACAAACTCTGGTCCGTTTAAAGCGGACCAAACAGCTCTGGTGTGAAAGCGACCTTAGATCATTAAAAGATGAACCCAAATGAAAAGAGAATGAAGTTTCTGTTTTCAATCATTTGACATTTTTTGCCTTTTTAATCTTCTTTTTATCTTGAGTCATAAAAAATGTATATCTACATTTTGAAAAAGCTTATGGCCATACCACCCTGAGCACACTCCATCTCTTCTGATCTCAGAAGCTGAGGAGGGCCAGGTCTGGTCAGTATTGAGTTTCTTTGAAGATGACTGGATAAATCCACCTCTAAATCAACACTGTAACAACTCTTCTGACTTCATGGGGTCAAAGGTCATCACATATGTTCCTCTCTGATTCATCAGCAAGATAAAACATTCACTGAAAAGGATCATCTTTAACACTTACATTAAATAATACATATGTGCCTATTTAAAGGGGATCTCCACCCCTTGTATTTCTATCATGAGCTGATACTCAGCTGGTAAAAACAGCTGTATTGTGTCTTTTGTTTCTCTGTGGGAGCTTTGTCAAGTCTGAGTAAATAGTCCTAATGATGTAATCACAGTTTGTCCCATCATTCTCATTTGTAACGGCTGGCTGCACTTTTTACTGGCAGAGCTTTAAAAGAATCAGGCCTTGAAAAAGTGGGAAGTGGACTACAGCTATTAAGCACCTCTCTAGTCCTCAGACCACTTCTTTCTACACATATTTACACACCACAGGCAGAAGCTGCTTTGTACGGTGCTAACTAGTTTTGTGATACAGATCTGGAAATACTTTCTGTCTTCAGCATCTTTCTTTTTTCGAAGAGATTTTATCCTCAATTGGATGCTTGTTTCCTCTTTCACTTTTGTAAGTAGCCAATTTGTGAAACTGGAACAATAAACTGCATTCAACTTTGTCAGAAAGCATTGAGGAATCCCAGATTCCCAGAATAAAATAGTGTTTGGACTTTGACTTTACGTGGGGACCAAAATTTACACACTCAGCCTCTGCTTTATTGATTTTCTCAACAGTATGGAAGTGCAACCCTTGATTTTTACTCTACTCCTGGTGACAAATATTTGCAGTGTTCTTACAAATCCTGTCATCCAGATGTCCATGCAAACAGGATAAACAGCTTTTAAGGGAATAAAAGTATTTATTTTACAAGTTTCAAAAAAATATTAAAGGTAGTGCATTTTTAAATGTCTTTTTTTTACACCTAAAGTCCCACTCTGATCTTTTTTTTTACTACTTAAAGTGTCTTCAGTGGTCTTTCAATTGTGATTATAAAGTTTTTAGCCAAAATGGCGTTACCTGTGTCATTTTCAAGGGCTTTCCTCTGCAGAGCTCCAGTAGCTCAGAAGCAATTGGCTCTGAAATGTGGGGAGAGACAGCGTGGAGGGACTCCGGGTTTGGAGATTGGATTTGTGACATCATGATCCCACTGTGTCTGCCATTTGGGTCTGTCAGAGATTCACAGCAATTTGAATGCAGAAATACTCAGAAATGCAATTTTGCACTTATTTTTCTCATGATGTCTTACATCTGTCTTAAATATTGGGAATTTAAGACAGATGTATCTTTTTATTGCACATGGTTACCACTTTATCCACTTTAAAACTCTTTTTAATAATGTTCCTCCAGACTGTGTGGCTTGTGCAAGAGCATCATGATGTTCTTATCCTATTTTGTTTTCTCTTATTTGCTCTGTTTTGTGCAGATCTTGTGCAATGTGGGTAATGTGCAATATTGGTTATTCGCAGTATCCTTTGGTATTTACATTTGTGTTTCTGGCTCCATGAACTATTATTGGATTTTAAGTGGTTTTACCTATCCGCACTGTGAAGCTGAGCATACACAGCACTTTAGTTCATGACAACAGAGAACACTTAAGTATATCAAACATTATTGCACTATCTCAGACACTGTTGGACAGTACTGTATCACATAGTAATATAATATGGCATCAAATTGGCCAAAAAGAAACAACATATTTTATTCATTTATTCATTTTGTTGTATAAATGAATTATTCATTTATTGGCATTTTAATCGTCAAGAGTAGAAGAAACCTTTAAAGGGTGCTTTTTTTCTTTCAAAATGTTGTTAGCCCTCCTTTAGATGTAGCCTGAGACCACAGCTGAATAATGTACAATATCCTGGAAACCATGCAGCTCATTACAAGCAGCAGACCATCAATTTTTCTACCCTCAGGTCTTCTTTTAATTAATCAATGGTTTATGTTCTTCACCTGTTACTAATGATCACAATGTTTCCTCTCCTTTCACAGCATGTTAGCTATGATTCAAGATATATGTGCAATACCAACGTACTCAGAACATTTTTCTGGATTAAAGTCTGAGATTGTAACGATCTGATTTTAAATGTTATTTAAAAATCCTGCAAACATTATCACTGTGGAAACAAAGAACTCTGTATGAACCTTTGTTTGATAGTTTTGGACTTTGACCCCCCAAAAAAGGACAATTCATTACTTTATCCATTCACTGCCTTCCTTCAGCTGCACATGTGGGAGCCACTCAAGGCTGTAAAACCAGGCCTCAAAATAAAAGACAAAAACAGAAAATACACTGATGGTAAAATATAAAAATAGAGACACACAGGGCTTCCCAAAAGTCCTTCACTGTTGTGTTTGTTTTAAGTTTGCAGTGGATTTATGACAACCACATGAGATTGAAACAGCCTGAAGAAAAAGAGGAATTCTGACCAGGAGCATGAAAATAAAATCCCTCCTAATGGTCTCTGAGGTCCCTGAAGTCTTCACAAGCGGACGTGTTAATGCGTGCTCAATGTCATGACCAGGATTGCCTTTTTGTATGTGTGTGTTGCTCTGTGTGTGTGTGTGTGTGTGTGTGTGTGTGTGTGTGTGTGTGTGTGTGTGTGTGTGTGTGTGTGTGTGTGTGTGTGTGTGCTTGGACAGGGAAAGTAAACAGATGATGTGGGTGTGTTTCTATGTTTTTCAGGGTCTAGTGGGGAGCGGCTGATGTGTGTTTTTGTGTCCGTTTCAGTCCATTGACAGCACACAGATCCTCTCTGTCTATGAGGGGCCCAGGAAGTGAAAAAGTCTCAGAGCAGAGGAGGAGGGGGTCTCCTCTGAGGACAGGATTCCTTCATTCATCTGCTTGGACATCCTGTGAACAGATCACATGGCAACAAGTATGATGCACGTTTACCATTCTACTGTTGTAATTACAAAGTTATACTTTGAGTCTTGTGTTTGATTTTTTTTTTGGTTGACCTTTTCATCACAGCTGGCTTTATGTTGCCTGAAGCGAAAGTTTTCAATGTGATACATGAAAAAAAAAAAAAACTATTTATTCACAGCAGGACACAGATTATTAGGAATAAATTAAGATGTAGATTTAGTAAAGTCGTTTCTATATCTATGCCAACAGAGCTGTTGAAGTCGGGTTATTGTGTTACATACATAATGCCAAGATTACAACTGGCCACCCCTGTAACTCCAGCTGAGAGACTTTTCCTCCTTAGTATCAAATGAAAAAGATGTTACAAAAAGGTGGTAAAGGAAAAGGTAACTGTTACAGACTGTTACGCAATAAGACAGCAATTTAATAAGTAACAGCTTAAATTTCTAATGTTTCCTTCTCTTGTATAAGTGAGAAGTCAAGCTGCCGCATTTTTTTTTTTACTAAAGCTGCCATGGACAAGGATGACTGGCTCCCTCTAACACAAAGAGAGCAGTAATAAAGACATGGAGGAGGCAACAAGGGGAGCCAGAAACCACACACACTGATCAGGAAGTGGCTGAAGAAAACTGTTTGTTCTAGCAGCTCAAAAGAGATTGACTGAAATTACCTTTAACATTAAAGATAGAGCGACAAATAGGTCCACATATAGTATGTGTACACAAGATTTGAGAGAAAGATAAATAGGAAAATATGTCATACTATTGGAGAGATTCTCAGGACAAATCCTTTGGTGTTGCATTACAAAAACAATCTGGCTTAATGCTGAGCCTTGGGGAACACCACAGGATTCAGTGGCCAGATACCACTGAGCAAAACATCCAAATCTGATCTTTTCATCTCCTGTATATGTAGACATATGTACTCAATGTCTTGACATGTTAATTGATCTAGTTGTTCCAAAATGTAAACATTGTGGTCTTGAATTTTCAGCTGATCCGGATAAAAACCAGCGGCTGGAGAACAAATTGGCATGAAATCACAACACACTGACCAAAGTCAACACAATATGCTGAAGAACGGAAATCTATAATATTTTTATTTTTATTAGTTTTTATTGCTTCGGCTGTGTACTTGAAATTCAATAGTTAATTATAAGTTCCTAGTGCCTATCACATCAAGGAAAGTACTTTTGTGTATTATAAGTTCTGGGGTTGTCTTGCTCAGCCAAAGTCTTGGAACAATAAACAAAAAAGCTTTTGGTCGATAGACAGAATGATTTCATGAGAAAAGGAACTGCTTAGTTTTATGTCTCACTATAAATTCTGACTGATGGTACAAGATTTAAAGTTATCAACAAAACAGCTGGAACACACCATGGTAATTTAGTGCTGGTGATTCACTGCCTGTGGCTGTTTAATAAGCATGCTTTAATGCTTGGAAAAGCACTGGAGTAAGTGATTAGAAATCTATTGTGTTCATGCTAGGGCCCAAAAAAGCTTTCTAACTATTATTTTATCTCTGGATGTCTTGTTTTATGCCATCACAAACTTTTTTTCAAGGTTTAGCATATATGGTTCAATTATCTGGTTATTTCTTTAAAGTGATTTCCTAGCTAATAATTAGATTCCTCAAATGCACCTGGAATCAATGTCCTTGCGATGTTCATTTCCAGTAATTAAATTTGTGGCCTGTATAAAACATGGATGTTATAAAACAATCTATCATGAGTGAATTTTCAGAATCTGTTATTAATGAAGCCATTCAACATCAGATTTCATAACAGTGCTCTGGCATTTAGTTTATTCTTTGTTCAGAAATAGAAGAAAAACACGTAAAAAGTTTTAGTGAGACAACGGGGATGTGTTTGACAGTGCCCTGGCGTTTGATGCTGATGCTGCAGAGGAAGAGTTGGAGCAAAAAACATGCTAGCAAAACAGATCACTGATTTATGTGCTTTTATTAGACTTCATTTTCCATCTGATCTCACTTGCAGACAGAGCAGAAATATTCTTTGACAGAAATGTTGGTTCCGAGTGAGGAAACTGCCATCCGCAGAAGTCCTCCGATGGCTTTGGAGCGACATCAAGTAACGGAGAATTAAATGATTTCATTTGGATTAATATCAACACAAAGCCATGAAGTTATTATTACCAGACTGAACTGATTTACTCAGTAGAGATGGTGGCCAATAAGTTCAGTTGCATGGAGAAAGATGTGGATTGTGGGGAAGTTGAGCAGCCAGCGGACAGAGAGAAGTTCTGAGACATGTGGAAAACTTAAAATTAGGAACAAGGACTTTTACTTGACCTCAAGTAAACAAGCCCACATCAGCTTGCTCTTGGGTCCTCCTCACATATGAGTCACCGCCATCATTTGTCTTCTTATGGCAGAGGTCTTCAACAAGCCCACCTCCAGCAGTGTTGATGAAATGCACAACCAGGCCTTTCTCTCAGTTACACTTCCTGTCCAATTCCAGGAATTCAGCAAGGGGGACACCAGTGAAAGGGGCCTCATAGACAAGCTCCACATGATGACAAAGTGGTGAGAACAGTGCAAATAAACGCATCAAATGGCAACCAAAACTCAAGCCCAACTCTAAAAAAACACTTCAGATCACTTTTTAGGAAACAAACAAACACCGCCCATAACTGTAACAGGCTCTGGAGGGTCTAATCAAACATCTTCCCGAACAGATGGAAATAACTCTGTTGTCATAAATAGTTTGGGGGCATGTTTCAAACACTTGAAAAATATTGTACTTAATTACAATATTGCGATCTCAAAAAAGGAGGGAAAAAATGCAGTTTAATATTTCTAAACCAACATGGATTAAAATCATTTAAGAGTTTAGGAGAAAATGTGATTGACGAGATGTTGACATCATGTCCATTTAAAGCTCCTGTAAGGGATTTGTTTGATGTTTATGAAATTCTCATTTATACTTTTTTATGACATACAAAAGCAAACGAGACCCTCAGCAACAATAGTGACTATTTTTATGCTGAAAATGTAAATGCCTGAAGTCAGTGCGAGAGGAAGGATTCAGCTGGTCAAATGAAGAAATAGCCCTTTTTTTATTTTATACATTAAATATTCACAATGAATGTTACATTTGACTAGTACAAGACAGAAGGATGAGATTTTTTGTAAGCATGTAGAGGTCGAGATAAGCAAAGACTTTGTCCACAAATTGGCACAATCCAAAAGTTCCTTACAGGAGCTTTCATAATGATTGTTAATAACAGTGGCAAATAAAACTCAATTTACTTGTAATGTTAAAAAACCATGTGTCATACATTTTATTTAAAGTTACCTTCCTATCTTTATCTATCAGGCAACTGAATTTTAGCTGTACTTAGCACAAGACAACAAGAAACATTTCGATTTGATATGTGCTCTAACTTACCTTTGCTGGAGGAAAAATAGTCTAAGATTAAAATGGCTAACATGCCCCAAAAATATGACCCAATTTACAGGATAACACATGTTTTTAACCACCAGAGCATAAACTCCTTTTAAGATGAAAAGATCATCTGTAGTACTTCACAATCAAAGCTAACCTTCTGGTCCACGGTCAAATCAAGCCAATTCAACATGCATATAGGCCTACTCAAATTAAAATGTGGGCTACCAATGCTGACAGTACGCTGGTTAGCTAAACATGCTAATAATTGCAGCTGTTAAACACAATCTATTTTGACTGCTTTGAAAAAGTTGTTTCCTCTCTTCACACCACTGTGTTTCACAGAGTAGCGTGTATAAGTCAACAGCTCACAGACTGGAGTTATTGCTGCTGAGCTAAGACCAAGAAAAACTTGGAAAACAGTGAATCTTCAAACAATTTGGCGACTTCATGAGTCTACTTTTGTCCTTACATGAGACAGTAATGTGATTTATGTATGTGACACAATTGTTCAAAGTTTATACATGTGTGTGTGTGTGTGTGCGTGGGCAGATGTTGCTAAATTTACAGGCAATAGTTTGATCTTTGCCACAGAGTGGAGGGTGTTGACCCTTTGTGTTCCCATAAAATCTCTTTTATAGTTGAAGGAGGCGGATGTTATTCTGTGCTCTCAAATCTTTAATCCCAGCTGACAGAACTTTTTTTAAATTTCATTTATAGACGCAGACATGTTCTTGTGTATCCGGCAGAAATCATGAACATGTTTTTGTGTATAAATCTTTGGGCCAAGATTGTTGTCCAACATTGGACATCTGGTACTGCAATCATAGGAATAACAATAAAATGACAAAATAATTACTTGTTGACTCCCAAACACTTCAGATTTCCAACACGGGGTTGATGGTTCCACTCCAGTAATATTAGTGTTTGGATGAAGATCGGGGAGGGCACTGCCCCCCTCAGAGGGTAAACTCTACACACTGCAGCCATTCAGTTGGCCCGGCTCACTGGATAAAGTTAGGATTGTTTGTCAGCGAGCTGTAATGCCAGGAATGCTCAGTCCTGGCTCTCCCTGTGTGCAAGTGTCTCTCACACTTTATTTTGCCTCTCCAGCAGCCGTTTGGATCTGCGGCGACACCCCCACGCTCCCTGAACTCTGAGTGAAATAACAGATTCTATTTCCCTCCCAAAGCTATTTTGGTTAGCTCCTACCCTACCCCACCCCACCCTCCTCCTCCCCCTCCCACCCCCTGAGTAGAGACTGTCCTGTCCTGTCCTCCTCGACTCTGCTCTGGCATTTTCTAGCATGTTCCATCCAGCTATCATGACATCACTTTCTAAATGAACCTACACATGAACCTGAACACACACACACACACACACACACTGGCCCAGTTATTCACAGCTTGAGTCAAACAAGTGCCCAGATGCATCTGAGTCCACAACAGCTCTCTGATCTGAATCTGCTGTTTGAGGTAATTATAGAGATTAATGAGTAGCTGTTTCCTCTTCATAGACAAAGAAAAGAGATCATCGTTTTTTTCTTTCACTTCAATCTTGATTTACATGTCAAGCATTCCACTAAATAAAAATATAAATTGGTATTTATGGCTTTGTTTGGGGTTAGCATGTTACTAATTCAAACCTTATTATCCGGCTTGTTTAATTATCAGCAGGCTGTGTTCAAGGGATAAAACTAGTTCAAATTGAAGTTAAGGGTCAAACACACCGTAACACAGAGTTAGACACCCCATCAAGAGATGAATGTTGCTGACCGCTTGCTCTTCTAGTTATACCAACTTTGGTAATGGCCGCAGGATAGCAATACACAGCGGTCTGAGGAGCCATAAACATACCTCAATCAAAAAGCCACTCTATAGCCACAAATAATGCACAGAACAGCACCTAACTTCATCAACAGTACATATAGGGTCCCAGCCATAGCTCTAGCCACCAAAAATCTTTTTAGCTTTGCCTGATTTCTTTAGCAAAGAGACCAAACACAACTCACCCACTCTCTTCCAGCAGCCGCTTGTTTGTAGCGAGACCTCAGGCCAGTCTATTACCAACTGCAGTGGGGTGACGCAGCTCAAGGAAGAACATTTAAGATCATTTCTTCATGGAAATGCAATCAGACTGAGACGCTAAGGCAGAAGAACTCCTGCGTCTCCAGTGCAAAATGATTAATATGATGATTATTACTTCAAGGAAATGATAAAGAAAGAAGTCAGCAACATTCATCTCTCAAGGGGGTGTCTAACTCTGTGTTATGGTGTGTTTGACCCTAACTTAATTTTACGCCAGAATATCCCTTTAAGTCTGATTGGTCTAGACCCCATAACAACAAGGATTAACTCTTAACAACAAAAGCAACCCAATCATCTACATCATATTTAAGTAATCCACAGAAAGGAGTCTGACACATCTCAACTCTCCATAGTGATGATACGTGGCAAAAACATTGGTTTCCATCTCAGGCTGGTCCCCGGAGTCAGTTAGTAATAACAGTTAATGGGCACATACGTGGGAGCAGCCAGGGGGCTGACTGGGCCCCAGATCATCTCTTACTGAGGAAGTGGAGCAAGATCCTGACCTGCAATAGGTGACGGCAGCAGAGCTGGTGAAATTTGAGCAGCTACTTTTCTTAGCTGTATGCACACATAGTTTTTAAATCAATGAAATTATCCTTAAATCAACATTGTGTGCCAATCTTTAGTTAGTAGGCGGTTTAGCAGATAATGTAATTTGAGCAGAATTGCAACAAGGTCTTGCTCACCCTCTCAGGATTCTGGTTTGCATAATAACCCACTCACAATACATTATCCCCAAATAAACACTGAACAGAAAATATTCATTTACATACAAAGAGAAACCTACAGGATTTTTTTTATTTTCCTGACATCTTCTTTTGAAATCCTACTAAAACAACAAATAATTTTCTTGTGTGTGTCTGTTTCTAATTTTCATGAATGTTCCCGGAGTTAGCTTAGTCTAAAGGCTCTAAAAAAGGTACAAAGGTATTCTTGCTCTCTATTAGGTGTGCAATCATGGTTTTTTAGACTGACACGGCACTCAAATTGAGAACTGAACACATCTGGGCATCTACTTCCAACATCCAATACAAATGACTTCTAAAATGGCTGTTTTCCATTGAATGCATTAGCTGTTTACTCCATCTGTACAAAACATGATCCATTAGCAAGTACGCTAAGTTCAGTTCTTGTGAAGCTGGTTTTGTTTGACAGTCATGGCAGCCATCTTGCTACAAACCTATCCCATATCAGACAAACTGCTGTGATTCGCCAAAGCTAAACCAAGCTGGAGGGAAATCTGTATGAATGGGAAACATACCATCCACATCTGCCAGAGCAAATAAAAACATGAGCTCACAGTTTTGTCTGATTCCCAGGGTAGTACATGTGTAAAGGCTATAGTGTTTTCTTTTTTTTTTAACCAGCCGTCAAACCAAGAGCTCTTCCATACTCTGTCTGACCTCTGAGTCAGTGGAAGAAAGCTTAAGCACATCAAGGCCAAGCAAGATTTATTACTTTGTTCCTGTCCATATTTTTATGGCTTCATTACGATCCACGGAAGACCCAGTATTTCTATATTTTAACGCTTTCAGACACATTTTTATGTCCAATTTGAACGAGTTTAATTGTCCAAGTTTAATGTAACTCATCCTTTCAAGACATGTCAAATTTAGTCAAAGGTTTGAGATATGCGGTGTTTGTCTGACTACATCCATGCATCCATTAGCAGGCTTTACAACAAAGAGTGGGTTTCTGTTTTGTAATGTCGGCGTTTCATCTCAGTTGTATAAAGAACTTTTGATGAACTTATGTACAGAACTCATTTATGTACTCCAGCAACACCCTGACAATGTTTCACTTAGCTCCACCAGCTGAGGCTGCGCTGTCAGCCTGCACGAATCATCCAGTTCAACTAAAACATGTGTTTCCCTTTTGCACCCTCAGGATGATCTC
Source organism: Xyrichtys novacula (assembly GCA_962446985.1). Lineage (NCBI taxonomy): Eukaryota > Metazoa > Chordata > Actinopteri > Labriformes > Labridae > Xyrichtys > Xyrichtys novacula. Next base: position 7,449,672 of record OY660871.1, on the reverse strand, counting down.
AGATGCACAAAGTCATGTGCTCCCCAAGTACAGCTTAATTTAAAACATCTCACTTTACTGACTTGGTACAACGTGATCTGTATCAAACCTTAAAGGTTTGTCGCGTATTGTGAGAGAGAAAGTATGTACCAAACATAGACACAAAGTGAGAAACTCCCCACGCTAATGGGCGAGCGGGACAGTATAATCGCTCCCTTGGGTGAATAAACCCTTTTTCAGGAGAGGTAATAGCACAGATACCAGGCCAGGGTGAGTTTGATTTGTGTTGTGGCATAAAATTGTGAAATCTCTGTCATTACAGTATCTCTGTCCTGTCATCACTCTCTTTCACACAGATGTGTGCACAGGACTTCAGCCCACACATACAAACGCACACTCTAAACACGCAATCTAAATTAAAGCCCAAATTAAGTGTCTCAAAAATCTAACACTATCATGGTTTGGATACTTTTTCTGCCCCTGTCGTCTAGACTTGCTTGTTTATTCACATTCTTTCACCTTCCCTTCTCTATTTTTTTCCAATAATCAGCATCAGGATAGGATTTGAAACGGCAAGAAATTATTTCCAGTATGTTCAGCACAAGAAACAGATCATTTCCTAATTTATATTTATTTCATATGATGAGTGCCCCAGGCTCGCAGCTAGAACCGACGGCAGAGTGGAAATCATCCTGGTTTTTGCAAGCACCAAGATCAAATATTGACGTTATGACGATAAAGATATTGTGTTTCATCAACCTATTAGAGTAAATATTATAAAAAAGCACATGTACACACCCTGTGGGTTACTTTGTGGTCTGCTGAAGTCTTATTATAGCTGCTGTAAAAACACACACAGCACAAAGATCATGAGAAATTTAACAAGACGTTGAATCAGGATAGGATTTGAAACGGCAAGAAATTATTTTTCCATAATTTCCAGTATGTTTACTGCTAAATTGCCTTCAAAATGACCTAACTCATAACATTTCAGTTTCCCCAAATATTTCGATCTTTGTCGATGCAACATGCTGTTTGTTAGCAGAGATGAATGGATCATCAGGTTGAGAGAAAATCACCAAACAAGACGATGAATAACAGTAATAGAATAAGTCTGGTGCTCACAGTTTCCATTCGCTATAGCTCAGTGGAGTCCGATGAACAGAAAATCCTATTAGGAAACATACTCGTCATGTACTGTAGATGAAGCACTGAGCAGCATGTAAAGGTCATGACCCTGAACATGTATGAGACATCTTGTAGTTTTTTATAGTTGGTAAAGGTTTCAAGACTCCAAAGAATCTATACTCATTATAGATGAGGAAAAAGAGAGCCTCATTATCTCATGGATTTTTATTTTTATTTTTTAGATGGATCATGTTCAAATACTGATTTATAAAGTGTCCTTTTAAATCCAATCAAGAGACTTCATTGGCATTTTAAAAAAAATAATAATCATTTTTCAGGAGAGGATAAAATGTAAAATGCAAAGGTGAAAGAAAAAGGATGCAGGCTGAACTGATGTCAACTGATCACCAAAGCAGGAAGGAGAGGAAGAGAGGGGACAATATAAAAGAGTGCTGTTTAAGAACTTTATACCTTTTACCAATTCTTTTGTGCTGAATTAGAAGAAGAAGAAGAAGAAGAAGAAGAAGAAGAAGAAGAAGAAGAAGAAGAAGAAGAACTTTATTGATCCCCGTAGGAAAATTCAATTGTCTGTTGTCTCACGTAATATGTCTATAAAAGTTATCTATTAATTACATAAGAGTTGTAAAGTCTGATGGCTGTTGGTACAAAAGATCTTATAAATCTTTCTGTCCTGCAGAGGAGAGGAGTCGTCCACCACCATTGGCCCTTTGGTCCATCAAGGTGTTGTGAAGTGGGTGATCCATGTTCTTTAGAACAGTCTCCACCTTCCTCAGTGTAGATCTCTCCACCACATCCTCCACTGAGTCCAGCTTGAGTCCAACCACAGAGCCAGCCTTTTTCACCAGTTTGTTAAGACATTTTGCATCTTTGTGTTTGATGCTTCCTCCCCAGCAGACTGCAGCGTAGAACAGAACACTTGCTACCATAGACTGATAAAACATCTACAGACGTCCATGATCGGAGTCTTCTCAGGCAAAAAAAAAAATGGTATACTGAGTGGTATATGCGTGTAAATGTGATTTTATTTTCATGTGAAGCGTCACTATAACAAGAATCTGAATCTGGGTTATGAATAAAAAAGTGACTGAGTCTTAATACCTGACCTTTTGCTGAGCTCCACTTGTGGACTCTGAAGGTTCGTATGAAGATATTTTGGCTTGGTGGTGGTGAAAATTAATACAGTTCAGACTGAAATAAACTCTGACTTTTTTGGTTCAAGCCCAAAATTTCTATAATGCAACATGATAATGTCATTTGTGGGGTCCTCTCTGCCTGCTCAGTAATAATGTTTTCACTGTACTGCCACAATTTGTAACACAGGCTTGTAGTGAAGAGCATTTTGTGCCTCAGCTTTGAATAGGACAAATAATACGACATCAAGAGAATAGATTTCATAATAAATATTGACTTTATTTAAGCTACAGTACTATTTTCAGTAAAAGAGACTCTGAACATCATCAGTAAGGATGTGAATATACAACCTTTATATAATACTAGGTTTTAACGCTGCCTTACAGCGGCTGAATTAATGGGTTTAAGTGGAGCTGATAGGAGGTGAATGTGCATGTATCCAAAGTGAAAATAAATAAACTTCTTCTGCTCTCACTTTGTATAGTCAGTGTTAATACAAGAAGAGTTCCTGAGTATCCATGGTCTGTTAATGATCCTTATGAGCTGTCTTTTGACTAACTTAAAGATTTCATCTCAGCCGTGAAGATTTTTGACTTTGACTCAGACTAAATGACATCGATATGGTATCAGTCAAGCAAACAGTGCTGGGTTTCCAGTGGTAACATGGGGGAGAGAGAGAACAGGCCAGCCTTTGTTAAAAAGCTTTAGTATCAGTGAGGAAAGAGAAGCCATTGTGCTTGAGAAAAGCCTCCGTATGGTTCATGTCCTCAGATTGTAATGGATCCACAGCCCCAGTTTAACAAACACCACTCACTCCAGACCGCAGTATATGCATTTCATCGACCTGTTACTGGAAATGAGTGGCCTTGTTGTCATTAGATTATTGTGCATCGAACAAACAACCCTCTATCCTTCTGGTAGAGACCTGCAGTTTATGGTGGTCTCATGAAAATATACAACTTAACTGAAGGACTAATTGATAGAGACCTGTTTAAACTAACTGCTGCCTGTGATACCAAAGATTACAATGTAAACAACCATTACAGGGCCAAGACTAAAAAAAACGAAATAACCACATTACAAAAATATCGTTTTGCCTTTTTTAATCTCACCAAAATGAATACCTCTGTTCCTGAAAAGCGAGACAGAGTCATCTAGTAAACACTGAGTCCCCCACCCCCAACTTTACAGATGGTTTCAGAACATTTCATGGTTCATTTTAGGCACTTGGAATCAAAACAACATTTCCTTTCTGAGCAACAAATACATCTTTGGTCCAGTATGTAATTTAAAAAAATATAGCCAGAGTATGAAAATAACACCAACTTCAAAGTTTTTTTTTTTCCTCAAAAATGTATTTTTGACATATATAAAGCTTCATAAAGACTTTTTTCAATACTTAATCAAGATATTATCGCTACATCTCAGACATGACCAGCAATCTTACAGATGTTTTGCAAGACAAACGTGAGAAAAAAAAATGATGTGTCGGCTCAATCAGTACAGCAGTACAGGATTGTTAAAGTCACATTTGGCAAACACGGGTTCCTTTTATTCTTTTTTTTTTCTGGATTTTCAGTCCATTTCTTTTCATGGTTTAAGAGTGTGGAACAACATCCACCTCTCACACTCAGCTCAGCTACAAGGTAGCCATGTCTGATACGAATTACTGCACGGCGAGATCTGAGGCGGCTGCACATGTGCAATGTAATAATTACTGAAGTTGATGTCCTGCACGTATGGAGCTGGCTGGTAGTAACATGTGACATTCGTTACAGTGGGGATGGCGTTCTGCTCAGCCAGAACCTTCAGCGCCAGCATGGAGATGAGGCTGAGAGTCTGCCGGCGCTCGTGGCCCATAAGACACACGGTGCTCTCGTTCACTACATGGTGCAGAGTCATCAGGCACTCATAGCGTTTGTGCTCCATCCCTGCAAAGTGGTTCTGCAGGTAGGCCTCCAGCTTCCGTTGCTGCTCCCCAATGTCAGAGAAGTCAATGAAAAAGCGGGAGCACATGTAGCGCTGCATCTGCTTCATGTCTGCCTCTGAGGAGGGTCTGAACCCCCGTACCAACAGGTGACAGTACTTCAACAAGCCACCCCCTCTGATCTCCTCAGGACTGCGTGTGGCTATGGTCCTCTGACACAGGTGCTCCATAGCCTCCATAAAGTCCCCGTACACGCTCTCCCCGATCACAGTGGGATGAAAGCTCTCGGACATGGGTGTCTCTGAGCAGCGGTCAAATAAAAGCAGAGAATCCAGGCAGATCTGGAAGGAGTCCACGCTGAATTCAAACTGCCGCCGTAAAGAGTCCACAAATTTTAACTCCACATTCTTGCCAGTGTTGTTGGACAGCGAGATGAGGCTCCAGCGGTCCGTGTCATTACAGACTTTGACTAGTTTCTGTACATAGGCTTCTTTGAGGGTCAGCGCACTGATTCGCTCCTTCGAGACCCCGGCTGGCAGGAAGTCAAACAGGCAGTCCAGCACGACATCCTTCACCAGGCGGAAGGCCTGATCATCTTTTAGTGACACACCAAAGATCAGGTCCAGATCCTTGTAGCCCAGTCCTGTATCCTGATGGAGCACATGGCTTGCAGCCGAACCATTTAGCCTCACGTCCTTTACACACACGCCCCTCTCCTCCAGCCTTGCCCGCACCACCTGCAAAGGGACAACACAAAGACCCTGCGTGTTATTAATGACACACAAATTCTTGAAAGTATCTTAAAATGAAAAGAAAAAAAAGATAAAAGATACACATCTAAGGAAATGTGAATTAAACCACATGGCCCTAATGGATATCAATAACTTGCAGAGGCGAGATCAATAGTGCTGCTCACTGGAGTCTATTTCATCATCATCAGCATCAGTCTGAATGAAACCTAAAGAGCCTGAACAAAGAGCAGCAGAGCAGGAGAGCCTGTGATCCTTCAGGTCAGTCTCCATCTCTGAAGGATCATCTCATTGAAGTGAATGGATTTTTTTTATCCTGAATTATGGCCTAAAGGGAGTGAACATCTGTATGGAGGAACGATTATTTCCAAAACTCCTCATTTTGGCTTCTCAACCTCAGATCAGTGAGGGTCAGGAGTGTTTCCCCTCATCTGTCCCAGTGACCTGGAAGATGTTTAGAGTAGAGGTCTCACCTCGGGGCAGTCAGGAGAAGAAGGTAAACAACTGGACAGATTATACTAACTACTGCTAAGAAACACAAAGGAGGAAACACGTCTGAGTTCTGGATTAAGCCATCAAACACAGATTGAAATATGCTATTTCCTAAAGAGAAAAGACACTACATTTGTGCCATGAAACATTTGGAAATCAAAGTGTTCAGCTGAAACTTCAACAAATACCTGTGGCTCACAAGTTTTATCTGGTGTGTTGTTTCAGATATTGGTCAAGCTAATTCATTGTTTGCACAGCAGCACACTGACACATAAGGCAGCCTGTCACAGAAAAACCTGACTTTTCAGCTCTGCAACCACTTTAGTTTTGCAAATAAAAAGTTGTACATAAATCAAAGAATAAAACCTGCATTGCAAATGACAGCCATCATACATTTCCATACAATCCCAGCTCTCCCACTGCACCTGTTAGATTAAACTCCTGTAACTCTCCCTCCCATGGTGATCAAATAACCAGCCGGCACTATTAATACATACTGGGTCAGGCTACAGGCAAATAAACATTAGGAAGATAGTTACACAGGAGCAGGGAAAGCTCTAAATCTTGATACAGTGGCAGTAATGTCATTGTGATTACTCAGCAATAAAGCAAAGGTCACTGGGATTAAAATCCAACCAGAGGCAGTGATACTGTCGCTTCTTTTCTCTTTAGAGAAAGTGAGGCATTATGCCAACACTTGACACCTAGTCCCCCTCCGCCCTCTGACTGCAGGTGTCCTGTCATTCTAGCTTGATTTTAGGTGAGATTAACTTCTTTTGCAATAATTGCAACATTATGAATGTGAGCTGAATCTACGCTTATCTAAGAGCTCAAGTTACAGCTGCGTAACTCTGCAGGACAAAGGTTCACATTCTGTAATGATGCTGAGCAAAAGACTCCATCTTCAGCAAAACAGTGTCACTCCAGTCCTCACTCAATAGTGTCATGACAAGAGGTTAACTGCTGATCAATCCTCAATGCAAAGCCCGGCACATTTCAGCGGGATACAATTACACAGGGTTTCCACAAATCCAGGGGAAACAGAGTCCCCACATTTAGGACTCAAACCTGCAGTTAAGCTTCCTGCACACTCAATGGAGCATTCATTTTCCGCAACCACAAGCATGAAGCTCCAGGCTTTACAGGCAGCTTGAGCTCATCCTGAATATGTCAATGTGTGGAAGTGAAATGGGATTACACAACAGGTTACCCAACTTGGACAATGTAGAAGAATCAGCTTCATGATATTTTTTATATTCTATCACAGGCTTTAGCTCGCGCAAACTACAGACACGACAGTCTGACAATGTTGAGTGTGATCCGGCATGTGAAAAGTCTTAGGCGTGAGTCTTTCCCAAACATTTTAAACACATTTCTCTCTGTTATCTAAATGTGACAATGATGGATGCTCTGTTAAATCTGACTTAAGAGCGTTTCTTTTCAAGAGGACACTTCTCGCTCCATCTGAATGAAGAAATATGCACAGCCTCAACAACAGGCGCAATACTGAAGAATCATATTACTGCTGAAATTGACCTTTTGAGGGGGATCAAGCACCTCCAAACTGTCAAAATTGAAGAATCAGATAAAAAAACAATCAAAATGCAGATTTAATTGGTCACAGACATACTACTGAGACAGTAATAATATTAATATTCATGATTGTTACTTGCTTTTGTTTATATCAGACGCCTTGAAATTAGAGTTTTGAAAAGTTTAACTACTGTTGGAAATATAGATGTAATACACAGATTCTATAAACGTGAGAGAATATGCAAGGGTGACTATTTTATCAATAAATTCAACTTTTTCTACAAGAAGGCGACTTGTTATCAGCTGTCATGTTTCATGTTTAAGGACATAAACAGAGGCTATAATCCTCACAAGCTTCCCCTCACTATAATTTGTCAATCTATCATATATGAATACAGTGAGGATGTGTAGTTTGGCAGGCTACCTGGACGATCTGGCGCGGCTGCACAGACAAAGTGGGGAAGTTTCCTCGCCCGTGGATGGGGACAGCCTCCCCAAGGATCGAGTCCAAGCGTTGCACCTGATCCCACGACAATACGCAGAACCTCCGACTCTGATCCGAGGCATCACCGGTAGACATGTCGAAGTTAACTTTCAGCCCCCCTCCCCAAATAAGAGAAATAAAAAGAGATGGTAGATCAGCGCGTGTTCCCAGCTGAGTCTTGTATCTTCTCTTTGATGAAGAAGTGAAGTTATTCCTCTGGAGATCAGGTCCGGTTAGAAATGTCGAAGAGTGGAGGAGAAAAGTTGTTGGAGTCTGAGATCTGGTAGTGACAGTGGGTTCACAGGATTCCTCCGGTGTGTGCCGCTAAAATCCGGTCAGTCTGTAAAGAGGCGATTCATCAGAGGGTTTAAATCCTCCTCATTAGCATGTGCGCTCTGATTGGCTGCTGAGTTTGGTCATTGATTATGGACGCCCTGTCTACAGGAAACACCCTCATTGACGCATTTATAAGCCCCTCCCCTCCTTACGCTTCCTACGTGCGGACAGGGTTTTCCCTGAGACAGGCCCACTGTTCCACTGCTCTCATGATCTGCGTAACCTCAAATGCGGTAAATGTACCAATAAGCATGTATTAATCAAATATTTGGACGTTTATCATAGATACTGAGTTGAGCAATTTATCTGAATCAGGTCTCAGCTGTGCAAACACAGTTTGTTCCTTCCTTCCCTCCCGTATTGTATTTTTATTATTTGCAGAGTGAATGTTTGCAGAGCATGCAGGATGTTTTTTCCAGCTACGCCCTGCGTCACAGCCATAATACTGAAGGCTATGTCATGGTCAAATAAAACTATAGAAACTCCTGGAAGAACCTGGAGTTCAAACTTGGGCCACTGGAAGCACAGGTTGAAGACAAAGTATTTTTCTAAATAAAATAGAAAAATAACTCTTACAGGGCCTCTTTGCTGTGAGAATCAGAATCAGATTCTCTTTATTGTTCCAAAAGGGACATTAGTAATGCAGCCGGAGCACACAAAGATAGGGTACACGGTGACATACAGTAAGATTAGTCTAAAAGTCAAACATGATAAAAACAACACAATAAAAGAAACACCATACATTTACACAGGATCGCTAAAAAATAATGTTCAGTCCAGAGCCAATACCAAAACTGGAAGGACAATTGCTTTAGTAAATAGTGAAAAAGTGCAAAATGCGGATGAAAAACATGGGAAACCCAAGGCCTAATTGCCATTCAGTTAATGAAGGGATAAATTAGATACTACACTACAATCTCTTAGTCCTCCTCATAAGGGCCCAACAACAACGGCCTGATGGCAAAAGCTCAAATTCATATTGCAGAGGGTGGTTAGGACAATCCAGAATTGCATTAGCCTTCCTCATGACCTGTCTGTTATAGATAAACATGATCCCTGTCTGCTGACTTCCCAAATTTTTTCCTGCCATTTTAACAAATTACCCCACACGATTCTTGTTGGATCAGTTCAGGTTCCCAAACAAAAAGTTAAAACAGATTCAGTAAAACTTTAATAAAAGGGGGTCATCATCTCAGAAGAAACATGAAAGTTTCGCATCTTCCTCAAGAAGAACAACCTTTGCTGAACCTTTTTGGAGGTGACATTAGTGTGAGGTTCAAAACATAGTTTATTATCTAAGACCACACCCAGATATTTGACGCTCTCCACCATCTCAACATTAGCACCCTTGATAACAGTCAGGGGTGGGAAAGAGGTAGTCTTCCTCAAATCAATAATCATGTCTTTGGTTTTCTACTCATTCAATTTAAGAGAAGAAGGGTTGTCTTAAAATAAGGTAGATGCCAACACAACTACATTAGCTCTATAGGTAGGCCTCCTTAGGCTGCTTTATTGATGGCTTGATAAATGTACACGACTATACTCACAGTGAGTGATTTTAGCCATCTCTGTTGGACATTTAAGAGAGACATGTACAAGTAAGACTGACCAGGTAGGCTATAAATAAAATGGCAAACAAACATCAGAGGAAAGTAAGAACAAACCCAATTTGGTAAAGCTGTATGTTCCCGTTCCTGTTCCTGTTCCTCATGTCTCATCACCTCTAAATTTGTTACGCCATTTTGAATCTGCAATTTTCATTTCATTAAAATGAACACCCTTAACAAATAACCCCTGAATACATGTTCTTTGATTGGAAGTTAATGATGCAAAGTAAAAATCATGTGAGTTCTCTGTCAGGTTCCTCATGTTTATTTGACCTCTTTGTAATTCCTAAATCTGCCTGTCTTTTCACATCAATAGAAAGATGGTCACATCATCTGTTTTCATATCTCACCCTGCAATTTATTATGTGTTTCAATGCAATAAGTATCCCCTAATGAAGGCCCTGACACTATGGCAGACGTTACTCACAATAGCAGACATTACTCCGTCATTGTTGAGAGGGCCTGACAATTCTGCCCATGTGTCATTTTCTAGTTAACCAAACAAATAAAAGCTTCAGTCATTTCCTCTTTTATAATGGCTGAAATATGTCATCCCTGTGAAATAAGTATCACCTGTAAAATGTTAACAAGAGAATAAAATTCATTTCATGATTGATCTGTGTTTGCAATACAATAATAAAAACAAACGTTTTTTCACATGCATTTATACACTTCTTTACTCTGGTCTACCATACACACAGATGGAGGTCAACAGTAGCCTACCTAACAAGCCTCCATGACATTGTGGCTTGTACTGTGGGTTCATTGTCCGCGAAAGATCACATCAAACATTGTGATGTCAACATAGTCCTGTTCCCTTGGCAACAGCATCTGTGGTTGTCGGGCAGCTGGGCAGCAACGTCTCCAGCTGAGGGTCCTGCCAGGTGCCAGTGTGCGACACCTGCGTCATTTGACTATAAATAACCAGGGATGTGGCAGCTGTGCATCCTGTGAGAAAAGGCTGCTTTTACCTGAATTTGATACAGTGGGTAAAGAAAGAGAGAGAAGATTATGATGGTCAATAAATGTCATTCGCCACTTGACATTCTCAGGTTCCCGTACAGCTTCAAGTCAGGGGCTGCGGAGTGAAAGAAAGAATGACACAGTTGAGGTCTAAAACAGTCATCGCTCTGTGTTTGTCACCTTGTATCATCTTCAGTGGATCTCTGTTTATCAAGGTAACATCCTGCTTAAGCTGAGACTGTGAGTCTAATAGGTGCGGTGAGATAACCAGTATTTAAACACACCCTGAACCAATGATGCAAAAGACATGCATATGTTCCAGCCGAAACCATAATCAAACATTATTAAACAATTTGGAGCCCTTGGGTACAATATAATCAAAGTAATTAACTGAAAGTAAGTCAAGCACATCTGTCGTTGTCACTGTATCCCTGCTCAAAGATTATTAAAAGCTGTGAGATTGTGTTTTCTTTTTGTTTCTTTGCCAAACATTTCTGTCTACGTTTGCCTCTGTGGCAGTGAGGGAGAGAAACAAGGCAGAGCTTTTTCTTGAGAGCAGGGACACGGTTGGACGTCACAGAGAGTTGTAAAAGCGTGGCTAAAAATCGATGTTCCTGAACAACTGGCAGTAAGGTGTCACGGTGATCAATTGTGCAGAGACAGATAGCGTCACATCTGTCGCACAAGATTAGCCGTGAAGTCATCACTGGTGTGTCAGGGCTCTTATAGTCTGAGTGAATTATTTCCCCTCAAAGGACTTCCCTCATCTGTCACTGCAGCACATTCACATGTTATACTAGAAGAGCAAGCTATTATTAAAGTGTGTTTCACATAAACAGAATTTCTAGAGGAGTGATGCTGCGGCTGCTGCGTATGCTAATCTGAAGGTACCTGTATGTGTAAATCAAAAACTTAATTGCGTCAATAAATAAAAAGTTTGTTTTCTTTGGACGCTCTTTTTCTTGGTTTAAGATAACCTGATTTTAGTTCAACCAGGTTGAGCTAACCAGTCAGAATACCTGTGTTAAAGTGTGTTTGAGTGAATGCGTGATAAGAGAGGTAAATTTGCTTTCCATGATTGCTCCAGATGACATATCTGTGGGACAGAGGAACCAGATTACGTAAGCAGCCATGCCTCTGACGGCAGACTCCCTCAACTGCCGGCATGATTGATTACAGTAGTGTTTTAAAGGGCTGAAAACAAACACACCAAAACACACTATGGATTCAAGTGGCATTTTTTACACCAGTTGAGAGATTGAACTGGAGAAATGACAAATCAAGTATTAAGTGTTGATTGGTTGTAAGTTTGGTTCCTGTTATCTAAGGAGTGTAATTTGAGAGTATGTGCTTTGGTGTCTATGCTACCTTTTATCCAAGAGCTGTGGCTTCACTTTTAGCCTTTTCCACAGGTTGGGCAGGTTTGTAGTGCCTTAGCCTTGGCAGTATCTTTGGATAAGAGAGGCTGCTGCATAGCTGAAACGCTCTGAAGCTCAATGGTCAAATATAGCGTTGGCTGTTATGTAACACAGTTCACTTTACTCTCTGAACAGAAAAATAAGAGTTTTGTCAAGCTGGAAGACTGAGAAACACGCTGACCAAAAAAGAAAGAAGAATCGTAAGCCCGATGCTTATATGTTTTTTTTTTGTTTTTTTGTTTGTTTGTTTGTTTGTTTGTTTGTTTTTTCAGAAGAGGCTCTGCATAAAGAGATTAAAAAAAGAAATAAGAAAAAATTGTCCAAGAGTTTGATAAAAATCCATCCCCTTATTTCCCCCTTACATATACTTTTCTTTCTCGACTCAGCATATGTATATCTAAACATGTGCAGTTCAAACCTATTTGTACTTATGGAAGACCTCATGTAACAGAGGAATGTGTGGCCCTGGTAATAAAACACCCTCAGCTCTCCCTGTGCATCTGAGACAACCTAACTTGGACAGCTTCCTTAACTGGAGCTTAAATCACGTTATGCAACAGCACCCTCCCCAACAGGACATTTAGGGTCCCTGTTGAACTTAAATTTCCCTGTCAAATGCTACACTTCCCAGCGTTGGTGTTACTGGATGAATGGCCCTCAATCTGGTCTTATTCTCCTCTGATCAAATGCCTTCAGCTGCACTACTGGCATGCGGACACCAAATAACAGCTGTCTGCAATGTGCAGATACTGCTGAGTCAACAAATACAGCCACAAAAGCCGAAAAATAAACATTATCTTTAATTTTCTAGAGCGGACATTTCATAACCAAAGCTATTTTTTCTTTTCTCTTGAGAATTTACCAGACATGAGAGGGAACCCCTTTTTAGCTGCAAGATCTGATTTCATTCCTTGAAATCCTGCCCCGTCTCGCCTCAAATCCGTTAGCCGGGAGAAAAACTCTGGGCAGTTTGGATTGTTAAAAGGCAGAGAGTGATTGTGTCAATTAACCAGACACATTTGGAGTTAAACACGGCTGAAACATAGAAAAGGCTCCTCAGTGATGAAGTCTGTTAAGGTTATGGACATACCAGCACAGCTTGAGTCATGTAACGGACACTGCTGGACAACAGGAGACCCAGCTTTGTCCGGCTGTCTCCATAAGGGTTAAAACCTCTGTCTGAATGACCTATCTGTAAAAATAATTTACCATAACGTTTCTCTGATCAGTATCCAAATTTTCTAAATTCTTTTCCAGGAGAGCTCAAAGGATTGGTCATAAGTGTATCCCATCATGCCACAGGTCAGAGAGAGCCAGCTGGAGGTTCAAAGAGCTCAAAAAACCCTTATGAGACAAAAACAACAAACCGCTCTTTATTAGATCAATTTATTTATGATCTGTGAGTTGCATTCATATCCAAATTCATGACAGGTGTTTGTGAATATTGGTAACTAAACAAGCTTTTGAACAAAAACAAACCTGGCTTGTTTTCCTCAGTTTGAAAGATTCATGCGAGGCCTGCTGGTGAGGGCTGAGATTTATGTAGTGCTGTAACTGAAAGCAGGCAGGAGACAGCAGACATCTTGCACATATGGCTCAAAGCTGCTCCAAGGTACAAACTGGAGAAGTGTTGGCAGCAAACGCAAGCTCAACAAACCGCCCTAGTGTTCAGTCGTTTGACAGTCTCGAACACTCCTCTGTACAATTAAAAAGCCTGTGTATACGACACTACCCTTTTTGCCACCTTTCTCCCCCTTACATAACTTTCTTTCAAACAACATAGTAAACATGATAAGCCTTGTGGAGCGTTTAACCCCTTCGTTCCTCATGGAGTTGTACTGTGACCTTTGCTGTAAGTCAGACATGTTGAGAATATGTCTGGTCATGCCCCCTCAGTGACTAAGCACAGCTCTCTATCTCCAGGTCTTGTCCCACCTCTTTTTTTCTCTCACTTTATTGCCATTGCTGCATAAACCCAGGCCATGCCTGAGTGTTCCAAGTTCACTGGCTTTCAATGGATGTTTCACAATCATCGTCTGTACATTTTGACATATTATGTATCTCCAATTGTTGATGAAGTGTTAAAGGAAGCATTCATGTAATTTAAATAAAGCAGGAATGCTACACTTTGAAAAGTACTGAGCAAAATCAACATGTACTCAAAGGCTTTTCTTGTTAAACATTAAATATACTTCCATTTATTATGTATTGCAAACGGACGCCCCACTGAGCAGGGCATTCTGGGACTCCTGTTATCCAGGAAGTGGCAGAGTTTGCCAACTTCTCTCCCTTTAAATGTAACAATCATGCATTTAAAGCAAACGGTGGTATACCATAAAATAAATGCACATTGTTACAGGGTTGGTTTTATTGGAAAGCTTTTTGGATTAAAGACAATGAGTGATGCAGCTGAAATGGGCAGGTGTCTCTTGGTGTCCTAGTCGACTCTCAAGTGTGTCCGCACCATAACCTCAACGCACTGTCTGCAGCCAATTACTCATGGATTTCTGAGGATTATTGATATCATCCACATCCACTAAGTAACCCAGTTTTCGTAGAAATGTATATCTAGGCAGCTTGAAAAAAAAAACATGACATCATCTTGTCCTAAACCATTAAAGAGGACTTATTCTGCTGGGCTGCACTCTAACACATATAGGCCCAGCACTACAGTGTTGGATTTTTATACTAAGACACACAGATGGATTGATGTGTCCACATCCTGACATCAGGTTGTGCCGTCCTATTAGGACAAGGTTCATTTTGTTTCCATTCTTTTTCCTTTTTTCAACACTTTGTTGATTCAATGTGCTTCGAAAAGTTTCTTGTCAGTTGTCTTTTGGTTGTTAAGGAAAGTCACAGCTATTTTTCCTACCAAGGATGAAGAGACACCCTTAAACAGCAGGGACTTTTTATGTTTACAGGACAAAATAGCTCTTCATGCTCAACACTTCACCGACGGCTCTTTTGTAAACAAAGGCCAGTCTGAGCTGGATGTGTATCTCAGCTGTTACTGAAACCTGGGGCTGTTTCATCTATAACCCTCCCGGAAAGCCAGAGCTGCAAGCTATAAGTAACAGTGACAGCAGCTCATGTAACGATAGCTAATGTTTGCTCCCGTGGCTAGATGGCGAGCCAAGTAGACCTAAGTGGCAACAGATAGTCTTAGATGTTCACGACAAAGGTATGGCTTTTGGGTTGTTTTGTGACAATAAAACTTAACTGTGAGTGAAGTAACTCACAACCTGTGTCAAACTAGGAACAGCAGTCAAGATGTTAGCAGCTACAAAATCCTCACATGAAGGTTTTCATGGGTGGCGGTAAGGAGATTTTTTTTTTAGCAGAAATTTATGTAAAGCTGGTGTAAAGGTGTACCAGACCAACATAATCAAAAAAAAGATTAAATAAGTAGAGAGAGTGTCTTTTTGGACAGGCAAAAAAAAGCATATTTATTGTGAACCCTATGTTCTGTTTGAGACAAAGATTTATTTTGTTTAGGGGCTGACACAAGCCTGTTAAAACTTCACTTTTAGTGATTTCTTTGCAAACAGCAACTATCACAATGTGTGTAGTAAATGGTCACAAAAGGTGTACATTGATGTCTTTCTGTCTGTTCACTTGTATAGTGTGAGAGTTTGGTCTGAAAGATAAACTTTGAATGAATCTGTGGCTGTAGAAAAACAGGGATGAGCCATCAGCAGGCAGTTAAGTCTTAAAATGATAAATAATCATCTGTCAGCAACCAGCAGTTTAATTGGGGCTGTATCAAACAGTGCTTATGGTAATGTGCGCTATGATAGGGTCTGACCCTGCGGTACCCCGGTGCACTAATCCAGCTCCATGGCACATATTCAGGTTTCCATGGGGAGCTCTTTCCACTCCACCACACACAGACGATGTTTTTCCACAGGAGGAACAGTGAATGTGAGGATACGTCATGTCTTATTTTTACTGCCTTATCAAATCTGTGCAGTAAAATAAAAAAAAGAATGTTGCAGTTAAGCAGATATTGTATCTTGGAAAACTGAAATGTTCGTTTTTTTTGGGGGGGAGGGAGGGTATAGGGTGTCTGGATTTGCTTTGTTTCTGTTACCTGATGCAAAAATGCAGTAAAATGAAACAAATACCAAAGTCAAAGTCAATGATACACTCAGAGCAGAAACCTTGAAACCTGTCAACCAAATGGATCATCAAGCAGACTAATATACTGATGAAATAATGCAAATAAATACATGTAAAAACACTTATAACAACGGGCTAATCCAGCCTGAGCTGTATGTACTGAAAGGATTTCAGAGCTTCTTTTTTTCAGGTGTTCACACATTCACCACCAAACTCAAACGTACTTATAATCGTTTCTATCCATGTTACACCCTCGGAGATCCCTGTAAATGCAGTAGACAAACATATGAGTAAGTACTGACCAAACTTTACTCACAAAGGCTAAAACACAGACACAACCCTATTACTATGGAAATTAACTCAAAGAAACCTTTATATAATTTGTGTTAGCCATCAAACAAGATATTATATGATATAACACGATACAGTAAAATATGGCATTACACAGCAAGACAAACACAACACTACTCAGCTTATATCGATACAACAGGTACAACATAACATGGTTTCAAGTTGATTCCATACGATTTGATTTAGAAGGATAGGAAACTAAATGAATAGTGCTTGTATGATTGAATACAATATAATATGGTACATTTATGGCATGATACAAAGATATATAAAAAAACAAGATGGTATGTACAATATGATCAAATACAACACTGTCATGCAACACAATACAGTAAGATATGATATGGCATGATACAATACGATACGCAACATCATGATTTGTTACAATTCACGTTACAATACAATACGGTATGATATGATACGATACAGTATAATGAAGTATGAAACAGTGTGATACGATACAAAAACATTCAACATTACATGATACAATATCCGTTAATCTAAGACAGTATGGTATAATAAGATACAACAGGAAAGGATAAACTGATACAATAGGACACAACATATTACAATACAATATGACATAATATAATTCTATTCAGTATTATAGTTAGACTGTGTTGTCCTTGTTCAGAACCTTTTTTGGACTCTTATATTTCACACATCTAGCCTCTCTCCACAGTTTTATTCATTGAAATAATAATGTTTTATTAGAGTGGCAGAGGCCCATACCACTCACAACTATATTACACATGATAAACATTTTAACATTATGATCAAAAATGACAAAACATCAGAGAAGCATACGAACACCATGAACTACTACAGCCTGAGGAAACATTAGGACAGATCAGCTGCATCTGCTTGAAGGTCTGAAGAAACACCTAATTTTGTTTTGAACATTTTGCAGCATGCGTTTACACATGTGTGCGAGGGCAGGAGGCAGCCTGGTTGTGTTACAATCCAACATTCACAGGGCTGAGCAGTTTTAACCACCATCATCCGCATGGCACCCACACCACTCAGTTGTTTCATGTTTCACTGACAGCGGCTATGCTATGCCTGCTGGCAGCTGGTTGCTCAGCATAGGGTTAATTATATCCAGCTTCACTGCCCCGCACAGAGACACACTTTTAGCTCTGGAGAGTCATCGCAGCAGTGATGATGTTGACAGCAGCCCTGACCGTGAGTCACCTGTTCTTTTCACACAGAGGTACTTCACTTCTGCTCTGGTCAGAGCAGCAAGCGATGAGGAGAAGGCTTGTGAGAGTGTGACACACAGCTGCACACATGACAGCAGGGCTAAACGTGGTGTACTGAAGAGGAACGTGAAAATGAATCACAGAGGTAAAAACAGTCAAAGCTGAAATAAGTAATGGATCTTTTCTTTAAAGAGCTGGAATCTGTTAGTTTGAAGTGAAACGGGACGCTTTCCCAGTTTTTGTTTTCTGTAAATTGACTTCAAAGAAAGAGAGGGGGCGCCCATTTGAAAATGATTTTTTAGATGGCTTCAAAGTCATTTATCTGCTGATAAATGTAAAATGCAGTTAAGTACATCCTTTTATTCTGAAATCCAGCAGCACAGCAGGCTGACTGGGTGGCCTTCTTTGTCTCCGTGCCACACCAGTGGGGGTTAAAGAGCATAACACTCTCCAACAAGCGAATAATCACCTGTAGCCAGGGAGAACCCAACGCTGCCGACATGTTTACCCACTGCACAGTCATGACCTAGTTCTCCTCTGCTGATGTTCAGTCTCACTC
Source organism: Xyrichtys novacula (assembly GCA_962446985.1). Taxonomy (NCBI): domain Eukaryota; kingdom Metazoa; phylum Chordata; class Actinopteri; order Labriformes; family Labridae; genus Xyrichtys; species Xyrichtys novacula. The sequence continues at coordinate 7,431,670 of OY660871.1, read as the reverse complement.
ATCTTCACATTTCTCTTCTTCTACAAACATTTTTGGCTTCTGAAGGCCACAGAGCGCTGAGGTTGAAATGCGTTACAGCTGCTGAGGCAATGATGCTTTGGCTTCTTGGGGAGAAGTCTGACCGTCTGTTTTGCATTAAATCAAAATACATAGGTTGCTTTACTAGCACGATTTGACTGAGTGATTTAAAGTCAAATGAGGAGACAGATTTATAGAAATCTGAAGGAATGTAAGATTCAGGACAACTTTATAGGTCTGTTTTTCAAGGACTGAGCTTTGCAACCATGACACACATCTCTGAAATGTTTTGAAACAAATTTTTTCCTTCCTACCTGTCTTTCTGTAAGCCCTTATAAAAACAGTAAAAATGGCATGAAGGGGAATTTACTTTACTGGTTTAAAACTACAAGCAAAAATCATCCATCATACAAATAGGGTTATGAATAAACTCTTCCACTTTGAAGACGATAATATCACACATCTAAAGCATCTGCTTCATTTGTACTCTTTCTAAGGTGGGTAATATCAACCCACTGGAGAAATCATCTGCCATCTGCACACCCTCCTTCAAAAAAATTTACCAGTAGTAGTTTTAGAGGGTTTTAGTGCGGTGTTTTTATTTCCCTGCACACAGAAGTGACAGCTGTGAGTATAGTCAGACTGCAACCACAGTTGTCACAGCCTATCTGCTGTAATCACCGACCTTCAGGATATTATTCTCCAGTTTTCAATTTCAATAATTATAGGCAAACAGTTTAACCTTGGGCACAGGATACACATCATGTCATCAGTATTTTAGAACACTTTGAAGATGATATCTGCTTGAAATTACTATTGACAAGAGAAAAAAAAACATCAGTGCCACAGTCCGGAAGACTTCCTTTTGTCTGTTTATTTAGTGAGAGTGAATATTTGAGTAGATGGAGAACAGATAGTGATTTTTAAAACACTGTATTTTAAGAAAAACTGTGAGCGACCTTGTTTTGAAATTACATTGTTTTATCAGCTTCAACTAGTTTTCCAGGTTTACTTTCTCTATTAGTTTTGTTGTGCCCTCTAGACACACACAGACACACACGCACAAAGCCGGATTTCTTGCCTGTCTTACCACATGTAGGGAACATGCATGTCTTCATTGTTTCCAGGACTTATCCAAACACAGGATCTTAACTTTGGACTTCCAACCTCAGTTATGTTTGTCATTAAACCTCAGTATCCTTAGTTTTTTCATTTAAATGTTAATATTTTTTCACAGCGTAGTCATGGGGGATAACAAATAGGACAAATGACTGAAACAGATTTTTTATTGATCAAATATTACAGTTCTACTGTTTCATCTTACAAAATACAAACAAGTTTGTTCATACAAGCACTGCTTGTAATTTTGCACAACCTATGGGTCTCGATGCAGACTGCTAAATGAACCACACTGACTATGGCAAAGTGTTTCTTCAGAAACTCTTCCTAAAACGCCTTGCTCTGAATGGTTTTGTGTTCCAGATTAAGCTTGACTGAAATCCTTATTCACATGCTGCCCCCTATTGGCAACAACGAACTCCTGTTACTTAATCCAACAGGTGGAGAGTTAGGTTTCATGCTGTAACTATAAAGGTCGCAGCCACGAAAAAAGATAGCCTGTCCTGCATGGACAGGGTCTCGACAGTCCTAAAACATTACCTAGTTTTATACAGTCCAACACCGAGTCTGTGCTTTTGACCAGAAACACACAATGTGACAGGAAATGCACAGTCCAAACACACCCCAACTAAAAGCGTGTCATCAGTTCACATTAGCAGGAAACAGTGTCAGTGATAATACTACGATTTTGTTCCAATCCAACAGTTTGGATGAAGCAAAAAACAAAACAAAACAAAACATGCATCACTTAGAAACTAATGGTAAACGTTCCAAGTTACTATCCTGTCTACGTGAAAAACATGTGACACATTCATTCACTTCAAGTTTCCAAAAGTGATGGAGCTCACAAATATATATTTACCATTTAGTCTCACTTCACCTGACGTACAAGACATAAAGAACTGATTACAAGTACAGTCCATAACTCTTTATGCATACATCCAAATTAAAACCTGCACATAACATCCTTTTAAACCCTGACTGCTCATTCATCTAAACTCTGTCACTCGGGATGCACGTGATAACGCTACCATGTTGTAAATCTAGATGAAGGGAGATGGCTGTTCAGAGTTCACCACTTTAAATAATCTACACGTTTGCTCATACCTCTTGCATCTAGTCATATTTTGAGTATTCCCAGATTTTAGGATGTTTGCATGGAGTTAATACCAAAAACTGGAGGAACACAGCAGTTGTGATGTATGGCTTGAGGTTCTGTGGAGGCATGTTCTGGGTGTCTTCATAAAAAGGCATTAAAAAAATATCACTATATTGTGCTTCAAAGTATTACTAAGATTTGCCTCCATTGTGAAGGAACTAGACAGTAAAATATAGAACAGTTCTGATCAAACACACTGAACATTTAGACAATCCAGGTGGTGCTGATTTAACTCATTAGAATGACATCTTGAGGTTCAAAATAAAACACACACATCACTATGAGACTTGTGGTTTGTTGGGAACACTGCCAGTGACACCAGGCAGCGATGCAGCAGCTCCTTCTGTTGTCTTAAACTCAGGGCAGCGGGATGAAACCTGTGTCGGGTGCATCCCCTTGAATCAGAGTGGTGCGGCTCAGCGACGGAGAGGGAGCAGCCAGACGGAAAGCCGGGTTTATGGAGTGCAGCGAGTCCCTCTTGCTGCTCCTGCTAAACAGCGGGCAGTGAGCGGCCACAGCCTGGTGGTCGAGTTGTTGCGAGCAGCCAGCCGAGGATGAAGCGTCTCTTGAAAGTGCTGCAGCGCTGGAGACCTCCCCGTTGAGAGGAGTCGTCTTTGGTGTGCCAGGGGAGCACAAGCCTTGAGAGTCCAAGGAGTGGACCATCCTCTCCAGCACGTCCTTGGTGCTCGGAGTGCACTGCATGAGGAAAAAAAAAACACAGAGAGGTCAAAGAAGTTGAAGAAAATCAGCTCCAGTAACAGGTTGTGTTATAGAAGGCCAGACAGGACAAAATGAATTGAACACTAAGTGGTTAAAATGATTCGTTCAGAGCTCAGCAAGCGGAGTGAAGGCCATGTAAGCAGTGAGGACAGTGCTGATCCAGATGGAGAAGCATGAAAGAAGTGAGTTAGATACAGACAATGAAGACAGTGGCCACTTCCTGTGTTTCTTAATGCTCTGACAAAAGCGGAAAGCGAGACATGGTTCAGATGAGTTTGATCTTGCCAACATCTCCATGCACACAAATAAGACCCCATACATGTTAAACATGATCTAATTCAACTATAAAAGAAAAGAGGACAGTTAGATGATCGATCCTCAGTCAAGAGCTCCATCCTCGACTGAGCAAGAGTGAGTGTTAGTGAGAGGAGAATGAATGACAGAAAAGCATGCACATACACCATTTACAAGATTAGCCCTGGCTCTGTTAGCATTAGCACCTACAGAAGAGATTGAACACTGTGTAAAATGTTGACAAAACAAAATTTGATGGTTTAGAAATCATTTAAATTCTGTATTTTATTGAAAAAAGTGCAAAGACAACATGTAAAATGCTGAAACTGTAAAAAGGAGGAAAATATTTATGCTCATTTTAAATTAAACACCAGCAGCATGTTTCAAAACAGCTGCGACAGCCAAATGTATTCAATAGGTGACAAGTCAGGAGTGTAGGCTGGCAAGTTAAGCACCCAGACTCTTCTACAACAGAGCATGTAAAAGGAAGTTTGGCATCTTTTTGCTGTATTATGCAATGTCACACATCCCCATACCATCAGTGATGCATCAGGGACTTTTAACTGTGTGCTGGTTGCTACAGGATGTGTCCATCATTTTCAAAAGACAGTCAGATTTCGCTTTATCAAACCACATGAAAATTTTCTACAAGACTGAGTTTCAACTAGGCTCATTACTTTCATTTCTGCATCATGCTTAAAGTTTCAACATTGCATGGTGCAATACAATTGTTACTAGCATCTGTGGATGGGGCCATAAATCTGGTTCACAGACAATGTGTTTTTTAAATGTAATTTTGAGCTCATGCTGATATTTTCCACTCCAGGGTAAAATCGGTTTCATTGCAGTGCTACCCGGGGGTCTGAAGAGCTCAGCCATCCATTATGAGTAATCAGCCTTGTCCCTTTTGAAAAGACATACCATAAAAGACGTACAATAAAAATCTAATTCTTTGCAGTTGAACACTCATGAAAATTATTACAGTGAAATTGAAACATTTCCTTTCCCAGTCTCCCAGCTTTACTTCAGAAGGGGTGCCCCTTTAAATACCTGATACTTTTAAATACTTACTACCTTCAAGGTTTTTTTACACAACTTTTTCATCCCTGTTCCAACAGTTTGAAGCATGTTGCTTTTTCAAACATAAATCAAGACTATTTCCATAAAACAATAAAACTTATAATTTTCAGCATTTGGTAAGTTGTTGTTTTTTTCATAATTTTCTATAAAATTTAAGCTTCAAACTATTAACAAACCATTACATCCTGCTTTTGTCAACATTTTACTCAACTCCTAAGTCATGGTTGTACAAAAATGTATTCGGAAAAGACAATAACAATTGAGATGATGATGATGATTCCAAACTTGACGACATAATGTGTCATGAAAATAGACAGTGAGTTTGGCGTGAAGCAATGTTGTGATGGGTTTGAAGTTCAACCCTACTCTTACCATCAACCATCTACATGCAGCAGTGCCCTTCAGGCTGTGCAGGACAAAGAAATATCCTGACAGTTCTCCTCCTGGCAGGGTGGAATGGATACAGTCAAACACTGAGAGTCAAGGTACAAACATATGAAACAGTTCAACCGACCTGCTCACAAGGTTTTACTGACTTAAGTGTATCAGTATCAGGAAAACACCTGCAGGTCTGGAGTGAAACTCAAGGTATCATAAAAGGTGGCAAAGTAGACTCAACACAGAGACCAAAATACAAAATTAATATTTATTTAACATAAAATGAACATTTTTCAAGAAAATAAAATGGGTAAAAATATAACAAGTAAAAGATGATGATAGAAAAGAAAGTTACTAGATAATAAACTCACTTGACATGGTGACCAAATGAAGTTGCAAATGCAGTCAAGCTGTGTGACCTGAGCAGTTAAAGTGCTGATAAATACAGAGCTGAACACCATTTCCATGTTCTTGGACTCCATTCAGTTCGTTGTGTTCATAACACTTCAGTGAAGCAAACCGAGTGGAACATTTGCAAGGAGGTAGATACAGCAGCTCAAACGTAAAGGCAATATAAACAACACAGTGCGTAACCCTGACATGTTTACTGGCGATAATAAATCTGCAGCATTCTGACGGAGTAACTCAGCCGGTCAGAAAGACCTGGACAAATAGTTCAATTTGTCTTGAAACAACTCTCTACACAGTTACCTGCGTTTTTAGCTGCTCAATGGTGCCAAACAGTGATGCAGGTGGTTTCCAGGACATTTTGTTTTTCAGGCTCTGAGAACAAATAACACTGCACTATTTTCCAGTGTGCTACACAGTGATAAATTCCCTCCTGAGAAAGGTTTCCATTTTGATGTCGACTCTCACTGGCCAACTTAATCATTCCTTTCGTGAAAACAGACTTTTTCTCATTTATCTAATTTCATAAGCTAACTCTCGTTAATTTTGTCCCATTCCAGACAGAGAGTACCTAACACAGCATTCATCACTCATAATCCATCTTTCATAACACTGGAATCTGTTTCAAAGTACTGCATGATGGCAGCTCTGCTCAAAGACTGACTGTACGTCTGGAGGTTTGGACAAATACATACACAAAGTGGATAAAGCACACTGGGGGTCTGCCAAATAACAACAACACAGGAGCTATGGGACAGTCGGGACTCGGGAGGGAACACAGGCTGGTTCACCCTACCATGTGCGCGTCGTTCTTAGCCGTGAAAGGAGGCAGCTCGATCTCTGAGGCAGAGACAGCGGGGATTGCTTCATCATGAGGAAGGAAACCTCTTCTGTCGATCAGACTGGAGAACAGAACAAAAGCGATAATGTCACAACACAGATTGCAACTAAAGCTCTGACTGTGGCAATGTTCATGAGGCCCTATAACTGACATGTTTCTAGACCCACAGCTGTTAAATAAAGACTGAGACCCTTAATAAGCAGTGGAAGAGAGTGGGTGAGTTGTGTTTAGTCTCTTTGCTTAAGAAATAAGGCAAAGCTGAAAAGGTGTTTGGTGGCTAGTACTTTGGCTGGGACCCTATATGTACTGTTGATGAAGTTAGGTGCTGTTCTGATTATTTTTTATGTCTATAGAGTGTCATTTTGGTTGTGCATGTGGCTCCTGAGACTGCTGTGTATTGCTATCCTGCAGTCGTTACTAAAGTTGGTAAAACTAGAGAAGCAAGCGGTCTGCAACATTCATCTCTCGATGGGGTGTCTAACTTGGTGTTGAGGTGTGTTTGACCCTAGCCTTATTTTATCCCTTTAAAAACAGAATATGGTCAAACATTTTTCAGACAAACACGTGATTCATTTTTGTCACACATACTGTCAAGGAGCAGAGTCTGCACAATAAATTTTGATTTTGATCACATGGGGGTCAGGAACAGAGAGAAAGAGTAAGAAAGACAGTGACTTTACTGATCAGCTGATCACTCCACTTGGAAAACATCCATATTTAGAGTGAATTAGCACTGATTTCTCAATGTGGACTTATTGACCAAGTTTTGGACATCAGTGACATCACAGCTGGTTATACGTTTTGTGTTGTGCTTTTGGCAATCCTTTCTTTATGGTGCTGTCCTGTGCCACTGTAAAACATCATCTTAGTCTTGGATTGCTGGGATTGCAAACTGCAATATTGAGTGAAACTTTTTTTTGAATGGAAATTTAGGTATGTAGGAAAATGTACAAAACACAGTGCCCGGGGAGGAATTAAACCAAGGAGACACAAACAGGCAGAGAGACAAAGCACAAATGATATACTGTACAAAATGACCAAATACAATACTGTACAATATATCAAAAATAGAATATTGTGAAAGTTAATAAGTAACTTGAAATCAAATATACAATTTTTTTCAGATTTATAAAAGGCCATGTTGTTTTTGGGGCTGTGGGAAAGGTTCTTTTCACTTTCTTAAACAGCTGATGGAAATTTTTGAACTTTTTCATGCTTTTCTTATATTCGAGATGTGCAGGTATAAACAGGGTAGATCTACACAATTATGACCAAAATTATAATCACCATTATTTTCATCAACATCAGGATTGTTAATCACAATGACATATCAATTTAAGGCATGACGCTCTGATGTTAGTTGCTTAAAAACATTTATATCCACAGCACTAGCCATCAAACATCTTTTTCGCTTTGCCTGATTTCTTTAGCAAAGAGACTAAACACAACTCACCGTCTCTCTCCCAGCCGCTTGTTTGTAGCGAGACCTCTGGGCGAGTCCATCGACTACTGCTGGGTGATGCAGCTCAAGAAAGATTATTTATGATCATTACTTTATCATTTCCTTGAAGTAATAATCACCATATTAATTATTTTGCACTGCAGACGCGGTAGTTCTTCTGCCTTAGCGTTTCGGTCTGATTGCATTTCTGTGAAAAAATGATCATAAATGTTCTTCCTTGAGCTGCGTCCTCCCGCAGCAGTCCGTAATGGACTGGCCCGGGGGTCTCTGTACAAACAAGCGGCTGCTGGGAGAGAGTAGGTGAGTTGTGTTTAGTCTCTTTGCAAAAGAAATCAGGCAAAGCTAAAAAGATGTTTGGTGGCTAGTGCTATGGCTGTGACCCTATATGTACTGTTGATGAAGTTAGGTGCTGTTTTGAGCATTATTAGTGGCTATAGAGTGACTTTTTGGTTGAGCATGTGGCTCTCTGTATTGCTATCGTGCGGTCGTTACTAAAGTTGGTATAACTAGAAAAGCAAGCGGTCGGCAACATTCATCTCTCGACGGGCGTGTCTGACTCAGTGTTACGGTGTGTTTGACCCTAACTTAATTTTACTCCGGAATATCCCTTTAAGTTTATAGAGGGTAGGACACACATTTTAAACCCAGATAATTGCATTTAATCATACTTTTCTGATGGCCAGAAACATGAAATGGATTCAATGTGCAGCCCTAGACCAGGGTACTGGGTTTCTTGAAACACTCTTCACAGGTGAGGATAACCAGATCCCCAATATGATTCTTTAGAAACACTGGTGGGTGAAAAAGTAACAGATATATGTAGCTGGGATCCTCACCTAGGAGGCATGGGTCCACATAACGTTGCACAGCAGTTGGTTATAATACTGTTGTAAGTGTACGGGTTCCCAGAATCCTCTGCACCTCTTTTACTTGACCAGGAGCCCTTTATCTGTAAAGTCATTTTTAAAAAAATGTAAGCGCCAATTGTCGAGTTCATTTAATCAAAAAATTATGAGCAATCACATACAAGAGCATGCATACTTACATCTTCATTTGTTGTGAGGTTAGAGGCTACTAAGTAAGTATGGAAGCCTGAGAGGCCCAGAATAGACCAGATGGAGAAGAAACAAACCACCAGCTCCACTACAGTGCAGGAGAAAAGAGTCAAGGCTTCATATCACATCTGCAAACAATGATTTAATGTTCGTGGTATTCACAACTGGTGATAAAAATCTGTGTGTAACAGTATTCACAGAAGATTCAGGGGTTCATTCATTTGAATATTATATTGAAATGGATGCCCTACGCTGTCAAAGCACCGTATGAGATCTGCTCTGTGAGTTAACAGGAAAAGAGGCTACAGGATATGATGTCAAGCACATCATATCAACTATGAGTAAATGAACTCACACCTTTAGTAAATACCCCATCAAACCCCACTGTTGTCTGTGGTCTATATTTGTCTGGCTGCTGACATCATACCAGCAGGACATGAGGCAGCAAACCTCCTACTGAGAAGCCATCCGCCCAGAAGCACTGCTTTGCTAATGCTAACTCTCTGATCCTATTAAGTTTGAGCTTAGGCTGAAGAAGAGCAGTGAGAACTGCAGTGTCAACAATGTTGTTTGTGTTATTTCTTGGCACGACACAGTCGTTAATTCAAAAAAAAAAAAAGTTGATAATTTGTTGCACAAAAAGGATATCTGGCAGGGCTCTCTTGAATGGCTTGAACAATGGTTTTACCCGCTTGAGTGCCTGTGGAAAAAAATCAACAAATCAAATGTAAAATAAATCCTAAATGTTGGTGATTCTTTATAACCTTGACAGGACAGAAACACTGTGTATGTGACAAGTGCATGTGTTTTTGTGTACACATGACGCTGGAATACTTACGCAGAGTGATGTGTGTGATGACACAGCCAAATATAAAAGATGTCAGAAAAGACAGAGAGATGATGAAACTGTAGAAAAAGCGGTAATTTCGTTTGCCAACACAGTTCCCCACCCATGGACAGTGGTGATCGAATCGTTCTAGGGGGGAATAGAAAAAAACACATGACTTATTAAGGACAAATGCAAAGTATGAAAGTAGTGAGGCTTAAACCTACATCAGGTTTATTGAATTGTTTTGTTACTCTGTGGTCAAGTGTCCAGATGATCAAATGTTTTCGACTGTTTCCATAATTCCTCCACTACAATGTGGTACATATATCCAAAAACATTTCAGTATACGTCATTGTCACACTACAACATACATTGTGTGCAATGAGAAAATCGTATTTGATTAGCTTGGGCTTTTATTAAACTCAGTAACTGTCCTCAGCCTGACTGGGGAGGCAGAATAATAAACTCAAGCACAACTGGTAAATATATCCATATATATCCATAAAATATACTGTCAGGAGGAAGACATGAAATTATTAGAGTCTTCATCTTTTAACCTGTCTGATGGGGGGATACTCCATATTCTGTGTCTGGATATAAAAGTTTACTCTTTCTTGCAAAATGATGAAATAATGCTTTAAAGACTATGTGAAAATACTGCAAAATTAAGTAAGAAGTTCCAACAATGCACACAACATAAATCCAAACACAACTAGGTTTGACTTCTACAAGAAGATCAACCTAAATTCTATAAAAAAAATAAAAAAAAACACAGCCTGAGCTGTCCTTGCTCATCATACCTAGTTTTTCAGAATAAGCGCAGGTAAGTTAAGTGTTTACATCCCACAAAATCCTTACCAACACAGTTGTCACACAGGCTGCAGTGGGAGGTCCGAGGCGGGCGAAACGTTTTACAAGTGAAGCAGTATTTGAGCTTTACCACCTGCTGGTTGATGAGGATCTCCTTGGTCCGCGGTGGGGGGCGGTATGTGGAGGATCCTGAGGTATCTTAAAATAGAGAAGTACATGGCGCAGAGACTTCATGATCAAAACACTTCCCCACCAAGAAACTTCATAATATACGGAAGAGAATAGCACAAATACGTCTCTGTACATCTCTGTCACTCTTTTAGAACAAGCTGCATGGGTTTTTGTCTGCAGATCAACAACAAGACATCCCTCAGAGATCCCCCATATGGCTAAGCTCTTTTACCCCATCTGGCCCAAAGCCAGTATACGTGGATTTCTATGGTTTGCCTTACCTATCTGCTTTTCTACGTCTGCTGCTTCATCTGGGGTCGCCCTTGGTAAGATACCTGGATCTGTAAAGCTGGTTCTTAACAGGGACAAGACCACGAACACAAAAAGTACCCCACCAATCACAGGTATGAAGACAGTCAAATGCTTCACCAGGAATGGGCAACTATCAAAAAGAGACAACAGAAACATTTTAGCATGTCACTGCAAAACCCACCTTAATATCCAACGTGCAATGCATTTCAATGTAATAGCAATCCTACAAGATTAGGGATAAATCTTCTTGAATTACTTCATACGTTTAAGTAAAATCTGAAATACATAAAGCGCTTCTGTGCAGTACCGGGTACTTACTCGAATGCAAAGAAAAGGCCACAAGTAACAATAATAAGGCTGAGGGTTAGAGGAAGGACACCGTTTTGTCTGGCCAAGATGATCCGTCCATCGCAAAAAAACCTGTTCTTCCCCGGGAAAACCTCCCATTTTCTCCGCGGACGCTGCGCTTTCTTCTCGGTGTGGTTCTGCGCCGACGACGGCAGCACTGACAGCGCCCGTGGGTCGATCTGCTGGTATTCGCAGTTCTTCATCCTTTATACACCGCCCGGAGGTAGTAGAAGGCACAAAAACAAAACAATCTTTTCTCGAAGCTTTTTCTAAGAACAGCACCTTCAATACTCAGTCATTGTACGCTGATATTTCGCCTGTTCGGTTAGCATTCAGATACCCATTCTGAAAGCTAACTCTACCTAGCCAGCTAGCGAACCAGCGAAAAAGCGTTTGTCTTCGTTACAGTTTCACAAACTGAAGCTGCCTCCGGGCTCAGTACCATCTTGTTTGTCAAATTAAATCAATTCTTCAACGAGACTCTTCATATTTTGTATCAATTGGCTTTTATCACAAATTCCTTCCATTCACAGCAAGCTTCCTCTTCAGCCTCCTCCAGTTCACATTTCCTTTTTTTTATTACCGTCAGTCAACCAACGTACGTAACGGTGAGAATGCTGACGTACACGTCGGGCGAGGACTCAGCGCTGACTTGTAACGGCTGTGGATGAATAACAGACCAGTGAGAGCACGTGCAGTGTAGGAGGAGACTACTTATAGATCAGTTATTTCTGTGTCAGCCTTCGTATTATCCACTAAGATTAACATATGCAGCTCTGTGTTTTTCCACATTGAGCTATTGAAACACTAATATATTGTGTTAATTTTGAGAAAATTAAAAGTTCGCATGTCTTTTACTGCTTAAACTATCTTGACCTCTGAGCTCATGTCCTCGTTGTCTCATTGTCCGGGGGATTTTAGGGTCTGTAAATCAAGGAGCATCTTTGCCATTGTATATTCTCTTTAACTGTGTAGTTGAGCCAAAGGGTAAATTGAGCCACCCCCCTGTTGCTTTGAAATTGTAAAAAAAAAAAAAAATTGATTATGTGACCAAATATTTAGGAGATGGGCATCAATTCATAGAGTCTGTGGAGGTTAGAAGCACATGGGTGAAGGGGTTAAACATTTGTTTACAAAAAAAAAAAATAATCACCCTTGAAAGTGAATTTAGTCTGTCATAAGTTTTATTAGAATTATGTTCAAACCAAAAAAAATATTATTTTAAGTTTGTTTTATACATCAATGGTGGTATATATGAGCTACAACAGGAGGTCAAAAACTGAGCATAAAAGTCCACCATTTTAGCTTAAAGGAATAATAAAGTCATCATAGTAGTTCTGGGGTAAGTTGAGCCAGTAGATCAACTGAGAAAGTAAAGGAGTCTGATGAGAGGATCAGAGTTTCAGTTCAGATTGTTGAAATGTGTTACTTTGTCTTTTCAAAAATACAGCTGTGAATGTTCTGAATCACTTAAAGAAATTCTCATGTTAAAATGGCTTTTTGCAAAACAGCTTTTTAGCAGTTATATGAAATAATAATAAGAATTATTGTACCAGTTGAATAGTTAATATAGATAAAAAAAATACACATGAATGTGAAGAACTGACTGTTATCTAGGGAGAGAGAAGGTGAGGGAGAGCTGGAGTGGAGAGTGGGGGTGTAGTGGGGATACGGCTCAACTAACCCTGTTCCTATCAATTGTTAGAGACAATCACTAGTTAGAGACAAAATTATGATTGCCTTGATGTCGTGATCCGAAATATGAAAAATGGCTCATCTTATCCCACTCTCCCCTACTGCTTAAACTATCCTGACCTCTGAGCTCCTGTTCTCAGGGGTTTTTAGGGTCTGTAAATCTAGGAGCATCTTTGCCATTGTATATTCTCTTTAACCGTGTTGTGTCACACCTTACTGGTGGTTATTGGGTAATATCCTCAGTGCGTTGACTGTTTTGTAAGCGAACCTTTAAAGAAAGCTGAACTAAGATATTCTGATGTGAGACTGTTCCACATATTTAACATGAAGCCATTCTTATTTACATTTATCAAATGTAGTTTTATTTCCAAGTCAAAGCTAAACTTACCTGTCCTATTTGGCATGAATGTAGCCTACTTGTACATTAGTGTACAATTCAGCAATTCTATGAGAAGGCTGAAAATATGGACTAACCTCAGGTGAGAAGAAAATGAAATTGAAGATCATTTTACCGCAGCAAAATGTTTATTGTCTTTTTTTTTCATCATACCCCAAAGCACCAAAACTCTTACTCAGAATGACTTTAAGAACATGCAGTGCAATATTCAACAGAATAAAAAAAATGTTGCTTCGGAAAGAAATAGATATATTTCTCTACACAAGTTTTCTTCAACCATATTTTTCCAAAGACCAGTGTTAAAATAAAGTTTTTAAATAGTTTTTTATGTATACTGTACATCTGATTTTGTTCTTAAGCTGTTGCAAACATTTGAAACAGAAATAAGCAAATCATTATCTATTGCATGAATTCAATGGCATGTATAGAATTAATCAGACTGATGAATTCTATGCAGGACTGGGCATAGTTTCTCTTTAATTTTTTTTTTTTTTTTCGGTTTTTGATCAAACAAAAAAGATGCTGACAGGCTGTTTATTATGTTTGTACTATTAATGAAAACTAATTGTTGCAATAATGTATGTAGTTATTTTTCTTAATATTGTTGAATGTGCTTTGGCAAAAAAATAGGAACTATTGTGGGAACAACTTAAAGAGGCGACTGATACCACCATTAAAACATATGGATTACAGCTCAGTCTTACATAAAAATATTGCATTTAAGGCTCAGAGTAATGTCTTATGTCCATGGCAAGAAGTTACAATGGAGAGCAAGGCCTAACACCCAGTATGAGAGAAAGTATCCCAAGATGCTTTGAGTGGTAGGAGAACAGGTTGTAAAATGTGGCAGCAGAGCAATGATGGGATTTTGAGGTTTATAAAAGCATCCATTTCTGGAGTGTGTTTGTATCTGCACGTTTGGGTTCGATGTTTTCCGTCGATGAAGAAGAGGTTCATTGAGAAGGAGCAAATGAGCGCTGATCCAGAAGGGCACCGGAGTTGAGGAGGCCATGAATCTGGTCAGGACCTGGAAATGTAGATTAAGATAACATTTACAACTAACATGCAGACAGATTAAATGTGTAGCATCTGGGTAATTAAATAATTGACTTACCTGCACATGCATGCACAGCGTGCCAAACACAAGAAGCACTGTTGAGTGGACCACATACACAAACACTCGAGGATTAAACATTCCTGGTGTTGGTTTGTCGAGTCCTTTATTTGCACTAGTTTCCCAAAGTCCAAGCCTCAGACACAGTTCTGGATTTGCTTTAAAGTATGCATAAGCTGCCATAATGCCAAGGTTTGCCATAGGCAGAGCCAGGATAAAGTTTGGTATCTGCCTCAGCTCAAAGTAGCGGAGAAAGCCCACATCCCAGTACACGTCCTGGATGTGAGAATAGAGCAGGGGGAGGGGTCTCATGCACCAAAGGGGAGGTGGTCCATTTTCATCTGGAACCCGGTATCCCTTCCGTTCAGCAAGAGACAAAAGAGAGGGGGGAATCCGTTCCAAGGAGACGGATGGTGTACAAAATGTCCTGTACCCGTAATACTGGAAAGCACAAAATGGAATGGTAATTATTGCAGTTCCCAGGAGGGAGGTAAGCAGGAGGCGGACGACAACCCAAAGATAACGGAAGACTTTACTATGGCCCTTTGTTGTTGTTCGATACACCCGAATCTGAGATATAGCGTGCAATGATGGAAGATACAGTAGAAATCCGATGTTCACAAGTCCATTGGATCTTGCTGCAGTGGCTATGCTGAGAGCCAGGCAAGCTCGTAGGGTGAACCCTTTTTCAAGGAGGTACAGACCACCAAATGTGAGCGCTGCAAACAGGCTCTCTGAGTATCCAGCAGTCATGAAAACATTGGCCGGTGTGATACAGTAAAGCAGACTGGAGAGCAGAGCCAGACGTCTATCCTGAAGAACGATTCTGCTAAGTGCATGCAGGGCGACCACACTTAGCAGGAAGAGGGCACTATTGCCCAGAGCCACAGCCACCAGCAAACGTCCTCTTACACTCAGCCAGCTGTTCAGGGGCCACAGCAGTGTCTCAGCCAGGCCCCGAAGGACAACAGGGAAGAGGGGGAAGAAAGCAAAGTTGTGCTCATACAGGTATCCTCTCTCTGCAATAAAGAGAAAATGTTCAGCATCCCAGTGAGAGAGACCGCCCAGCAACCATTCCACAGTGGAGTCCAGGTAGAGAGGCTCCTCTGTCCGAGGGGGCCTGAATGCATCAGCATCATGGTCTGGGATGGCTGCGTTCAAGACAGCCTGGGAAGTAAACAACATCAAAATTAGCAATTCTACAAAACATTTGATCTCACATAGATGTGTTTCATCGCAAAAACTCACTTAAACATGCAGAAAGCTTCCCTGGGCTTTAGTTATTATCTCCCAGGCACAAATATAACTGCAGGGAAACCAAACATTTGAGGGAAATGTTAACTGGGTTTTCACGCTGGGGGGCGCTAACATTAAATCCCTTGAGTCGTCACAACAAAATATCGTTATAACAAAATTACCTGTAAAATCAAAGACAGACCCCTTGTGACTGTAGCAAACTCCAGAACTGCTCTGACGTCCATAGTCATTGGTGTGACGGAAATGAGCTAAACAAGCCGGTTTTGACAGGCCTGAGCATTGTCGCCTCTAGGAGACAGTCACCGCTGCATTAGTCATATTCAGCATCAAACAGAGCAAGCAAGGAACCACAGTTTCATTCAACGAAATCGAAGAGTTACGCTTTTTAACTGGTTCGACATCTTTGATAAACCATCAACTCTGTGTTTATCGGATAATTCCTCGTCTTCAGGCAGGGATGGTTTTTGATCAGGTGTTATGTCCTCACATCCTCACTCTGCAGTAGCCTGACTTATTTCGAACATACCCTTTCACTTCCGGGGTCTCACAAGCGCTAATTTCAACATAAAAGCACGGGTGCTGTAACGAAAGTCAATATTTCTACCTGTTCTTGGATAGATAAAAAAACAGGTATCGGTAATAGTTGTGAGTCAGAGGGACTCTCTGTGGTTTCAAATTTATATTTCACATCTGCATGAATCGTAGTGTAACAAACATATTATGATGGAGTGAAGAGATTTCTTTTAATTTTCTCCAGCAGGGGGAGCTCCAAGCTTCTTTGTGGACATTTGTTGGCATTATTTTCATGTAATAGTGAACTTTTTGTTATAATCTTGCCGGTACAGTTGCAGTGTCAAAAAAAAAACAAACATATTTTTTCCTCTGCTCTCCCGCGATAACAATTTTGGCCCATTCTCACAGTTGCATTAACATGACACAAATATAAACTCAACTTTCCTCACTGGTATCGGCAATGGCAACTTGGCATGTTATTGTCTGGCCCATCAGTTATCAGCATATAGTTTTTTTTCTATATCAGGTAGGCCTACGAGAAAACCAGCTGTTGTCCTGAAACAATGAGAACAGTATAAGAGAGAGTGGAAGCGAGCAGAAATCTCTCAATATCCCCTTAAAATATGAAACTTGTGAGAAATATTCTCTTGTTGGTTTAATATGTCCATTTTACTTTCTTTTCTCGTGATTTAGAGCTACTGATTTACTCTGTAGTGTGGTCTCGAGTACATCTAAACGGGTGTGGACCTCCTTGACATTTTGTGATGGATGTGAATTGAACTTGCGTGTTTCACAGTTTGATAGGGTATTTGTTTCTGTGTTGTGTTCATTTAATAAAATGACAGTGACTGATGAATGACGACGTCTGGCTCAAACAGTCTTGGGTAATATTATCTTAAATCCAGGCCTCTCAGTTTAGTCACTGCTAGATTAAACACTGTTTATGAGACACAGATATAACGTTAAAGCTGGAGCAGACTGTGAATTTGATTCAATTTTAATTTGCCTTCAAATTTGATCATAGTACTGTGTGAATTCACACATTTGTTCGGTTATTTCAGAAGAACAACACCATCAAACAGCTTACGAAGATTTAATGTACATTTATTCTTACCACGTGGAACATATAGTATAAAGATTTCATACTGAATAAATGATATTCATTGAGCCAAAAAAGGGAAAGGGAGGAATTTACATGTTGTCTTAGCTACATAGTCTGAAATACAAATATGCAGAATCCATGACTGAAGAAAAATTGTCAAATGTGTACTTCATCTAGTTTATTTTTGTTGTACCAGGAGATAACAGGTTTGAGCCGTGTCTGCCGCACTACAGAGCTGTGGAGAGACCAGAGAAGAGGGTCTAATCAGCAGGGACTGGAGGTCACAGACCAAACTCACATGTCAGCCTAAATCCCTCACAGATAAGTGTGAGGATAGTGACACAGACAGAGACAGACACAGAAAAGGAAGTGTAATGTACAACATTATATATACAACACAGCAAAGCTGTATTTGCAGTTGAAAACCAGTCCTAGGAGGTGATTTCTTTTCATAAGGGTATTCATACAATCAAGGGATAAGAGGAGGTAAGGGTGTTGTAGGTTCTTGATACTTTGGGGAAGAAAGCCATTTTCTGTTTAACACCAAACTAAAATGACCTCAAGACTCTAGAAGAGCTGCATCTTCTGCTTCTGTGTGAAAGGTGTGTGACAGAATGCTTACACTCAAGAGCAGTACGGTACAGAAAATGTCCTACAATCTACTGCACACTGCACAGGCCTCCCCGGTGAAGGTGTCTATTGACAGCACTTTGTGCACTGTCGGGCTGACTGGTGAGAATCCAACTACAGCAACTAGAACCAGTAGGCCACTTTGTCAGTCTGCTTCACCTCTGAACGTCAACCAGTTACAGACTCATTGTGCCCCCGAGGGGAGAGCTAGGGCACCCTGTTCCTCCCAAACTCACTGTAAACGAGACAGCAACTTTGGTTACAGTTTTTGTTTTTCAGCTATTTATTTATTTATTCATTAATTATCTTTATTAAAAAGTACTTTTCCCCCAAGTGCAGAACAGTCTCCCGACCGTAGTGCTCTGCTCTGTGTCGTCCAGTTGGCATATTGTTGCAAGTAGTGTCACTTCCTGGGTATCTCTCTGGTTTGTAATCCACCACAGCTCTGTGATTACCTTCCTCCGGCAAGGGCAGCCAGGGGAGAGCTCAGAGATTGGAATCTGAAGGATTTTCATAAATTAAAGACAGTCACTTGAACTCTTCTTGCCCTGTTACACATACAAGTCAAGTTTCCAGAGAAAAGGGGATTCGGGGACAGGAAACCCCTCTCTGAAAAAGTGGAGCCACTGCTCCCTACAGCTGTCATGACTGGCCAATCAAAAAGAGTACATCACAGATAACATGAGAAACCAGTGAGTTCATTAAGGGGGACACCGAAAGGTCGAGGAGGCGGGACTCATGTAGTGTGAACTCTGAGTGGTTCTCCTCCACCTTGGCTAAGGCGTGCAGAGCCCGGGCAGCTCGCCGCATCATGTCTGGGCTCGTGGGCTCGAAGTGCATCCCCTGTAGGTGCAGCAGAGAGCTCTGGCTCTGCTGGAGCTGTGTGGCAGCCAGGCTATCCTCCAGGAATCCCAGCAAGTTACCCACACTACCTTTCTGTACAGCAATCGCTCGGGCCGCCATGGTATCACCCTGGGCCAGATTTGCCAGTAGGACCACTGCCATCTCCCTGCAGACCGCCACCTTCCTGTCTCCGATTAGCCGCACCAGGTTCCCGTACAGCTTCTCCAAACGACTAAAAGGTGGAGTGGCCAGAATGAGGTCCACATTGTTGTCTTGGATGCTTAATTTGCTTAGTGTCTCTAGGACCAGTCTCTGAGGGGATAAAGCACTGTGTGGGCCTAGGGTGGGGAAAGGGTCCTGGGCCTCTGCTGATGGGCAGACGGCCCAGTGGAGAAGACCATCCAACAGTGGGAGACAAATGCTCTCAGAGTAGACAGAGAGGTCTAGTTGGCCTGAGATGTTTGCCAAAGTGACCAGTGTGTTCTCCCTCAAGAGCCCCAAGCAGTCCCACCACCACTCGTCCCTCTGGCCCACTCCCTCATCCGAATCCTCGTCCTTCTCGTAGGTGAGGGGCGCCTGTTTACGCTCCGGGTGCCGGTGGTGGAGCAGGATCAGGCGTCCCAGTAGCAACAGGAGCCCCGGATGTTTGGACATTTCATGGTCGTTGCCTGGCACGAAGGAGAGACTGCGGATGATGTTTGAGACACAAATGCAGCGTCTGGCTAAAGAATCCTGCCAGTTTGCCAGGGCAATGAGAGGCCCCTCATCCTTACTGTGAGGCTCATCCTCCAGGATGGTGCCAGTCAGCTTTGCCTTCTGTGATAAAACACTGCTGGAGGAAAGGATGGATCTGTTATTCTCTTGGTGGATTTTTACGCCTTTCTCAACTGTCTTTAGCTCAGAATCTGTTTTTCCTTCCTCCTCCCTGCTGACTGAGGGGCTGGCCTTCTCTGACTCTGCTGTTATCTCAGATGAGGATGTCTCAATAGACCTTTCCTCTTCATCCTGGGGCTTTCTTTTGTCCTCCTCGGCTAGCAAGCAATTTATTTGTATCTCATCTTCGGGGAGTCTTCGCCTCAGTAGAACTTGAGGCACAGGCAATCGCTGCCGAGGTTCCAAGAAGTCTTTGCGGGGTTCAAAGTGAGTCTGGATGTGTTCTGTTGAGTCTCCCCCTCCTGCACTCCAGTGAAGCAGTCCACTATCAAACTCTTGAACTTTACCGTGATTATTAGACTGACCAGCTACAAATGGGTCTTTCTTTCGTACCACCTTCAGGGGAAACTTATCAAACTTGCTGGCCTGTTTGGGTCTCTCATGACCAGCTAGGGTTTGAGATGAGTTTGTCTGTTCAGATGACAACCCCTTGCTCTTCCTCTCCTCATCTTCGGTCTTGTCATCATGACCCCGAGACTCAGAACTCTCTTCCTCCTCTTTAACATGAGAAGGCTCCGCCATGTCTTCTTCCTCCTCCTCTTCATCATCATCGTCATCATCATCTTCCTCCTCTTGCTCCATGTCCTGAGCCTGTGGTTCCTCTTCCTCCGTGTTCTCCCAATCTCGTTTAAGGGCATCAGGATCAAGTAACACCCTCTGGCCAAGGTCTCCCACCTCATACTCACGCAAAATGCCAAAGATTTCGATGAGGCAGCGTCTGAAATACTCAACCACCAGCTCTAGAAAGCCCGGCAACTGAGGAAAGAACCCAGATACGGAAAAATGTTAGACATGCTCAACATGTAAGGTAATTATGATGTTGATATGCAACTCTTACTAAAGAGCCAAAGTCAGGTCTCACCGTGTTAAGATCAAAGGTGGAAATACTGTTGTCATCATAGAGGAGGATGTTGATGGTGTCTAAGGCCCATGTACTCTCAGCCAATAAACCAGACTTTAATGACATCATAACTCTCCAGGCCTCTGGAGTTCCTGAAAAGTTAAGACACAGTTGGTATCAGGTGCTCCCCTCGTACCATCAGACAATATTTATGGACAAAGCAACAATGGGCAGCTCTGTCAATAATACTGAAGGTCAACACTTGGGATGGACTTACCGATATCTTTGACAGTGAGTCTCCGTCGTGGTTTCAGGACAGGATGGCTGGCTTCTATAGAGCCTGGGGGAAAAGGCATGTCTCGCCTTATAAGAGGGGACTGCACCGGAGGGGGCACTATGTGAGACGCAGGCACCGGAGGGCCGGCCTTCTGCATCTTCATGACTCCGTGCATGTAGGGAGATTTACTGGGCGACGTCCTGCTCTCCATGGGGCGGGGCATGGAGGCAGGGCTGGACACTTGTGGAATGTGGTTCTGCACGCCCTGAGGGGGCTGGTAGTTGGACTGTACTGAGCGAGGCATTGGCTGACCAGGACCTCCTGGACCGTAAGGAGGCTGCCGTGGGCCCATCTGTCCTCCCCACTGGCCGTCATGATTCATGCGCTGCTCTGATGACATCATCTCCTCCGATCGGTTCATGCCAGGGTAACCTGGTCCCTGGGGTGGGCCTCCTGGACCACCCTGCCTGCTAGGATAGTTCTGATAGTTCATGTCCCGCGGTCCCTGCCACATAGTTCCCTGAGGAACCTCTGGACCCGACTGCATCATCTGAGGAGGCATGTTGGGCTGGGCATTGGGCCCCGCTGCTCCCTGCATCCGTTCACGACCAAAGGGGAAGGGGAACTGATTGCCAGGGCCGGCTGGGCGACGGTCAGAACCAGGGAAAGGCCCGCTGCCACTGTACTGATTGTACGACTCCTGCTGTCCTGAAGTGGGAGCAGTGGCTCCTCCCTGCTGCTGCTGCTGAGGTGGTTGTTGTCCACCATGAAAAGGCCCGCTGTACTCAGACTCATGACGTTTTGATGGAGGGTAACCCCCTTCCACAGGACGCTTGTAACTCTATCCAGGAAAAAAGGGAGCACAGGTATATGACACAGTCTTACTTAGGGAACAGAGAAGATTGAAGAAATAAAAATAAAGGGTAAAAACATAAAAATATCAGTCATAATGAAGAACCAAAGCTGTTGACCCAGGTGTGTTGACAACAGTGAGTTATCACAGTGCAGATGGATCACTGACCTGTTGTTGTTGTGGGTACATTCCAGGCTGCTGATTTGGGTAAGAGCCAGTAGGGGGCGTTCCCTGTCCAGGATACTGATTACCATAGGAATCATGCCTGCAAAAATCACACCTTGTCAGTTTGACCACATAAATAAAATGCATCACTTGATTGAGGCCTGTCATACAAACAGCCAGCAGTCTATTTTTACAGCATTAAACTAAATCATATCATTTTAAATCTCCATTAATATTTAACAATTTTATTCATAAATGGGATTCATTTCTGCAACAAATAGACTTCTCCTGGATTTTCAAGGACGACCGTTAACTCACAGTATAAATGTCCTGCTCATTTTAAAAACTTCACACAGACACAGATTCTAAATTATTCCTGGTTTATGCAACTAACTTTGCTCAGAGCACAATAGCCATAAATATTAACTAAAACCAAAGAAATTCTCAGGTTTGAAAGTGGAATTAGGGGTAATTGTCAAAGTAATAAATATCCAAACAGTGTAATCATTACATTGGATTCCGTTTCTATATTTGATGTATACAAAGGTACAGTTGGCCATTTAATCAGGCCAGTCATTGAGGACTGGTTGTTGTTTGGCTCTAAACCCTAACACTTTCAAGCATACTGACCGTGGCTGCTGCGGTGGGAAGCGATTTGGCGAATACATCCCCGTGTCGGCGTTGGCAGGCATCATAGGGTTTGGCTGAGGAGCACCGGAGCCCATGTTGCCCTCTGGGCCCATCCCCTGCTCTGATCTGTAATATTTACAATATGGTACATAAGTATATCCAAGTAACAACGATTTTCTGTATAGCTCCCTAAATCATGGACCTCTGAGTCAATTCCAACTCTCTACTGATCAATTACTTTTTTTTTTTTTGGCTATTGGTCCTGTCTCTTTGAAAAAGAAAAAATTTTAAGTTAATTCTCAGCAGAGGCAAAAAAAAGGTCTGGCAACATGGTAGCTTCATCAGTGTTTGAAAACATTCCTTGTCCCAGATCTTTTGATGTGATGTAGTATTTGGTGTAAGTGGTGCATCACAAACTCAGGGCTTGGCAAACTGTCCAGGAAAGCAGACGATCTTTGGAAAATTCCCTTCTATAATCATTATATAGAATAATAGAATAATCAAATACACAGAGCCCAGAAAATCCCGGATAACAAACCTTTTCTGATTTACACTAAAACTTTGACTGTTCATAAAAAAGACTCCTGGTTGTATCAGCATTTTTCAGTCACCTTAACAACATCATCTTCCACTCGATGATTCATACCTTCTGTCATAGCCTGGTCCATAAGGATACTGCTGTCTGGGCCCCATTGGTAGTGCACCCATGGCTCCAGGAGGCCCTCTATTGAAAGGAGGCTGCTGTTGCTGCTGTGGTGGTTGCTGCTGCTGTTGTTCACCCATCCCACTGTTAGGGCCTTGGTTAGCAGGAAGAAACTGCTCACCAACTGGAAGTATAATCAGAATTTAAGTTCATTAGGACTTTGAGGTACTTAAGAAAGTACAATATGCTCTGGAATAAATGGATCCTTTCAATCTGCCCACCTTTGCGCATGTTACTAAAGGGGTCCTTGTTGGGTTCATAGGCGCCCATTCGACCCTGCATGTCCGGTGTGTTTATGCCCGACTGATAGGCAGAGTTTGGTGTCAAGTTCTTCCTGGGGAAAGCAGGGTCACTTCCTTCTGAGAAAGGGTCCTGCAGGTTAACACTGCTCCTACAGAGAATTAAGGAAAGAGGGAGGCATAGGTGGGAGAAGAGAGACGACAGAAAGAAATAAACTTTTCCAACTTTGTTCTTAGAGACTCAAACCAGAAAATTGAACCATCAGTTTAAAGGGACCCACCTGGAGCCAGGTGGCATTGGGGGCATCTGGGTATGAGGGGTGGAGGCCGGTGTGGGAGGTTTAAGGTCTCCTCCTTCAGCCATGGAGCTGCTGGTGGATTGGGGTGTTTGAGGACCCTGTAGGGAGCCTGACCCAGCTGTTGAGCAGAGCGATGCTTTGTTTGGAAATGGAAGCAAACAGACATGACACGTTAAATCAGAGACGCTGTCACACAGTTCAAACCTTTTAACTTGCTGTTTAAGTGAATCATAAGTGCTCATAAAAGAAGATGGTCTGAGTTCAGTTATACCTGGAGAAGGGGGCTGGACTTTAGCAGCTTGGTTCTTTTTGTTGTCAGTGAATATCTCAGGAGGTGGGTCCTCACCACGCTCAATTTTGCACTCAAAGGCGTACAGACACTGAATGTACTGTTTCTTTAAGGAACTGGCAGCACTGCTAGATGTACCTACGTTCAAGGAAGTGGCCAGATCACGCCACTTTTTGTTCTTATTCACCTGATGACCAGGGGGGAAAAAAAAGGACTTTAGGAAGGCTGCTCCAGAAGAGACAAGAAATACATGTGTTTGGATAGGGTGCAGCTCATGAACGCCATACAAACCTGGGTCATGCCTCCGATTTCTTTAACCGACATGTATAGGCGGAAGAGGTCAAGGGGTTTTCGCCCTACAGCTGGCAGGTTGGTCATACCCATGGCTTTCTCATCAATGAAAGCCAAATAACGATCCACCCATATCTTCCTGTCTGGCTCTGGTCCCAACTCGTACAGGCGGGTTATCTTTTCACTGGTTGTGGTGGAAGAGTTGGACTTCTGTTTTGTGCGAAACAAAGCAAGAAACACATTTTAAAGCAGTTCAGACTTTACACATACAAAGTGTAATTAGTTTCAAAAATGATTGTCATGGTGTGTATAGAAGAGAGATCACCTTAGATTTTGTCTCTGGTTTGGGTGTAGGAGTCCCATCTACTTTGTTATTCATCTTATTGTTCAACTCTGGGCTGGGGGCCATACCTACAAAGATCAGGGTTAGCTGTGAAGTTTTCAAAAAGAAGAGAAACAACTTTTTGAACACGGTCCACAATCACTGTGCAACTTACCACTTGAGTTATTGGCCATATTTGGCCCCATTGGATATGGAGATCCAC
Organism: Xyrichtys novacula; assembly: GCA_962446985.1. Classification (NCBI taxonomy): domain Eukaryota; kingdom Metazoa; phylum Chordata; class Actinopteri; order Labriformes; family Labridae; genus Xyrichtys; species Xyrichtys novacula. The sequence goes on along the minus strand of OY660871.1, from coordinate 7,407,050 downwards.
CTTGAGTGTTCATCATTCCAGGCATGTTGTTCATGGGAGGGCCATAGGGTGGCCCAGAGCCCATCATGCCAGGTGACATGTTGGGGTAACCGGGCATCCTGGATGCAGGAAAACAGTATGAGCATCAAGTATTTGTAAATTTGAAAGTAGTTAACATCATTTTGAAGAAGTCAACCAGATGTCTTGTGTTTGGTATATAAAGTTTCGTATTAGAGGATCTGTCATAACCAACCTGTTGTGCATTGAGTTGGAGGCAGGGTGCTGCATGGCTGCAGGGTCCTGGGGCTTCCTGTTCATTCCTGGTGGAGGACACATTCCTGAGCCTACCTGGGGTGGCATGTTGCCCATGTTGGGAGGCATGTTTGGACCCATGTTGGGGGGCATGTTTGGACCCATGTTTGGGCCGTAGGGACGTGCCCCCATTTGATTAGGAGGCATCCTTCCTGGAGGCATGCCAGCATATGGAGGACCCCCACCCTGTCCACCCATTGGGTTCATTGGACCCATTCCTGGCCCGGGGTAGTTAGCATTGGGCATGTTGCCATAGCCAGGTTGCCGAGGGTAACCTAAGAATAACATTTTGACAAAAACAATTAGGCTGAGCAAGAACTTGGATGTTACGGTAATCTTGTCTAAAAAAGGACTGCTGAAGCACCCTGAGGTTTCTTATGGTCTGACACCAAAAGTACACTATTACAGCTGAGACAGTCTTTCCCTCTGAGCTGTGTGAGGTAGACTTTTCCCAACAGTGTGCTAGCAGGGAGAGCTATGCACCCTGAGCAACAAGCCTTCGTCACAGCCTCGGCTCTACTGACAGGAGGCTCTGCTACGTCAGCTGACTCTCTGCTTCACGGCTATAAATAGCTGCAACAGAGTCAGAGGGAGGGACCAACCATAGCATGCTATTCCTATGAGGCAGGGAGATACACTCCATATGTTTGTCTACAGGAAGATTTAAGTTGGAAAACTTCACAAACAGACAAGACCTTTATAAAACAGCATTTGAGCCTTAAAAAGTGAAAAATAAAATTCCCTGCATCTTTTGAGAGCTCTCTTTTTGCGTTAAACTCCAACAGAAAATATTTCCAGAACAAACCTTGGGGGCCATATTGTGCTCCCTGCTGCCCATAACCTCCCATTGAGTTGTTCTGCTGATATGGACCCATTGCAGGATGCATCTGCCCCCCTGAGGACTGGCGCGGAGACAGTGCAGAGGCTGACTGAGGGGAACCATAGGGGGGCATCTGAGGGTTTCTCTGCATGAACCCTGAAATGTGACAGAAAAGAGAAACAGTGTTCAGACTCACATACTTCAGCAAACATACAGGCTCTTTAAAAGTTCTGACTAGAGCATACCTCTGTCCTGGGCCATAGGGGACTGGCTCATTGCAGGGTGTAAACTCCCATCTGACTGCACACTTGATGGTCTTGGGGGCATCTGGGACCCTAAACAATAAACATTCAAATTTAGGTAAGTATATTTAAAACTAAACTGCGAGCCGGTACAGTTTCAGCTACACAAGTGCGAACTAAAAGTGTTAAGAATGTTTTTCCGTCTTCAAAATTATGATCATAGGAGACTTTTGAAGCAGCCAGAAAATGAAGGCTGTAAATACAGTTAATTTGCTTCTGTAAAATTTCAGATAAAAGTAGAGAATGTTCTCGCCGTACGAAGTGTCCAAATTTGTGATATTTTGTTCCTTTTCAATACCATGAGCTTTAAGACAATCAACAATCTGCATTTTTTTGGGTGCAATCAATATGAGGAAGTAGAAGACTGAAGAAAAAATCTGCATTCAAATGTTAAACCACAAACTGCCACAAGCAGATGAGAGTGAGAGAGCAAGCAGCAGTGGTCAATCAACACGGAGATAAGGTCTGGAGAGTGCTGGTAGAGTAAACAACACAGCAAAACTGAAAACTGATATGTAATTATCTGATTGTTTTACTGTGGTGGAAACAGTCTTACAAACTTAAACATGCACACACTCTTTGGCACAAATATGCGGGAAGGTTCGAGATTTGGTTTTCCTGCAGGCACGCCTTCCTGCTACATGTGTCTCTACCGTCTGCCCTCTATCATAGCCTCTACATCATCAGCTCTTTCATTCATAGGCTGACGAGTACTGTTGTTTGTTTGGTTGAATTTGCATTAAATAAAAGACATGCTTTGTGATATTTGTATTTGTTGCTGGCAGAGAAGATAAACTGTGATATCATCCGATTCCTTTATGCTTTCTTTGAGTCCCAACATGGAGACTGTTTACAGGGAGCTTCACAGCACAATAACTGACATTCATAATAAGCAAGTCACCAATAAGTATGACACTTCAAAAACACAGACAACACACTCCCTGTAGACACACCAACCACCACCACATCCCCTGTGGATTATAAATGATAACTCAGGGAAAATATTTTATTTTAGTTTGTTATTAAAAATTCTGTGTGTGGACTCAAGCTTCAAGCCGTTAGGAAGTCCAGGAAGATCAGGATTGAAGACTGGTCTCTTCAACTGAATATAAAGAAAATCTTTGTTGCTGTTCTTCTTCTGTTTTATGTGTCAGATCAAAATTTGAAAACTTGATAACAGCATCTAAAAAAGGGCATTCTCTTTTTGAAATGCAAAATATCCAAGATGTCTTCCTCTCAAGTACCTAGCCTCTCATTCAATTGGGTGAGTGATAAACCCACCTGGCATGTTGGCAGGCGACAGCGGTCCTGTTCGGGGTGTGCTAGCACTGGCTGGGGAGCCAGCAGGAGAGGGTGAAGGTCCCCGGATGCCTGGCAGGTGAGGAGATGTGTGAGGAGAGAAGGGCGACTGGGCCTGATTACTCTGCTCGCCTTGGCTGCTTGACACACCTGACGTGCTCACACCGGGGCTCAGGGCTCCCTCTGCACCTGTCGGTAGGTCATCAATGGAGCCCGACAGGTCCTGAAAACCAGAGCAGAAGGAGAGTCAAAAAAGCAGGCCATGTAAGAAAAAGGGCAGAAAATTGGTTTGTGGCCTCAGACTCCGCATTAACAATTGGACTGGGTTTTCTTTACATTAATAAACAGTTCTGTTCAAACATTCCATAGTATCATAGTTATTTACGTGCAGACTCATATTTCTTTAGTTGTTTAGATACGAGTGGCACACATTCAAAAACTACGCACACACAGATAAACACACCCACAGACCCAGAGGCCTTTGTCCTTATTTATCTTTTTCAAAGAGAAAATGAGTGCACATTAGTGCCAGGGGTTGTCATGGTAACCAAGGTTTGTAGGATGCGAGCTGAGTCAGCATGTAGCAGCAGCCTTGCCATGTGATTTCAGTACACAAACAAACTCTCTTGTATTCATCTCAGATTTATCCATTTACACGGCACTTTCTCCACGAGCAGGAGCCACACAGCTGTCTCTAAACAAAAACCCACTGATATGCAGCCGCACCGTCGAAGAACATGACATTTAAAAGAACTGCAGCCCTGATTCAAACATGCCGCATTAAAAGGGCTTTTAAATCAGAAAGAAATCGTCATCCAACGGGGATTTTAAATGAAGTGAGCCTCATGATGCTTGACATATATATGGAACAGTGAAAATAATCCTATTAGACACATGAAGTAGAAAACGACTTTTCTGTTCCAGTCCTGACATAACAAGCAGCACTGACCGGAAGGCTGGAGGGGCGGCCTTGGCTATCCTCTGGGCCAGATTTGGGCTGCGTGGATGGAGGGGGGTTGGACTGAAATGAGTCCTGGGAAACCTCCTGAAAGATATGGGAGCACATGCTGAACTGTACTGCAGGCGTAATGAGCAAACATGCTTTGAAGTAATGAAGACAAAGATAATTACGAATAATAGTCCAAGTCTAAGGGCCATACCTGCTGTGCTGGGGGAGGAAAGCGCTGATAAGGTGACTGCTGTGTTTGCTGCTGCTGCTGCTGCTGCTGAGTGTTCTGGGAGTACACTGCAGGTTGGCCCTGTGGGTGTTGGCTGTGTCCTGGTGGCTGCTGCGGAGGCTGAGATTGAGCCTGCTGTTGCTGAGAGGGGGGCTGCTGAGGCCCTTGTGTGGATCCAGGGTAGTTGGACTGGCCCTGTGATCCAGGGGCATCCTGGGAACTTGGCTGTTGCTGGGCTTGGCTGGGAGGACCCTGCTGCTGGGCATACAGAGACTGGGCAGACTGTGGGGCTGAGGTCTGAGAATAAGGTGGTTGAGACTGTGGGGGCCCTTGGGGTTGGCCTGGCAGTGGCCCCTGGGATTGTGGGGGCATGTGGGGCTGCTGATAGGGCGGTCCTCCCTGGGAGTGTTGGGCAGAATTTGGCGGAGGATGAGGCGGCCCTGGGTAAGGTGCCTGGCCACCCGGTTGTCCCTGTGGGGGCTGGCTATAGGGGGGCTGCTGCTGGCTTGGGTGAGGGGCCTGGCCTGGCTGCCCATAATACGGGGCTTGGCCCTGGGGGCCATAACCTCCTGGTCCCTGCTGTCCATATGATCCCATCTAAAGAGATACACAAACAAACAAGCCTCAGAACACAACTTGAGAAAACAGACACAGACAAGACAATCACAAATGTAAATAATGAGACTCACCTGTGGACCATACGGCATGCCACCCATGCTCCCAGATGTCCGTCCTTGCATTCCCACTGGATATCGCTGTGGACCCGGAGGGCCATAACCTTGTCCGGGGTAACCAGGCCCCTGTTGTGGACCTGTAGGAGGACCCTGTTGCGACTGCTGACTATATGGACTGCCTGCTCCGTAGGGTTGACCTCTCATTTTTCCCATTGGGTCCATGGAACCAGTTGGCTGGATTTAGAAAAAACACAGTGAATGAAAAATCAACAACAGTGAATAAATGAAGTACCAAATGTGACAGTTTAAAAGCAGCTCTCCCTCTACTTATGCAACTTGGTTTTGCAATTAGGGTTTTCTTCAAAGTCAGTAAAGTATTTGGCTGCAGTGAGTAACTTTCATAGGATTAAAGTGTAAAAACACACTTTAATGAGTGAGAAAATTGCACCTTTTTCACCTAATTTCCCACGGTCATTACTCCTGATTTTTTTTCACCTCACTTTGCCATGGTTTCGGAAGTCAACACAGCTATATATATCTACTTTCAAATGGAGGGCAGCCTGCCCAATCTTAAACATATCCCAGCTGTGCTCCTGTTTTGAGCCCGGTCCAAGTCGTTTTTTTTTCCCCAGGAGAAGGCAGTTTGGCTCTGGATGAATGACACCAGAAATGAAGGAAGTACTTTCACAACAGCCAGAGAGAGTGAAAAGTGCACAAGAGCACACTCAGTCTATAAGCCCAGCAGTTATAGTCTTTCGAAGGTACAATCCAGGAGCTTAACTGTCTCACATTAATGATCCGTCTATTCCCACAGCTCCACCACTACTATCAGACATTAAAAAGTCTGGAATTTTATGATAATTTCTACAAGAGAACATCAACTCGAGACTAAAAGTATCCCCTTACATTACATCAAGTGAATTCCCCTGTGTGCACTTTGCCGAGAAGGGCCTCCTCTGCTTAACAACAGCCCTTGATAAATAATATGCAAAATGCCTTACATGACATTTTGCAGATCCAAGATAATGAAGTGAAATAAATAAGAGCAGCACATGGCTAATCTGCATAAGACAGAGAGGAAACTCCCTTGGCTGGTGAGAAATGGTGGACTGCCTCCTGATTGGCTTGGGGGGAGGATTGAGGGGAAATTCTTTGCAGTCACATAGTCAAACTTGTGTGGCATGTCAGACACAGCAGCTACACAAACTCACATCCTCTCATGAGGGTCAAATTTGCCTTTCAATACTGAGACATGTTCTCACATGAACAAAAAACAATGGTGCTTTTTAACCTGTCATTTGTTTATCAATGTATGCAAATCTTAAAACTGAAACATTAATAGAAGTTCATCACTTGGTTTCAAAGATTTTCACAGCCAAAACCACAATGTTGTGTAGCCTCGACATGGGACATCAAAACATATTCAGTCTGCAGTTTATACTTATGCCACAAGGAATGACAGGGAGGATGGCTCTGATTTTGGGATCACAAGAGAACTGTATGCATATTTGAACCAACAGCTATTAACTGGGAAGGCTGGCTGTTTTGAAAAGACCGAACTTAATATAGAAATATCTTTCAGGTGATCAAATACTAGATGTTTTGTTCACAGTAAAAACCAGAGCAGAGTGAGGGCGTAAGGTAGTTATAAATCCTCTGGTGACCCTGTGATGACTTAATGCTGTGTGCTCTTATCAGCAACTGTTGCCTCGCATCACATGTAATTATAAATGGCCATGAGCAGCGGATGAGGAGCCAATCAGATTTCAGCTCGCATGTCAACCAAAGACCAACTATCTCCTGGCTTTGACAGCAGGATTTTACCTCCACAATTCAAATCCCAGTGCAAACTGCAGGCTGCAGTCACTCACTCATGTGTGGCCGAGCTGACTGTTTGCAGGCAGCATGCATTTTAATCACAGCAGCTATTCAACACAGGTCTAATTCTCTTTATGATCAAGTACTCATGTCGTATTTGCACCATTTAATTACACGTTACAGGACTTTTGGGTGATTTAAATGAGATTTTTGCGAGACATTTAACTGACCGTGAGGGATTGCTACACACCTCCTCTGTTGTAGCCGCAGAAAATACAGCTACACGGGCAGGAAAATACCAACCTCAAGAGTGCGAACAACTTCAACAAACTTATACGCCAGAAGTCGTTTAATCACTATACCAGTCAAATATATTTAAAAATGTTTCACGGAATAAATGGTAGAATTATCGTTAAATGCGAATAGGAGAGGCACCAGAGGGGAAAAAAACTAGCCCTTGCACCTCTCGGTGTGTGTTTTCGCCCCTTCTCAAAGTCGGGCCTTCTTGTCTCTCTGAACGTCCCTACATCGTTTCAACAACTTGAATCAGGTTCAAGCGACACTCTTTCATAGCTACATACCCGTAGAGATAGACGAACAACAATAAACATTAGACGTTTTGGTGTAAAGAGAAAAAAAACACGAGAGGCAGCCATTTTAGAGTCTTTGCGAAGTAGTATCAGACAATGGCTGGCCTGCTACGTTGTGAACTAGATAGGAGGAGGGAAGGAGACGTGCTAAAGCTCACATCATGTTCCTCTTGTGAAAATTTTTTACCTGGGTTCTAGCTAGCGGCTGCCCAGCACTTCCCGGGCTCATAGGTGACGGGAGATGGCTTCTTTGTTGCCAGCCCGGGTTGCTCCCTCCATACAGACCGCTGCTGCCCATGTCTGCTGGTCCCTTACTAGCTCCTTCTGGGCTGCTGTACTCACTGGACGGGTAGTTTGGGTAAGCCCGCGTCGAGCTGTGGGAGGTTAATAGTTTGTTAAGTGTCGGTGTCGATGTGGGTTGAGGGTTTCCAATATTATATCTCTGGTTATTGTAAGATCCAGCCATAGCCGTCGGTCCTCCCGTCGGTGGCTGTTGCTGCTGCTGCTGCTGCTTCACGTTAGCTGGCTGCCCCCCAGCTGTCGGCGCCTGGCTGCTGCGAGGAGAGTTCATGGCGTAAGCTTGGCCGGGATAAGGAGTCCTGTTCGGGAAAGGGTTGTAATTGTTAAACTGGTGGTTTGAAAAGCCATGGTCGTGCGAATTAGGTTGATACGGGTCCATCATAGTGCTCGACTGCACGACCGGACCCGCAGCAGCTGCCATGCCAGGGCTTTGTTGTCCGCCATGTTGATGAAAAGGGGCCCGACCGTAGTGCTGACTGTATCCGTACGAAGGTGGAGGAAAAGCGGGGCCGTGGTGATGGACCAAACTGGGATGGTTATTTCCCTCCGGTCCGACAGAGTCATTCTGGTTATTATTGTTAGCCCTGGGCGGGTTCCCATTCCCGTTCTTCATCTCAGGTTCCCCTCCTCCCCCTGCATTTCCACCGTCGGCCCCGTCCTGCAGATCCCCCCGGCCCGGCGATCCGCTGTCCAAGCCCGGCTGCTTTTTATCCGACTGCTTCTCCCCCGGTACCGAATCCTCCTTGGGTTCTCGATCCGGCTTCTTGAGTTCGGAAGGCGGGCTAGTGTTAAGAGTGGCGGCGCTGGCGACCTGAGCGGCCATGATATACCCCCCCACCACCTCTCTCTCCCTCTCTCGGCGAGTCAGTCACAATCAAAAGCTAGCATTGAATATAAATAATTGTTTATAACCATTTATCCTTATGTCGATTCATTCCCACCCCTTACACCGGACCGAATCCGGCTGCCATCCCCCCGGTTCCGGTTCCGTAAATGGGTTAGAGAAATAATGGAGGCTCCATACAATGCGTAAAAAAGCGACAGAAATTGTTGTGGGAGTTGTGTTACTGAGCCCGGGTAGAGGCAGGGAGCGAGCCCAACCAACACGAGGCTCCGCTACATACAGCCATTTTACTGAGCCGCACGGACAGCTGCAAAACACGGACTGGATTCCCCCGTTCGCGGAGTGGACTTTTGCCTTACATCCTCATTGGGTTTTTTTTTTTTTCTTACATAGGTTGATTTTTTTTCTCTATGTGTAGAGAGTGATTTGCATTACCAACATGAAAAATATAATCTGAATAAAATTGACCAAAGACAATGGGAGGTTAATTATAGGAATACATAATCACTTTAAATAATAACTGCATGAGTGCACCCACATGCAGGTATAAAAAGCTGTACTGCAAATATCAATACCGAATAATGATGATTGTCCAAGGCTGTCCTCTCATACAAACAGTTCATACTGTGGCGAAAAACAGAGAGGGGAGAATAGTTGTTGTCAAATGCTCAATTTTCCTGTGTGAAAATCTGCCTTTGATTACCCGTACTTTTTTTCCACTAGTGTTTTAGGGTGGTATTCAGGCAAGCAAAGGCAACACACACAGGTTTTTCCAGAGCAGAAGGAGGAAGCCTTGCAGCAAACGAGACTACCAATGCACATTCCCTCTCATTCCCTCCCCTGCCCGCTCTGCTTTGCTCTCTCCTCTACCACCCCCTCTCCTCTCCTCTCCTCTCTGTCTGTCTTTCACTCCAGCAGAAACACTCCTCTGCTGAGTGTGGGGGGATGGGTGCACACAGACTCCAGCTCTCTCTCTCCCTCCCTCCCTTCCTCTCTCTCCCAGCCTGCTAACATTGAACTACGCCGTACAGAGGGAGAAAAAACAGCTCAGACCTTATCTACCAGACAGAGGAAGCATGAACAGTTTCAAAGTCTCACAACAATTAGAAAAATGGAGCATTTGTGTCCCCCTACCACCACCACCACCACCCCCCGCCTCTCTATCCTCAGTCAAATGAAGCAGACATTTTTGGCAACCACAAAACGCACAGGGTGTGTGCGCACTGCACTGAACAGGAGTGGGATGGTAATGAAAAGTGTGTATTTGTGTGTTAGGTTAAGGGGGGTATTGTTTTGAGAGAATAAAATGCAGAGACGTGACAGGTTAAGTGTATCGTCCTTTAATTTTGCTCGATCTGGTCTAGGAACATTTGGGGTTTTATGTTTAAAGTTGCATGGGGTGTCTTTCGGTTTCTTTCTGTGCTTCACACACACACACACACACACACACACACACACACACACACACACACAAGCTGTCTATCGCGCGCTCTCCCACACGTATGCGCACATATGTACACGCACACACACTACCTCTAGGGGGCTTGAAAGCGAGAAAAAAAAAGACAGGAAGTACCAGTGAGAAGGCATACTTGATCACATGTACAAACATCGGAACAGAACTTAACATTCTGTCTGACACACCCCCCAATACACGCAGAGCAGAAAGAGCTCTGCGGGCAAACAAGCGGTTCGCATATAATTCCACAGCCACATCAAACCACACAGGGTTAATATGATTTCCCACATCAGTGCGAGCTCGTGAAGTGGATCACGCTTTATTTTAGTCCGGCTGCAGCGTTGCATGAGGCGTGCGTGCGCTCACAGGAAGCCTCGTGATTACATGTGTGTGTGTGAGAGTGAGGGCGTCTAGACTTCTCCGTTTTAATGTAGTATATTATGTAAATACTTTAAAGAGCAATGTCATAGAAACAATGCTGTTACGGGAATTAGGGGGGAAAGTAATCTGAACCAAGTTCAGAGAGTTTTTGTTGCGTTTAAAAGAGACAGAAGGGGTCTTCCATCCCAGAGACCAGACACAGGGCCAGTTGTGCAGAAACAGATTTAATGTAGCTTCCTCTCCCCGCCTGACTTAATTTTTCTGCTCTGGTAGGAGGGAAAAGATGAGGCAGAATTTACAGGATCGGGGAGAAGGATTTGCAAACCTCTGTGCCACCTGCTGGACAAAACACAGCCAGTAGACAAGCGCTCGCTCTCAAAGTCAAATCCATTAAAAAGCTGCTCTAAATCTTTCAAAATTATTCAGTCTGTAAAAAATTTGACGGATGGGCCGACTGTAAAAGCATAAATGTTGCTTTGGGTTAATTGTATCCAAGCAATTTTCCATTTTTTTAATACACTCAAGTGCCACTGAGAAAAATCCTGTGCAAATGTTTTTGGACATTTTCAGACATCCAAATACACCACACACATATTAATTTGAAGGTTATTATATTTATTACATATTTGAGTGCCCTGTAAGATTTTTAAGACTTGTTCTGTAAATATGGGATACCTGTCTGCCTCACACACACTTAGAATGTGCATGTATCTCTGAGGCTCTGCTGATTGTCAGGTTCTGTTGTATTCTATATGAAAACAAAGGACATAAACCGTCTGTTCTTTGTCATTATTATATCCACAGCGCAGGAGGAAGGTATTCTGTTTTAAGTTAGTGTTAACTGATTGATCGACAAAAAAAAATGATAAAGAAAATAAGAGAAACATAAGCATCAACACAACTCAGCTTGATGTTTCAAGATAAATATGACTCTTTACCATAGCTTTATAAAATCAGATATTAACTTCAAACTTATAAATAAAAGCCTCTAAGATGAAGATATTTTAAAAGAAAAATCAAAATTTATTCAGGATTGTATAGTCACAGAAAAGCTACCAGGAAATACAAGTCATCATCCTTTTCATTGATAACTGAAGAACAACTCTTCAGTGTGTTTTTAGGATGTGTGGAATAACCTTGAAGCATTAACAGCACCCAAATTTAGTTTTCATCTCTACAGCTTTTGTAGAGATGCTCAGAATTGAGGCCAAGGAAGATGAATGTTGCTAAGACCCCCCTAGTGTAGTGGTGTTAAAATGGCGTCCATTTTTGTCCTTTCACTTGATTTTCCAATTTACAGGTCCATCATTTCTTCCTCCACGGTCTTTCCACTGGTTTCTACATACCGCTCCTGCACCCTGAGAGTACTGTTAAGGAAAACACAAATAAAGGCATTGGAGACATATATTATACAGCTCTGATACTTTAACTATTACTTATCCAGTCATTATAAACACTAGAGTTCTCAGTTTCTCAGCGTTCTCCCATAGTTCTCAAGGTTTGATTTTAAACCAGATGAGTCACCATGAGTCACCACAGTGAGTAGGTAAGGATACAAGTTGAACTGGAAGTCTGCCCCCACAGCAGCTGACATCATGGCTTGCAGATTCCTTTCCTCCAGGTCTCCAAAGCAGTAGCCATTAGCTTTGTCCACTGCTTGCAGGACCTGAATCATACTCTCCCTGTCCTGGTAACAGAGGAGAGAAACATTTAGGTTTTATCCTGTAGAAATACGCTTAAGTAACCTGATAGCAACTTATTAAAAAAAAAAAGACTCCCACTAAATTCCTCAATGTGTGGTTGAAAGACATTTATATTTGTGAATGGGATATAAGTGAGCGTGAAAATACGATCAGACTTCGTCCCAGGCTTGAAATCTCCAGACTTGATGTTCAGAGTTTAGTGTCCTTCATACTCTAAGAGGCAATTTTTAAAAATCACCCTCAAGTATCACCGCAGCTATTGGCACAAAACTCCGAGATGAGTTTAAAGCCGTAGCACCAACTTACCATATGTATGAATTACTAGCACAATAAGTCATGATGGCACAGCAGTCTAGACTCATGTCGCCAAATACCCACACAGTCTTATCAGTCTCCATGTAGAAATAATGTCCGGAGATGAATACAGAGTGCAGACAGCCTACTCCCTCTTAGCAGTTGAATCAATCTGGGTAAAATCGATCCAGTCTTTAATTTCAAATGTTAAAAATGATTGATGATTTACTTTCTGAGGAGATGAAATACGAAGCAAGTGACTTTTAGAAATTTTGATTGCACCGCTGAACCCTTATTATACCACTGAACATAACATGAGCTGAGCTGCTCAAATACAACAGCTGGGTAAAATTTGAGCAGTTTTTAATTAATTTCACCCAAAACATAGAAAAAATATAACAAATGAGATTGTTATTTGTTGAGTCTGTTTTAAAACTGAAACTGAGTCAGAACACATTTGATACTTCAGTGATAACAGCCAAGTTATTTCCATAATCTATCAGCTGTGAAAATATGAAAACTGTTTCAACTAGAAATCATTTCTCCTTTGCCATCCCACAACAGCAGCCCACTCAGTATGTTGTACTGTACTACCACCATTGATTGATTATGTCTGCCACCGGCAACTTCTGTTCTGCTTCAACAAAGACAAATCAAATTCAGACAGTTTATCATGTGATAACAAAAACAGTCATAGCAGAGTGTAAACCAGTGGTTGCTGTACTTGAAACTGAACAATCTTAGCTCTAAAACGTGTTAAAAGCAGTGGCAGTAGTATCACTATACAGGGTTGATCAAATAGCTGTACATACATATAAACATTTAGACAATCATATTGAGTTTTTATAAAATGAACTTTTGTAAATATAAGTTCAGGTATATCAGAATGGGGCAAAAACTTATCGAAAAATCTTGAGTAAGTCATCCATGTCACATTAAATTCCTGAAAACTACAATGGTTTACCACATCGCTTACATAACAAGGTTAGAAACAGCCATGCTCTATTTAACTCCCCCTTTATAAGGGGATTGTGGGAGGTTTTGCCTTAACCCATAAAGACCCTTTTTGAAAGGGAGGAAAAAAAAGGAAATCCCCTTTGATCCCATTGTTGCAAGATTACTTCTTATCAGCTATTATGCACTTCTAACAGTGTAAAACATGTTGAATCAATAAATGTTGTTTCTTAGCAATTCATAACAAGAATGTGGAAATACAGTCAACAGTGATACCTGAACATTTAGAGGCACAAAAGAGACGAGGCTGTAATCCTGAATGACTTCAGCCAACTTTTCATTCAGATGGTGAAATTTCTTAAAGAAGGGGTCTGCAGCCAGATGATCTAGCAGATAGGTCAGGTCCATTACCTCAGTGTAGAAGTCAATGTTGAACGCTGTACGAGAATACAAACAGGACAAACAAGAACATGTGAAATTAAAGGCTTATTCACACTTTATCAGGTAATTGCCTGAGGAATACACTTAAATATGTTAGTTTCTGACCTTGTGTGTGCATAGTGGTAACATTTCATTTGTCGAGAAAAGCACATCATCTTTTGCTTACCCAGTTTGCCATACTGCTCGATCAAGTCCATCTTGGAGAGGACATTAACATGAGGGAGCTCCACATGCAGCATGGTGGACAGGGACGTACACAGCACAGATATAAACTTGGCTGGGTCTGCACAGTAATGAGAGTCCACAAGGTGCACGGCTGTCAGCTTAAATAACAGAGAGAGAAGGACAGAGAGTTATCAGATGAAAAAAGTAGCCTGAAGATGAAGTAATTTATCATAATGCACATAGAGCATCATAAAGAAACTCACCCTAAAACTCCATTTGGCCAGCTGAGAAAAAATGTTCTTGACTGAACTCTGATGTGTGTACAGCTCCACTTGTCCAGGACAGTCGAACAGAAAGTAACAGTCACTGTGTTGCTTCAGCTTGTTCTCTAACCAGTCGAGATTTGCCTCAATATACTCCATGCAGTACAGGAGACCCCCATTGGGTCCAAGCTTCAAGCCATCCATGACATCATCCAGGGTAACCAGCTCTGAGACATCAACACCGCAGGAGTACGGCAGTCCTTCATTGGCAGGGTCCATGTTCACCACAACCACCTTGCGTCCCAGGTTGGTGAGGAACTCCTGCATACCATGACAGTAGGTGGTTTTTCCTGAGCCTGGTGGTCCGATGACAACTTGACCAAAGCGCAGAGAGTGCTTTACCCCGGTGTGGCTGGACATGTTTTAGTTCAGAAAGAACTCAAATGGATCACAGAAGTTCGATCTCAAGATGTCAAGGCAGCCACATCAAGAGTTGCATGCAGGATTATCAGCATCCAGGCTGGAACCTGGCGGTCCCATCAGAGAGTGGATTACTAAACGTAAATGTCTCTCAAAAACTGAATGAAAGCTGGGGTGAGCCTTGCTAACATTTTTTTTACCACACAAGTGACATAAGTAAGGCTAATTGAAGTTTATGTTAATATTTTTATTACGATAAATGAGATGAGTGTTAGTACTTAATTACCGTCTGCCCCCGTTTTGTTTGCACGCGTACATCAGTTGAAGCTAAGGCTAATGTACAGCGCTTCCGGGTTACGCCAAAGAGCTGTCAAAATAAAAGCGGCTTTTCTAATAGGCATTCTACGGAAGCTCCAGAAGGACAGTCGTCTGTACATGACGTTATGTGCATTATTTCCCGGGCAAACATATAGGGGAGAGTGGGGTAAACTGAGCCAAAGCGTAAGTTGAGCCACCTCTTGTTGCTTGGAAATGGTAAAAGAAATTGATCATGTGACCAATATATAAACAATGTGTGTTAATAAAAGAGTCTGGACTGATCTGTAATTCAATGTCAGTCAAAGAAAATGTGCTGTATTAGAGTGGCACTGAAAATGCTGGAAAATGATGCAGGGTAGCTTCCCACTTGACCTATAAAGTCACTTTTGAATTTTCAGTCTTAAATAGCTTGTAAAATTAATTTTTACCCTCATGTTTGGGGGAGAGTGGGATAAATTGAGCCAAAGGCAAAGTTCAGCCACCTCTTGTTGCTTGGAAATGGTCAAAGAAATTGATCATGTGACCAAATATTTAGGAGATGGGCATCAATTCATGGAGTCTGTGAAGGTATGAAGCACATGGGTGAAGGGGTTAGACATTTATTTCCAAAAATAAAACAACCTTTTTCATTCTTGAAAGTGAATTAAGTCAGTCATAAGTTTTATTAGAATTGTGTTCAAACCAAAAAAGATCATTTTAAATTTGTTTTATACATCAATTGTGGTATCTATGAGCTACAACATGAGGTCAAAAACCTAGTATAAAAGTCCACCATTTTAGCTTAGAGGAATAATAACGTCATCATAGTAGTTCTGGGGTAAGTTGAGCCAGTGGCTCAAATGAGAAAGTAAGGGAGTCTGATGAGAGGATCAGAGTTTCAGTTCAGATTGTTGAAATGTGTTGCTTCTTTTTTTTTCAAAAATACAGCTGTGAATGTTCTGAATCACTTAAAGACATTCTCATGTTAAAATGGCTTTTTTACAGAACAGCTTTTTAGCAGTTATATGCAATAATAATAATAAAAGAATTATTGTACCAATTGAATAGCATATATTATGATTGCCTTGATGTAGTGATTCAAAATAAGAAAAATGGCTCATCTTAGTCCACTCTCCCCTAATATTAGCTGTGATCCAGGGATTTAATGTCATATGATTGTCCAGTTTTGCAATTGTGCGAAGTAACTGTAGAAATGGCAGCACCGCATGGCATCATTTGAATTCTCACGGTGACCAGTCCATATTTTTGTTTTCTAGATCCCAAGAAAAACAAGTTACATTGTTTCGAGATAAAAAGTAAATCAATTAATTGTAATGAGAAAACCAGCTCTGATTGCTCAAAATAACTGGGTAAACAGGTGAAGATCATCAAGAAACAACCCCCAAACGATTCATCATTCACAGGAAAACGGGTAATCACATGAAGTTGGGCACAAACAAGACATTTCAAACTTTTAATATTATAAAACTCTTTTACGAAATGATACATAAGATATCCATGATAAAAAGTCTCTTTTTTGTGAAAATTTCTCGCTGGTAAGAATTGTATTTACAATGAGTCTTCAATATAAGATATCATATCTTTCATTAAATTCTTCAAAGTCTAAGAGTATATAAGAGTCTCACAATTACCCAAAAGGCTGTCCTTGCATCTGCTGTGGTTTGGAAAACTATAAGAAAATGCCACAAAATTAATCAAGCTTGACAGAAAAATATTTGCTACTTCCAAAGAATGATCTAAACAGCAGTTTTGAAAAAGGACCTTAAAATGAATGTTCATGTGTCTTACACTTATCTCAATTCTATTTCTCCAGGTTAAACTGCAGTTGCACAAAACCATGATAACATATTTAACATTGAGGATAGTTTTGGTGATCCAAAATCCAAAACAAACAGATGAAAATCTGGAAGTTTTTGTTGTTGTTTTGATATCTTGTGAAGGTAATTATGACTAGCAACAACTGGCAAGCGGATATCTTAAAGAAATAATTCCTTTCTGGGAATTAATAATTCCTTTCCATTATCCCTTTCTGGGAAGAAAGGGATAATGTAACCACAAAAAATAAAACAGACAAAGAGATGTCACACGTACTCTATGAAGGATATTGTAAAATGGTTCTTTGGCTGAATTAAGAAATGAATGATAGATATCTGTGCTAAATCTATAAAGCTATCAACAGTTTCAACAGTGAGTCAGCAGTTAGAAATACAAAAGGCACACAGACAGACAAAATCAGCACACATGAAATGGGTGGTTTGATACTTTTATTCACCAATTCTTAAAAATAAGAGTTTAAATTATTTTAAATGACTATTGAGTTATTGTCATCTTTGTGGACCAATGCTGCCACCTGGCTGCCAGCCTCTGTACTTCATAGATGTATTAGGTTGACGTCTCAGTAAAGTGTCCCCTTCATCTACATCTTTGGGTTTATCATACACAGTAGAAATGTGGAAATCTGTTCTGGCCTTTTTTACTGGACGTGTGACCAGTTTTTCTCCATGGTATCTGCAGAAATAAAACACAACAGCATGAGTGTCCGATCAATTGTTAACAAAAATGTGTGTATGTTGTTTTTTTTTATGTTGTTTCTGTCAACGCACCCAAAGCCTCTTTTACAGTGGGGATGTTGGCCCTCACTCTCAAGCGCTTCAGGAATCCCAACCTGACTATTTCCCAATCCCTCGCCATCCTTCCAGCCCTGTTTTTCCATTAGACGACGACCAAAGCCCTGTGAAGGCCAAAACAACATTTAAAAGTTGTTCCTACACTGTAAGCTTGACAAGAAAATATTAAGACCAATTAAAGGGGGATTTTCTTACCTTTGTGAACCTTTCAAAGCTTCCAATGGACTGACTGCATCCAGATCGATCCTCAAGGCCCTCTCTGAGCCTTTTTTTATAACGCATCCTGACAAAGTCACGTGCATCCATGTCACCTCCATCTGAAAGTAAAGAGCTGCGTTATAGAAATCTTACTTTGCGGAAATTATTCATTTTGTCAGTTTGAATAAAGTAAAAAGCTTTAGATACCTTTATCATAGTAAACACTCATGTCAACATCCCAGTCGTCTGCTGTTTGTTCATCAAAATCTACGAATGGAAAGAAAAATTAGAGAGTTAAATATTCAGTAAAGAACACGGTATAGACTTTGTCTTACAATAATAGTATAATTTTCTTTTCAATACATATAACATCTTTATCTGTTTTACAAAAAACTGCACACAATCATGATGTTAGGCTGGATATAGGGAAGGAGTGGGTGATCAATAACATTAGAACCACTCATTCAATTTCAATCACAGTTGCAGCTCCCTACAGTCATAATATATGACGGCAAAACTATGTTTTCAATGATTAATTTTCAAAAACTTTAGAGTTTTCAAGTTCGAAGGAGATTTTGAGTTAAGTTCTGTGATGCAGATGTCAAATCATGAAAAATCGTGTTCATTATTCTAATCTCAATTGCATTCAATTTTCATTAAAGATCCCCATCAGTGTGACTTCCAAAAACCACGCTAGCTAAGATGGCTAATCTTTTTTTATCTTAATATCTTAGTTTAATAGTGTAAACCTCTATTATGGTACATCAGGGCAATTGTTAAAATATACTGTACATCATAAAAAAAATGGTTTGCATACCTCCCTCTTCCTCCTGCCAGTATTGGGCATCAGTGTAGAACACCAGGCCTGAGCCCCCCTTTTCCCACTTCAGCTCAATCTCCTCCTCAAACAGCCTTTCTTTACTTCGTTCTTGACTCGTCACATCTTCATGTAAAGCCTCATGTCTCTCCCACTCCTCGCAGCAGTCATCATCCTACAGCCAACAAGATAAATCATAAAAATGAGCTAAGTTCACCGTTCATCACAGTGACAGTTTTTACATTTAAATTTAAAAATTACATCTTTAACCCACATCATCCGCATTTGACTGTGCATCTTCATCCCCTTCCTCCTCCTCCTCTTCTTCTTCTTCTCTTATCTCTGTTGTCTCTGTGTGATGTTTCTGCCTCCATCCTGAGTTTGGAGCAGCCAATCTGCCAGGTCCTGCAATTTCATGTCCAGCAGCAGTTAAAACAGTCTCTTCTGTGGCTGGAAGGGTCACAGAGCCCCTGTACTGAAAAGGTACATTTCCGTAACAGCGGTTGGAGCTGGTCTTTGGAAAAGTGAGGCCCAGTTTACGGATAAGGCGCGGCGGCAGTCGACAGGACTGGATGAGCTGTAGGAACACTTTGACCGGCGTTCCTACATTACCATTCTGCATCAGGGAAGGTGGGTTTAGCTCTGGTAAGCTTTTCAGGTCAGCATCAGTGAAGCACTCTTTTAAGGACACCCGATGCTGTGTTTCCTGCCTTGTTTTGTAGGGGAATGACCCATCATCTGAAAAAAGGAAAACAGTTGGATATAGAAGTACACATCACAAGTAGGGAGGAGTGGAGTAAGATGAGCCATTTTTTATATTCGGATCACTAATCAAGTCAATCATAGTTTTGTCTCTAACTAGTGTATCTGCATATATTTTAAGATGTTGTGCATCCCTGCAAACCAACAGAATGAGTGTAAACATAACTTTCTTGATAATATAGCATGCCAAAAAAAGTGGTCTCCTATGGTCAACTTACCCCGTGTTTGGGGTAAGTTGACCATAGGAGAGCAGGGTAAGTTGAGTCGTATCCCTACCACCCCTCCACTCTCCACTTCAGCCCTCCCTCACCTTCTCTCTCCCTAAATAACAGTCACTTCTTCACATTCGTGTGTATTTTTATCTATTATACACTATTCAACTGGTACAATAATTCTTTTTTATTATTGCATATAACTGTTAAAAAGCTGTTTTGTAAAAAGCCATTTTAACATGAGAATGTCTTTAGGTGATTCAGAACAGTCACAGCTGTATTTTTGAAAAAGGAAAAGTAACACATTTCAACAATCTGAACTGAAACTCTGATCCTCTCATCAGACTTCTTTACTTTCTCAGTTGAGTCACTGGCTCAACTTACCCCAGAACTACTATGATGACTTTATTAGTCCTCTAAGCTAAAATGGTGGACTTTTAAAATGATCTTTTTTGGTCTGAACACAATTCTGAATTTTAATTTAGTCTGTCAAAAGTTTTTATGACAGACTAAATCCACTTTCAAGAGTGAAAAATGTTTTTTTTTTTTTTTTTTTTTTTTTTTTAAAATAAATGTCTAACCTCTTCACCCATGTGCTTCTAACCTTCACTGACTCCATGAATTGATGCACACTCCCTAAATATTTGGTCATATGATCAATTTCTTTTACCATTTCCAAGCAACAGGGGGTGGCTCAACCTACCCTTTGGCTCAACTTACCCCACTCTTCCCTAAACATGAGGGTAAAAGTTAATTTTTTAAGCTATTTAAGACTGACAATTGAAAAGTGACAAGTGGGAAGCTACCCTGTATGATTTTCCAGCATTTTCAGTGTCACCCTAATACAGCACATTTCTTTGACTAACATTGAATTACACTCAGTCCAGACTCAGTCCCCCCCATACTAACCTTTGTCATGTGAGACCCTGACTCTTTTAATAACACATCGTTTCGACAGCCAATTCCCCTTTGAGTCAATCCAGTTGTTCCCCGCGTACATCCGGACGAACCTGTCCGCATCTTTAGCATCAACTAAAACGACACAACAGCACGTCGTCTTCCTCTGCTTCGTGTCGGACTTCTGTGGAGTCTCCGGGTCGGTCTCCGGAGGTCCGGACCTCCTGCCCTCCTCTTCGTCCCCACACTCAGTTGTCACCTCGGTCTCCCTAATGACCTCTGGTCGATGTCTGTAATGGAAACAATGAAAACCTCCACTTTCTATGAACTGACTGAAATAGTTTCTAAGGTCTGCGGAGCGAAAAGCAGCAGGAATGTTACTGACAGCAAAATACACAGGGGGGATGTTTTCACTATCCGCCATGATTGTTTTTCTCGCCGCCTTTCTTCTTCTTCTGTTGTGTTTCACGGCATCTTGCATCCAAGTGGTTTCATTGCTGCCATCTAGTGGAGTGAGTCAGCTCCCACATTGTACGTATTCCAGTCTATTCTCCAGCTCTCTTCTCTACTTTTCACCTCCTGAATTTTTATTTCCTCCTCCATGTCCATTTTGCTGTATATTTTTCGCAATTCATAAGATATTTTGCTGTTTCAGGGGTTTTGCAACTCTTACAAAAACACTGATGCTCCCATAAACTGCATACAGTATGGATGTATGGATAGTATGGATGCTCCCTACTATATGCCACTATTATGCTACTAAGATTGTTGTGTCCTTTTCTCAATCTTGATTTTAAAAAATGACTCGTTCCCTCCTACTATCACTTTATTTTTATTTTTTTTTAACAATTTTATTAACAGTTAGAACAGAACTGTTTACAGTCGCAAACATGTCTACATTGTTATTTGCATGGCATGAAAAAATAATAATGATACAATAAATAAGATGACATAAATGACAAATGAAGATCAATTAAATAAAATAATAAGGTTTGAAGGTGAAGTAAGAACCATCCAGATACACCTCCCTATAGACTTCTTTCCTTCTCCCCAAGGAAGCCCTCCTGCCCCCTACTAACCAGTCTCTCCTACGTCACATAAATTAACAAATATAGAGACGGGTAGCTCTGTTGGAATTATATATACTCATGCAGGAGAAGGAGGTCATACTCCATAATCACGATTTTCTTGGTCTCACTGTGCTGGTATTTTTAAACAGGAGTTGATAGGTGCCCATACAATAATAAACTCCTTCATTCTCAATTTGAGTTTTGCTGTTATCTTTTCCATCATGTACACCTTCTTCAACCTCTCTCTCCACTGGTTGAGGGAGGGAGGCAGTGGTTTTAGCCAGCACAGAGTGATCATTTTTCTGGCTATTACTAGGAGGATATGCAACATTTTTTTCCATAGTCCCCTTAGGGATCAAACCTATGATAAAGTACAGTGGATCCATTGGTAAATCAATGTTCAGTTTAGAAAGAATTTCTGTGTGAACCCAATGCCAAAAGAATTTCAGTTTGGGGCTGTCCCAAAAAATGTGTGTGTAATCACCAACCTTGCAGTCTCTCCAACATAAATTTGATTTGTTTTATCATATTCTGTCACAATTACTGGTGTCCTAAAATATCTCATTTTCACTTTCCAATTGAATTCCTTCCATGATCGACTATTTGTTATTTTGTGATCCTTTTCGCACACCTCCTCCCATTGTTCCTCTTCAATAGTAACATTCATCTCTAAATCCCATTTTTCTTTTATTTTCAAAAGTTTTCCTGTTTTATGTGTCTGTATACACTTCCTGTACCCTTTAAAGATTACTTTATTTCAAAATTTACTGAGATGGACCCTTCTTGCTTTCTCTCTAAAGTGCGTTTCGATTTGTTTTTCCTCTTTTCCAGCACCGCGGATGCATGCTTACATGAACTGATACCCATATGAGTATAGCTGTAATTCCTTGTCCTTGAGTAACCTTATTTTACTTCATAAAATATACCCAGGTATGTGTCAGACATAATTGATCTTAGACAGCTGTGTGCTGACGCTGAATCACTGCACAAAAGGGCTTGGCTTGTATTCTTGAATCTACTCTGGTACTATGAAATAGCATGGCTAGCTTGTGAACCTAAAGTGCGTTTCACTATTTATTTTCAGTCAGTTGGTGAGATAAATGCAGCTTTTGTCCTACTGGTAAAATATACTGTATGTGATCTGAATCTGTATTTGTATTTCTTGCCTTGATTTACAGCAATTCTGTGTCTACCTCTGAGGTTTTTTGCAGTAATACAAGTATGTTTTTCTGAATATCAGATATCATACAATATTATCAATACAAGCCCATGAAAATTCAAATGTTTGGTAATATGTACTCCTTACATGTAACTCAATGTATGGCATATGCTTACTACTTTACACACTACTACTTTTTTTTTTTTTTTCCTTACCGACACCTGAAAAATTTGTTCAGTCAGAGTTCATTAACCCAGAGGCTAACTCCCCCTCTGGCCTTCACCTTGGTGTTTATCGTTGTATTTTGATAGGACAAGGTAATAAAACCAGACTTGTGTGTCTGGACCCTGACATCACTTTACACATCATATGTTACACTCATTACTTATTAGTCACAGCCTACTTGTAAAAGTCCTCATCAATCGTTATTAGTGTCAAACTTGTCTAGAAAATCCCAGATAAGTGAAAGAATGATTGAAAATTTGACTTTACAGACACACTGTATTTAGAAATAAAACTTAATAGGCATCAGCATGAGCACTTGCAATATCATGAAAGGAAAAAAAAAAACTCTCTAACACACAGTACAAACCATTTTCTTGACAGCCATGCAATAAAAAAAAAGTATATGACTGCTGTGTCCCTTGTTGTTTTAAAGTGAAATAGATCAATCAAATCAATTGATATTGAGACCTGGAAACATATCTTTCAAAAGATATGATGCAAAATACAACATAAAAGTCACATCTGAGTGACAGTAGCTTTAGCCAGTTTAAACTCTCGCCACATAGAGATCAAACTTTACACTTTTAGCTTAAGGCAGATACCCTAAAGTCAGAGATATTTTATTTGTTTTTTTAATGCCAGCCTTTACACATTTGCCCAAATAAATACAATTAACATAAAGCTCAAATCAGGACATATGTGGTCATAGGATGCATCAAAGGGGGGCTTCTATCAGACCAAGAATCCAGCTTTCAGTACGGGCAGTTTTTTTTGTGACCAACTTTTTATTTCATTTTTCATTTTTCATACATACCCACCCACCCACCCACCAGACCCCCAGGGAGCAAGGCATTATATCTTGCATTGTACAATGTTCTTCCACATACAATTGCTAGTATTTGATGGGATGGAAACCAGCAATAAATAGTTCATGTATAAGAACAGGCAATATATACATGATACAATAATACAATATACATATATACATATACACACGCACGTATACCTATGTACACACCTATATATATACAGTATATATACATACATGCCACTCATACTCAATATATATAATATCTTAGGCAAATAATCAGAGAAGGCATAAAAGGGGTAATGCTAAGGGAGTAGAGATTTAATCTTTTCAGCTGCACTTAATAATATTTGAATGGATTTGGTTTTTGCTTTTTGTGCTCTGGCACTTGAAGCCAGTACGGGCAGTTTTGACAACTTGGGGTCAGTACCCCAAAGGTGTTTAAGTTTAGCAATATGTGAGTTTACTATGTATGTTTTTCCAGGTATTGCCTGGTGAACATCAGAGCATGGCCTCACTGTACAGAGAGTCATGGCAAAAATCCATATTATTTGTAGAGAGGAGTTGCATTGCAAAATACGCACTTGAGCAAGACTCTTCTTCTCTGTGCAAAGAATGAGTTACTCTGCTACTTTGGATCTGCTCTACATTTGAGAAAGAGGCAGACACTACTCTTTTGTGAACACATGATAATGATGATGATGATGATGGTGTAATAATGATTCTAAAAGAGGTTAGATGTTGCTGTGGGTCATAATGACGTCCATAAGTATTTTTGAAAAAGAAAAAAACTCCTCTGTGCGTTGTTGCCTCAGGCTCCACATGTCAGCACTTGTGTTCAATTGTACTTAGAGCAGTTTTCAGTCCTGACTTAAGTTGTTTCCTCGATCGTTCCTTGTCTTGGTGTATGCTGCTTTGAAAGAAACATCTGTTGAATGAAAGTGTAACCTTGCAACACTGTAAACTCCTACTGGACTCTGGTGTTCAGATGATAAAAAGTTGGAGAGGATTTTTTATTTTCAATCCTGGAAAAGCAGGCAAGAAAAATCGTTTAATCATTCAATCATTAAAAATCGCTTTAACTACTTTGAACCTTATGATATTTTCTGGTGTCATATTAGAATATTTTTTTCTTCCTTTTGCGGTTATCTGACAGATAAAGGACAGCGGATAGAGCAGGAAACTGAAGAAAGAGAGGGGAATGACATGCAATAAAGAGGGGCACAGGATAGGATAAAACCCAGGCTGTCTACGTATGTTGGGTGCACCTAGATCACCAGGCTACCTGCACTCCAATCTCGTAAATTTTTAATGTACAGTGGATTTATGCAGACTGTAAAATCCTGAAACATATACAGAAATGTTCATTAAATACCTCCAAGTTTGGATATTGGGTAAAGTTTCATGACATATTGATCAGATTACCCCCAGAGTCACCTTTTTGTCACCTCATCATATTCCAGTGTCAAAGGGGAAATGAACCTGCACTGTTTTAGCAGTGGGTCAAGGTGAGGTTTCATGTACAGAAATGTGACACACACACACACACACACACACACACACACACCGAGTTCAATGACCTGTAAAGTACAGAAACATGACAGTCAATATTTGGCAAAAACCTTGGAAGAAAAGCAAACTGTTTCAGTCAGTGAGGGAAGTGTCGACACAATTCTCTTTATAACTATCCAACAGTTGTCTTATTAAATACTCAGACTTTATTCGACTGAAGTTTGTTCAATTTTTAAGTTTGCATGAACATTTATGATTAAAAAAAACTCAGATACTCTTACCCATTACGTCATGCTCCATCAAACTTTAACTGTTTGATGTCAGAATACAGCAGTTGTTCCACTTATAGAATAAAGGACATTTTATTTTTACTGTCTCGGTTGGAGATAAGCGTCTGTCCTCCGTGCCCGTCTCTGCCTGCTCCTAACCTCTATAAAAACAAGCCTTATCACACACATTTACAACTGTGAGTGTGCTTCATGGAGCCTGAGAACTGCTGGGTGCATTACAGGTCATTCTGCTGGAGGGATCACATCTTTCATGAGAGTGTTTTATTTGTTGTGTAATCTTTCGCTGAAGTTCATCTTGATCAATATTCGGTGACTGTACAGACAGTCATGTCTTATGTGAGTAATGCCTGGTATGAAATGTAATGACATCACTCCACGAAGACATCATATTCTGGAGAACTGTTTAAAGGAAGGGATGAGTAAAGACGCGGCTGAAGTAAAACAAACACTCGGTGACTGGTGCTGCCAGTAGTGTCTGCTTGTAATCTCTTTATTGCGGTTATTCACTCAATGCACTGACCTTGACTCCACTGCTCTCTAGTTCATGTCTTCCTCTGTAATTTCCCTCCAATGAAAATGGATTCAGGCATCTTGGTTTATGCAGCAGATGCCCTTCAAAAGAAAATAACCATAACATGTTGTATATTGTGTCGCCTGTCTCTATCAAATGTGATGAACACCACAGTTGACTCAAAGTGAACCCTGGAAAATGTGCAGTTTGTTTATGTGTGACAATAATAAAGTAATTTGCTTATCAGCGTCAATCCACTGTGCCAGGTACCAAGAAGATAACAAATTAAGGTTAACATATTAAAAAGTTCAGTGGAACGTTGTAACGACTGTAACACATCATAAAGTGGAATTCCTAAAATTTTCTGAACTTTTGTTTCTGAATCAAACCAACTTTTTACCAATAATCTATCTATCTATCTATCTATCTATCTATCTATCTATCTATCTATCTATCTATCTATCTATCTATCTATCTATCTATCTATCTATCTATTTTTTCTATTCTATTCTATATCTTATTTCACCAAATCACAAAACAGCATAGTAATTATGATACCTGCAACTGAAGATACACTTTTGAGTTTTAAAGATTGTAGTCAGTCAGTAGACTCGAGCGAGCCAAAGTCTGTTCTTGTTCTACTTGTTCTTTATTATTATTATTATTATTTTTTTTTTATTGTGCTATTTAGAAATTTGGTCAACCTGTTTGTTCAACACTTTTTATCCAGATTGCAATACTTTATATATTGTCAAAATATTCTGTTGTGAAATCATGTTTTTATCGCCTCAAAAATGTTAGATACAAGCAGTGATGCACTGACCTCTCCATTGAACCTCAATTGTAGCCTCTATGTAGCTGAATTTTGTAGTTTCAGTGAAATGTTTGTTTGGGCTGAGAGGATGTATAGAGCACTTCCAGAGACTATTACAGTTTTTCTCAGTCCCTTTGGTGCATTTCTCAGATCAGAATGAAAGTTCTCACAACTATTAGTTCAACCTCCACAACATTGTGTCATTTGTACACATCATTGTAGCAGTTTCTTGTTCCTCTGAGCAAATTGAAAATGCTCTTGGACATGTATCAGTTACTTTCATACAATTCTCTGCTGTTTCATAACATTATCATTTGCTAATGTCATATCAGTCAACATTAACTATACTTATGAATGCTGAATAGTAATTCCCTATAAAAATAATAGTCATCATTTCATTGCTTGAGTCATTACATACAAATTTCACTAGTTCTCAAAATCTTTCAAGCTGATTTCAGACATCCCTTTGTCATTTTTTTTTCTCCTGAAAATGTCTCCTTAATTCAACAGTTGCTCTCAGGTGAACCTCAGGTTTCACTCATGAGGAGGTGTGTGAAGCATTAGTTGTAAGCAATGACAACCTGCTTGTCCATAGTCACTCAGAGCTGAATCCCATGAATCCTTACTTGGAAAGCATATATAAACCAAGCAGGACATAGTGTGAACCATTTCTACAATTCTGTGACACAAATAAACGGAAAGTCAGTGTCGTGGAGGAGCGGTGAGAATGTGGAGAGAAGGGGAAGGTGACAAAACCGGGGCAGAGGAAGAAGCGACGAAGTACATAGTCAAATCCCCGATGAAATTAGAGCTACACTTGTGGACCATGTTGTCAATCACGGCTTCATTATGGCTGAGGCTGGTCAACGTGTGCAACCAAATGTGGGGAGAACCACTGTAAATCTTATGTTTGTTCTAAATAAGTGACAGAATTTTTTTAAATTTAATTTAATTTAATTTTTTTGCTCAATGCTGTAGAATTGCAAAGATAATATGCAGTAAATATGTGAAACATTCATGTGTCTTGTACTCAGTTACCTCACTAAATACAGTAATGTGTAACTTTGCTGTAGTTTTCAAATGGCTGTACAGGTAGTGTATAGTGCTGTCTTGAGCAGTTTCAGGTAGTGTCACCAAGATCGGACTTTTTTGCAATGGAAAACACAAAGAGAGTAAACCGTCATAATGAAAACATGACAAAGCCATTTGACTGTCGCGTTCATAAACAATGATGTTGGGACGAATTATTTTGATGACACTGACAGTTTCATTGACATGAAGACTTGCTTTTGAGGAATCAACCACTCATTTTGAGCAAGTGATGTGCTTTTGCAGGTTATCCACGAGGTTTTGCAGTTTGTATTAATTGTTCTAAGAAATGCACTAACTTTTGTGCAAATGTTAATACTGATGTGAGAAATGCACCAAAACAGTTGAGAAAAACTGTATTACAGCATGTGCTGGTCCAATCAGTGATATGCCATATTTCATGTCATTAATGACAATAAAGGTGCTACATAACAATTAGCCAATAGGAGTTATTAAAAATCTGATAGACTCCACATCTCCGCAAGCAACAGATTTTCCGTTCAAAGTATTTCCTCAAAGCAAAGGTTTGTATCATATAACCTGGGATAGTGTTGATTCTGTTCCTGATTTCTCTGAGAGGCTAACAGTCGAGTGCTGTTATATCGAGTGTTAGTTGGAAAATATTGGCATGCTAACTTGATTTTTTTTATGTGGGTGGATGCAGTCAACATTGTACCTGCTCATTATCACTCAGTATATTAGCTCGTTAGCATTTACAGTACAATTTGAAACTTGTGCTATAAATGCTAAAACTGAATGAGACACTGTGACACACAGAAAGTTAAAATGAACAGAAATCATCCTCAGTATTCATGTACTTTAAATAATAATGTGTGCTAAGGTTTTTAAAGGTTGGAAGGTGATTTAAAGGAACCTCAATTATCCATTTAAGAGAATTTAGGGCTGATTGAGTTGCACTGTTGGATTATTTCAATAAAACTGAAATCATACATGTCCACTAATAAGTGATACAGAAGCTGATCTGTTCACAGATGGTTTTAAAAAATTCAGATGGTGCTTCACACCTCCAATAACTGAAGTTAATTGATTAGAAAAGTAAAACAGAAGAAAGTTGCTTCCACCCTCTGGGGACTTAACTTGTAGGTCAATGACCTCTCTCTGCTCTGGCCCCTTTCCAGCAATGCAGGTGTGAGCTGGCAGTATGCAGGGACACTGAGCACGGCTGATTACCCCTGCAGTCCTTGGTAGCTTGGTACTGCCTGGGTTAATGACACTGGCTGCGAGATAAGGCCCAACCTTCTTGATATCCGGGCGTTACTCCACTGGCTTCGCTTCATTGAGAAAAGCTTATCGGTTTCCCAGGGTTATTCCATCAGTCACCTGGCGGAGCACATGGTTGTTTTTCACAGAGAGTATTGACAAGTCAAGGTCCACTTTAAAGGCTGGGCTGGACATATAAATACAGGAGCAGTGGAGGAAGCAGCAGCAGAAGAAGCCCTCTTACTCTTGAGCAAATAGATCTCTACAAGCTACTAAATGGATAACACGTGTCACTGTTCAGTCAGCAGCGAAAGACTTTCCAATCCCATCCTCTTCAACATCCTGAGCCAAATGGATAATAGCAAATCAAGTCAAAACAGCTTCAACTACACTTCAATACCTCATAGATGCAACTGTGAGCAGCGACGGACAGTGTGCTTAAAACGGCCGTCTGAGATCTGCAAAGAAGCCTCAGCAGTTCTGGTTAAAACGGTCCACTTCATGAAGAACTTACCTGCTTTTAACCAGATGCCTCCAAACGACCAGTTTGCTCTTCTCAAAAACTGCTGGGCACCACTCTTCATCCTGGGCTTGGCTCAGGAGCATGTGGACTTTGAGGTGATGGACACTCCTGCAGACAGCATGCTGAAGAAGATCCTCCTTAACAGACAGGAGAGCCCTGAGATGGAGAGGGAGCAGCCCACCATGGCTGGAGTCAGCAAGCTTAAATCCTGCCTAAAAAAGTTCTGGAGTTTGGATTTGAGTCCGAAGGAGTATGCATACCTCAAAGGAACAACAATATTTAATCCAGGTGTGTATTCGTAGAGAATCTACTGTGAAATATTTAAAACTCTGTGGAAAAAACACAAAAAACAACATTATATGAATATATATATAAGTCTATATGTCTTGCTTTTGTGTTTAACAGATGTCCCAGATTTGAAGGCAGCTCTGTTTGTGGAAGGCCTGCAGCAGGAGGCCCAGCATGCTCTCAGTGAAGTGGTCAGGCTCCTTCACCCCGGGGGAAGGGAGCGCTTTGCTCGGATCCTCCTCACAGCCTCTATGCTGCAGAGTATCACGCCGGGCCTCATCTCTGAACTCTTCTTTAGGCCTGTGATTGGCCAGGCTGACCTGCTGGAGCTGCTCATCGACATGCTCTTCTGCAGGTAGAAGAGGCCTGCACATAACCGCCATGACAGAGTTGAATCTTCTTCATTCAGTAGTGGTTTTGATAACTAACTGAATGAGGAGTGAAGGACGGTGGACGTCTAAAAACAATAGCTTACAAAATACATATGAGTAGGTGAGACTGTGAACTACTTACATTACATTAAAGCAGAGGTCACTTTAGCCCAGACTGAGAAGATTGTATCCTGTTGAGGGGAACATTTTGACTTGTCATAATCTGTGCCCACTGTTATGTTGTATCCCATGTTAAGGATTTTTTGTGATGTAAATACGTTTCTGCAAGTCTGCATTTTTTAATAAATATATTTTTGTACATGAACTAAAAGGTGGATGTCTGTTATTTAAATAGAAGCACTGCAACCAAAGCTGACACAGTATATGTTTAATATTTAAGTTATGTTACCTGATTATGACTCTGTGCTCTGAACATCTTCGTTACTGACGCCTATTTTGGTAGATTATACTGTGCAGGCAAGACTATGGCGTCTGTTGTCGTAGTTTTCTTGTGGTACTTTATCTCCCTCTAGTGGGAGCGAAGGACTCGCATTCTCACTCAACAATACAGGAAATGCTGATGAACATTTAGTTTTAACTCTTTAAGATAATTGTATGTGAAAGATGATTTAACTGAAAAAATCTGAGTTTGCTGTCAGACTCTGTGCCACATGTGATGCAGAGCAGACGCCTCTTGATCCATCCTAAACAGTCATGTCAGTTTTGAAACTGCGAGCCTCCGCATGACACCTCACACAGGTAAAACAGGAATGTGACAGTGGGGGCAGAGAGCCAAAGGAAATGGGGTTACACAGGGCAACTGAACACACCACAAACAGAAACATGACTAAGAGCAAAACATTTGGCACAGAGATCAGGTGGCTTTCTGTACGTAGTTTACTGCATAGATTTTTCAACAACTGAAATGTCTTTTGACCTAATTCCTGTACAGAATCAGTCTCTTGACTCCAGAGAGGCTAACTGCTTTTTCTGTGCTGTTTCAAGTTGAGACGGCTGGAGTTTTCTAGGTTGAAATTTTTCTATTTTACTGAACAGAATTTACATTTCTCCTGTTAAAACTCTAGGTAAACCCACACTGAGTGCTGATAAAACAAAACACCTGAAAAGATTGCAGGCAGCTGAAGGCAGCTCTGTAGACTTTCTAAAAAGAACATTAACAGTAGATTTAGTTCAATTGACCCATAGCAGGATTTTAGGATAGGTTCCCAAAATCAAGCGGGTTTTGTACTCTGCTTCTTCCCTTTGCAGTGAACAACACAGACAAACCTCAGGATTTTATTTCCTTTCTGCCAGAACCAGCCAAACGAGTTTAGTCTTTTGCTGAGGGCGAATAAGCCTGCCTGCTGCAACACAGTGACCTCAGGGAGATGAGCTTGACAACAATAATCTGAGAGATAAAGAGGCAAAGTAGGCTGAAGAGACAGAAAGCAATCTAACAGAATCACTTATTGATAAATAAGAGTCTGAAATTAAGTGTAAAACCAATGAGGCAGCTAACATTCACACAAAATAAAAGACTTAATTTAGCGGTCACTTGGCAGCCCTTCATGTCTATGAACATTAATGATGATTTTGCTTTTAAAAAGCCATAATCAGAAATGGGTATCTTTTTTTATTTTGTTAAAAACAGGACATGTGAATAAAAAAAAAAACAGTTTAACATTCAGAAAAGTAACATTACCTCAAAGTATATACACATCAAAATATGGCTTAACAAAGCTGTTTTCAGGCCAGAACATGCTAAATGGCAGGAGTCACTACAGGCAGGCAGTACACACACAATGGCTTGCACAAACAATCACACAGTCAAGAATGAGGATGGTTATGTTCCAGTATCAGTCTCTGTCCTCTGGCCTTACCGCGAGGATTGCACTGAGGAGTGTAGTAACGTCTCCGTAAACACTGCATGCAAAGACATAAAACATACGCTGTTTTTCCCTGGGTAAAAAAGTGTCCTCAGAAGGTTATTCGACGGAGTGGTCATAGGTCCATGAATTTCAACGGCATTCCAATAGCAAACATTAGTCAGTCCACTACAAGCTATGTTAAAGATGCTCAAGCCAGTAACAGCAAAAATATAACATGTTGAAAGGACAGCATCGTTCATCTAGTTAGCTACATCACTTTTGTTAATCTATGTTCAGAGAAGCAGAGGAGCGCCTGAAGAGTCTGTTTCAGTGTCGTGGTGGTAAGCTGAGTAGGCTGTGGCGGTGCTGGAGGAATACACTGCAAAAAAAAAAAAAGAAATGTATTTATTCATTGCACTGCAAACT
This sequence comes from Xyrichtys novacula, assembly GCA_962446985.1. Classification (NCBI taxonomy): domain Eukaryota; kingdom Metazoa; phylum Chordata; class Actinopteri; order Labriformes; family Labridae; genus Xyrichtys; species Xyrichtys novacula. The sequence goes on along the minus strand of OY660871.1, from coordinate 7,374,848 downwards.
GAAAACAAAATGCAAAAGTTGAAAAAAATCAAAGCACGAGGTATTGCACTTGATTCCCACATCCTCAGGGTCCCATGTGAAAGTTGTGGAAACATAATACGTCGCACCCTCCTTGATAGACATGTAACAAGACACCCTGTCCTCTAACTGCCTCTTGCAGAACAACAACTTTTTAAAAAAGGGGCTTCTGCGCCGTAATCCATCTTCAACCAGAGTTGATCACTGAAATGGCACAAGACATTCTGTGGCATATATTTATGTGACTCGATCAGGTGGTGTATCATGACCACTGAGCTGTAGGGGAGAATAGGGGCAGACTGATGAGCGGGTGTAAGGTGGCAGATGAGGAGAGGAGGCGGTTAATGAGCAGAGGATTGTAATACGCAGAGAAAAGGGCAGGAATGCAGGGCTTTCATCGCGTAAGAGAGGTATGTTGAAGTAAAGTAGAGAGGAGGTGAGAAACTGCCTGCAGCTGCAGTACGTACAATAGGCTGCACAGAGAGAGTCTCACAAACCAATTCACCAAGGTGGTAATTACATTTCATTGCCAAGGACCAGTAAAGACTGTAACTCCATCAGCACCGTGAATAATTAATAATGTGACACTTTTCAACACTAATTACACACCTGTACAACCCGATTCTGCTTTATCCTTGATTGTTTTCAACTCGAAATTTCTCATAGGTTCACTTATTTTGACCTGAAAGAAGGTGTGATGGAAAATTGCCAAATGCACACTCACTCCTCCCGCTGTAGTGTCTCATTTTCCTTGCCAGCTCGTCCGATGGTGTCTGCTCTGACACTTTCACCTCTGGAACTGCAGCAGGAGACAAAATAAACAGCAGCAAATGAGCATCTTCAGCAGACATTCACAACATTCATCTGCTAACCTCTGCTATTGTGCAATACGTCGTTAGAAGATGGCCTGTGCCTGTTGGAACTTGCCCTTGATTTAACAATTATTTTTAGGTCACTGCCTGTAAAATACCTGCTGTATTAGGGTTCAAACTTGAAGACTAACAAAAGCTCTCCAACAGACATTATGAGTCACTACAGAGAAACAAGACGGTACATCTGTTTATCTTGTATGTTGGGTGAAATACTTGAGTGTTGTTGTTATTGCTGTGAGATGTTCATGATATCCTTACAGTCACTGCTCATGTTTGTCATGGTCTCGTTGCCGCTGTCCGGAAGAGTCCCGTCACTTCTTCCGTTAGGTCGCTGTTGTCCCACGGAATGGGGGCTCTTGTACTTCTTACCCTTCCTTGTGCTGATGCGAATGACCCCGTGTACCAGCTTACACTCAGCCTCCTGCTCCTCCAGGTTGTAGTCCTGGGCGATGCTGTAGATAAGCTCGCTGATTTCATTCGTCTTGCGGGAAAAAGAGGAGTCGGATGTGCACTTGGCCAGCTGGTCAATCTGGTGCAGGGCGTAAAGCTCCAGCAGCTTCTTAGTAATCAGAGAGTCTATGTCTGTGCCCGTGTCACTCAGGTCGTCCAAGTCATAGTCCTCACGGGATAGCAAGCTGGTGTTGCTGATTGGTCGCTGGCTTTCCCCCTTGCCAGGCGTGCGGGTCCGTTTAGGGGCAGGAGCTGGATAGCGAACGGTCTGACCTGCAATGCGCACATCCGGATAGCGGAAGCTGTCACTTGTAGGCAACTTTGAAACTTTAGGAGACTTCCTGGACTCCAGAGGGACACCACAAGTAGGGTTGGTAAGAGCCATGCCATTAGGAGGGTGAGGCTCAGTACCTGCTCTAGGGGGATGGTCTGTGGAGCTCTCATTAACAGGCAGACAGGGCTCTTTGCTGCCATAAAATCCACAGGTCAGTACACAGCAGATAAGAGCCTTACAGCTGCTCCAGCCCATAGAGGCACAGGAGCCGCAGGCATGTCTGCCGGCAGGCGTGTTGTCTGCCGACCCTGGTATAAATCCTATCGTCTCTGAGCCCCGGCTTGTGCCATTCCTCGGGTGGCCTCTGCTGCGGCTGTACTTGTCTGAATACCTGGAGTGGTCAGTGTGGTGCTCGTGCAGATGATGCTCCACATGATGATCCTTGTGGAAGTCTTGGCTGGCCGTGCTCTCCCTGGATATAGTCCGACCCTGGTGGTACTTCTCTGCTCTGGAGCCAGAGTTGTGGTGTTTGTGGTGGCGGGACACCTGGTGAGCCCCTGTGCTGTGGCCAGGCATGGCTCAGAAAGCCCAGGACCTAATGTGGAGGAGTCATGTTTGTAAGTTATAACCAGGTGTAAACCCCCCGTCTTGTTTCCAAACAAGCTGTAAATGCCACATGAAACATCAATTTAACCTCCATTAAAAATGTGTGTGGCAAACACTAGGCTTCCAGTAAAGAAGCCTCCCTTGGAGTTCTGGGAATGTCAATAACCGAGTGTAATGATTGCTGCTCTGATAATAATTTGGCCCATTTCGTCGCGCCCTTGTTTGTGTTACAGTAAGTTCAGTTCTAACCAAACTGCATTCAACATTTGACCGCTTTTAATTTGACTCTCAAAACGTTCACTTACCGCATAAGAGGAAACACTTGTGGCTGTCTTTTATCCAAGGTAAGTTGTTCGGCAAGAAAACCGCGGAAGTCTCAGACTGAAAACTTGAGCTCGCGCTTCACACAGAGAAGAAAGCTTTTGCTTTCGACCGCCCAAAAGATTTCCAGGTGACTTTTTCACGAAACAACACACTTTTGCACACATAAACGCGACTTCCCTGACCGGACAACACTCCTCGGCTCATTTGCGTCGTCTTCTCTCTCGAAAACTTCGTCTTGAATTCCCGAGAGTCCTTCAATGTTTGGCTATTACCTGCGGCTACTGCTAATCCCAGATCCTACACCCACCCACAGGTGAGTGGTGACGTCACGTGAGGCGGATGTAAAAGCACAGTAGCAGGGAAAAGGATGAAAGAAAACAAAAGGAGGACCGGGCTGTAAAAACTAGCAAATATAGTTGAAAAAAGAAGAAAAGGGTGTAAAAAAGCTGTTGAACTTGACAAATATTAAACATTCAGTCCCTTTAAAACCTATGTTTACACTGAAGGACAAATTGATACATAGATTTTCTATCAAACCAAATAATGGTGAGACTTCACAATAAGAACTTTTTCACATTAACACACACAGGTATGCTGAAAAGACACATACACACAGAGGTGTATCGCTGCAGAGCCAGCAGGTGTTTTCCCGAGTAGTATCTTTCATTCTGCCCTATTTTTCCCTCTATGGAGACACTTAATCACCCAAACCATGAACTGAAGTTGTAAGGTCACCTGGAAGAAAAATATGAGTCCAGCATGCTGTTCTGTGGTTTTACTGCAGTCACAACAAAACAGAGGCACACAAAATACTTCAAAATGTTACTTTAATGACAGTAAGTGTAAATGGAGCTTTCATGCCATGCAGTACTTTCCTAGTGTATTCATTTGTTTACTGTAATACAGATTACATTTTAAGCACAATGAAGATAGTTTTAAAAAATTCTTCTATTTTACTGAAGCATACAAACTCATATAAAGTCCTATAACAAAGCATACTGATGTATACAGTTTTTTACATAAACACATATTTTCATGCCATCTAGCTACCATCTCAGTCATTTCTTTCTCTGGCAGTTCTTTTTATCATTACATTTTAAGTCTGACACAAAACAAGTGCAGAAAAGCAAAGTACAGCATACGGGTGTATCTCAAAAGTTCATATAGTATATAGTTCAGTTTTTCGTAATTTTACTTAAAATTCTCATATTCATCACATTTAAAATTAAATTAACCTTAAGGAAAATCAGAAATTTGGGGTCTCAAAAGAGTTTCATGAGGGAGGAGTATGTTCATTTATACACATAATACTACATATAACTGCATCATTATGATATAGCAGTAAGACAGCCAGCCTGGGCTGCGGCTGAGGTGTTATTAATAGTTGCCTTCCCATTGTTTGTTTTTTTGAGTCAGGTGTCTCTCACCTTACTCTTGACAGCGGTGCAGTTATACAGATACTCTATTGGGGTTAAGGTTAGTACAATCGTGGTCAGCCGAGCCAACCATTTGGTTGTAATTTTGACACTGTGGGCTGGTACTTCTGCTAGAACCGAAGAATTTGTAAATGGGGGTGTTAACACAATGGACCAACACCTGCAGCTGACCAAATCATAAAACTTTACCCTGAACTTCACACACCTTAGATTTCCGCTGCTCCTCTCCCCCTGATTGTAGGGGGAGTCTGGGGTGACTCTAGTACCTTGAATTAAAAACAAAATGCAAAATTGACCTTGATCTAAAAAGAGGACTTTGAACCCCCAAGCACCAGTCCATCGTACTCTGCACCACTGTAAAGTCAGCAGTCTTCCATATAATTGTGGTTAGATGGTTTCTACTTGACTGAAACATACATGGTACTCATTGTGCAAGGACGAAAGAATGAGATGATCTGATGTTTTGAGATGTGTGTTTTTACATTTCTTGATCTGCAGTCCATAATTACCAAAATTAGAATGAAAATTAGCTTGAACATTTAGTTTACCTGTACTGTTTCATTTTGACTCAAATAACGGACAGAAAATCTTGAACTCTTCAGGATCTTATTTTTTGAGATGCCGTTTTTATGCTATCTAGGCTGTGTATCCTTATAAAGTCATTCGTATATTGGCATTATTAAGGTCAGTATACATTTAATAAATAATGCTCAAGAGTGGTGCCCACATAAATAGGCACTTTGGGTGAGATTATAACCTTATATGTACAGGAAAATTAAGATTATATAGTAAATACACCAACATCACCTGTCCACACTTGTAGAGTATCTAACTCTCTACTTTAGTTTCATAGGCTCTGTGGTGGAGAGGTTGTCCCCTGTTTAATCTGTGTGTCTGCAGGGAGACGGATAATACAGTTATCATTGGGGAGGTGCTGTGATTTAGCTGATCTCAAATGCCCCTGTGCCTGGCTGCCCCTGTTACCTGCCGGGATTTGCCCCAGCCGAGGATCTGAATCAATCTCATACCGATAGTGATAACCCTCCAGGACATCTCGACATGCATCTCTCATGTCATTGATCCACTTCTTCATGCCTTTGCGGTTAAGGTAAAGCACAAAAAGAAACACCATGCCCACAAACCCGAGCACCAGCCCGAGGAACACATATGATGTCTGCAGAGTGAGGTCAGCCACTTCAGCCTGCACCGAAACAACACATCCAATGGCTTGGACGCCAAGCCCTCGCACCTGGGTGTCTCTTAATCCTCTCGGAGAAACACACCTCACAGCTTCAACGTCTACTTGAGCTCTGGATTCATTCAGCCAGGACACAAACTCTCGAATCTCACAGGAGCAGGTGTAGGGATTGTCACCCAGAAGGATCTGGATGCTGTCGAGCTTCTCAAGTTCCTGTAGAGCGTCCTCACTAAAGGTCCTAAAGTCATTGTGAGTCAGGTCCAGAACCTGCAGATGACTCATGCCAGAGAAGGTCCCACTGTAGACAGCCACCAGGGAGTTGTTGGCGAGGAGGAGTTGTTGTAGGTTCGAAAGGTGGGAGAACATGCCAGGAGGCAGCAGGGTGAGGTGGTTCCCAGAGAGGTCGAGGCGAAGAAGACCCCAGAGGCCACCCCAACGCAGAGCCGTAGTGAGATCTGTGAGAGCGGTGTAGTTGTGCAGCGAGCGGCTCAGGTTAAGCTCCTGAAGGGGGCTGCCAGGTATGCTGAAGGCTTCTGGATGGATGAGGGCCAGCTGGTTCCTGCTGAGGTCCAGGAAGCGCAGATTGAGGAGAGCAGAGAAGCTGTGGGACGCCATCTCTGTGATCCTGTGAACATCACTCACGCTGTTATATGTCTCAACATATTTACTATGATACTCGTGCTTTAATACACACCATGCACTTTACTGCGCTATTAGAGAAAACAGAAAGACTTTCAGAGTCAAAGAAATAATTTATTTCTGCAAGACACATCAAGATAGTCAGTCTTTTAAATATGGCTGAATGTACATGAATGAAGCAAAACAAAACAAAGGCTAACATTCTCACCTATTATTGCTTAAAATGATGTTGGTGACATTCTCCAGATCTGAAAATGAATCAGGTCCAATCTGGTTTATATCGTTCCCTGTGACGATGACCGTCTTTGAATATCCTGGAATACTTTGAGGCACTGTGTGCAGATCCGTGGAAACACATTTCACTGTGCGAGTGACAGAAAAACACTCACAGCCCAAAGGACAACCAGAGCACTGGTATGGTGCACAGAGAAGGATTCCCAAAAATACAAGAAATGTGAAAACACACATCTCTGAAGTAGAGGAGATGAAACAATGCTCACTAAAGAAAACTGTAAATAAAAAAAATAACCCAAATGAAAGAGAGAAATTCTGGAAACAGCTTTTGTTCTCACAGAGTAATCCACTGCTGCAGAGGCGGGAAAGAGTGCTCCAGCAATAGCCCCTCTGAATGTGCTCCTCTCTGGGAATAAAGGTTCCTGTGAATTGATAGAGTTCATAACACGCAGAATCTGCTGGATGGAAAAGGTGCGTGGTTCCCTTAAAGGTACAGAGGATGAATAGGTACAAACAGCCTGTTACCTACTCGTACACACAGAAGGGAATTTATACACAACACATCCTGAAAGAACTAAGAGGAACAACTGTATTTAAACTTATACCTACTGACAAGAATAAAAACATGTTATAAATACACAGCAATGAAAACTAACCTGTCAAATAAATAACATTTAATCTAATGTAGCATTGATTCTCATATCAACACTAATTCTATACATTTTTTAAGTAATATTGAAGTATGTGGACACAGAAAGCGTTCCAAATCCGTCCAATAATGCACAAATACAAATAATAATAATGGTAATAATAAAAATACTTATGTTTAAGAACACATTAGGTTTTCTACACCCGAGGAGAAGGGATTTAAAGGGGGGGCTTTTTACAGCAAAGGGAAATAACACTATTCATCACATGTGAGCCCTAGATCATTCTATCTCTGGAAGTGGCTTGTATCTCTTGGACAAATAACTGATGAATACTTTCAGCGTTAACATTTCGTGATCCATTTTTTAGTGATTCATCACTGAAATGTACATTAGCTGGTCAGAAAACACATTTATCACCGCCCATCTTGAGAAATATGCCCAGATTACACCGTATTTCTCTGCTGTGGTGCAATCCATAATCCATCTTTTCCTACTCTTCCTTTCTAAGAAAAACACAGAAACCCTGGAAAGACATTTAGTTTTTAAGACGTTTGGTAGATAACACACACATTAGTTAAAATACCACATAAAATCATAAATACTTTGTACAAACAAAACTTTAGTTAAAAAATAAACCCTTGATTTCAATCTTGTCACTAGCAGCCTGACATTGCCCTTAAATACTTTTCAAGAGAGCCAAGATCACCAACACAAGAGGAATTAAAGGTACCAATGAAAGCCCCACATACACATCATTCATGTCAACAGCTTATGGAAGCGTGAAAAATTAAGTCTGTGAAGTTGTAGAGGTGAACTGGTGCCTTCACTACTGCAGGTTGAATGTGAGGATGAATGTGGCGAGGACCCCGCTGAGCATGAAGAAGGGAAGCCAGGTTTTGAGGAAGGCTGCCCAGCTGAAGGATAAGCAGAAGGTACAATGTTAGAGAAACATCTGGATAGTGAGTGTGTGGTGGAGAGGGTGAGACACGCTCGAACAAGGACATGGAAGGTGTTGCAGTATCACACGTTCATGTCTCTTTACTCCCAAAGACCCACATCACCCCTCCCTCTCTTCCTGAACACACCCCAGCCCGTGTCCTACTGTCCTTTCCACCCAGCCGGCGCAGGGAGCCCCACCGGAGGGGTGACCTTCAACGGTGGCACAGAGGGAGAGCATTTGCTGTCAGTGATGAATTACTCAACTCCCCTCCAGTTTGAAAGGACTTCTGTGCTGTAGGAGTGTACGCACAAAGGCAGCACAAAGTGTGACACCTGCACTTCTCTATGTGGGTCAGCCGAGAAAAATGAGGGGAATTCTCTAAACCATATGTCTTTTAATCCTCACCAGCATCCAGTAGCAGAATTATTACAACAACTGGGAACATGTTTGTGATGAAAATGCTCCAGGTGTGTTTGGCCTGTTAGGAACCATATTTCCTCTTAATGCTGCCATCTTCTGTTCAATAAAGTTTTCCCCCTCAAAAATTTTCCTCATACATTTTGGGACCAAAGGGTAAAAGAATCTGTTGGACAGATTGTAAGACAGATTTGTGATTGCAATTGCGCTTTTAATAAAGTTAAAACCAACTTATTTGACGGGGGTACTAGGGTGAAAATATTCATAACTTGACTAACACAGCAACTTGCAGTTGTCTGTAAAACCCAGTTAATTTTGTTAGAATTTGTGCAGTTTTTAAAAATTATTTCTCTCTTTCTAAAAGAATAGCAGTGTTTCCTTGAATATATAATCCAAACCCCTGTATTAGGACAAACACATCAGAAAATTTATGCAATCTACTGCCTACAATGTGATAAAACAGCTCACACTTTTTCACTGTCAGGGAAACACTTTTTAATTGGTTTGTGATTCATTCCCATGCAAGTGCCTCTTAACAGGAAATGCAACCTCAAAAGCAGCTGCTAATTGTAGTGCAATTATACATGATAGGAATTATACTCATAAAAAGTTATATTGTGTAATGCTGTGGCTAAAATCAGCCACTAGGGGCAAATTTTTTTTTACTGCAGCAAATGGGATGATTTTTTGTGCAGATGCTTATATTGATGGACACTTTGAGAATATGACCTTAAAATTTTCACCAGGTCAAAAATACCCGCTGGGCAAATTTTCATCCGTTGTTAACGCTCATTGGCTAAAAAAAGCCACTAACTTTGACTGCTGTAAAAATATATTGGGTTAATATTTTTTTCCAATTCTTTCATATATCTCTTAATTAACTTCTGCTTTGATCAAAACTAGTAAATGGTTCATCGAAAAAGCATTTTTTTAACCCTTTGAGGGTCCATTCAAAACATAATGTTTCTGATATGGTAGAAAATGAATCTAATAAAAATCAGTCATTTTCCTCCCATTTCTTTGCCAATATTAGTGACTTTATGTTTTAAATGGGTCCTTAAAGGGTTAAAATTTGGATTCTTAATGAAACATTTACTAGTTTTGAATAGAGCAGAAGTTAATTAAGAGATATATGAAAACAATCTGTAAAAAATATGAATCCAATATGTTTTTACAGCAGTCAATGTCAGTGGCTGTTTTTAGCCACTGACCGTAAAGAAAGGATGTACATCTCAGGGTTACACAAGGGTTAAACTACCATATGTGCTGTTTTGTCTTGAATTACTAGTCTTTTTTTAAAGAAACATGACAGCAAAAATGTGCTGGAAACTCCTGAACAAGATGTAAATCTACCTAAACTCCGATTCTTCATGTGAACTGTTCTTAGTGGTAATAAAAGCAGCCCTGTAAGGTCAAACTGCTTACCTCACATGTTTCCCATGAATAAGAGACAGCGCACACAGGTTCACCATGTTCCATGATGTGCTGTTGTCATACCGCATGAGGTTGAGGGCCATGGCAACGTGAGAATGACAGTTATCCAAGCACAAATTGTGCTTCAGACCAAAGAAAAAAACAAAAACAACAACAAAACTTTCAACGCTGTGCATAAAAATGTGAATAAAAACATTCAAATGAAGAACATAAATAGTGTCTCACCGGTCGACACTTGTATTCCTCAGATGCATCATATACCGCTTTGTCCCATGTAGCAGCACCATTGCCACACACTTTATCCACATCAAGCTTCCAATATCTGCAATACGATATTCCAGACATTCATTATAATTATTTAATGGTGGAATGTATGATGAAGTTATTGAAACAGGATCAAAACACAACAGCTAACCAAAATAAACTTACTTTGTAGGTCTGCCAAAACCCATGTTGTCCTCCTAGATTTAAAATGAAAATAAATGTGAACTTTAGCCTTCATATATTAAACAATAAAGATCCTCTTCGGTAGGGATATAAATATTTTACTGAAAATACAGCAGATGTCCAAGTACTATTCAGGACTGAGGTGATTATGATGGAATTTAATAAAGTCCCAAAACACACTCATTATTAATTCAGCAGATTTTTATGTTTCTTCCGAGGATAACGTGTATTGTCCAATGAGGTTGTTATTAAACTCAGATTTAACATAAGGGCACTCACAGAAACAAAGTAGGATCCTGCGAAGTCTCTTATGACTCCAGCAGAGGTGCATATACCCATGTGACCGATAAATGGGAGCACCCACCTGCAGTTAGCACACAGCACAAAACAACATCACCTTATATTATTACGTAGATTAATGCACACTTTCATTGTGTAACAGGAAAACCGCTGCAAATGTAAATAAACAAACATGGTTTATTTCTCTTATCCGTTTAAGGGTTGAATAACAGCCTGTCAAATTAACGTAACGCGTTAAATTGGCAAATCCAAGAAAAATAAGCCGTGCTAGCTTCTTACGATAAAATGGGAATGGGAGTCCAAACAATACAGAATGGGTAGCGACTGTTCTTTCTGTCGCTTTTTAAGAAATCTCCGTGATAGCTCATCATCACGTCGGTCTCATCAACCTCCGCCATCACTGCCTGGAGTGACGGAGGATGAGGCTGTGACGCACTTGTACGGAACGCCAAAAGGGCCAATATTCTCTGCTCACCATCGTTTACATGTGTATCGAGCGCCACTAGGCGTTTCACCTGTTTTGATCGGTTACATCCAAAAAATGACCAGCTTTAATGAAATAGCTCTTCGAAAAGTGACTTTAGACGAACGGGACGGCTTGTTTTTCACGGATCTTGAAAGTTTCAGCCCTTAACAGTTGCCAGCCTGTTGAATTACCTTACAAGTAAAAAAAAAAGTGAGAATAGTATGATTGATTTTTGAGTGAATAAATGAATATTTGATTATTAATAATGTTTAGTTTGTTTACTGATTAAAAAGTGTAAGGGTGCCTAGCCCATGTTCACACTTTAAAAAATAAAAGGTCTACACGAATGATCATTTTGACAAGCTTTACTGGTTGTACATTGTCTGCACAACCCTGTTCAGCTGCCAGGTTTTAGTGATGTAAGAAACTGACAGCAAGATAAATATTTTCACAACTTTTTCCACCGTTAATGTGACATATAACCTGTACAATGCAATTAAAAAACAAACTGAAACCTTTAAGGGGAAAAATAAAAATAGAAAAGTTAAAATAACCTGGTTGCTTAAATATGCACACCCTTAAACTAATACTTTGTTGCAGCATCTTTGGCTTTTATTAAAGCACTCAGTCTTTTTGGGTAGGAGTCTATCAGCGTGGCACATCCTGATGTGGCAATATTTGCCCACTCACACTGCAAAACCGCTCAAAATCTGACAGATTGCGAGGGCATCTCCTATGTACAGCCCTCTTCAGATCACCCCACAAATGTTCGATGGGATTCAGGTCTGGGCTCTGGCTGGGCCATTTTAAAGTCTCAATCTTATTCCAGTGAAGCCATTCTTTTGTTGATTTAGATGTGTGCTCTGGGTCATTGTCTTGTTGAAAGATGACATTCCTCTTCATCTTTCTAGCAGAAAGCCGAAGGTTTTGTGCCAACACTGACTGGTATTTGGAACTGTTCATAATTCCCTCCACCCTGACTAAGGCACCAGTTCCAGCTGAAGAAAAACAGCCCCAAAGCATGATGCTGCCACCACCATGCTTCACTGTGGGTATGGTGTTCTTTTGGGTGATGAGCAGTGTTGATTTTGCACCAAATATACCTTTTGCAATGATGCCCAAAAAGTTCAACCTTGGTTTCATCAGACCATAACACATTTTCCCACATGCGTTTGGGAGATGTCAGATATCTTTTTGCAAAATTAAGCCAGGCTATGATGTTTTTCTTTGTAAGATAAGGCTTCTGTCTTGACACCCTACCCCATAGCCCAGACATATGAAGACAGCGGGAGATTGTTGTCACATGTACTACACAGCCAGTACTTGCCAGAAATTCCTGCAGCTCCTTCAAAGTTGCTGTCGGCCTCCTGGTAGCCTCCCAGACCAGTTTTCTTCTTATCTTACCATTAATTTTGGACGGACGTCCTGTTCTTGGTAATGTCAGTGTTGTGCCATATTTTCTCCACTTGATGATGACGGTCCTCACTGTGTTCCATGGTATATTTAATTCCTTGGAAATTCTTTTGTAGCCCTCACCTGACTGATATCTTTGAATAATGAGATCCCTCTTATGCTTTGGAAGCTCTCTGCGGACCATGGCTTGTGCTGTAAGATGTGGCTACAAAAATGTCAGGAAAAGCTACGAGAACAGCTGAACTTAATTTGGGGTTGATCAGAGGCACTTTAATTGATGACAGGTGTGTGCTCACTCCAATTTGACCTGAGTTTGAATGTTATTGGTTAAATCTGAACACAGCCCCATCCCCAGCTATTAAAGGGTGTGCACACTTATGCAACCACATGATCTCAGTTGTTTATTTTTACTTCACCCTCCTGAAAGATTTCTGTTTGTTTTTTAACTGTGTTGTACGGGTTACAGGTCACATTAAAGGTGGAAGAAGTTGTGAAATTACTTATCTTGATTTAATTTTTTTACATGACAAAAACCTGGCAGTTGAACAGGGGTGTGTAGACTTTTTATATCCACTGTTGATCTGGATTACAGCTTCATCATGCCACAAGTGTAACACAAGTGTCACCTAAGTGTAACAAAGATTGGTCTGAGACTGTTCAAGTATATATAGTCGTCGTCCACGTTTCCAAACATTCTACTTGCATCTTGTTGACCTGAAGGAGAGTCCATGTAGGGTAATAAAAAAGCACAACATATTTTGGGAGCCCGAGTGATGTTAAACAAGGGTACATGGTCCTTGTTGAGGATAGTTGTCGGAGGTTAATGGCTCCAGAAATCTAGCACCAAAGTATCTGAGGTATTTGAGTGACACAGCTCCACCACCCTAAAGACGGACAGGAGTGGCTAAAGAAAATTACCCTAACAAAAAATAACAGGAAGTCTACGGTTTGTGTGAATAATAAACTTGAAAAATATAATTTTTCTATTTGTTTATACGTGTCCATTTCACACAATAGAGAACACACACTCAACACAGAGAGTCATATACGGAATAATGAGTGAACATTACAGTATATGTAGACATTTCTCATGCAACAGATCTTTTAATTTGGGAAGGATATCAACAGATTAAGATAGTTTTACTTTGATATCACAAATGCACAGTTTTCAACAGAGTTTATGATCTACAATTACTCCTAGAAATTTTATTTCATAAACACTTTTAATCTCTTAACCATTTAATTCCAGTTAAACATGTCACCACAGAATACTTTTACTTTAGTTTTATCCTTATTTAATGATAATATCTTTTATATCAAACCAGAAACAAATCAAACTTTTTGGGGGGAAATAACAGAATCATAACAGAAGTCCGCATTTTAAAATCCATATAGCTTTCCAAAATAAAGTTAAAAAAAACAACAACAGTAAACTGGATATATATGTGTATGGTGTCTCACCACAGAGCTTTTTACAGGTCTTTTGATCTTTTTGAAGTGGGGTAGTACAAAGCTCCTGCCAATAATACATTGAAAGTAGTGGTAGTTATGACTAAAAGTAGTTTCAATCGGCTTGTCTACTTTGTAGGAGACACAAATAAGAGCTACAACATTAACCACTGCAGACAGGGTCAACTAAAGTTTAACAATTTTTTTTTTAAACTACAACCTCAACACCAATGATAGTGCCGCATCCGTCCCATTCAGACATTTTCCTGTGCATTACTTTGGGGTCAGAAAGCCCACTAATTTTTGCAGTATTATTTTCTGGCACCTATAATGGAATTTCAGTCATTCAAACTCCAATCAAAACATCAGTGTTTTTGTGTTTTCCTCGTATATTTTCGGCACCCTCATACTATCTATTTTGCTGACTGAAATGCAACTATGTTAGTTCATGCTGGTGCTGACTCTATTTGTTGATACTGATTTAAAAAGGTGGTTTGGAAGTCATTTAATAAGTAATGTGTGGTACCTAAGCTTAGACACTCAGCCAGCTTCATCATCATAACCTGCACAGCTCCAAAAGCTGGGTCACCTCATTTTACAGATTTTATGGGGCATGAGACGCTCCCCAGAGTACTCATGCTTCTTACACTGTGCTTATATTTTGTTGTCTAGTCAGCAAAAGCAGGGGGTTAAGTAGACACTGATAAATGTACACAATTCCAACATTTCACCTACAGTACCTAATTAGTACCATGTCACCTCTTCTGTATCTGTTGTGTAACTGTGAGGTCACATAATTTATCATGTATCCATGAAAAAGAACAGCAAGGAAAAACAGACAGGAAGGTGTTCAATCGTTTTATTTTTCGCTTTGTTTTCAACAAAGGTTTTTATTGGACTTCTCAAAGAAAAAGAAAACAATCTCAAATTAATGAACAACATAAAACAAATGGAAGCCTAGTGTTGCATGTCCAGAACTCATTCTGGACGTAAACCCTTCACAAGGGAAAATAAACGGTTTAATGTGCAATGGAAAGGATGGCTCTGTGTCCTTTTTTGCACACCACTACTGTCAGAGAAGCTTCATGCAAGAAGGACTGAACCCTGACTGCAGAAGACAAGTACTCCAACCTGCTAGTAGGTAGGAACGATCAAGTTCCTGTCTATTGCCACCACTGTCTTAGATGTCATAAACCACAAATGAGCATCTGTGTCCCATATCTACCTAAAAGAAATTTCACTCCACCATTTCATGCCAAATGACAATAACTTGATTTCAAACAACCAAACTGTTTTTGGAGAGTCTTTTTTGTTAACAAATGCTGTTTTAAAAATCACATTAAACTTGTCAATGCTCTGTTGTCGAAAAACTGCTTAACTAAAAGGAGCACAGAATGCCAAAACCATGTTTCAGTGAAATGAAGAGGACAAATTTGAATCCTTGGCCTTTTCAGTGACAGATGAAAACCTTTGGTGAAAGAAACAAGTGTTTTTTTTCTTTCTGACAATTATAAATCAAACAAAATCACAAATGCATTTCACTAAAGCAACACTGACAACTTCTGAAAACTTGGACAATTATTTTTAGGCTTCCTGTGACCAAAATGTCATCTGAAAGTATGATCAAGTCTAACTCAGGATCGTAGACTTGGGTGTGCAGCTTTTCTGCAATGAGCGGGCACTAAAAGTCTGAGCTCCTTCCAGCTGTGTAGCAGACAGGAGATGCAACAAAGCATCATCTTCCAATCTGTGATCTGATCCTCCATGGAGGACACTGCAGCTGTGTGGCCTTACTGACCTGAAAATAGGTCACTTGACTACTGGCGTCTCCTTCGACATGTTGTGTGCCTCTCCAACATAAACCTGAGGAGGGACAAGTGCTGAACTCCTCCATCTATGTGAGAAACGGGGGAGTGATGTGGAAGGTGCTCTCCTCAGAGGTGTCCCCCCTGCCACTGTGAGGCGTGGAGGGAGAGGCTGAGGTGTAATTGGTGCATTGAAGGGGTGAGATGCGTGTCTTCTCCATCCTCCATGAATTCCTCTCCCCAAAAAGTGATCTCCGTCAGTCCTCTCTTTGGACAGGGGAGGGCGATGCATAGTGCAGAGATGTGACATGACATTCGCTTATTGTTTCTGTCAGACTGGGGGGGAAATTAAGATTCACACAGGAGCTGGGCGAGTGCTTTGCTTCCTACATCCATTCAATCGAAAAAGCAGGCACTCAGCACTCTGCTTAGCTTGGCCGACACTGAACTTGTCCCTCTGAGCTGTCCTCATCATCTGATCCTTCTGGACCAACACCACGCAGGCCTGTGATGCGATAGCCCATGTTGAGCAGCATTACCTCCAGTGGATCGGCATTCATACGCCGCTGGTTTGCCTGAGCAGCACCCTCCATGTCCTCTACCACCCGAACGTTTTCACATTCAGTCTGTGATACAAGAAAGTAGAATGGAGGAGAAAGAATCCAGAATGTTTAAGGGTGTTGAATACACTCCTGGTTTAGTGATTTTTATCTGTCTGACATAAGTGCTAATAATGTTTCTTTATCATTAAATAAGCAAATGCTTTCTCTGCGCATTTCAAGACAAACTTGGAAACATGCACTTAGCCTGTCTGTCTCTGTTATCATGGACCATATCAATTCAAAAAGGTTATCAGATGGTCATTAGTCTTAGTTAATGCATCAAATTGGCTGAGTAGATACTCGAGCAAAGTATATGCAACAATGTAGCTCTGTTTGTGGGTGAATGTAGTTTGAAATACCCACAATTTGAATGATTGTAGAATTGCATAACCAAACCAAAATGCACTGTAAAATACAGGTATGAGAACACCTGTGTGTCACTTCATTACCTCTGGTCTAGGGTTCCATAACCGCACAACAGGGTCAATACCACTAGTAGCCAGGAAGCAGTAGCTGGGATGAGGCTGCAGGCAGTTGACTATGGACTCATCTCCCTGTAGGATTCTCACAAGATTAGTCGTCTCCTTTTCCCAAATGAAAAACGAGCCGTCGTCTGAGCCGCTGACGATGTACTGGCCTTTGCTATAAGAACAAAAAGGAAGCCATTTAGACCTGAAGAGCCAGCTATGGTCTTACAAAGTGACTTTTCATTCAGGAATCACATAACTATGTAGAAATGATCACTGTTTCCCTTCTCATGCAAATTGATTTGGATCACACTATGGCTGTGTAAGAAACTCCAGTGTCGAGGGCAATTATGCACATTATACAGGGTTTAATCACCCTCCTTTAAAATGATATGCCCTGCAGTATACCATAAAATATTTGTCTTAAGAGAGATCACATCTAAGATTAAAAGCTTTCTTTTTTGTAGATTGTAAAGTTTGCTATGCTTGATCACTGTTTTATTGTACCACAGCTCATGACTGCCCCCTAGTGAGACTTAACCCGACCTTCCAAAGAAGTTGGCCTCTTTGATGTCAGTGGTAGTGTTGCAATGACCACAGTATCTGTGCTTGTAGTCAAAGCTGCGCTCTCTCAACACCAGCTCATCTTCAGGGATGGACTCCTTTCGACTGAAGGAGTGGAATCGAATGGAGCTGTTTGCTTTCTTATCATCTGCTGGTGAAGAAATATCAGACTTATTACCGTAAATTCATTCAAATACTCTTAAACCTATTCATGTGTTTTCTTTCATTTCAAATTGTTATTGTTTTAACAGAGAAGACCCACGTCACTCTATCGTACCTGACTCTGACTTGGTGAAGAGAGCGGCCTTGATGTCTTTGTCTAAGGCATCACAGGCACTACTGTGCGCCTGCTCTGGAAATTTTCCTTTGAAATCATCCAGACACTCCAGAGCTTCAGCCACATACTTCAGCTCAAACAGACAACGTGCCAGTCTGAAATGAGCCTTAAGGTGACCTGGGTTTAGAGTGAGTGCCTTCAGACAGTCCCTGAGGGCATCGTAGTGATCTCCATCCCTGTGAAACACATATAATAGTAAAAACTGATCAATCCTTTTGCAGCCCTCAGAAGAAAATGAATTCCCTCCAAGCATTGATACAGTGATGCGTACCACTTGCGTTTCATATAGGCTGCAGCCCTGTTCCCATACAGCATGGCATTGCAGCTGGCATGATGTATACCCAAACTATACAACTGAATGGCCTGCGTCCACTGCTGCCGAGCGAACGCATCATTGGCTTGTTGTTTTATCTTTTCTAAATGTGCAGGGAGCTCCATAGAACTACAGCAAAGACAGAAAAAGTGTCATTAAAGCAACTGCACGCCCAAATCATTATACATCAATCTTTGTGCACAAACAATCGGGGTGAAAAGAAAACCACCTTGACTGCATCTTTTTTTCAGAAAAGTGAATATGGCTAGTTGGCAAGTGGATTCCATTCGAGACACCATTGGTTGTCTTTCCATTCTGTACATCTCCTGTGAAGACAAAGTTTTAAATATATCAACATATTAAAGACTTTAAATAACTCTATAAGGGGCCATTCAACATGTTTTTCAGTACTGATGGTGCAGACCCACCTGTTGATGTTTGGCACTTTTTTGGAAGCAAGAATGTGTATGGCCTCTGTTTGAAAGTCAGGTCAAACAGATACACCTGGTAGAAGACAAGGGACAAAAGAAAATCGAAGAAAAAGCTCAACCACTGAAAAAGAAGCCAAGAACACATTCATGGATTTTCTGTTTTAAGGATTACCTGTTCACCACCCATGTTAACAAGCAGCTCAGTACCATCTGGACTGAAGGTGACATAGGTGGCCACCAGGACCCTCAGGCGGTTATTGTAGTCTGGGAGTTTCACTGGCAGGTGCCCTGGTATTATTCAACACAAGGTGATGTTACTCAAACACATCCTCTGGAGTCACTTTCCTACAATGTGGGCATTTCCATGTGCCATTACTCTACCCTGTGAAACCAATTCAACCATGTACGCACCTGCAACATAATACTGTCCAGCTCCATCTGGAATGGGTTTCTGCCTTTCACAAAATGTGTGAACAGCGGCTGATGTGCTCTGACTCATAGATTTCCTGTGAAAGGACAAAGAAATGTGGTTAATTGAAACCTGGAATGGCTAATGTAACCCACGTAAGTGATTTGAGAATCATTCGAACAACCAACGAATGTTGTAACCGACCTGTAGTTGTGAATCATTCTAATGTCGTATAGGCGGACAAAAGGTCCGTTGGCACCCACAGCCAGGTAATTATTGTCCCTCGGGTTGACAGCCAAACACTTTGCCTCTACTAGCTGACCGCAGAACTCTGTCAGATCAATCAGCACCTCAGAGCGTTTACTGCTCTCCCTCAGGTCGTACTGCCTAAGATGAGCATCAGAAATGGAAATTGAATATTAACTGTGGCCTTATGTGATCAATTCATTTTTCTAAACTTCTGGTTTCAAACCTGATGATGCCATCCTCTGCAGCACTCCAGAAGGTATTCGGCCACATGGGTGCTGTGGCAATGCGTTTGACTCTGTTGGTATGATCAGAAAACATGTGGATGGTTTCTTTCACTGTCAAGTCATGGACATGGACCTTCGTGTCAGCCGCCCCAGTGACCAAGATCCTGTCCCCAGAGTGAGGGAGGAACTGTGTGAACAGACAAGAAACAACATAAAAAATTGTTAGGGACATAAAGCTACAGCAGATTTAAAAGCTTTAATATTAGGAACTTAAACTGTGAGTATGACCAAGGTAGGTCAGAGTGTTTACGTGGCTAACTTATCATCTATATCTATATTTCTATCTTGATGGAATATTGTCTGATTGAAGACACTGAAGACAAGGAAATGCTAACCTTTCCCTTTTACTATCTGATAACATCACCAAGCTTTCGGGCCTAAGGCTGCAATGATTTTCCCTTGTAGTTATTTCTGCGTTAGACCTCAATCAGATTCAACATATTGTAAAAAGTACAAAGCTGCTTTCGAAATTCACTTAATGGTCAACAGTGCCCCCTAATGTGCGTAACGTTTTTAATTATTATTTTTTAAATCAGAAACAGTGGAAGGAGCTCTGTAAGAGAGTATTATGTTATAACCTCTAAAATGCATTTCAAGTGTGGTACTGAGTTGGACTTGGGAAGAGTACAGCAAAAGTAAAAAAAAAAAAAAATGATGATACTCCTTCAAGCTTTATCCTAGTCCATTCTCTGCTTCTACTAGACTTTCATCATTCCTTTATATTCAATCAGTAAAAATTTCCCCAGCCCTTCTTCTACCACAATTTACAACATCACACTTCTGGTCAGTCCTCCTTACCTTTACGGAGAATATATTTGCTGCATGACCTGTGTGCATAGTAGTAAGCTTCTTGTGTCTGAATGGATCCCAGATGACGGCATGCTGATCATCTGAGCCCGAGGCCAGTAAACTGAACACAAAAAGGGATCAAGTCAAGCAACAAGTTCTTTATTCATTGTGTTTTTAAAACTCTTAAAATATGAGCTTAACAACTATTTATTATATATAATAATATGTTTATATTAATATATGTTTAGTACAAGGAGAAACTATAAGAAATGCAGTTAGCTGAATCAACAGCTTGAGGATTTTTCTTGTATCTTTTTTTCTGAATTAATGTAATTATCTTTTATTGTGATTTCAATCAATGCTTTAATGAACACTGAAGGGTTTCAAATAGAAGAGGCGAACACAGTCTACAACAGAGTAATAAAGCATTGCATGATTTTTTCACATTAAGCAGAAATACATCAATGTTTAAACTAGAAAGATAAGAACAGGAGCGTAATCAACTCTCCATTTCAGGTCCTCACTCCAAATAAAGTGCATATAATGTGACTAAAACTATGATGCAACCCAGTTATTGATCACATGTTCATTACAATGTGTCTAAATTATGCTAAATTTAAGTGTTGTAACTCAACTCAACTTTATTTGTAAAGCACTTTAAAACAACCACAGCTAATCAAAGTGCTGTACATAAATAGACAAAACAACACAGACATAAAAACACTCAAAAAACATTTCAAACAATGGATAAGATAAAAGCAGATATTAAAAAGTAAAATATAGTTTCAATGTTTTTAAAAATTAATTTAAAAACATAGAAACAAATAACTAAAAACAAACAATAAAACACTAAAACAGGAGCCAAGTCTCATGCAGGGTTGAAAACCAATGAATAAAAATTGGTTTATAGACAAGTTTTAAAAATAGACAGTGTTGTAACACTTACTCTCCTCGTTCATTCCACTCCAAACAGTTAACACAGCCAGTATGACCCTGTCAACACAAAAAGAATATGCTATAAAATACTATGATTGAACATAAACGTTTTTATTATTTCCCTCTTTTTCATCTATAAGCCGACACAAGCTTGCAGTCACTGACCTGAAGCTCAGCTTCCAGTCCAAGCCTTTTGATGAAGGGGTCTGTCACATGATAAGACCGTTGAAATCCTGGCGCTCTTTTGTCCTACAGATGTATATGAAACTCCCTTTTAGGCTTTTAGACATTAACGGCCACAGTGACAAATGTTGTCTGGTTCCTCTCAGGTGAGTATAATTTCAACACATATTGAACTGTTTCCAATGACAAGCAGATGGTCTAGATGTATCTACTCACTCTGATTTGCCTCTGCAGGATATCTCTGGTGATGTTGGCAGTAGACATGGCCTCAACACAGAACATATAAAACCAGGGTCTGGGCTGGAGATTCCAGGGGTCAGAGGTCAGATGACATTTATTCTGTGATTCTCCAAAAAAACTGCATATAAGTGAAGAAAGGGCATTGATGGAGTGAAGGAGGTACAGGTAGGACACTCACCGTGAGCACACGATGATTTCATGCTGTTTCATGATCAGCTGATACAGGTAATGGAGGTACATTTAATCAGACAAGGTGGGGAGCATACCATTGAACCCCTCAGTCGTATTGTCATTCTTTTAAAAAGTTTTAAAGAAGTATACATCACCCCGTGTGAACTGGGCACACGTTTTCCCTACACAGACGGTTGATTGATCCCCGTTAGTAAACATAAACAATGCGAGTTGGTTAGCTAACTAGCTACAGTTAGCTCTGCAGCAGTCAATTTTACAATTCAGTTTCGCTAAATATCTAGAGTCATCACAACATCAAGTTGAAATGCTATTATGTTGCCGTAATCGGTAGTCGCCTATCCATCAGGCCTTTAAACGACCTGTCGTTTATCAAGAAGCTGGCGTTAGCGCATTTGCGTTGCCTTGTTAGCTAAACAAAACGTCTACTTCATGTAACGTTCACATTTGCAACACTTCAAATACAGTTTTAGACTAGAAGAAAAATCTCACCGCTTCCCCTGAACAGACACGTGCCTCTGTCATGAAATGTCCATTTGTTACATGTAAATAATCACACTCTGTGAGTTTGTTGACAGGATTCACGCTAATACCTTCTACGACTTGAACACTAAGCCCCGCCCTCTGGTTACGACATAACGTCATCACGCACACCATTGCAAAGAAAACGCCAAACACTTCCGGGCCCGATTTATTTCACAATAAAAGCGCTCTGCTTAAAAGTTATACCATTTACACTATCAAAAAGAGAAAAGGACGCATTTGACAGGCGAAAAGCCAATGTTTAAATGCCAATAGTAACACTACTTATTAACATAATTTCTTAACTCGTTAAAAGTAAGTATAGCTTAACGTAAAGATAACAGGAACTCCAACGCTTTTGCGCAGTAAGCTGCTAGATACTGTAAATTGGATGTAGATCAGAGGTCTAATCTGACCTTACTTAAGAGGTAGTTTGAGGATGTTAAGGTAAATCTCATAAACTTCGTCTGATCAAGTCTAGAGACCGTATTAGACAGTCTGAAGACTATTAAAGCATATGGTTGCGACATGAATTGTCGATTATTCTGATGTAGACTGAGATGTTTCTTAACAATCTTCTGCTTTGAGATGTAATTACTGCACATCTACGTAAAACAAATAATGTGAATAACTGCTATAACGTGTCAAAATCAATATTTACCTCGTGTGTGTTTCTTTACAACTCCCACTTAATTAATTTATGTGGATTTTCCTTATTGAACTTATAACACCAGCTATTGTTGTTTCAGGAATGAAGTTACAGTTTAGAGGAATGTTCATGTCTTACATCTAATTTTCTAAGTGGTAAATTTTGTTTCCAAGATGTTTACCACTATGTCATTAAGTTGAATACTTAAAAGGTCAGATACATACTCTGTCTCTGCTCTAATGAAGGGTGACAGAGTGTAAGAAAGCATGTATGTTTTCTAAGCCATGTCTCTCACAAGAATAACACTTTAGATTACTTACAGTGGTATCTGACATTTTTGAGTCAAGCATGCTCTGTTATGTTTTTGTACTCAGAAATGAAGTAGTTTAGTCTATTAACTATCAGGCAAGTTTTGTTGTGTATCTTAGTAATATGGGTGGTAGAGCTTATTTATAAGCATACTGAACACAGTTATTGTATGTAATGAAATTACACATATGTTGCAAGTATTTCACCCACTCCACTGTGTGTGTGTGAGTGTCCTAATACCCTACTACACACTCATGTCAGCATTGTGGTATTTTCACTTCTTAGTCATCAAAGGCTCTTCCTCACAAAGGTTGACCTGAAGTCATTCCCAAATGCAGAAGTGTTTGAAATGAGCCAACAGATAAATCAACATTTATATAGTTATTTGTTATAATAAGGCAATAAATATACAGTACAGGCCAACAGTTTGGACACACCTTCTCATTCAATGCATTTTCTTTATTCTCATTACTATTTAAATTGTAGATTCTCAGTGAAGGCATCAAAACTATGAATGAACACATGTGGAATCATTTGCTTAAGAAAAATGTGTGACATAACTGAAAACATGTATTATATTTTAGATTCCTCAAAGTAGCCACCCTTTGCTTTTTTGATAGCGCTGCAAACTTTTGCTGTTCATGAGCTTCATGAGGTAGTCACCTGAAATGGTTTTTACTTCACAGGTGTGTCTTGTCAGGGTTACTTGGAGTACTTCTGTCATCAAAAGCAAAGGGTGGCTATTTTAAAGAAACTGGAGTATAAAACATGTTTTCAGTTATTTCACACTTTTTTTATAAGTACAAAATTCAACATATGTTCATTCATAGTTTTGATGCCTTCAATGATAATCTACAATGTAAATAGTCATATAAAAAATAAAGAAAAGACACTGAATGAGAAGGTGTGTCCAAACTTTTGGCCTGTACTGTATGTTGATATGTTCATTCATGATTTTGTCATTTATTTTAAATTGAAAAATAAAATGTGTAGTTCCCTTTAGTCGTTCCTAGTCTAAAACCTTCATTCCACTTATGTGATACATATTTTTATTAAATCTTCTAAAGATTATTTTTTTGTTGTCATGTTGTTTAGTTTTAGTCACACAAAGTGTTTTAAATCAGTTCAACTCTTGCTAAAATATATTTTCTAATTATTCTGGCCTTTAAATCCGTTTCGATAAGGTAGTTTGATTTGTTAAGCTGCACATGAGGGAGGGAACAGTGCGTGTTCTTGTTGACTCAGCAGCAACAGTTGAACTCGGGTTTCGAGGACGCTACTACCGTAATTTTTGCGTTGAAGTCCTCAAACAGAATCACCGCTGCGGCCGTATTTACCTTGTTGATCTGAAAACTCTGCACACTCTGTCTGACAACACGAAGCGTCTTTGTACAACGGGGCGGCGCTGTGACATAAAACAAGCACCCACCGAGCGTTTGACGGGTAGTCTGCCATCAGAGGGATCTGTTCAGTTGGCTAGCGGAACAACAGCAGCAGCAGCAGCAGCGGAGGGTACGGATTCCGCGTCGGTTGCCAGCATCAAACCGAGATTTATTACCGTTTCCCGTGTTCATGTGAAACAAAAGGTAAAGTCATGTATTAATTTGCTCATACAGTTTGCCTAGCTTCGGTTACAATAGTACGAAAGCTAACAGAGATTTGTGAGGTTAATTTTAACTCAAGTAGCAAACGACAACGACGTGTTAGCCGCTAGCTAGCTTGTAAGACGGAAACGGTTTTGTCATGAATTGGCTAAAATGGGAAACGATGCGGTACATCACAGGTACGTTTCAACAAAAGCGAGAGGGAAGAACGAAATATTAGCTCGTAAAACAACTACGATTTGATACCTTTTACTGCCACATTGTACAAACCAACATTTTAACCAAATAAATGTAGCGATCAGTCACATTTAGCCTCTAGCTTGCCCTGTTTGGTCAAGTGTGATTTCCTTTGTGAATTGAAGAGTGAAGAAGGGTAGTTTGTTTCAACAAGACTGCCTGTATACATCCAAGATCCAGCCAAAAGTAATGTACAACTTCCCGTAACCTCTTGGGGACGTACATGTTTGTATAACCCTATTATGTAACGCTAATACATGTGCTCATGTTGTTATTTTTGTGGGTACTCAGATCAGTCTGTCGAGGTTGTTTCTGGCACGTTGAGGGGCAGATGAATCAAAAGCAGACAGCTGCTCGGGGATATTAACATTCAGTTCAAACATTGTGCAAGAAAAGACCTTCAGAGCACATGGAAGTCCTCTGGGTCGTTACTTGAGTGATCTAATGCAGTCTAATACAACAGCTCTACGATATTCTACTTCTACGAATCCTCCATAATCTTTATACTCGTGGACATGGCCAAGCAAGTGATGATTATTCTTTAAAATTAGTTGTTGAATTTGTTGTTGTTGTTTTTTTTTTTTAAATTTTTATTTAACCTTAAATTAACCAGGTTTGTCCCATTGAGATCTTAGGATCTCATTTGCAAGGGAGACCTGACCAAGAATGGCAGCAATACATAGTTACAACAAACAGTGACACAGACTCAATACAGAAAAAAAGTGTGAGGAAACATCAGTTAAAACAGAGACATTCTGAGAGTTTGGACTCCAGCTTTTTAACTGCAGATTTGAAAACGGTCAAAGACACCAAGTTTTGCAGCTTAAATTCAGTCTTCAGGTTATTCCATGTGGAGGGGGCAGAGAACCTGAAAGCCCCCTTTCCCATTTCAGTTCGGACTCTGGGGACAACAAACTGTACAAATCTCAGTGATCTCAGGTTGTGTAATCCGTCCTTAATGATCAATAAGGAGGAGAGGTAGACTGAAATTTTTCCAAGAATGCCTTTGTAAATTAAAAACGTACCAATGACCAAGCCGACGAGTACTTAAACAAGTCCAACTGACTTTGGAGAATAAATTACAGCGATGAGTTAAAAATCCACAATTTGTTATAAATCTCAGAGCTCCATGGTAAACAATGGTAAACATTTGCAGACTCTGGGCAGAGGCATTCATGTATAAAACATCGCCATAATCAAGAAGAGGTAAGAATGTAGACTTCACAAGTCTCTTTTTAACATTAAAAGAGAAACAGGACTTGTTTCTATAGTAAAAGCCGAATAAAACTTTCAGCTTTCTAACTAACATGTGTGGGTGATGGTGGAGTGCATTATATCAAAAAGAGTTGATTATGAACAAAGTATGAGCAACATCTTTCAATATTTATCCCACTGACCTCTCCTCCATTTCATACATTCACACTCAGCACCTACTGCATCGCTTGTGCACTTTGTAAATATTTCTCTTATACTTTTATATGTCTTTAATATTTTTTTGTATCCTTATTCTTATTGTATTCCTCTCAGTACTTATTGTGTGTTTTATCTGTACTCCTTTGAGTTGAGCGGTCCTCTCATCCAGGGTATTTCATTACCTTGTTGACCTTGTTTAACGTGCACATGACAAATAAACAGGTCTTGAATCTACACACTCCAGTAAACCCCCACCACCACCCACTATATTTTCAGTGATGAATATAAAACAAAGTCATCACATGTCTGATCATGTGTTGAAAAATTGAAATTGTAACAGCTTCCTCAGAGTAGAATTTGTGATGGAGTTGTTGTATTTGATTGATTAGATTAGCCAATGTTCATAATGATACAGCTGGTTGGTGTATGTACCCCAGTCTGTTGTCGATTAACTCGATATCAGTGGGTTAACAGGATTATGATGACACAGACTGAACAAATCAATAGTCCAAGAATTTGCTCTGTAACATTTTGTTTTTCCAATTTCTTTTTCTTTTTTGTGTGTGATTTAGAACTGAAGTTATTGTGTCTTGTTTCGTCTGCTTTTCTGTACAGTGCTAATGCAATTGACTTTCTTACTCGACTCAGGTGACCTTGTCTTGTATGGAATGACGACTTCACATAGATATATTGAATCCAAACCAGCGGGTAAGTTGAGACTCAGCTGTCAAAATGTACTAGCTGTATACCAGTGTGACATTAGTTGATTATTTGTTCCTCTGTTGCTGTTGTCTTGTTGCACAAATATACATTAGCTCGCTTTGCTGACATGGAGTGGCAGACGCCAGCTGTGTCAGAGAAGTTCCAAAGCCGTTTTGGCCGTCGGCCTGGAACGTCGGACAGCGGGGACACTGGTCTTGGCACCTCAGCATCTGACAGCACAGAAGGTGATGACTTTTGCTTGTTCCTCCTTGGCGGTCTGTAGCTTGTGTTATGTAACATTGTTTTGAAGCCTGTCTGTCAGTCCATGATGGGGCTCCAGTTTGCACTTCACATGCACTCTCCATTAACACGGTACATACCAGTGTTGTGCCATTGATATTCTTGACTTTTAAATTGGATTATAAGCTGACTTGAAAGTTGAGATTTTGTAATGAGAGAAGCCACAAATGCTCCTCAGACTTAACCGCCACTGCTCCTATGTGCTAAGGAAAGACTTTGTCCTCGCTCTTGTGGGTTTTGTCTCTTAAGCTTTTTATAGAGTGATGAAAACATCCATGATCCATTGTGAGTGATTGACAGATTTGCAGAGGAAGAATAGAGTCACGGTCAAAAATCCTCTGAGGCACCACTCTTGTGTAAAGGTTAATTGCTGTGAGAAATTGTTTGAATGTTTGGACAGAACTGCTGAATGAATATGGGGCTTTGTTTATGATGTGAAATGTTTCATCAAATGTTCATTTTTCATGTATGTTATCATTATTTTAAATGGAGTTATCCCTCTGGAGAAAATCTGAAATATCACAGGAGATGATGGGAGTGTCTATGTGCTATATTTATATGTGTTTTGGTTACCCAGAGTGGAAAAAATAACTGACAAGTAGTATCAGGAAGGTTCCATGCAATGGATGGACAGCTGGACTGGATGATCCCATGTGCCTCAGGAAACACGACAGAATAACAGCCTGGAAAAATCATCAGAGGGGTACAAGCTCTTTAGGGTTTGAACTTTCACTAAGTTTGTGTTCATGGCAGGGCGGCCAGATATGAACTGTTACCAATGACAACAGATAGGTTAAAGGTTTTAATAACATGTTTGTGTCACTGGCTTCCCCTGGGTAGCCCTGATAAAACACATGCTGTTTTTTGTTTTCTTTTAGTTCTATTTAATAAACAGTTTAACATCCTGATTGTTGCTAGTTTGGTGAAAATATCCGGATTTTTAGTACTGGCCAAAATGATTCTTCACATTTTTGCTACTGCAGAGTGTGCATCCATCACTACCTCTTGTCTACTCCTCTGCATTCACAAGACCTCTGCACCCTCACCCCCACCTTCCACCATCACCTGTCCAGATAAACACCACTAACCCAAGGATGGATTGATGATTGACAACAGTGTCTTTTTTGTTTTAAGCATGTCCATTGTTCTCTTAAACGCTTTACAATAGTATTCATTGAGTGCAGTATGACTTGTACGACAGCATTCTTTGGTGGAATGAAGCTGCCTTTGAGCTGATATATGTTTCAGGTCCTGACTTGACGTGTAGGACTCATCGGTTGGTAGATTTACATGATTTTTGCACAAGTCTACTCATGCTTGTACAGTGTGTGGTTTGGTCTCCGGATTTGAATTTACAGCTGCTGTAATTACGTGAGCGTTTTTCATCATGCTACTACTACTTACAGTTAGATCTACTGAACACACTACTGTTGCCAGCACAGCTTTGTCCTTAAACTGGCAGTTGTACCTAACAGCTAAACAATGAGCCCAAAAGTAAGTAAACAAAGATGCTTGACAGACAGAATACTTTATATCGAACTGCCATCAAACATTTTTTTAATCAACCTCTAAGGGTCATTGTTTTGAAAAGGAGTAGTCTATTTATCAGTACATTCAGTTTTACAGCTACAGGTAACTTATAATTTAGTTTTATACCCTCAGAGGAGAGGAATGTTAAAGCAAACAGCAATCAAATGTTCTTCATCCAGGGTAGTTAGGACTTGTTGGAGCTGCTCCAGTGTCACTGAAGCCTGCAGCCTTCCTTTATTTTTCAGCTTTTATCTTCTTGAAAGTCCGATATTTACTCACGTTTTATGAATATCTGTTGTCCTATCTGGTCGCAAAGAAACCTTTGGTAAACAACATTGCTGTTTAGAGCGAGCAAACCCCTCACCCTCAGTTTTGACTTTGAATGTACACGTGTGTGTGTGTGTGTGTTAGAGTGGGAGGGAGCAAGGTGCTTAAATAAGCGGCACCCACAGATCACACCGTAACTTGAGAGGTGGGCTATAAATACCCCTAACCTTTCCGGTGTATGCCTGTTTGTGTGTTTGCTCAGGGCTTGATACTGGCTTGTTCGGCTGTCCGGGGACAATACAACTTTGGGCACAGAGCCTGTCTTCTCTAAAGCTAACAGTCTTAGCTGTAAAGGTTGATCCGGTTCAGACATGCTGGAGAATCGTCGTTTGCGCTTTAAGACTGCAGCACAGCGCTCTTTAGTGTAGTTTTTTCGAAAAAATGCCACAGCTAATAACACGCTTGCTGCGCTCGAGTGAATGCCAGATTTCCAGACTTCAGCAGGTTCCTCAGGTTCGTAAAACTGTCAGAATCAGAGTGAAGTAACCTTAACCTGTGTCGAGGCTTGCTCGGTTGAAGTGTTTTTTGGCTGATTGTGTCGTGTTCTTCCATGTGTTTCTAAAGTTCTTCTTTGTAAGCATAATGTGATCTCTGAGGTTTCTAAATGAAGACTGTTCACATTTTTCTGCATGTTTACTGTGGTGGGTGTGTCTTCTGTAAGGTGATCTCAGAGTGTTTATCTCTGTAGGTTGTTAAGGGACTCATTCAAAAAGTTTTTGCTTGTTGAAATTAAGACCCTTTGGTCAGCAGGTCTATCCTGGAAAGAGTCTTGCATGTTAATCAAGAACATAGTTAATGTAAGCTTTCTCTCAACCGTTCTGCAACATATTGTCTTTGTTAATCTTGTAAAAGAGAGCTTTATTCTACGCATTGGTTTAAGTCTATTAAAAGCTTATTCCCTGGGTTGAGTCAGTCAGAGCCAGTTAATTCTTTTCAGTGGTGGTGACACCTCATCTTCAAAGTAGGCCACCCATAAACCCTGCTGCATCTACTTTACATCACTGCCTGAAAATAGAGGAAATGGCCTGCAGTAGTGCTCCACATACTCCGCACTGATTTAACAGGGTCTGTCGGTATGTGACAGTGTGAGAAGAAATAAAACACTCATTCACATTTCTAATGTGTCTTTCCTTTTTTTGCTCTTTTAAGATTTCTGCAGTACCAGCAGCAGTAGCCCCCCTTTCCAGCCCATCCGCAGTCAGATCCCCATACCCACTGCACATGTCATGCCATCCACGGCCGGAGCCCCGGCCCAGAAGCCCCAGTCATGCTTCCACGAGGACTCGCTGTCCTCTGAGGGTCACCGGTCTTCCTCTGGCTCTAGAACCCCAAGCGGCTCCACCTCGAAGTCTTCCTCTCTCTCCAAGTCGGCTTCTTCACCCAACTTGGACGCTCAGGCCGGTGTGGGAGGCGACCCCGCTGGGCCAAAGCCAGACTGCCTGAGTCGCTACAGGAGCCTTGTCAATGGACTGGACCACTCTCTCTTCCCTACGGATCACACGCAGGTGGATGAGGGCCAGAGGTTTGACACACCCGCAGTGGAGCCCACGCTAAATCAGTCTGTCCTGTTGGGGGGGTTATGCCCTGATGTCAGACTCCGATTACAGGCGACCGGGATTCGAGACGCCTCAGACTGTGTGTCCGAGGCCTACAGAGGAGGCATGCAGCACAGCTTTAAGGTTCTGCCTGAGGCCAGGCCCGGGGTTCCCGGCACAGCAGAAACCTGTAATCAGAGGGGAAGTCAGCCTGGTGCAGCCGGATCCCCTGGACTTTATGCAAACCCTCTCAGCCTGCAGACACAGGCTCTGCTGAGAGAGCATGCAGCCTCCAAGGGTTATGAGCCATTGCGGCAAGACAGATGTAGTGAACTCTCCAGCTGGCAGCAGCAGCAGCAACAAAAGCAGCAACTTGAGAGTTTACGCCTGCAAGTGGAACAAATGCAGGTAAGCATTCATCTTAAAATAGACACAGTAACCCACTGGGGGGATGAGTAGCACAGTGATAACACACGCGAGTCTTAAGTGCACGGGTTTAACTCTCTGAAGAGAACACCTTGAGAGGGTAAAGGTCAATGAAGTAACCATGTCTGTTGTTTGCAGACATAGAGATCCGGTCGTATATTGGGGGGCTGGTAGTGGTACACTTATATGGGTCAACAGTGGAAATGAATGTCCCACTAAACAAAGCCTCAGGCGGTGTAGACACAGTGTCCTATTTTACAGCAAGGGTGACCAGTCTATTGGCAGAGTGGCTACTATACCATAAGACCTTCAAAGGATTTCTGGTATCTATTAGTAGAAAAAACTCAAAAGAAGTTGAATTTCATTAACGTTTGAACCCGAGTCCTCCTGAAGTGTATTTGCTAACAGAGATGACAGTGCTAAATGGCTTGTTGCAGCATCTCATTCACCTATTGCTAAAAGCTTTGGAAGAAAGGTTTTTGCACAACAACGATTTCACATTGTTGGCAGATGCTGACGAACGTAGAGTGACCATTTCCACTTCCACATACTGTATGCTGACTCATGAGCTGACACTCACACTCTTATTTTCTTGTTTGAGATAAGACTTAAGAGAATTTACATACTCAAAATCTATTATGACCCTTTGCTGCTGTAAAACTTTCCTTTTATTATAATCATTCACCAACTATCTGATAACCTGGAGGGGAGCAATTCTACTTTCATTCATGGAGCTAATTTTATTCTTCAGGGCACCAGAGTACGGCAACATTTTGCTGTGTTTTCAGTATGTAAGAGGAGCGGCTTTTAATAAACACTTAGATGGGATTATTTCAGTTTTGGAGAAACGTTGACGTGACCTCAAACTCGCCAGGTTTTTATTCATCATTTGAGAGCAACAGAATAATATTGTTGTCAAAGTGTTCCTCTGTTGTCCTCTGACCGCTATGGTGTCAGATTATTTGATATGGCGCCAGACGAAGCAAGACTAGCAGTGTTTGCATTTTGTTCTGCAGGACTATATTTGTCGTGACTGTCAACGCACGTATTGTTCTGAACTCGAAACCGAGTCCAGATCATGTAGGAGGGTGTCAGCCGTGCACACAGTCCTTTCATTTTCAGTTCATAATCGTCTCATCACCTGTGTGTGTGTGTGGGTTTTGTCCTCTCTTTCATTCATGGCATTTGTCCTCCTGTTTCAGATGATGGGGGCTGGAGTGGGTCAGTACCAGTCTCTGTACTCCACACCTGTTCACACAGAAGCGGGAAAGTGGGACGCCCTGGTCAAAGCCAGTGAAAGTCTTCTGAAAGAGAAGGAGCTCATCATTGAAAGGCAAGCGTTTTTTATTAGTAGCATTAAAGAACATCATCGTTTGCAAAATAAATAAGAGCTGACTTTTGAAAGGCTAGTAGTATTTTTTTTAGTATTTTTCTACAGTTCATAATTTTTTATTTTTTTTTATTTTTTTTTTTAATAAATTTATTTTAACTTTGTTTTAACTGTGTTCTTAATGCCCTGTACAGTGTCCTTGGGTGTCCAGAAAGGCGCTTTTAAATATATTGTATTATAAAAAAAATGTATTACAATGATGTTGACTTCAGTGTTGTTCTTGTGCCGCAGACAAAAGCAGCACATGACCCAGTTGGAGCAGCGTCTGAGAGAGAGCGAGCTGCAGGTCCACGGAGCTCTCCTGGGCCGAGGAGCTTCCTATGGGGATATGTGCATGCTACGGCTACAGGTCGCTCTTACAGATAAATCTGAGAACACCGTTAGTGATGTCACTCAAGAACCCCTTTTTTTTTTTTAACCTTCACATCACTTTACTGTGGCTTTACAGGAGGCTCAGCGGGAGAACGTGTTCCTCAGAGCGCAGTTTACCGAGCGCACCGACTGCGCTGTGCTAGAAAAAGCCGAGGCAGAGCGCAGACTAGGGGCTGTCGAGGCTGAGACACGCCGGCTAACCGACAGCCTGAAGGAGACATGTGAGAGACACGCAGAGGAGATGAAGAAACAGGAAGAGAGGGTTAGTGCTCGCCTAACCCAGTTTCCTGTTGTACTGTGTCAAACTGCTACACAGCAGAGAACAAAAGAAGAACACTTCTATG
Organism: Xyrichtys novacula; assembly: GCA_962446985.1. Taxonomy (NCBI): domain Eukaryota; kingdom Metazoa; phylum Chordata; class Actinopteri; order Labriformes; family Labridae; genus Xyrichtys; species Xyrichtys novacula. The sequence goes on along the minus strand of OY660871.1, from coordinate 7,341,823 downwards.
GCTTTGAGAACTTCAAAATGATTGATGTGCTTACAATTTATTCACTTTGCTTTTATGGTACTAATGTATGAGGGAGGCATTTCAAAACGGGAGAGAAACCACGAAAAAAAAAAAAAAAAAGTGAAACTACAATTTTGAATTCATCCTTACTCTTTTCTTTTTCAGATTTACTTTTGGGTCTTTTGTCTTTGTTCGTGAGAAGTCAGGATAGTGCACAGAGCAAGGCATGGGGAGGAGAGCAGGGAGAGGCATGCAGGAAAATTAGCTGAATTGAACCCAGGCCGTCCATGCAAGGGTTATAACCTCCATAGGGACTGTGCATAGGCAGTTAGTCCAGTCACTTGGTGTTGTAGGAAAAGCGTGTCCTTTACTTGAGCTTCTCACCTGCAGTAACTGTGACTTGTTACTAGTGCTGGGTGATGTGGCCTCAAATCAACATCACTATATATTGAGCAGTTCACATCGATAACAATAGATGGACAGTAACTACTCCACAAGTTGCTCACCCCCTCCCACATTAACTTTGTCAACTTCAGCTGCCACTCCAGCCTCTATAACTTTTGAACCGTCCTCCATCTCCTCACCTGTCTTTCCCTCTTTGTTAGGGATTGGATGGGGTTGAGTCACGTCTCTGACATAGGACAGCATCTTCAGAATCAGAATCAGAGTGCCTTTTATTGTCATTATACGCAGTACAATGAGATTAAAGCCACCCATATCAGTGCAAGACATTATAAAAAGATAGATAAAAAATATAGAAAAATATGAAACTAGATTAATATGAAGTATATACAATGTAAACGTGTGGACCTGAGATTCTTTTGACAGGATAAATATGGTACGGATGTGCATAGGTGTAATATGTAACAGTATGAAAAAAAAAAAAAAAAAAAAAAGGGACATGAGACCATAGCCTACCTACACACATCCAAAACCAACTTTTATTTATTTATTTTCTTGACACCGAATTTACCGATATGGGCAAAGTGACGTCAGTTATTGTCGTAAATTTAAGTATCTGTAAATTTCAGATTTATCGCTCAGCCCTACTTGTTACCTTCTGAGCGGATTCCTATCATCATAATCATGTTTGCCCACAGATTCGTAGTCGGGACAAGCACATTAACAACCTGAAGAAGAAGTGTCAGAAAGAGTCAGAGCTGAAGAGAGAGAACCAGCAACGCATTGAGACTCTGGAGCGCTATCTAGCTGACCTGCCCACTTTGGAGGACTACCAGAGCCAGAACAAACAGGTAAGGACAGTTCTTCTACACGTCCATAGAGTCTCCTCATTTCTGCTAAATTATTAAACCTGGATGTACGCTTTCATCAGCTTTTAGAGGCTGAGCAGCAGGTGACTCAGCTCCAGGAAAAAGTACGAGAAGCCGAGGTCTGCCTGGAGACGACGCGCTCACAACTCCGGGAGAGAGACGCACATCTAGAGGATCAAAAACGCAGGGAGAGAGACCTGCTGACCACCATTACAGAGTAAGAACATAGAGATCAACTTCAGAGTTTCATCTTCTCATTAAAAGTTTTGATTCAAAGACTAATAACTCATCACGTATGTGTATGTGTGTTTATTTTTGTCCTTGTCAGTATGCAGCAGCGGGTACAGCAGGGCCTGGAGGACGGAGCCAGACTACCATCTCTGGATATTGACAAGCTTAGAGGGGAGAACAGTGCGTTGCGAGAGGAGCAGCAGCGACTCAAAAAGGTCCTTTGTTTGTCTGTTTTGACCTATTTTGGAAGATCTTCTGGGTGTGTGAAATAGTCATGGGGCAGTTTTGATATTAGTGCTGCTTTTATTCATGATGTTCAGAGGCTGTGCAAGGCAGACAGAGAAACTGGGGTCTTATTTGCTTAATTTCGTCTTCCCTAAAGTAGATCACACAGAGCACACAGTTTTTCTTCTTCCACTGTAAGTTTATTTGAACCTGAATTTACTTGAGCTTCGAAAAACAATCTAGCTAAGCGAGCTCAGAGTAAGTGAGTTCAGCTCAGTTGAACAAAGAGAAGTGCTTATTTCCCTGGAAGTAAGTTCATGTAAATTGTGGTTCATGTTCTCAGCTGCAGATGTTCCGTCAAAGGGTAAAAATAACTTCTCTAAATTCTGTATCAGTCTTGTTTCTAGTTGTTTTACGGCATAGCTTCTCCTTTACCAGCTTCTCTGTGTTTGCTGTGCCCCTTAGACTCACCTGCAGAGTTCACATTTTCACATGACTGCCACATAGATTAGCTCACAACCTCCCCATCTCCAGAGGTGAAAGGAGAAGATGTCCTTTGAGTGTTTTTATGTGCGATGGTTTTGCTCAAAAGCTTGTTTCTTCTCCGTGCAGGTTATTGAGAAGCAACACCGGATGATGGAGCAGCTTGGCTCCCAGATCCAGGTCTTTATCTTTTCTCTTTGTGTCTTGATGATTTGTATTGTGCATATTTGTGAATTACTAACTGTGTGTGTCCACAGGCATTAGAGGAGCAGATTTCTCAGGAGGAGAGCAGCTCTCAGGCTCTCAGAGAGGAGGTGTTAGCCAAAGAGCAGAATGTGTTGGAGCTCCACACAGCCATGAAGGAGGTAGGACATAAAAAAACATATCCTTTTTCTCATCAAGATCTGTAAGGAAGGTACCAGTCCCTGATCAATCTGTTACTGTTTCAGCTGTCGGCCCAGAACCAGGAACTGATGGAGCAGAATCTGACCCTGCAGGAGCAGATGAGCGATCCTGAGCAGATGAGCTCTAACCAGGCCTCCTCCACCCTGCAGCCTGCCGGGGCTCGCCTCACACAGAGGCTGCATCTGGAGATCGCTTCCTGCCTCAGCGACCTGCGCTCACTGTGCAGCATCCTGACCCAGAGAGCACAGGGACAAGACCCCAACCTCTCCCTGCTGCTCGGCCTTGCATGTAAGCTCTACTTGAAATCCTTCTCAAAGATAAGCTGACTACTTTTAAATATATTAGAAAGTTCCAAGAAAGTTGTACAACATGAAACTAGTTTTTTTTTGTGTTTTGGTTTTTCAGCACCCCCGCCTGTGGGAGAACAGCCAGAAGACTGGATGAGCCCTGAGGTGCTGCAGAAGAAGCTGGTCGAAGCCCAGCAGCTCCGCCGGGATGTTGAGGAGCTACGCAATGTGATACTGGACCGTTACGCACAGGACATGGGAGAAAACTGCATCACCCAATAACACCTGCACCCAGAAGGTGAAATAAAAACTTTCAGAAAGCCCAACTTCACCTCTGGAGACTCTAAAACCAGCTTGTCTTTCAGTTACTGAATGTTAAAACGAGGACTGGATTTTAATCTTCTTAAAAAGGAGGACAGGAAAGCCCAAATGGTTTAGCTTCCCCTCCTTTGCTCCTCTGTACTGACTGTATGAATATCCTCGAGCCGCCTACCTGTAGCTCAGAAACCTCCCAACCCCTGGTGAGTTCATCTATTTCAGTCCAAGGGCTAACAGGAAATAACTTACCTCTAATACTTGATCCTTAAGCATTGTGTGTGTGTGCGTTTGTGTGTGTGCGTGCGTGTGTTTTATGTAATAATGACATGACAGCGTCAGTTACCAAACAGTCTTATACTTTTTGTTCCACTCTGGTGGATAGTGTTTTTTTGTGTAGAAGTCCCACAGATATAATTTATTGAAATGTTCATTTCCCTGGGCAGGGGAATTCTTCAAGAAGTGGTTGACAATCAACTGAAGGTTTATGAATCTGTGCTTTTAACTGAATTCAGAAAAAGTGACTAAACATGCCATTATTTGAAATGGTGAACACTGTAACGTTAGACTCTGCTGTGAGGAAAAAACTGTAAAAAAAACAAAACAAAAAAAAAAACAACTGAAGTGTTCGTTACCAAAAATCAGCCTCTCACACCAACAGACCTCCAACGGTTTTCAAACCAAAGACAAACTCTGGTGGAGTCTGTGAATGTTTGTGAACGCTCCTCTCTGCTGCAGGCCTCGTTCTGAATGAACACCAACATGTGCCTTCCTGTCACGCTTGCAACCACGATGCTAATTTATTTTTTAGACCAATCACAAAGGGCTGTTTGCAGCGGACTCTTTCAATACGACCTTTCTCTTAGCGTATCAAACGGTAGGATTGTCGATACATTCCATGACTCTGAATGTAGCAGATGACTCTGGAGCTCGTGGAGGCCCGACACTGTTTTCGTTTCTTTGTGTTCTTGTTAGATGATTGAGGTTAGTTCAAACCCTTTAGTCTGTGTAGATGGACGACTTTACAGTAAACTTTACATTTCAGGTTGATAAGGCTGAACCGCATTAGACGGAGTGGTTAACTGCAATGACGTAGGTATGACTGAGAAACAGTATTAATCTTCAGTATTATTTATTTGTTTTGTTTGCATTGACAACTCAGCGAGCCCCTCTAACACGTCGCTGTAACAGTGTGCTAATTAATGCATTTGAGCGTATTTAGCGTCCACAATGTGTAAAGGTCCCATGAAGTGGCTTTTAGATTGTCATTTCTTCTGCGGTTTGTCCTGTTTTATATGAGATGAAGATGTTCGAAGCTGGAGTTAATGTTGGACAAAGCTTAAAACCTGGAAGCAGTCATCAAGGCTCCTTTGTGGTCTTCTGAGAACGGGAAGAATGTGTGAATCCTATGTGATGATGATGATGATGATGATGATGATGATGATGGGGTTGGCTGGATCACCCTCACATCACCAGTTGCATCACATCTTGGCAGAGTTTTGGTGTTTGCCTGAGTGCTTGAGAAGCCATTTAAAAACACTTGAGTTTACAGAAGGTCAAAGGGATTTGAATTCTACAAATATATGCAACAACGTCCAGGGACACAAGCCATTTTTCATTTCATGGGACCGTTTTACCTGAAGTAGCACAAGACTTAACCTTAGAAAAAGTCAGGCTCCGCATGCCTTAACATCTCAAATGTTTTTGCAAAAGGGAAAAAGATGTTTATATTTTCATACTTTGGTCCTAGTTTGTATTTGCATATTTTAGAAATAAAGATTTTCTGCATTTTGTTTTGTTGTAATCAAGTTTCATTGGGTTGAATTTGATGTATTTGTATTGTATTTGCTGTGTTTGGTTCTCTCCTGGATGAAGATCATGAGTGCCTCTCCCTACCTCCAGGGATGCTCAGACTTAATTTAGTCCGTTGGTTGAGGATTGTGACACAGTTGCTCCTCAGAAAATATTTTTTCCTTTTTTTTACTGTTGGAAAATCTTCAGTCATCACTGAGGAACCCATGAGGTAGTTTGTAGAGGAACACCAATCCCTATCCTCCTGTTATGTAACAAAGTGATCTCAGTGAGTCCCACACAAAGAGCTGCTCAGATTTTAAAATTAGAAAAATCGAGCACTGGCACTCTCAGAAAATTATACCCTTTTAAAAATTTTCCAAAAAAGATCAATTTAAATCAGTTTATTCATTGCTGTAACACCAATAGAAGTTTATAAATTTCAAGTGTGAATTTCAGTGGGTCTTTGTCGCATCTCCATGCACCAGCAGAGCTGTCAAAAATTCATGAAGAAGCATCAGTTTCATTGTTTTGCTGTTGTGCACAGTGTATAGTGGTCACAGTACACCAGTCGTGTTGAACAGAAAAGAATCATCTTTACAAAGAAACGTGCTTTTTCATACTACCAGTCATTAACTGTTATGTAAAAACAAAACAACTGATTTCAAACTAAAATCTCCCTCAGCCCACTCATCACTATTATATAGGTTTTTTTTCTAACTTCATTGTGGATGAGGATGTCTGCTCTTTCTCAGCAGCAGTGTAGCATTAGTCGTAAGCCCACATGACTGGAGCGTGTGGCTGTCTTCATTGTAGCAGCACTGTGGGTACGCACTGATGATGTCATATCCATTAAGATGAGCCCCCCTACGATGTGAGAGGTACAAGCAAACTGTCAACGTTTGAACGGCATGATAATGTGTCACTGTGGGAGGATGTGTTTTCTCTCACCTGTGTTTGTCCAGGTACTGCCGCAGGTCACCGATTGTCTCTGAGGAGCTCATTTTCAGTATGTAAGTGTGGCTCCCGTCTTCTGACTTCACCTTGACCGTGACAACGTTGTGGGCAGACAAAGGTCCGTCATCGCCAAATATCTGCAGTCTGAAAGGCATATGATCAAGATGCACTTGACACGATAAGCTCAGGCAGTTTGGGGCCTTATCTGAGATTTCATTGCAAGCTAACAAGTCCTGTTAGCTTGACTTGTCATTTCTACAGACTAGCAGCAAATAGTAACACCTGTTCATATTTTTTTAATCAGCTGCAGCAGCAAAACAAACATACTGATCAGCATTTAGGGGAGAGTGGGTTAAGATGGGCCATTTTTCAAATTTCGGATCACTACATCAATCATACATTCAACAATCATAGTTTTGTCTTTAACTAGTGTATCTGCATATATTTCAAGATGTTGTGCATCCCTGCAAACCAACCGAATGAGTGTAAACATAACTGTCTTGATAATATAGCATGCCAAAAAAAGTGGTCTCCTATGGTCAACTTACCCCGTGTATGGGGTAAGTTGAGCCGTATCCCTACCACCCCCCACTCTCCACCCCAGCCCTCCCTCACCTTCTCTCTCCCTAAATAACGGTCATTTCTTCACATCCTTGTGTGTTGTTATCTATTATACACTATTCAACTGGTACAATAATTCTTTTTATTATTATTGTTAAAAAGCTGTTTCGTAAAAAAAACAAACATTTCAACATGAGAATGTCTTTAGGTGATTCAGAACATTCACAGCTGTATTTTTGAAAAGAAAAAGTAACACATTTCAACAATCTGAGCTGAAACTCTGATCCTCTCATCAGACTTCTTTACTTTCTCAGTTGAGTCAATGGCTCAACTTACCCCAGAACTACTATGATGACTTTATTAGTCCTCTAAGCTAAAATGGTGGACTTTTATACCAGGTTTTTGACCTCATCTGACCCACAATTGATGTATAAAACAAATTTAAAATGATCTTTTTTGGTCTGAACACAATTCTAATAAAACTTATGACAGACTAAATTCACTTTCAAGAGTGAGAAATGTTTTTTTTTTTTTTAAATAAATATCTAACCCCTTCATCCATTTGCTTCTAACCTTCACAGACTCCATGAATTGATGCCCATCTCCTAAATATTTGGTCACATGATCAATTTCTTTTACCATTTCCAAGCAACAGGGGGTGGCTCAACTTACCCTTTGGCTCAACTTACTCCACTCTCCCCTATATTGTAGCTAGTTCTTATTATTCCTAACCACACAAACCATTTTGATTCCCATCTAAATTCTACAAGGTAATAATGATCAATGATGAACATGCTTTGAAGAGTGTGTATTAGTACCCTTCTCTCATGGCTTGTAGTGCTTGCGTGTCTACAAGGATCACTGATGTGCTCTGGGTATTAGATGGACCCTAGTAACATAAGGATGATGGGCATATCATAGTGAGTTTACAATCAGCATGAGCACGGACAGATAGATAAAATACATGATTCATAAATGATTTGTCACCTGGAGGACAGTCCTTAGTGAGTCTCGGACGTCAATCACACGACCAGCCTTTACCACCACCCTTGGTAGCTTCTTCAAAATCTGATCCATGCCCAGCCTCTTTCCTGTAACAAGAAGAGAAGAAGGTGTTAATTCATAATTGACATAGCGGCCATTTTCCCCCTGAAATGAACACTCATGGTATGCAGATTAAAGTCTGTTATTACATAGTATTTGACAGCCATTTAACCCGAACATGACAGAGCAGTTTTGTGTCATTGTTTGTCCTCAAAGCCCTCCTCCCCAATAATAGCACAGAGGGGAGCTAAAGAGTGAGCTACTCAGAGTTATCTCATAGAAGTCTTCCCAAACAGTGGGACATAAAGCTAACTAAGAGTGGCATCCAATCATTACTCTGCATTAGCCAACACTCAGATAACACCAGTGCATCCTTACTTTTATTGAGTAATGACAGTGTGATGTTTGCGATACAGACCAGGTGAGTTGAAACTGACAACATTGGATGATTCATCTTTTGTCCCAAGAACAGCCTGTCCTTCTCCAGGAAATTTACTCCACTCTGCTCTGGAAACAAACTCCTCATCTCGCCTGTCATGAACCTGCAAAAATAAAATCATAATAAGTAGAGGAGTTTAGAATTTACACAAACAGAGGAACCGAAACAAACCTGAAAAGGAACACCCTCTGGAAATCTGTCCTGGAGCTCAGTTGGAAAATACCCGTCCATCAGGTCCTGTATGAACTGCTGCAAAAATAAAGGCCGAAGTTTAAAGGGAGAAACTTTGTAGAGTAACATTTTTGTCCTGCGCACTTCTGTTGATCTAACCTGGGTGCTTTGCTCCTGGTAAGACCTGAAGGGGCCGTCAAACATGACAATGCCGTTGCTGTAGAAGCGCAGCTGAATGGAATCCTTCTTTGCCAGCTGAGCTCCAGTGGATGTCGACTGAATAAAACTCTCGCCCTCTCCTGCGAGGATGTTGAGCTCCCTAATCCTCTGTAGCACCAGGTCAAAGTTCATGTGGAAGTTCTTGACCTCGGAGGTTGCTTTGAGAAGGAAGTTAAGAATCAATCCAAGAATAAGAAGCAGTTCATGTTTTTTTTTTATGAACAACTTTAAACAAACAGACAGAAGCTACCAGGCTGCCAGAGGCCTCTTTCTGAGTTATGTGTCTCACTTTCGTCTCCCACCCAGATCAGACCGTAGTCATTTAGAAAGCTCTGCAGGAAGAAAAGTAACAGAATACCGAGAGGTCAAATACTATAAACCAGAACAAAATCAGTCACTGATTCACTGACACTGACCTCCATTTCACATACTTGATGCTGCAGTTGCCGGCACCTCTTTTTAACATCTCTTTGTTCACACGTGTCCTCTGTACTTGCAAACACATCAGATGAAGCTCAAATGAAGCAGGTGACTTTCATCTACAAATGTTTCTTTTGAACTATAACGGTTACCTGAGTCCTTCAGAAGATTCAGTTTTTCCTCCAAAGAGGAAATCTTTTTATTCTTTGGACAAAACAAGGATTTTCAAGGTCATAACCATGAGGGATAGTCAATGCTAAGATGTTGCGTTTTATTTAGAGGCGATGCGTGTTCACCTTCTGTTTAAGCTCCTGCGCTTGGACCTTCACTGTTTTCTCCAGTAGGGTCAGCCGCTGCATCATGGCAGACATGAGCTCAAAGTCACTAGGTGGAGCACCTGAGTTCAAAGGTAAGTTGGTCAAAGCATCTTTTTCACTGAATTCAAACCAAAAAATTTAACTCAATAATGTGAACCATGCCTTTCTTCAGCTGGGTTTTTGACTTTGAAGTGGAGGCAGTGTTGTCAACAGGGTTCTTGGGAGGCTCATTGTTCGCATCAGCCAATTCTGCCTGTAACTCTGAAAACAAACAATGAAATGCTGATAACAGAAGGAAATTTAAGGTTTTCATGCTGCTGGGAGCAGGTTTAGATTTACAGTACAAAATAAGTTTCAACAATAACTAGCAACTGCATTTACACAGGCAGTTTACTGAAAAACAAAGTCTAGGAACTTGTATAGTACTACACTAGAGTAACTTCTTATCAAGACACTTGAAATTTTATTTCACTTCATTTAAAAGGGAAGATCTCTCAGGCTTAAGTTAAATCATCACTGAATTACCTTACAAGTTGATAAATCAGTTAAGTATTTGGTGTGGATTAAAATATAGAAATATTTAGTAGGGACTAAATGCCTTATAGCTGCATCACTTTACAGACCTTTTAATGAGATCAATCACTAAACTTTTCATGCCTCTGTTTTCAATGTGAGATATTTCCTTTAGTTTCAGTTTGTTTGTATTCTTTTAATTGGTCCCATGATCTTCCGGTTCAGACACCCGCAGCCTTCACTGGAGGAAAAACTGGAGCACCATTTTACTGTAAAGCGCTTTGGTAGGCCACTGGCTGTTTTTAAATGTGCCATATAAATAAAGCTGACATTGACATTGACATTGACCACAATTATGAAAAAGAAAGTATTAAAACACATACCTTTCAACAGGTTCCTCCTGAATGGCACTTTCTGTTCGTCCCTGTAAACGAAAGATAATTAAGTTATCTGTTCACTTCACCTCACACTCTATCCAGCACCTTGTTGTCTTTTTGATTGTGTAGCTTACGGTTTTCCACCCAGAGAGCCCTGCAGTGGAGACCGCCTGGTTTTCTTCAGCATGGACAAAGGTGAGCTCATTTCACCTGAGACAGGAAAGCTAACTTGTCAGGTTATGTGAGAGTGGGTCAGGCAGAGACCTTAACGCAGGGATTTCCCGAGTTTCCTGAAGTTTGTTTGGAGTCTGTTGCCACTGGCAACGCAGAGGACGCTGTGGGTTACATAGAGCATGTTTGGATGGGTACGCTTTCTGTCCACAAGGGGGCGCGGATCATCTGTTACCATGGTCCTGGGTTCTACCTAACTCAATAAAAGACACACTTGGCATGTATGTGTAGCTACTTGTCCCATTTCATGGCTGTTTGTAATTCTTTATTTTTTGGAAATTGGGAATAAAAGTGTTCCCCAGTAAACCGATCCCCCGATAAAAATAACTAACAAATGTATAGGCTAGACAAGCAAATAAAACGGGGTTTTATGGATATGCGTATTTACATATTATCACAAATGTAATAAAATACAAGTTATGCAGGATGGGTTTAATCTGTTGAAGTTCGTCTGCAGCCTCAAATCCGGTCACGTTTAGCCACTAGTCGGCCTCCCGGAGCGGGGCAGACATACTGTCCGGCTCAGCCTCGCTCTTTGTGGGAAGTAGCAGGCAGTCAGAGAGGATGCAGAGGCCTGCCAGTCCCGCTTCACATCCATTATTAACCCGGGGCTGTTAGGCTGGTCCGGGCTATGGCTGCGCCTATCGCGCATTTCGACGAAGACTGGCCCATTTTCAGTGATCGGAACATGGTAGCGGACCAGCGGCTGCTGCTGCCGCAAAAAGGCCGAGCAGCCCTCACCGCCGCGGGGGGAGAAGAGGCGGCTGCAGCCCTGCAGCTTCTCCCGGGAGAGGGTGATGATGATGATGATATCCCTGACTTGCACGACGTCAGCTTCTCTCCTGGGGGGACCGGTGTGTTCAGGTCCATTGAGGATTTGGTGAATGATTTTGACGAGAAGCTGTCAGTGTGCTTTCAAAATTTTGACGCAAAGACTGACAGTATCGCTCCTGTGAGTGTTCTCGGGGAGGACACCCTGCTGGAGACAGACGAGTGAGTGTTTCTGTTCGGTGTGTGGCCTGTCCGAAAGATACATGTCGTGTACAATTTTTGGATTTAAAGCATTTTACTGTCTGCTAAATGAAAACCATTCAAACTGCTGCAACAGAGTATAGGAAACCAGTATCAGTTTCAAAGGGGTACCGGGTTTGTTTGGGATGTGATGGGCAGCTACCCGCCACCATCTTTAATGAGGTCATCAAAACACAGGACAGCAGGGGGCTGCTGCTGCTGTGTCTCTGTCCCGACCATAGAGTCTATGGTCCCGACACAAACACACAGAAAAATAAGATAAATCATTGAAACGTTTAGCCAAACAAGTGCCTGAATATCGGCTTGTTATCGGTATCTGTCCTTGAATGACTATTAGAGAGATATAGGCCGATGTGGGTTTACCGGATGGGGTGTTTCTCTTTGTGAAGCCCTCACCGATATGAAACCTTACCATTTTTTAAACATGCACATTATTGCTGTTCAAAACTCGTTTTTATACTTGGGGGAAAAAAATGGTTTGGGTGAATTTTTAAAGATGTTTTGAGATCATTCAATTAATTTATAAATATAAATATATTTTTGGTTAAAGCCTCTTAAAAGTAGGAATTTTGTGATTTTTTTTTTGTCAGTTTTGTCCTATGTCCTTCTTATCTCTAAAATTATTTCAATACAGTACCATCCACTTTTACTTAATTGCGTGCATTAGCACCGAATAATTGGGGAATTTAGATAACTTTAGTAAGTAAATAAAGTTTATTTATAGAGCGCTTTACACAGATAAAAATCACAAAGCACTGTACATAAAATAAGTGCAATTAGATAAACATAAAACACTACAAAAAAAGATAAGTACACGTACACAAATACGAATACAGTACAGTGAATATGGAGATAAGTGCAGATATAAAAGATAAGTCAAAGAGACAAACAAAACCCTGTTATTTAAAAACTTGTCTAAATAAAAGAGTCTTCAACTGCTTTTTAAAAGTATCCACTGAGTCGATCAAACGGAGGGAGAGGGGCAGATCATTCCAGAGTCTGGGGGCTACCATCTTAGAAACCCAGTCTCCCCGAGTTTTAAAACGGGTCTTCGGCACCATTAGGGTGTTCTGGCCTGATAACCGAAAACTTTCGTCTTTTAAGCTTTGTTTCAGCAGTTTACTTTTCTTTTTTATTAGTTAACGAACAGCTTTTGCATTAAAAGTCTCTGATTTAATTGGTATTCTATTAAAAAGAGGGAAAAAAACTTGTTATAAGCTGCAAACAGGACTCCAGAGTTGTATCAGGGGGGCTTTTATGCCTTCACATGTCGCTGTTCATGGCAGCATTTTCAACTTGATAAATTCTTTGGGGGATTATACTTTTGCTTAGACTCAAATCTTTTTAATACAGCAGGGACTCTGGGCTGTGATATTTCAAAAGGTTTGTTATGTCTTTAAATTGACAGTCCCACCAGCACTCTCATGAAGATACGTTTAAGTAATGAAAGGGATAATCCACCACTTCATGCAAAAGTAAAGCAGAACCATGTTTGAGGTGCTGTCATAGTCTCACAGTAAAAACATTGACTGTTTTTTGACCAACTAGATTGCATGATGGGGAAAAATGAAAATAAATGAACAGTGTTGATAAAGAGGTCAAACTCGGACACACTTGATCCTACATCTCCCAAAATGCAATTGGACAACCTTTTTTTTTTTCTTTTTAGACTCACTGGCTGGTAAATGACAACATCTGTCAAACTCCATGCCCTAGTTGGCATCTGGCATTATTTTCTCTAGAGGAAAGGAGGACATTCAACAACAGACTGAGTAGTGCTGAGTAAACAGAGCTGTAAACACTTTCAGTTTGTGTCTGAAATCTCCTCTTTTCTCCTCAGAATCTGGAACGCTTTGACCAGCAACTATGGCTGTGTGATGCCGGTGGACTGGAAAAAGTCTCGGACATGCTCCCTTCACATCCCCACTTTTAACCTGGAGGAGAAACCTGTGAGTGACTCCACTCCCATTTGTCCCACTCCTTCCTCCCTTAGTCTCCAAACTTCTCTTTTTCCATCTCATAAATTAAACATATTTGCAGTGCCAGGTTTTTGGACTCTTGATAACATTCCCTCTCCCTCATTCTGCTCCTGATAAGAAGAAGGCTGATGTGGCAGTGGAGCTGTCTGATGATGAGGAACTCAGGGAGCAGCTTGACATGCACTCCATCATTGTCTCTTCCCTGGCAGAGGAGCCGCTCTTCACAGCAGAGCAGGTAAGTAACACGTTAACCTCCAGGTTATCCCTGACGCAGCCGCAGAGCAGCAGCTTAACATGGCTGAAATTAATCCTCCCGATTTAATAACTGATGATCACAAGCTAAGTCTGAGTGCTGCCTTTCTCTCTCGCTCTCTGATGCGTATGTGTTGATGCTCGGTGCAGGTTATCGAGGAGATAGAGGAGATGATGCAGGACTCCCCTGACACAGAGGCAGCACACAACCCGTCTCAGTCGGACCTCTCAATGCTCTCTTTGGACGTCCAACGAGTCACCAGCAGTCCCAGCTTTGAGAAAAGTGAGTGTCTGAAAGTCAGGCCTTGTAATCAAAAATGTACCCTGATACTTCTCTTGCACTTGTTTGTCTTCTTGTTTATTATTGAGACAGTTGTACCATATCAATATCAATGTCAGTCTTGATACATGTTCATCAAATATTATGATGTTCCTCTTCCTTTTAAGATGTTTTCACTGTAACTTCAAGGTTAAAAAAGGGAAAATAACCTTTTGTGTTTGTGTGTCTGTGTTCCAGAGGTGAGGACCCTGAGCATTGCTGAGCTGAATGAACGTCTGGAGGAGACAGAGACCAACATCAGGAGGTTCTCGGAGGAGCTTGTGCAGCAGCTAGCTCTCAGAGATGAGTTGGATTTCGAGAAGGAGGTGAAAAACAGCTTCATCTCTGCGCTCATTGATGTCCAAAACCGACAGAAAGAGCACAGAGAGCTGCTGAAGAAGAAAAAGAAGCTTAAAAGCGGAGCTGGGGCATCACAAAGCCAGGGGGAGAAGACAGCCGGTTCGGTGAATAGCATGACTTTCATGTAGCCTGGTTGTGTGTTGATTTTCTTCCTTGGTTATTTCTTTAGATATTTGGCTTTTTTGGGATAAGTCCTTTTCCTACTTTTCTGCATTTCTTGGTGGTTATTTTCTTCTACCAGTCAGTTTTATTTCCTCAGTTCTTCTCTCCTTACTTTATCTTCTTCTGCTTTCCTTCCTTCTTCTTCAGCGCTTCAGCATGGAGGGACTCTCCTCTGTCATTCAAAACAGCTTCAGGCAAACTTTTGGGAGTGGGTGCACTGAAAGACAGGTTACTTACTATTTCTCTCTCAACTGCTCATCTTGTCCCTTGTTTTCTCCACATAAATCAACACTTAATGTGACTGCCATCCCAGAGAAAATCCCACTTTAACTTGATACTTTAAGAACCTTTTTTGTATTTCTTTTTTTTGTGGATTTTTAGTATCTGACCACAGTCATTCCATATGAGAAGAAAGGACATCCCCCATCTCTGGAAGACCTCCAGATTCTCACTAAAAGTATGTTGTTGTTGTTTTTTAAACAATGTCAGCTACATTTGAGCTGAAGAAAGTTGACTGATTAAGTCAGTCTGATTCTGTTTTTGTTTGTCTTACAGTTTTACTAGCGATGAGAGACGACAGTGACAAGGTGCCCAGCCTCTTAACAGACTATATTCTCAAAGGTGAGCTCTACTCTTCTCCTGGTTGTTTGACAGTCTTGAAGCTTATCATTCTTTAAAGATTATAACAGATCACTGACTGAGCAGTTGTGACTATGCTAAGAGTTGTACTTCTCCTCAATAGAAGAATAGATTTATGTAACTTGTGACTTTTTATTTAAATATAGGCTCAATTTAGATTTGATCCCAGCAGCACTTTTCAAATCCGTTGGTACAGGAGCATGTTTACTAGAGTGTTGTATCACTTCTTCTGTGACAGGACAGCAAACACTTGGGAGCTGAGGAGTCCAGTTTCTGGAGTTATGTCAGTGAAATATTGTCCCGTTCTTCTGAACTGATTAAGCATTTCAGCGTCCTAACAGTTTTAGGTCTGCTTTGTAGTCCACATCAGTCCTTGATGCTTCAAATGCTTTGAATGGGTAACAAGTCTGGACCACAGGCAGGTCAATTTAGTGCCATGACTCTTCTACTTAAGGGCCTTGCTGTTGTACAAAACCCAATTCCATTGAAGTTGGGAAATTGTGATAAACGTAAAAACAGAATACTATGATTTGCAAATCCTTTTCAACCTTTATTCAATTGAATACACAACAAAGACAAGATATTTAATGTTCAAACTCATAAACTTTCCTTTCCTTTCCTTTCCTTTTAACAACACTCAATAAACGTTTGGGAACTGAGGAGACTGATTGTTG
Source organism: Xyrichtys novacula (assembly GCA_962446985.1). Taxonomy (NCBI): domain Eukaryota; kingdom Metazoa; phylum Chordata; class Actinopteri; order Labriformes; family Labridae; genus Xyrichtys; species Xyrichtys novacula. The sequence continues at coordinate 7,326,149 of OY660871.1, read as the reverse complement.
AAGCTTTGAAGGTGGAATTCTTTCCCATTCTTGCTTGATGTACAGCTTCAGTTGTTCAACAGTCCAGGGTCTCCGTTGTCGTATTTTATACTTCATAATGCGCCACACATTTTCAATGGGAGACAGGTCTGGACTGCAGGCAGGCCAGTCGAGTACCTGCGCTCTTTTACTACGACGCTACGCTGTTGTAACACGTGCAGAATGTGGCTTGATATTGTCTTGCTGAAATAAGCAGGGGCGTCCATGAAAAAGACGTTGCTTGGATGGCAGCATATGTTGCTCCAAAACCTGTATGTACCTTTCAGCATTAATGTTGCCTTCACAGATGTGTAAGTTACCCATGCCTTGGGCACTAATGCAGCCCGACAACATCACAGATGCTGGCTTTTGAACTTTGCGTTGATAACAGTCCGGATGGTTCTTTTCCTCTTTGGCCCGGAGGACACGACGTCCACTATTTCCAAAAATAATTTGAAATGTGGACTCGTCAGACCACAGAACACTTTTCCACTTTGCATCAGTCCATCTTAGATGAGCTTGGGCCCAGAGAAGCCGGATGTTGTTCTTAAACTGTTCGACTATTTGCTCACACAATCGTTCATAAAGTGGTGAACCTTGCCCCTTCCTTGCTTGTGAATGACTGAGAATTTTTGGGGAAGCTGCTTTTATACCCAATCATGTCACCCACCTGTTCCTAATCAGCCTGCTCACCTGTGGGATGTTCCAAATAGGTGTTTGATGAACATTCCTCAAATTTCTCAGTATTTTTTGCCACCTTTCCCAACTTCTTTGTCACGTTACAGCCATCAAATTCAGAGTTAATTATTATTTGCAAAAAAAAATAAAGTTTATGAGTTTGAACATTAAATATCTTGTCTTTGTAGTGTATTCAACTGAATATAGGTTGAAAAGGATTTGCAAATCATTGTATTCTGTTTTTATTTACGTTTACCACAATTTCCCAACTTCAATGGAATTGGGTTTTATAATTTGTGCAGAATGTGGTTTGGCATTATCTTGCTGATATATAAAAGGCTTTCCCTGACAGAGGCATTTTCTGGATGGCTGCAAATGTTGCTTATTAACTTGTCAATATAGTACAGCATTAGAATAGTCACGAGTGTAGATGCAGGAAGCAAAAAATAAGTTATAACTAGTCAGTGGTGTTACTATCAGCCCAGCGTACCAGTCTGTTCTTCAGAAAACCATCATCCAAAATCCAGCCAAGTCCTTTAATTCACATTTTCAGCTCCTCTCTTTTGTACATGCTCTGTTTTCATTCTTTCATCTTTTCTGTCTCCACTTCCCGTGGTCTCACTTTGTCGCTGCCTTGCGCTCACTAGCTCTGGTGTGAGCGACGGATGTGGAGGTTTGTGACATGTGATGTGTGCACTGTTGTGGTGTTGCAGCTCAGACTGGGAGCCTGCCTGTCTTTACCACCAAAGTGTAGTACGGTCTGATCCTGATGTTCTCCTCCTCCTCACTTCTCCCCTGTCCTGACCTCCTGCAGCACAGTTCATCCTCTTAGTGTTAACACTCACTGAAAAACACTCACAACAAAGCTCTGTTTATTCTGCAGTTCATAGCTTAGTGATAATAGTAGTGTAAGAGTGCAACTGAACGTATTCACCCTCACTCACAGCACTTCACAAACTCTGTTTGGTTTTTAGTTTTGTTAGATATTAGCAGCAGCTGGTGATTGAGCTCGAACTTTTCCTTGTTTCCCTTCATCTCCCTCTTTCTAAATGAATAAACCATGCATACTCACAGCTCTGCTCATAATCATCCCCTCTGTTTTTTCAGTGCTTTGCCCAACATAAACCGGAAAGATACTGCCCCCCCAACTTCTTACAGAGACATCAGATCAACACGGCAAACCAAGAAGAAGACTCGTTGTGTTTTTTTTTGGCCGACATGAAGCTAACCGATTTTGTTCCTGCATGATTTTACCTCATGACGTGTCTTTTTTTGTGTAATTTTCCCCATAAAATTGTATTTATTTTGTGTTGAGCCTTGTGAATTTGAAGCCTTGTGTGTTCAGTGAAGTTGAACTTTTCTCAGTGTTTTAAATTTCCTTGCACTCCACAGGAAGTGTGTATCCTTGAAAATAAAAAATGTGTAAGGAATATTCCCAGGTAGATAAGCCAGCATAGGAGCTGCAGTGTTTGGTTTTGCTCATTGGTTTTAAACAAGAGCAGAGCTGTAATGCAAAGGGCTTTGAATCATTTGAAATGCTCAATTATTCACCGAACAATAAGCAAATGCACAGAGCAGGATGTGCATTTAAGTTGCAATAACAGAGTAGAAAACATAGGATTTAAACTGGCGATTACAGTGCTTATTAAGATTTTAAGTGTATTGATCCTTAATCAGATGTTAAATAATCTGAGATGGATCAAAGAGCTAAGTGATCATAAAAAAATTAAGTAAAAACAGATAAAACAGTATTAACAGTACCATAAATACACTGTATTATCATTAAAGTCAACACAGCTTTTCACAAATCATCTGCATACTTTTATCTCAACAGAACACAACATGCACTGATATAATATACATGTGTTATACATGTTACGTTATGCTGTGGAGGATGAGGTGTTTATGGTAAAGCTGATGAAGACTGGATTGAAATATTTATCTATGCATTCGAGTGAACTCTAAATTTTGACTCCTGCACTGTCTGAACCTTTATGACACTGAGCTCTGAATCAGAGACTCTGAGCGTCATCGTGCCTGCTGTGCACAGGGCTGCATTTGTACACACTGACGGGGTGTTTTTAGTATTCTGTATGTTTTCTTGTATATTAAACAAGCTGCCTTTGCCTTTGCCTGGACTTTTGTACGTTATAAATGACTTATTTTCAATGAATGTCAAAACTGCTGGACTACTTACAGAGCCTGCTTCAATGTTAATTTATTTTGTAAAAATGTTATTTCAAATATATTGTTAAATCTGACTGTTTCTGTCTCTGTGTACTTTATTCACATGTAGATTTTACAGTTAAAACACAGATCAAATGATACTGCTAACACTCAACCCTGCCCCTTCAGACAACATTATCCCCAGTAACACACTTCCTCAATTTCCCTGTTTGGGATCAATGAAACACATCTACCAAACAAATCCAATCACTGCGTTATAAGCAGAAATGCTTTATATCATACAAGCCAAATATATACTTTAATATCTGTACTACATTTAAACAACCGATACCACCCAGATTCAATCTTCTGTCTTGATTTGGTGCCCCCTGTGGACAAAGTAGTGCCTCTTCTCTCGTTGCTGATTATGTCCTGCTCATTTATGTCCAAAGTGTTTTGGCCAAACATTCACTTTTTATGAGCAGACCCAAAAATCAAAGTCATCTTACAACTTTTTGATACAACATCTGTTTCACATTTTGAATTATTCAATATGTATGATAAAATAATGTAGATTAAACTGTAAAGACTTTTATGCCTTTGTAGCAAATGAACCTGCGCCCATGTTTGGACCCATGGGCATATTAAAAGCGTACTTTGAACAATCAAGGGATTTAATCCTTGATGTAGATTGTGCACCACTGGCAAACCATTCATGGTATGCGCCATGTCCTCTAGGTTATTTGTTTGTCACTGAAATAAGGCCACACATTAGTAACACCTCGGCATCATCGGAGTTGCATCAGCACCACAGACAATCACAATAACAGCAACAGCTTTGGGGTCATTATCCTGCACACTAATGTACCCATCACTCTCGGAAATGTCAATTACCAAAATAATTTAGGCGACCGATAGAACAGCATGAAAAAAATTGTATATATACAATAATAATAATAGTGTTCATGATGGGTTCTCCTGCAAGGGCCAAATTCCCTGAAGGGCACACCTGGCCCCCTGGGGACCCACCAGTAATGCCAGAACGGTACTTCAGTGTGCCGAAGACAGGCATTAAGTACTCAACTCAACTCAACTTTATTTGTAAAGCACTTTAAAACAACCACAGCTGAACAAAGTGCTGTACATAAATAGACAAAACAATGCAAACATAAAAACAGTAAAAAAACAATTAAAACAATGGATAAAATAAAAGCAAAGTAATACAAGATCAGTCCATTCATGATGGATGGCCATTGTCCATGTCTAATGTACATGCTGGACCTGTCTATCACAGGGGTAACATAACCATTCCAGGTCAAAAAGAGGCACCACTGCAAATATCAGTCTGTTTCATACCACACTGAAAACTCCTCATGAGCTTTAATGAGAGGCCTTTTACAACAACTTGCAGGTGAGAAAGCTTTCTCAGAATAAATAAACAAGCACAGATAAATGTTTGCTTCAGTGTTCGTATCTTCAGAGAGTGAAATAATGTTTCACTGAGAAAATACAGGCTTCATTGAGTTGTGTCCCTCATAGCTTACAAAGGAACTTTCTATTGGAGACCATCTCAGCAACGAGGAACATCAACAAACATCACATTCCCGTCAGTATTTGCTCATTAAATAAGTCTTTGCCACGTGTCAGCTGTTCCTGTCCAGCATGCTAAGGAGATCCAGATGTGTCATGTGAAGGAACCTCAAAACATCCAACCCCTGGCCCGATGGAGCCTCAGAGACTTTGGTGGGTAAAAAAAACACTGTTTAGAAAGGCACCAGCAAATTATTTAGATTCTGATGGCTTACGTTCGTTCAGACAAATAACAGACAGAAATAGTTTGTTTTATGTGTAATTTATGTGACACACAGTGGACACACACAACGCACACAGACTGCTGTAATCTATCAGTGACCTTCAAACATATGGAACCTGGGTCATGCTTGTCTGAATGCAGTTAAACTGCACAATCCTGATCACCATCCATCTCGCTACAGAATTTCAAAAGCAACACAAAAGGCTGCTAAACATCTGTAAAACATTTGTTCTGTCTGAGATAAGATTTCCTCATTCAGCTCTGAGCTGCGTGTAAAACACACAACAGTCTAAGTCGGGCCAAATCTCCGCGCTGAGAGGAGCTCGCTGTGCTGCTGCAACTGACTTGTGTCTCAACGGTGGATTTGAAGTGTTTTTATGGAGATCATGGAAGTGAAAGGACTTCTCTTGATGTTTTGTCTTCTTCTACTGGCACACTGCGCGCCCCAGCAGACCTCCCCAAAGAGAAGAAACGGAAAGAAAGGTAGGCTTTGCCAATAATTGAGAACAACATCCTTACCTTGTAACCTTCTGATGAGTTTCATCTCTAAACTTGGAAAAGTGAGTGATTTAGGAACACAGAGTGAATGTTTTTCTTTCTCTGTCAATAGACTCAGCCAACAGTGCTGCAATTGAGGAGCTGAAGAAACAGATTAATGACATTGTTCAAGAGCTTAACTTGCTGAAAGAGCAGCAAGCTCTACAAACAGGTATTTGTCAAATATCGCTTCATAAATACCACATAATATTTGATATTGATGATCATGTAGGAGAACTGATTATGCAAAACATAACACAGGAACACTAGTTGCCAGAGGGTGGGATATGGCCCTGTGGTAAAGCCTAAATAAACTTCAGGTTGAGTATAATAACTTGGTCACAATAAAATGCTGTTTTAATTTAATGTAGATTTAAATATATTATAGTTTCTAATACTTTTCTCTCTCTCTCCATATAAACTATGTTGCTAACCATATTCTGTAACATTGCACAGCATTAACTATGTCACACCTTGTGCTTTGTTGTCATGCCTATTTTACACCCCTTATTGCCACTTGATCCTGCACCTCACTCTATCACCTTCTGACATTGCACCTAATTTTAGTGTCTGTTTCATACACGTACCACAGTTTGCATCCCCCAGGGATGAACATGTTGCTATCAAGATATCATGCTTTGACAGTTCGTCATAATTGTCACTTTAACCTAACACTTAGTGTATAATATGTCCTGACTGTGTCATTTTAAATTATTCATAGCCCACCTTGTAAAACAATTTCACAAACATTTTATTTTATTTCTTTCATCCTATTTTTTCTACTCTTATTCTTGTTCTACAACTCTCTTGCTTTCTTACATCTGTGTTACTGTGTTACAAACTGATATACCCACTTGTTTTATTTTAATATTTGTTTCGATTTTGTTTCCTTAACCTTTTTAGATGGCTTCAGTTTTACAAAAAATCCTTATCTTATTTAATTTTTGTGTTTGTTTTTATGAATTTAGTGTAGGGAAATACTTTGTCTCACTGTTTATCAGAGATGTGTGGTTACAGGCATAATGGGTTAAAAAGTAAAACATATTTGTAAGTGCTTTAAAGTCAAGTAGTAACTTGCTCTGCTCCTCAGTTTGTCTGCGAGGCACAAAGGTCTTGGGGAAGTGTTTCTTGGCTGACCCTGTGAAGAAGAACTTCCACGCAGCTAGCGAGGACTGTATTGCCAAAGGAGGCAGTCTGGTCACACCTCTAAATGGAGATGAGAATGACCAGCTGTACAGCTATGTCCGTCAGAGCATAGGCCCTGAGGAGCAGGTATGGCTGGGCATCAACGACATGGTGACGGACGGCCAGTGGTTGGACCAGTCTGGCTCCAATGTGCGCTTCAAAAACTGGGAAACAGAGATCACCCTGCAGCCAGACGGTGGTCGCAGCCAGAACTGCGCCATCCTCTCTACCACCGCCAACGGGAAGTGGTTTGATGAGAGCTGCCGTGCTGAGAAGGCCTCAGTGTGTGAGTTCAACATCGTCTGAGAGCAGATTTCTGAGATTTACATGGAAACATTAAACAGTGCGAGCAGAAAGTAAGAACCATGTGAAGTATCAGATGCATTTATGCAAATCATGACATATCTTTCTTACGCTCACATTTCTTCATCAAGCCACTGTTATTATAAGCTAAACCTTCGGGGCACAGTATATCTGCCCTGTCCTCTTCAACACCCATTTTGTATTAAGGTAATCACCACTGGATGGCTTTACTGTTGTAATTTTCTCTTATGTGCTGGCAAGTTAAACCTTTCTATTGTTGCTTTCTCTTGTTGTCTGAGGCATTTTCTTTCTTTCTGTCTCTGAATGTAATATTCTCTTGCTTAGTTCACATCGTATTGTATCAATAAACATGTCAATAAACACGTCTACTCTGTTGTAACCTAATTGTTGTCTTCTCTCTTTTAAAATGTATGCTTTTAACATTTCAATGTCTTCTTCAAAGGGATTTTTGTCAAGTTTACATTAGATGACTCTTAATAAAGAATAAGACCAATGTTGGGTGTCAATGCATTAAACAAAATTAGGACAGGGGTGTGTCCAGAAAGGTGGCTGTAGTGACAGCATGGGCTTCCCATGAAATCTGGCCACCTCAGATCCTGAACAATGATTTGCTCTTTGCAGAGAAAGGGCTCATGTTACAATCAGCTACTCTATAAGGACTGCATTGCAACCAAGTGGCAAACTGCAAATCCTTGAGTGTCGACTGAAAACATACACACACATCCTAAAAGGCCCATCTTTACACCAAAAATAAGCACCTTTTCAGTCTGGTACCAATAAGGACTAATGTGGTCTGAAGAGCTCATTTCTTCATCCACATGTATCCAGTGTTAAACTTTCTCTCTTGCAATGTGTGTCATAGATGGTCACTTTTGGTACATAAGCACCACTTTTTTATAAAATTACAGAAGAATATGGTGTCCCTCACAGCTGCTTCTGCAGTAATAGTTCCAGCAATTACTAAAACACAGCAAAGTGAAAATAATTGTTTGTTGGCTACATGGGGTTTGTTTAATCCTGTTTCATATAGCAAAATACAACGCTGTAATTAACTTAAACTACTCCACAACAAAACAACAACTTTTAGTGTTTGATAGTGAACTTGTAGATTGTCTTCACAAGATTATAAATCACTTTTACTGTAGAAAAGAAACTTACTTTAACCTGTTTAAAGCTCAATACAAGTCAACCAACTATGTGAATGGGATACACAGCTGGCAAGCAAGAAACATGGACGGTAGGCTGCATTGGCCCAGCAGGGGATGCTATACTACCATGAACGCTTTTCTCCCAATACCAAACACTCAGGAACATGAGAACAAATGATAGATTTTGACCCCATATTACACCATAGACTATCAAAAACAGCACAAGAGACATTTTTGTAGTAGCTTTTAACAGAATCTATCTGTAACACACGTTTCCATAACTCATAAGTGTGATAGTCCTCTAATATTGGTTGTTTTGCATAAATGGAGACACAGCTGAGTTGACTGGCAGGCAGATAAACTGTTACAAGGACACCAAAAGCCCCTGGACTCTTTTGTCTCTTGCTTAGATGACTCAGAGTTAGGGTGAGTCAGCATTTCCACCACCAACTAGTGTTGATAAGCTTTAAAACAGAGCTTTATTTGTGTAGGAGAAACATCAGTTTGATACTGTAATGTTTGAAGTGTACATAGTTATGATTAGCTGTTAGTGGGGTGAAGAAATGTATTGATCTGCGTGTGTGCGCACAAATACTCCATGAAACCTCTGCATTAGTCAGCACTGCAGCTGGTCCACCCTTTCAGAATAAATGTCTGGACACACCCAGTATTACAGAGCAAATTTTCAGAGGAAAAAAATGCAGAAATTATACTCCCTCTCACAAAGTACTTTCACATTTCCAAATACTTACATATCTAACCCTCTGGAGTTTCCCCTTGTCTGTCGTGAGCAATGACTTACTGTGACCCCACTCACCTACACTTTGTTTAACCCTACAGTCCAATACTAGTTTCTGTGATCTCCATGGTTTACTCACCAAAAGAAAGTTACATCAGAACATGTTGAAAACATTTCCATGGAAACTCAAATGTCAGCTGCAGTGTTTGTAAGCTGCATGTCCTCTACTCTTCTCCCTTTTATAACCAGTACCAGCCAAGTCATTATGGACATACTCTAAATGTATTAAGAAAAAGGTGTTTTTTTTTTTGAGAAGTGAGAGAATTTGCACTGAAAGAGTTTTAAGACAATTTTAATAATGACACAAACTGATATATAACAACTTTGTCTCCCCCTGCAGCCCATTCCCTGAATTGCAGGAAGCAACGTGACTTTGAAAAACAACACTCAGTTTAAGTATTCTTTTTTTTTACACGCTGAAATTAACAGTAAAAAAAAAAAAAAAAGCCAACTTGTTATGTGAACACTTCTGTCCACATTTTCTGATTTTTAACTTCAACAAAAGCTGTAACTTGGTACAGAATCACACTGTCTCTCTTTTAAAATATACATATCAACAAATTCAGTCTAATAAATACTGACATTTCTTCAAGGGGTGTAACTTTTGTACTCGAGGGTTACTAGTAATTTTGTACATATGTTTGGTAATATATCACTTTGTCTAATAAGGAGAGGTCTTTGGTCCTCAAATCAGACATTAAACATGTCCTCTGACTGATGATTCTCATTCACTGATAAACAGACCAGGTAAAAAAACAACCTCTTGGCATGAAAAATAGTAAAGATCACACAGTTAGCAGCAGATCAGTTTTGAGAACCCCCCGAAAAAAGTAAAAAAAAACAAAAACGAATTATTAAAACAGCATTAAAAAGCAACTTAAGCATTTGACTGTGGACTGTAACGGCTGTACTAGCAGGAGTATTTGTGAGGCACATGGTGTAATGAGGCTATGTGTATACATCCTAAGAGAAGCTGCAAGTGCAAATATATAATAGAGCGAGAGTGGATCCAGGCACAAATACAGATGCTGCAATCTCCTGCAATGCGGGTCATCATGTTTTGATGATGCAGGCAGAGGGCACAGAGTTAAAATATTCCTCTCAGCAATCTAACTTAAAAACAAAAAACTAAGCATGTAAACAGCATAAGTTTGCCTCAGTTCAAGTTCAAAATATTACGTAAGAAATCGTTGCCCAAAACTTGTATGGAAATTGGAATAAAAAGAGATGATTGTGCTCTGCTTTGACAATCAAATGTGCCTTCATGTGGGATAAAACACAGTAACAGCTGCAGGCAGGTTTGAGTAGGATCATTTTGTGTACCCTGCTTTGGTGCAAAATGATGCTTAAGAGAGAAAAAAACAAAAGCATCTCCCAGTGTCGCACATCAGGTAATCACACAGAAGCCAGGGAATAAAAGTCTTAGGGTCCATGGAGGTCAAGTGGAAAGCAGAAAGCTGAATCCAATCTTCTCCTCAGTTCCCTCCCTCTGGCTCCAGACGTGGCCCCAGATTGGGAGAACTCTCCTCTTTGCTTTGGGCCTCAGTCTGGTAAATTTCGTTCTCCACCATAGGGCCAGTGTGGCTCGGGGGTCTGACGGGAAGGGGAGGCGCCTGCTGAGATTGGTACTGAAAAGGTCGGTAAGTCCCAACATGTGCATCATTGTCCCCGCTGTCTTTGGAGACCAGCGGCTTTTGTGAGTCTGCACGTCCTGCGTAGGCGTCAAACTCTCCATACATGCCCATCTCTCTCCCCTGTCTGAGAAGATGCGTGTAGACCAGCGTGTCCTCAATGGAGGCATACACATGAGACTCGTTATCTTCACGTGATTTGGGAAAGCCGTTATTTCCTGGTAGGAAGCTGGTGCCATTTGGATTGTAGACGGATACCAGGTCATTCAGTCTCTCCTTCTTTTTTCTGTTAGAGAGGAGAGACAACGAGAGACTTTACATGCTGCATCAAGCAAGCAGCAAATTCATCAAGAAATTATTTTGGGAAAATAAAGGTTTAAGATTAAGGCTCTCGAAGTTTCCTGAGTGATTTCTTTTCAGTCAGTGATTCACTCAAGCTACTTATTATATAAATTATTTAGAAAAGTAAAACAGAAAACAGACGAATTTACCGTAAAACCACACAGACCACAACCAGCGCAATGATAAAAATGACCAGTAGAGCAGCCACTGCACTCAGGATGATCATCAGCAGGAGGTCTGAAAGAAAGAAAACAACAAATAAAAATGTTTGCTAATATTTCCTGTTATTTTTTGTGGACCATCTGTCACACACTAGCCTATTATATTTTTGTACTTCACCATCAAGTGAGTGGATATTTCAGCCTCTTGGGACATGTGATCTTTGTCCCTGCTCCACGCTATTAAAGTAACTTCCATAGTTATGAAATAAGAGGCTATAGTATTGTGTGGCCTCACAAAGATTTACTTTTCCTTTCACTAAAAGATTCAGAAACAGTACGTATGTAAATAAGCACTTAAAACTGATACAGCTGAGGCTAACACGCACGTTTCAAGTTCAACTTTTTTTTTTCACTGGTCAGAACATCGAATTTAATTTTGTAATCAGAGATAATTAGCACAGGTATTGATTCACATCTGTGTGAGATGAATAAAAATTGTGCCTAAGCTTTGAAGAGTGTTTCTTTGTGAACCAACGTTTGTATGAATAACATGAATACCCAAAACTTGTCTTGGTGACTGGCTGCAGTACTGATCATAAACTCCGCCCTCTCCATTTATAAAATTATAACAGATGAAACATGGTTCAAACTAGAAAACTGGATTCCTGTTCACATAAACTTTTCTACAGCATGACAGACCATTTTTAGGCTGACTGAATAGCAAATGTTAAGTTCTTGGAGAGGTTCAGTACTAGTTAATTATTTGGTGTCATGATTGACAAATGCAGGCTCCTGACTGGGGAGTAGAGAATTAACAGCAAGATAATTGTAACAAACACTAACACAGAAGTCAATACATTTCCATTAAATGTGTGTCGACTTCAGATCAACACGAGATTCTGTTTTGCTGCATGCGATATCGTGATGTGTGCTTTGATTTTGGGCTTGATGTCAATCTCACAGCTCCTCCAGCCAACTTACTTCTGCATGCCTTAGCTCCAATAAACTGTACCGGTACTAACAGCAGGGCCCACTGAGGCAGTGTTTTGGCTTCATTTTTTAACAAAAGGAAAAGGTGGAAGTCTTATTAATACACAGTCATCAGTGTGGACATAAAATGGTAGACTGAATAATGTCAAATACAAAGACCCACCAATGACAACTGGGTTTTAATAACTAAAATGGCCAAAGTAAGCATTCGAGCAGTCCTCTTACTCTGGCTCCTCTGCAGGGTGATCTTGGTGATAACACTGAAGTCCCCTCGTTCAGGCTCACAGTTGGACATGTTGAGGTAGAAGCTCTCTGAGACGATGATCTCTTCCTCAGCGTCCTCGTCCTCTCTGCGGCTGTAGTCCTCCTCCAGCCGGCCAACTCTTTGCACTCTGATGTTGGTGTGCCGGTTGCTGCATTTGGGCCGGCTGAGGTTGGAAAACATCAGACGGGCCTCCATCCTTGGGGGAACTGAGACAATCCAGGAGACGGTGGAGAGGGACTTCATTCCCACTGGCCAACCAGGAGTAGCCAGCAAGACAGGCGTGTCTTTCTTTGGAGATACAGTGAATATATATCTTTCTGGAAAAGAGTTGGGAAGAAGGGATTGAAATATTCACTTTTCTCAAAAATATGCATTTATCTCATTTAATAACTTTACATGATTAACATTTCTTGTTACCTGGTATTTCCTCTTTTAATCTAGCTTCCAGCACGTGCTTCAAAGAGGTTCTTGAAGCTTTTCCTCCAAGGGTAGAAACTGTGACAGTCACATTTGTGTGGATCTGGATTTTCTTGATGGTACCTTGAGGGCAGAAGTGTCCTATAATGCTGCCATCAGCTTCATTTGCTTTGATAATGAAGCTATCATTGCAGGGCTGTCCAGGTAGGGACTGCTTGAGGGGTCCAGAGGGAGAAGTAAGCTCTACGGTGCCATATCGAGGGGGACGAAGAGTCCAGGTCACTGTGCTCAGAGGAGCAGGGAGGCAGGACGGCATCGAAGGGGAGCAAGGCAGACGGACTGGTGACTCGGGGCAGTCTTTCAGTTTGCTGCACTCTGACATGGTAGAAGAGATTATTTAAAACACAATGTAGACTAAATATCAATGAATCAACTACAGAGTCAGGTCACTCGAATTGGAAATAAAGCCATTCCCCTACTTCCCATCGTTGACTTAACTCCACTTTTGCATTAAACAAAACTATTTTAGCATTTTGTTCTTAATTTGTAATACATACAGAACTGTGAATAACTGCAAGAAAATGTTGTTTGCAAATGTATTTGTCCGTGGTCTGATTTGACAATGGTGATATCATCCATAGGAATAAGTGGAAGCTGTTTATTGAGACAAAATCAATGACTCCAAAGAGAAACACTGTTGAAATAGTGTGAAAAATGTCTTCATTTAGGAAGTTATGAGACTATATAGTTAAAATAAAAAAAAATGAAATGGGTTTTAACAATGAAGAAAAAACAGGCGTTTGAAAACTGTATGAAGATCATTTAAAGTTAAGAACAACATCACTTGAAAAATTGCTCTCAACATTTTTTGAGGAAAAAACTCAGTATGATAAACAGAATTTATTGCTGTTAACAGGAAATCAGTTTCAGCAAGGCTGACTGGTGAAAATCTTAAAATCTTATCTTGAAATCTACACGAACAAACCAAGTCTGTCTGAATTATGATGAAAAAGACTGTTTATTTCACTGTTCATTAGATCACAGATAAGTCAGTATAAATCTTTGTAAAGCTTGGTGGCACCTCAAAACCTCATTATCAAATGATTAAATGACTATCAGATTCAGACCTTTTCAAATAATCTACAGTTAAAGTACTTTTTGTGGGTGTTAATGTCAAAAAGATGAAAATTATTATCTTTATAAAAAGGGAAAAACAGTAATCAATAATGGTCGTTCTCTAATTGTAGGCTGAGTACCTTTAGTGTGTTCCAGCACACTGTGCAACTATCTGTAAAAGTTTGCACATTTTATCCTCTCCAAGAAGACACAGAGTAAAAGACATGTTGAAAATGTGTGTTCTACCATATGGCATGTGGATGCAAATATATATCTTTGTTAAGATACGAGTGACAGCACTGTTTGTTTGTATTTAATAATCAGACAGTGATGTGAAGGTGTGTATATGGAGTAGTGTAGACGCATGCAACTTGGGGTGTGACCTTTTCAAGTTCAGACATTGCTTGAGATTTAGCTGACAGGCTGATATTGTGCATGACTAACAGTCCTCTTTCTTATTTTATGTTTTATGTATTTTACATAATTGCTCTACATGGTTTTAAAGTATGATTGTTTTGTTTTGTCAACTATTATTTATCTGTTTATCCTTGTACTGAGTTATAAACAAGTAAATTATTGCTGGTTTGGGCAGGGGTTGGGGGTTGAAGGGGAATTACCACTGGTTAAAAAAATTACACACCTGTTGTACTGTCCATCTTATCTGTACTCTCAATCTGCAGATTGATTGAATTTTGTGATTAAAAAAAGATACAGGTGTATATCTCTGTCTTTAACATAACCAAGGGCAGGTTTGCTAAAGACTGAATCTTTACCTATAACTCTGGTCGCAAAGACTCGTACATCCTCTGGCTGGCAGTCCTGGAAAGTAAGGTCACTGTTCGATATGATGGTGATCTTTTCCTTTTCCACAGAGTTTATTTTCATCTTGCAGTCGGAGGTCAATCTTAACCTCTCGATGTTCAGAGTAAGGCCCTCCAATTTGCTCACATCCACTTTGCAGGACACCACTGAAAACAAATTGAACACACAATTGCAAATGTGAGGTTATGTGAATTAAAGCTGATATCCTGCTTTGTTAAAGTCATGTCCAACAGTGATTTGACTGTGATTTGAATCACTAAAACTGAAGGGATTTCCTCATAGCAGAAGGAAGTGCTTCCAGGTGATGAGTCATCACAGTCATTCATGACTAAATGAGCGATGAGGAAACATCAGAGCTCCCCTAATTCTGCACCTGAGGGCGCAGATTGAGACAAGAGGGCCCACTCACTACGTCACTATTTCATTAATCACAGACTGGGAGGCTGTTTCAAAGATGCAGGGGAATTCTGTCACACCCATGGTTAATGAAACTAAACTCTTGTTTGAACATGATAGTAGAACAGAAAACACAGATCATTTATATTTAGTGATCCAGGCTTGCTGCAACATGAGGGGCAGACAATATCAATCCTTTAGACTATTTTCTGAAACTCCACACATTTCCTCGGAAACCTATAGCTAATTCTGACGGACAACAGAGTAGTTTTTAAAGATTTGATCATCTTATTTATTTATCAAACATAATTACTTCTTTAGTTTCTTGAGTGGGCTCCACCACATCTTTGTTGGCTAGTCATTAAGTTTATCTGTTTGCAGTTAAATGTACTGATGATAGCATGCAACATGTTTTTCAGACCTTTTCTGTAAAAAAACAAACAAACAGATACCTGACTGCTATAGCTAAAAACACTGACATTAGTGGTAAACAAACCAAAACAGCTGAGTTGTGTGCTTGACAACCAAGATACTTAGCTAATGGACCCTGAAAGTTAGCACATGGATTAACTAAACTGTGGTTAAGGAATATATATATATTAATATATTCTCTGAGGTATCTGTCAATAGAAAGTGTATTAACCACATTAAAAGGATGGTGGTCAGCTTGGTCTCTTAGTTTAGAAAGCAGCTGAGGAAGTGGAACAGAAGCTATGCTACCTTAGCAGATAGGTTTAGCTTTACCACTTAAATAGCTTATTTTAATATACTCCAACCGAAAACACTGTTTTTTGAGTAAAAACGGAAATATCTTTTTAGGACTTTGCTGTCAAAGTCAATTTATTTTTGTACTATCCTCAAACACAGCCTGCAGCACAGAGATCAGCTTACTGGGTTTGCAGAGATTCAAAGGAGACAGAAATAAAACGCAACTAAAAAGTGTGTGAATCTGAGCACGATGACTATATGCTGTTTACTTTCGACACAAATTACAAACTTTATGAGCTGGCGTTCAGAAAGTAAAAGCATGACTCAACAAACTACAGGAAATGTGGAGACGCTCATGTGCTTACTCAAGAGTTCTCAAATTACCTAGTGGTGCAGGTGTGTAGAATGTGGGCCCATGAACACAAACAAGAAAACTACCTTCAGTCATGTGGAGAACTTGGCAACATCGGTAGTCTTGCGCCTTTCTCAATCAGTACTCACAATGTTTGAGTGAGTTTTACAACATCATACCTCATAGACCCGATTAGATGACAGATGAGCAGCAGGGGCAAGAATCTACATGTCACGTCCAGGAATTAGAGCAAAAAAAAAAAAAGGGCTTTCTGAAGGCAAAGTGCTGGAAAAATTCCAAATACAGCACGCACTTACCACCAAAGATGGTGTTTTTGTTGGAATTTGTTAAGTGAAGCTAAATTAAATGATAGAGCTGATCCTGTCTGAAGTGATTCCTAGCTTAGCTTCCATTCTAGCCCTTTTCTCAACAAAGGGTCAGAGCTGACCACCATCCTCTGGGGGTAATAGTGACATAATACCTCATACAGCCCTACTTAAAAAGTGAACTACTCCTTTAATTTGGTGGGCTCAGTGTCACAAGCACTATATTTACATCAAACATAGTAATTACACCCATGTTCAGTACAAAGATATTAATCGTAGTAGGTTTAACTTTCAGATGAATAATTAGCTGGCCATTTAAATGAAATCTCACTTATTTTTATACGTACTGTAAACCCAGAAAACCCTCAAATGACAACTGACCTAAGGCTTGATCAGACTACATTATTCAATAAATAATTCATAGCTATGATACATAATGTTCAACGGGCTTAGTATATAAGCAGGTTTGCCAAAGGATAAAGAGAAAACTGTGATGCATTCAAAGCCAGAGGCAGCATTAAGTGCATGTTTTACACACCTGATGAACTTTTAGTTGATGACACCCTGAGGTTTAGACTCAGTCCAGGAGATCCGGCTCGTCTTCTGTCCATCTCACAGTTCCTCAGTGTCAGAGAAAAGTTTCCCTGATTCTGCTCTGGCTGGGGTTCTGACAGCTTCAGCACCGACGCCCCTCTGGCTCTGCTGTGATACTCCACTGCTGCCTCTTTCTTCAAACAACGTGGCTGCGTAACATTTGAGAACTGAACCGTCGCCTTGTGTTTGTCAGGGACCTGAAAGTACCATTCCATCACATCATCGTCTGGGAAACTATGGGGATAGTTTGGGGTTAGCAACTCTGTAGATGAGGTCCCTTTTGGTAACATCACAGTAATTTTTGCGAGAGCTATGAGAGGGAGGAAAAAAATCCCACAATCAGTCAAAGAACTGGAGGTCTGAAGCATGAGACATTCGGCATATATCAAGTTATTCAAACACTGAAAATTGAGTTAACTCACATTTGATTTCCTCTCCAACAGACAAGCCAAACTGACCACTTTGGAGCTTTTGCCCCGCTGGGATTTCCAGAGAAAAGCTCCCCTGACTCAGTATCTGAGTACTTTGGATGGGTCCTGTTTTACAATATTTCCCAAGAGCCACATTCCCTGTGTTCTGGGAGGCTTGGAGGGTGTAGCTGTGTCTGTCTAAACATCTCTCAGAAGAGTTAATCTGTCTAAAACCTGCATTGTCAAAGTCTATTTTAAAAGCTTTAAAAGAGGACGCCTCCAGGTTCCAGGTAAACTTGCGGTTAAAATCCAGCAAAGGAAGCGAGCCGTAGTCTGCCTGGATGATGTTGCTGCTGCATGACTTTGGGGTACATTCTATGAAAAAGATACAAAACAGGTCAAATATGGATATGAGCAAAGATTTGACTTTTCAGCCGGTAATTTTTTAAATCAGAAAGATTGCAGACTTCTTACCTATATTTCTCACTATTTCCACATTGAACACATCCTGAGGTCTAGAGCACTTAAACTCCAGAGAGACACGATTGCTCTCTTTCAGCAGGAGGGATGTATAACATTTTCCTGGTCCTGTGCAAACTTGGCATCCTTTGACCTGACTGCTGCTGATGTTGAAAGTGGTGCCTCTGTCAGGGGTTACATTTAGCCTTTGAATTCCTGTGCAAAACACAAAAGCATAAAAAAAAGCTGTTAAGGGAAACAGGCATGATTTGGATAAAAACCACAGATGCTAAATCATGAATAATACTTTGAAATCTGCCAAGTAGGACACAACATGGTCTGGATAAATGTTATTAGTGTGCTTTTAATCACTGTTAACTAAAACACAATGACTAACAATGACGGGGAATTAGGCAGACAGCTTGGCTTTGCTCCTCCTATGACTAACAAAGCCTGTGCTGAGCAAACAGAGCCATGTTACCACACCAAGAGTTAATATCAACGACCTTTTCTTTCATATAAGGGAGAGTGGGGTAAGAGGAGCCATTTTTCATATTTCGGATCACTACATCAAGGCAATCATAGTTTTGTTTCTAACTAGTGTATTTGCATATATTTAAAGATGTTGTGCATCCCTGCAAACCAACAAAATGAGTGTAAACATGACTATCTTGATAATATAGCATGCCAAAAAAAAGTGGTCTCCTATGGTCAACTTACCCAGTGTATGGGGTAAGTTGACCAGAGGAGTGGGATAAATTGAGCTGTATCCCTACTACCATGACAAAACATTTCAATACATGTAGGCTGTTTAGGTCAGCCATGTCCTCGTCCTCAAGTAGCTCCTGAGCTGTTCAGTGCTAACACGACTTTAACTAACCGATCCCATAGTTTCAGTTTTATTAACAGTAGACCCAGGCTATGTTTTTCAACACTTCTACAGTAAATGTCTAATCCGCAACAAAGTGAATCCGTGCTGTTTGTTGATAGAAAAGCTTGAACTCACCTGAAGCATAAGAAAGGAAGAGAGTCAGAAGTAAAAACTGAAGATTGATTCTTGATGACATGCTGTTCCGCAGTACTGTTCCTTATCTTTGATTTTGAGAGGGAAATCCGTGAATTATGCGCATATTTCATGTCTTCTAGTTCTTCGTCACCGCAATCTTCGTACGCCACATTTTCGCCTCGGTTACTGAACGTGAAGCTCAGCTCGTGCTTCTTTTAAGAAACAACTCATCCACTTCCTGTTTGTGAAGGTGTGTCATTCTCAGGTAACGTACAGGTGTGGCCAGGCCGTCAGTCTTGGCAGGAATATAGGGGTCACTCCTGCGCTTTGACGCCCCTGAAGTTGATGGTAAATTAATGAGTTTAAGTACCAAATCTCTTAAGGCTTTTGTTTTCACATTAACTGTTTTTTTTTACAACCCAGCATGCGATTCATCATAGTAAAGGAAAGTATAATTACTGTAATTACAGCTTATAAATAGATCCAAACAAGTGAGGTCACCAACCGAATGACATGAAGTGGCTTTCACAGCACTGTGAGGCGAGCATTGCTTGTATCCTGGAGCACCAATAGGATACTACTTCTGAAATTTTATTGTACATCTGGTTTTGTAATGTAGTCTATTTTAATGCCACTGGGTACTAATTTTCAGGCACAGCTTGCTAAAACTTACACAGTCTAATTTAACAGTCCCTTAATGAATCCTCCATTCATGTAGCTAACATAAACTGCTTCATTGAGGATATGTCACTGTTTCTTTTCAGGTCAGTTCACATGCTCATTTTGGAATTAGTTTTGCAGTTGACTTTTAGAGACTAAATCTAAGCTGTGATAATTTGATTGTTTAAGAATTTATTTGAACTATTAAAGCTAGCAGTACCCAAACCTACTTCACAGCCTGGGAACTAGTTTTCCGTAAGAATGACATGTGATGAATGTGGAGGTTTTTTGAAAGCTTGGCTGTAATTTCTACTCTGATTGAAGTCAGGGTTGTGAACTCTCAGGATGTTGAGTCAGTATAAACGTGTCATCATCACAAACTGGTTCTTCAGCCCAGACAGATACAAATTGCCTCACAGTTGGATCAGACTGATGGAGCTAAGTTATAAAACATTCACTGATACTGAAGTCACTATATTATAAAGGACTGTGTACTGTTGTTTACTTCTCAATAAAAATAGTAAGTTTCTCTATAGGTAAACATTTGTTGAGGTTGTTAATGTTGCTGTCATAGAATCAAAGCTGGATCAGTGCTGTGTCAGTACTGAGCATGACACACACAGAACCACACACTAACGAATTTTGTGTTGTATCGTTTGTCATTTTTTTGATAAACAACTGAACTCATTTGTCAAAAAAACAGATTTCACATAGATACTGAGTTATTAATATGATTCCATATCTTCGCTTGATAAAGGAAATTACATTATTCTACGTTTTGAATAGGGTCATGTAGGCGTGCATTTCTCAGCTATTCTGTGTTATGAAAAAATAAAAATATCTCTTGACACCACCCTTTTTTGGTGCAATGAGACACTTGCTGTAGTAAGTTTTGGCTGCAACTAACTAACAATAACTTTAAGGTGACTTTGCAGGCTGCATTTTGACTATTCCTCCAGGGGTTTCTATTATTTTGACAATCCCATATATAACAGTGGCAGTAAGCTGTACTGCAGAAACAAGGCCCAGTCTGATATGATAAGGTTTAAAAGAACAAACTATGACCTAGTACATGATAATAATGTGAGGACATCTATCTTAACAGTGTCAACAAAAGCTCCACATTATCACCTTCATGAAGGATTTACTGCTGGTACATTTCACCTTTGCATCACACCCTGCATTCACTTGAAATAACTGCTGTGAGTGTGTTTAATTTAAAGAGAACAGGTCGGAGATGATCTGAGGTATCGGCTATAATCAAGTTTATTTTTAAACTCTTGGAACATGAATACAAATAAGCATGTACTGTATATTGTACTGAACAATATAAACCTAACAATATAAATATTGAAACCCTCTCAGTCAGTCATAAACAACACTATTTATCTGATTGTGTTGGAAAAAACTATTACATTTTACTTCAAACATGACTATTGGTTAAATATGTGACGGCAAACTCCAAAGTTCAGTTCTCAGTGCAAAAGTCCTAACACAGGGGATATAAGGCAAAAACTTTCTAGAAAGATTAAAAACTATACAAACACTGTTTAAGGAGAAAAGTTTGCACAGTTAACGCAGACATAACCTATAGGAAGGCCTACAAGAGTATACAAAACACATTTCCATTGGTCCCAGTAGAGATTAATATTGGCTATAACCCACCTTACTTTACCTTGGTTGTGCTAGAGAAGAGGAGGTCTAATAAAGGGTTAAAGGTCACCAAAAGAACTAAAGCATTTGATCAAGAAGTTTCCCAAAGCTCCTCATCAGGTTCATTCAGGCGAACAGTTGAATGGCTACAGTTATAATATAGGCAGCACAGGCTGATTAAAGTAAAGATAGTTCAATTATCTCGGTCTCCTCTGCTCCATCCCGTTGGGCAGAAACCCTGCAATGATGGGAACCGGCCATATGAGAGCAGCAACACTCCACACGATGATCACCAGAGTCATGAAACAAGCCACAAGTGTCGACTCGATGGGCTTCCTGTTCAGCCTCCAACTTTTGTCC
Organism: Xyrichtys novacula; assembly: GCA_962446985.1. Classification (NCBI taxonomy): domain Eukaryota; kingdom Metazoa; phylum Chordata; class Actinopteri; order Labriformes; family Labridae; genus Xyrichtys; species Xyrichtys novacula. The sequence goes on along the minus strand of OY660871.1, from coordinate 7,304,813 downwards.
CCCTTCAGCTCGTCGAGGCTGAAATCCACACAGCAGAATGTGACCTGATCCCCACTCTGCTGGCCCCGCGACCGGCCCTGACTGAACCTTCTGTATCTGGACATCCCGCATCCCACGCACAGCCTCAACTCCTGCTGACCCCCCGTGACCCCCAGGTGCTCGATGACGACAGGGGAGGTCACCCTGTTGAATGAGGCGGAGAAAAAAGCCCTGCCGTGGTTGTTGGTGGTGTAGATGAGCACATCACATTGGAAGCCGAAGCTGCTGTCCCAGTGCGCCACCAGCGAGGTGGGCTGCAGTCTCTGGACGCTCACGTTGCACTGGGACAGGCTCTGCAGGGAGGAGGCGTCGGCCGAGGCGTCGCTCTCCTCCACGGACCTTTTGGAGAAGCGCACGTCCACCTCCAGGTTGGCCATGAAGCCGTTGGAGGAGTTGATGGGCGGCAGGAGGAGGTCTTCTTCGCTCCAGCTTTGGCATCGCTGGAGAAGTCCGGCCACCGCGGTCAGAGCCAGCAGGAGGGTCGGGGATTCGCTCAGCATGGCACAGGGCGCGTCTCTCCCGCTCGCATGGTGCTGTGACGATCCGCAGGCGATGGACGAGGTGCGCGCAATGTTTGGTCAAATCCTGCCGCTGGTGATTTATTTAAAAATCAGAGAGACTCATTTCTCTGCTCGACTTGTAGAAATGGAAACGTCCACAGCCTGTCACAGCATGCGCGCATTCCCCCCTCCTCCCTTTGGATACCTCCTCTCTGACTTGTTCTCCAAATGTGCCCTGCAGCCACTGTACAGGAGGAGAAGACTGAGCAGCTATGAACGCTTCATCACAGCTTGGAGCTCCACTCCTCTTCTGACACTTCAGGTGTGAGCGCAGAAACACAGGGGAATGGTGGAGGGGAGACTCCAGCGCACAAGGGATACAGGCTGAACACACACAATACCAACACACGCACACACAGACTGGCAAACACACACACAAGATAAAAGTTTCTCAATGAAATGATACAGAATGACTCATCTGAAAACAAGATCAGTCTGGCTGTCTCTGTTGACCTGCGTGGTTGGTTGACTCTGACCAGAAAACACTGGTTTTTAAGTAAACACAAAGAAATGCTCGGAGAATAACCTATTGCAACATCCTGGTTTATCGAAGGCCATATGGAAGACAGCAACCAGCAAGCTGGTAGCAGTATACAACAGATCTATACAGCAGAATGACACAGCTAAAGTCTTAATGCACACGCTGAACTCCTTTAATGAAACCCCAAAGTGATACTTGGACAACAGACACAAAATAACAGATCCAGATATTGTTTTAAAACTTCTCCTACACATATTATGGCTTCAAGCAATAAATCTTTTATGTATGCAGCCTATTTAAATGGCTTTGTTTGCTGTGGTTTGCAGTTTCAAACAGGAAGTTTGGCAGTTCTAGCCTCAGTGTTGTACTCCATATTTCATAATTGCTCCTGAAGTCAAAGCCATCCACATGTGTGTTATTAGCTTGGTTCCTGATGGGAAATGTGGCTTGTTGCATAGCAGCGCCTGCCATCAGTGTTTGAAAGAAGGATTATACAAGCAATATACAGAGCTAGAACACTAGAAAAGCGCTGTGTAAGGGCAGTATATTTGCCAGTCTGTTAACAAAGAAAAGACACCTAACCAAAACTAAAAATATCATACCACCTGTAAACCCACATTAGTTTCTGTGCAAATAGTTTAAGTATACAACAGCTGAAAAAAATGAGTTTTGTTGCATTACTTAAATAGTGTTGGTATGTTGTACTGGCAGTTTTAAGTTGATTCAACTAAAAAAAAAATGTGATGAGCCTCAATAATTAAGATGCACTTATAGTTTTTGGTTCAATAAACTTCAAAAAATAACTTCCAGCCTGCACTTTAATCTGATTGGCTAATTGACTTGTCTGGGCTTGTTGGTTTTGTCTTGTTGTCACAGCGTTAGCCTTCCTGTTTTCTGCACCATATTAAACATTCCTTTATTTTTGACAAATATGGACTATAGGACGGATCTGCAGTACTTATGCATGGAAGAAGATGAATGTTTCTCAGTTAATCAGATTTCCATGGAGAGCAGAATAAATCAACTGCAGTAGATGAGTTCCCGTTTTAACCCTCATGGAGTTTTTTACGTTCTTCAGCTTGGTGAGTTATTTTCCATATTCATTTGGTTTGAAAGACATTACTTCATGATACAAATAAAACTTTGTATTGTTTATCCTCTTAATTTTTGCTGTTTCACATTGCTATTTGGCAGAGGTAGCTAACATGTTGATACAAATTCATTTCACTTTTTTTTGCAAAAGAGCAACAACATTTTCACAAAAAACTCAGTGACCTACTCTAAAAAGCTAACTAAAATATTTGACTGTAAATATATATTTAAATTTTTTTTAAACCATACATGAAGACATGCTTTGGAAATGCTAGTATTATCTGTTAACTATGAAAAAGGAGCACAGCTTTCCAAACACTACAGACTTAAACACAGAAGTTATGCCAGCACTGATTCCATTCCTTGCTTACATCAGGATTGCCCATGTACAGGACCCTGGGAAGCAGCAGCGAGACGCTCCAGTACTGTCAGATCTTCAGGCAGGACAAATTTGACAAAGTCTAATTGTTATGAAAATCTCATTTTATTTTCTTGTTACTCATAGGATCTTCATGATGCAGACTCCTTGGACATATCAGAAGGCATCCTCTGCTTTGAAGAAAGTGGGACCCAAAATCATATAATCGTATAATGGTTTAATGTTACGTTATTTCTATTTTATGTTTACTGTGGCTGTTGTTACATCCTGTTGTGGGCAAATATAAATAGAGTTTAATGACAACTTTTGGCATAATGTATTTATGGTTTGGCATGACTTAAAATTTTGAGTTCAATGAAAGCCAAATACAACTAAACGCACGTGAGAAAATCAGTTATTTTCACTTATAATAGTGAGTTGAATAGGTATGAATTTTAATACAGATTATGAGTACGAATAACTTTTCTGTTAGTGTATTCAACTCAAATAATCTATTCTATTCCCTTTAATTTTACTTCATTATTTAATTGATGCACTCATTACTCATTACTTAAATCATTTAAGTGTTGTCACTTGCTTTAAAAATTTAAGGTACAATCAACTTATCTGGGTTTTTTAGTGTTCATTGTGCACTTGTACAATGTCAAAACATCACAAGGTTGCTATAACTCCTCATGTTGCAAAGGACATGAGCATGGTGTACACAGTGTTCTGCAGCCTTGGGTGTAATCTAAAATGGAAATAATGAAGTATTCACATGCTGAGATTAAGGATTTCTGTTTCAAATGCTAGGTTGTACCTAAAGGTGACAATAATCTGAGCAATGTAATTGGATTTTATGTGACAAAAGGTCACAGCAGTAATTTTTGTTCCACCTGAGCTGAAAGATCAAAAGTTAATCTACATCTCATCTGAGGAAGATTAACTTCTGAACCTTTATGTAACCAAATCTTACTGAGATTTGAATGGGTGGTGACTGCAGACTGAGTGAGCGGACACACTGGACCAGCAGAGGCTAAAGTGCAATGCTTTAAGACTCAGAGTTTACCTAAGAGGTGGTGATGGAGAGTTCAAGGTAAAGGTTGTGCTCTATTGCTCCCCTGCTCTAAGGTTGTCCAACAGTTGAATTCATTGAATCAAATTAATAAGTACAAATTAAACTGTTATTTACAAAAATTTCCCTCTGTATTGTAAAAAATTATAAATTCCCTAGAATAATTAGTCAGTATCAACAGAAATTAACACATTTAGTAGAGAGCACGTATGTTTCCAACTTTTTTTTTTAAATGAAATACTGTGGTGATAAGTTAGATAGTAAAATATTTCAACTGTACTCCATACAAGACAAATCAATTGTGAAGCTGTTTTTTTAGATTATATAATTTTTGACATACTTTGATGTCTTACCTTAACTTGTATGAACCTTTGCAAAACACATTTGCGATGCAGGTTTTAGACACTAATATCTACACGCATTGTCCATCCACATGATGTACCGCTCGCAGGGTGACTGGGGGGCTGGAGCCTCTCCCATCTGTTAGTGGGGAAGAGGTGGGGTACACCCAGGACAGATCGCCTCGCCAGTCTACCACAGGGCTGACAAGAGACAATGAACCATTCACACACCCATTTACACTGGTGTTAAGATTCCCACATTTCAACTTCACAGCTCCCTTGAGGAACTCTTAGTTTGTGTCCATTTTGGCACCCTCTGTGGACAAAGCAGTCTTTGCTTCTCTTGTCGGTTATATAAGTAGTGGCTTATGACACCAAATCTCATCCTGCTGATTTTTGACAGTCAAATGTATCATTCATTGTGAGTATTGTGGGTGAAAATTGGAAAAACAGGGCCATTTCTACAGCTGCAAAGCTTGGACCTAACCGCTCTCAAGGGTTTTAGACTTTAAAAATAAGGATATAAAAATCTTCAGTCAGGTTGATTGTAGTTTAGTTTGCTTTTGTGTATCATTTGAAGGTATCACCACAAATATAGCAGATTTCATAAAAATCAAAAAAGACAGATAGGTCAATAAATCACCAAAAATAGCAGCAACATTGTCAAAATTTTGGTTTTACTGGATAAACACAACTCTGTGTTGTTGTGTTTTCTTTGCGCACAGGTATAAATTCACCAGTTACTGATTATCACTTGGAACATTTTAAACACCCAAATCTAAAAAAAACAAAAGAATATAAATGTTTATGGGGTTTTATTTCCAATTCTCTCTAATCCGCTAGCTTATTTGTTCATCTGTTCTTTGCTCTCACAGCTCTCTGCATGTTCAGTGTTTGCTTCTATTGGCCATATTGTTCACTCAGGGGCATCCAGACACATCAATAAACATGTGTCTCCTCTGTCCTGCAGCAGCAGGGGGTTTGTACACACTGTGTATCACCTAGCTGCTGGATCTGATGCTGTGGAGGACAAAATCAGCTCCCTCCTCTCCCCTACACTACCATGCTCTGTTTTGATCCACGATTTTATCACAAACAGCAAATCTGATTATGTTTTGTACCTAGGACACAGCTGCAGTTAATATCTATTTCATGGACTTATAAGTTTGAGTATTAAGTCTAGAGGTTGAACACCTGGTCCACTTAAGCATGGGGATGATGGTGGGTTAAAGCTGTCGTCACTATGGGGTGCAGGTTTAGTCCTGTGGTTAAACTTGCCTTAATCCTTACATGTAACAGCACTGTTGCCATGGTCCTTGGCTACATCTATCCTGGGATATCCTATCAAAAGTCAGCCTCCCACCCCTCAAAAAGATCCTTGTTCTTTACATTCTTTAGTTAAAATGCAAAATCTGATACTGGACTATACATTTTGAATGTCTATTGAGCCTTCACATTGACCTTTGCCCATTGACCTTTACAAATGGTCAGTGCAAACATCTTTTTCACTTGCAACCATTGCTGTCATTATTTTTTCCTCCTTCATTTTCAGTGGAGAAGTTTCAGACTCAAAATTCCAAATAAACTTTTACTGGCATAAACAGTTTGGTAGTCTGGGCAGCTGACATTCAAACCTATCCCCAGTAGCTTTCAGGATATTCTCCTACAATGAGAACCAAGCTCCCATAATGCATGCATAAAGTGCTACTTTACATTTTCATCACAGGCTATCTTTGACTAGCCCCATATTGTTTATTCTTGGTGGGATGACATATAATCTACTGAAGATTTTATATTGAACTAGAAAAGCACTAGGAGAGCACAGACCTCCGCCAAGCAGCTCACAGTATCTGGAATTTTGTCTGGATCAGGATCAACCTTTGACACCTTTTTATTAAAGAAAAAAATTCTAAAATTTGCCCTATCTCACAATGATAAAGAATCCTTCAAAAAATTCCCGGATCCAGAAGGCGATCCAGATCACCACCAAAATTTAATGGGATCCTCCTGGGCCTGAGACGCACCTCTGGTGAAAATTTCAGGTCAATCCGTCCGTTACTTTCTCTGTAAAGTTGTTCACAGACAAACAAACAAACAAACAAACAAACAACCCCCCCCCCCCCCCACACACACACACACACACACACAATCTACACAATCTACATATCTCTGTTTTTGCTCTCCAACAATTGTTATTGTCGCCCCATTCATTTGCTTTAAATGTCATCTCATTATGTGCCTCATAAAGACGGTAAATTGGTACTCTGTTAAATAAAGCGTACTTGCTAGTCCTCTGGCGACTCAAAGCACTCTTACATTACATACCACATTCATCCCCTCTGATGGTAGAGGGTACAAAGTAAAGTACCGAAAGTGGAGTTTGCAGGGTTAGTTGAGTGTCTTGCTCAAAACACTTGGGCTTGTGGACAGCAACACTTGAGATCGAACCCCTAACCCTCCCGTTCAGTGCTGACTCTCCCTTGTGTAGTCCTAACATGTAAAATAAAAAGAAAAGGTTTTGGCTTTTGTTAGTGTGTCATGAAGAGGCTCTCATCTCTCATAGAAAAGATAAAGCACCCACACTTGTCCAACACTTCACTGTGTGTTCATGTTGCTTGTGGTAACCACTCTCTAATGGTTGATATGACTTTTAATGAGGCAATAATTATGCCCTAACCTTGTACCCAGTGGACTCTTTCTATTAATGTATACATAATGCATCAGAAAAGATAATAAGCTATTGACAGAACTGGGCCGTAGACCGGAGGCAAAAACCCGATGAATTATTCTCTTTCATCTTGCGTGCGGGGAAATCTGAATGCCACTTGTATGAATTGTTTTTCTTCCATACTGTTTAAATGGTGTAATCTGTGCTGGAGGACCGCCTCCCTGTGTTTGATGTGAAGGAGCTCTGGCCTTGATTTGCACCTAAAAACACATTACCATTATGTCTCGGTTTCATAATAATACAGTATTCTGCTGAAGATTTTTTGCTTTGAATAATCATGTAGTTGTTTGGTCCTTTTTTTGCCCCCTCAGACTTCTCTCCAGAGCGAAAAAACACCCCCACATGCTTCCAGTCCCTTAACATTAGATCTGCTCCAGACAATGTTCAGAGCAAGGAAATGTAAATTACTTTCTTGTTCATTAATTATGCTATAAAAATGTAAATTGCTTTGGTGACAAAAAATGCAAATGGGACTGAGATAAAAGTCTCTTGTGCCAAAGGAGAGTGTATGAAAGATTCATTTCTCTTTCTGTCCAAGAAACCAGAGAGGAGGACCTGTTAGTGCTTCCTGGCAGTATCAGACACCATTAGTCCAATGACCCTCACATGGACACATAGCTTCATTAGGAGGTGAGGATTCAGGTGGGGCACCTTTAATGGAACAATGTATAAACTCCTTTTTACATCTGAGCTTGGTAAATCCTCGGTCTGTCCATTTCCAGCAGACCTGTCTCACTCCCAATCACAGCCTGGAAACCCGTCACCACGGCAACAAAACAGCGCCTTCCCTAGAAGCAGAGGGGTGGTGGGGTGTCGAGAAAATATACAGAGGGCTTGCTCTGTAATAGAAAAATCCAGGTTTTTATTGCCATGTTTGAAGTGCCAAAAAAACAGCGGGAATCAGAACAGGCGTAAATGACGATGCTGCATTCAGCTACTGTCAGCTACTGTCTATCAAAACAACAGAGTTTAACATGTTGATCAGAGGGCTTCTCCCCCAGGACATCACTTAAACACAAATAAAAAAAAAACTGTATATTTAAAGCTCATGTGAAGAATTTTAGATGGTCACAAAACTGATGAACATTAACCCTGATGCATCTCCATATCCTATCAGTGATGAGATTTATTATTCCCATATACTTGCCATGGGGTAGGTGTCAGAAAAAGTAATTTACAATCACTGCAGAAATGGTCTATGTTTCATTTTCTACAGGAAAAAATTTCAGTGAGTGACATCGATGCATGTGGAAGAAAACAAAAGGACATTTTTGATCAGAAATAGGTGGTTTTTACTTGTAAAGAGTTAAAGCCCACTACTTTGTCCACATTAGGCACTTATATCCTCATAGAGTGAAAGATCCTGACAAACACTTTACACTCTGACTCTAAAGCTATATTATATATTTTGAAATGTACACACAAACACTGTTAACAGCTTTAGAAGAGGTAAAAAAGTGCGGGCTAAGTGCCACATACACACACAAATATATGTATAAAAAATGAAATTGAATGAAAGTCCCACCTCTGACAAGGACAACAGCCAGTGAAATATTAGGATTTCAGACTTAAACCCACCTGGGGTGGCCTGTCAGATGTTAAAGGAAGCAACGCTACCCCAGGCCACCCTGTGGACACGTCCTTGAGCAATCCACATTTTGCACGCAAGGTGCAGTATAATCCCCCTTTAAGTAGTGGTTCTCAGCCCATTTAAACAGTTATAAAATACCCTGCCAGGCTCACTTCACTTTAGGTCACAAGCTTTATAAATATACTAGAGGTGAAAACCTTTTACAATGATAACCATTATTATACAATGAGATTGCAGTGAATTATGTTAAAAATCACAAATGTATATTTTGTCACAAACAGCCAGGTATTTGAAACCTACTTCAAACTCCATCCTCCCCGCCAACATGCATTTTCAGTTGTAAACCACAAAAGATCTTAAAAGGACTGTACATCCACCACTGAGAGGATAATTCACCACTGAAATAAGACGCTTTGGATGTATTTTACATTAAAACTGATCTGACTTTATAATAATAATAATAATACATCAGATTTTTATAGCGCTTTATCAGAGACCCTCAAAGCGCTTTACATAGGATACATCATTCATTCACTCACACAGTCACACCTCGGTGGTGGTAAACTACCTTAGTAGTCACAGTTGCCCCGGGGCAGACTGACGGAAACGTGGCTGCCAGTTTGTGCCTACGGCCTCTCCGACCACCACCACACAACACTCACAATCATACACCAGTGGAGGACACACACTGGGAGCAAGGTGGGTTAAGTGTCTTGCCCAAGGACACAACTGACAGACTAGGGACAGGACGGGGCTTGAACCGCCAACCTTTCAGTTATTGGCCAATCCGCTCTACCTCCTGAGCTACTGCCGCCTAAAACATGTGTCATTTAAAAAGTGCAATTTCCATGAAAGCATGCTGTAATAAAATCACTGTACTTCAGGAAATAGGCCATATGGCCATACGTTCCTTTTAGTTGTTTCTTTATGTGACGATCTAATGATTCCCAACTACTCAGAATTAAAGTCAGTCAATGTAATTATTTTTCTTTATCTGAAAGCAATTAAAATGCTCATCAGCAAATGTAAAAATGAAGTTTTTAATCAAGGACGGAGCAAGATGAGAATATAAAAATGAGTGTGTTATATCCTGATGAGAGGTGCCTGAGCCTCACTGACAGACACTCTGAGTGCAGTTAAACCACAGAGGGATCTGTAGAGCTGAAGAGTTGCATGTTAATTAGCAGCATTAATTGTCAAGGCTGCTCTGAAATGAGGGGAAGTGGACTGGCAGCCAGAAAGAAAATATTGCAAATATGAGTTTTGGAAGGACAGCTTCCCTGTTGCATAATCTTGGTTTTTGATCTAAAATGAGTGAGGGTTACACAGGAGGAATGGAAGAAAATCAGAGCAGAAGAGATCAGGAAGGAGAGTGACACTGGCTGACACCAAACAGATTCTTTAAGATCTTATTCTAGATCCAAACCTCCTCATCTCCTCTGCGAGTCCCTCTGAGGCATGTGTCTCCACAGAGATGGGATAAGTGAAATACACATGAGGGCTGCAATGTGAAATAGGCTCTGGAAATAACATCACACTTAAAGGGCTCACTGTAACTCAGTCGAAGCCTTACAGAGAGCCATCAACCAGCTCCTTGCCGCTCTCCAAGAGCTGAGATGTTGTGAGATTGCTTCCATGTGGCTCTGGTGTACTTTTCATCGAGGCAGAGGCAGATGTGGATTGCCCACTCTAAAAAAAAGGGCACCTTAGACAGGTGAAGACCCCCTCCCCCCCTCATCTGCTAACACATTGCTGCTCTGACTGCTTATGGTTGTTTGTCATCTGGTTCTTTGCCGGTGAAATGCAATTGCCCTCCAAAAGAACAGGGGAAAGTGGGTGATTACCGTGGGTTGTTTGTCATGGCGGGATCAGGGAGGCAGTTGTGGGTGGAAAAGAAGGATGATTGGATGCTTTTGAAGGTGATTTGTTTGAAAAATGTCAGAAGTGGCGAAGATAACTGACACTCAAACTGATGCACAATCCAGGAAACTTTAATGCCACCCAAAATAAATGATTAAAACACTTTTCCATTATACTGTGGACTGATGCCATGTAGTTTTTATTTATTCCTCTCAACTGGAGTGAAATAAAAAGAAGTGGGACACTTAGACAGAACTGGCAACAGGAGAAACGGTGAGACTTTCAACTGATTCCATGTTTTATTTCAGTGTTTTGTGTCTCCACAGATTTCCAGCAATAAACTGGCTGAGCTCGCTGAGACGCTCCCTGAGGACACAGAGCCTCCATCTGCTTCTGTTATATGATACCCACCACTTTTCCTTATGTGTCCAGAGTTAGAGGAACATAATTTCAGAAAATACTGACCAGGATTAGCCAAGAAACCTCACTGAATCTGACAAATTTTTGTGTTTTTTTTTGTGTTTTTTTTTTTCTTATTTGGGATGTTGATTACTTAAGATGCTGCAGCAGTGCTTAGTATATTAACATGTAGTATATTTTGGTTGTTTCCATGTGAGCTTTTGAAGGGCCGGACTCTCCCCATTTCTAGTTATGCTACATACTTCTTTACAATTTTACAATCCCCCCACCCCCAGTTTGATCCAAATTGTGAGAATACATACCAATATGATCATTTTGTTATTGTACTGTGTGTCTCAATCAATGAGCCATTGGTCATTCAAACAATCAGGATCTTAGCAAGATTCAACCAATATAATAAATAATATAATAATAATAATAAAAATAATAATATTAATAATGTAATAAACTAAACCTAAAAATCCACCTTTTTGGTACAATTTCTATCATTTTGATTGTAGAATCAACTTTTTTTAATTTGTTTTTGTTCTTTTCTTTATTTGGTAGACAACATGCTGCAATTTTTCTCAATTGATAGCCTCCTAGCTGGTGATGGTGATTGCATACATTTTCTGAACTGTCAAGAGTGTTGTAGCACTCTAGTCCATCACAAGTCCTAATTTTTAGGCCTTTTAACTCCAGGTAGATTTAAATACAACTCAACCATCAGTCAGACTTGAAAGATGGTGAGGACAACTCTGACTTCTTCTATTGATGAAGACTGCTTGATCATTTTTGTTCAAGGCCACAACAACACCTTGGTTTTGAGCGGCGGCTGACTCATGTGTTTACCTGAGTTCATGTGACAAAATGGGCACTGTGAGTCATTTTTTGCAATATGGACTCAACTCTGACTTTGCCTCAGGAAATAGGTACTTGGACTTTGGTAGTGAGGTCTCAATTTGTACCCTAATTTAGGTAGTGGGGACTTGTCTTGTATTCAGAATCAGGTAACAGGGACTTTGCTTAGATTAGGACATGAACACTGAGGACTCAAGACTCGACTTGGACTCCAGGTTTGACTATGTCACTGACTGTCAGGCTCAGTATGAATGTGAATAAAATAGAGAATATGGAGATGATGTGTCATGCTATGAGTACAAATCTGTGTTCTATTAGTCATCTTTTCTATCTATCCAAACATATAAACACTTGCAAATAATGTGACTCATTCTCCCATTTTGCTTAATGAATGTACATAAATTCAATTTGACAGGTGGAGTCACCGAATGAGGGGATTATCTACAACTTGGACTTTTCCACAGGAGGATAGACCCTTTTTAACATACATATCAGTTTTCGAAATGTGCTAAAGATTACACTTTAAATCTGCATGCTTTTGAAAAGGTCAGTGTAAAAAAAACAGTACCATGTGTCATAGTCAAAGTGTTTTTACTGTATTAAAGCTGGTTAGGTTCATACAGTCAACTTGGGTCCAAACATGAAACCCTTTCATTCGAGGCTCCCTAAAAAAAAATGACCTTTTGCTTCATTATCCTGTTTTTTAGTTACTGGGTTTATTTCCAAATGTACTTAGATGTCCTTTATTTTGTCTGCTATCAAAATCTTGGATAGGAATCTAAATAAAACTTCGTTTGAGAGGCATGTTTTCCAAATTTGTCAGTATCCACTCTCAAGATTCAAGCAAGATTCATAATCTTTGACACATCCTAAAATTGACTTGCCCCTGCAGTCCTCTGTGAAATAGTGCAATAAAAGGGAAGTTGGTCAGATTCCTTAATGAGGGAGCCTCTTCTTGCACCAGCAGAAATATTGTCTGTAGTGAGTCAGTTGTCTCCACTGTGTCAAAAACCCATTTTCCTCCCTCCAATCTCATCTGAAACCACATCCTGTTGCGCCCTGAGCACAGGCGCCCATTCTACTCTGATGTGCGACGGCTGGCCGGAGCAGAGCCCCAGGTTTAGTTGTCTGACGTCAGGCTGAGAAACTCTCAATTTCCTGCTAATGATACCCATCCCTCCTTTTCTCTCTCTGACTTCCTCTCTCCTTCACTGCTTGTCTGCCTGTCAGATCAAAGGTGAGAGCAGAAAGCTCATGGAAGAGAAGCTCTGATGAGACGGTGGCTCCTCCTCCTCATCCTGCTCCTCAGAGCTTCTGAGGAAGATGATGATTGGAAGTGCTCTTTCACTCAGCAATCACTTTACGCTGGAAGTTTGCATCAAAGAAAAAGTGCTCTTCTCAGAAATCATGTATAATGAAGCCCCTTGTGATTACACTTACTGGCATTAATTAAGTGTCATGGAATTATTGCTGTCATTTCTTCTTGTTTCAGAATGTGATTCGAGGTAATTAGCTTCGATAAATACAGAAAATTAATTATGTATATTTGACCCCAGGAAACAAGAGACACTGAAACAACAAATCAAGGCTTATCTTTTATCTTCTATCTCTATCTATTATCTTTCATCTCTTATCTCTTTTACCTCTATCTTATTTCGGCTTTACTGTCTTTTTAGCTTTTGTTATACTTGTATTCTTTTCTTAATTAACCTTTTATTGTATAATCTCTTGCTCATTTCTATTGCTGTATTTTATCATTACTTTTATTACCTATTATTATTTTATTATCATTGTTGATGTTGCCTTTTATATTCACTATCCTGTGTTCGCTTTGGTCCTCCCTTTTAATTGCATTTTCCTTTTTTTTCTTAAATATTTTATGTTTTTATTTTGGTCCTCATGGTCTCATTTTATGTTGCATGGTTCTTGTATTGTCTGGGTTCCTTATGACATAAAAGTGGCCTTCAATTCTGTTTTAACTGAGCTTTTTGTTTTTTATTTGTCATTTTCCATGTGCTCTACGACTACATGTCAAGCACTTAGTAAACATCTGTTTTTTAAAAAGTGCTTTACAAATGAAGTCATTATTATTATTATTATTATTATTATTATTATAAGAATATATATATATATATATATATATATATATATATATATATATATATATATATATATATATATATATATATATATATATATATATATATATAGATAGATAGATAGATAGATAGATAGATAGATATATTTAACTGAGCAGAGGAAAAATTACATTTAAAAGGAAAAGGTAAAAATCTGCTCTAACAGATTTGACCATGTGTGTATCAACCTTTGTTAAAAGGTCTCTGAAGTTTCAGATATTAAACAGAAAAATAAATTTAAGTTAGACTGTTGATGATTACAACATTTTTTCAGTCAAATTAGTATTTCCAGGTCATTTCAAATGTAAAAAAGCAGTCATCTGTATTTGAAAGCGCCCATCATAAAGCTGAATGGGTTTTTATAATAACAGAGACAAAAGGTAACCTTGTTGCTGAGGGAAAATATCATTCATTAGTCATTAAAATCTATAGTGAAAGCCAAGCTATTAAATCAAACATAAAAGCCTATTCAGGTGTATTTTTTTAAAAACACAACATGTGAAAGACTTCCGGGCATAATTTTACCCGTAATCCTTTACACAATTAAAATGAGCCTGTTATCAGTCTAGCCCAAATCTTAACTACTGGTCAAAATTTAACAACTCTGTGACACTTGTTTTCCCATTCAGACAGGAGGTCCTTGAATAGATAACAAGTAAGAACACACACACACACACACACACACAGAGAGAGAGAGAGAGAGAGAGAGAGAGAGAGAGACGTTTCTGACGTAATGAAACCTGTTGACAATAAGGTTTCATGTGTTAGCGTATAATAATGTTTGATGAATAATCTTAAAGTAAATCCAAGTTTTTTAAGCTTTAAACCATAGACTGTAGTCATTCTATAATTAGAGGTACATGTCATGTCCATGGACTGTATTTTTCAATTTGACCATATATTAACTTCAACTAATGATCAATTTTATATCAGGGCACATTTCTCTTTTATTTAGTGCAAAAAGTTTAACAGATATCATCTTTTTTTTTGCAAAAAATGCATGTAGTATACTGGAATTTGTTGGTTTTATGCTGTCCGATTTTCTCAATGTCAGGTTTAGCTCTTCAGATTAACATTAAATTGAATATTTTTGTCCAAAATTTTTGTAAATATTTGTTCAAAGTAATTACTAAAATATGAGAAAGTTGTTTAAAAATCAATTTTGCTGTGTTACTCCCATCACTTGTTACACAGCTGATATCTGTCAGCTGTGTAACAAGTGTTTTTTATGTCATAAATCTCCTAAATGTTGAATAAACTGTTACAAACTCACATAAGAACGGTTAATAACTCTAAGTTCAGTGTAATGTGAGTTTATGTTGAAAAGGGTTGCAACCTACATCATAGTATCCCATAATATCACCATTATGAAGCTCAAAATTCACATTTTTAAATCAGTTGGACAGATGAACTCAAAACCCCAGGTGTATAGACTCAAACACTTTCAAACAAATGTGTTATCAAATCTTTAGTATTTATATATGTTTTATATGACACAACATTTGTCCGTAACACAGTTGACAAAATGATAAATCAAATGTTCATTTTCATTCAAATAATTTAGAAGTCATTTGAGCTTAAGCTTGCCAATTCATTGATTGAGCACATTTAGGGTGTATATCATAGAAACATCTTGTTTATTTATCAAAAAGGAATACTGATATTTTGAGTTTTTGGTCGACCTGAAATGTGCCCCTAATTGTAGAATGACTCATATATAGTATATATGCAGTCTAAGGTTTAAACTGGTCAAAACGGTGTCTTTGTCAACACATGCGTGTTTAATAAAGTTATTGAAATCCAAGATGGCGGCGCCCTAGTCAAACCGTGATCTGAGGAAACAGGTCATTTATAGCGTTTTTAATCGCTTTGTTCAGTGTTTTTTTTGACATGGATTACAGGAACGAGTTAATCTCAAACACAATACGGACATAAAGTGTCGATAAACAAAAAAGTAAGTACCTCCAAACCGAAAGCTTCTTTGAAAACAACCTCTGATCATGTCTGATGATCCGTCAGCAGACTGTCTTTACACAACAAGAACCGAGACAGAGGAAACATCAATTTACAAATGCAACCCTGACATGATCAGGTTTGTTTGTCCGGGGCAAAAAAAGATCCAGATATCTGTGATTATGTGAATAGTCGGTGACTTGTATCTGATTTTTTCTATTTATTCATTTCTCTTAATGCTTAAACCCAAAATCTGGAAACCTGATTTATGTTCGTTTACTTGTCATCGATCAAATACAGTCTGATATAAAGTGTTAAAAATGTCAGTTAAGTTACAGCTTTTTGACTTGGAAATTAAAGGTCTACCTTACTGGAGATGCATTTTCTGCCATCATTTGATTAATCATGTCTGTAAATCCTTTACCCTTCACATTTGTCATTTGAACATTAGGACCATGCAGGCACTCAAAATCATTTCTCTGTCCCTCCACAGTGCAGATTTTGCTTTAATACCTAGCACAGGAACACTCAAAGCTCATCCACAAGGTTATGATATTCAAAATCACTGACACCAAAAAGTACAAAAGATAACTTTAGGATTTTTTCTTGAAGAAAACTTGGAAACATTTCTTGCTAAATCCCTTTAAAGGGGTGACAAACATGCAATTATCTCTTATCAAATGCATCTACACATTGAAAATTCTGCATTGAAAGGGGGAAATTCAACAGACCCATCATTTTAGCAAGTTTACCAATCATCAAAGAAATTCTCTGTTTTTGGAACAATACCAGAGCCGTGGTTCACAGCCTCAGATTGTCAGATGACGTGTGTCATTCCACTGCATAAGTTTTTTAGTGACTGTTTCAGAAAAAACCTGGACAGATGAGATCTATCACCATAGAAACATTTTCTCTATCTCTCTTGTCGGCCCACTCACTTCCACCTTTATAGATGCACACAACCTTGAGTGCTTGGCTCTCCCAGCCTCAGCCCGAGGGAGGAGCGTTGGCTGCTGTGATGCTTAGGTTATACTTGAGAGAACTTCATGAAATAATACGTTCCTACAAGCATGTGGGTGGAGAAAGAGGTCAAAAGAGGAAAGGGATGTTTGTGCTTTTTCTGTACTCATGTAGAAGGAAATCTTGAAGCTGTCACAAAAAGATCTGTCAAACCAAGTTGTTTAATGATCCAGACTGGTTGTGCTTTCTGTAACAGATGTTAAGACTTAAATCTAGCTTTGGTGCAACAGTCTTTCATTCAGAAACTTTCATTTTCCTAAAGTCAGGGCTTGAAAAAGTGTGACATAGTTGGAAAAAAAATAGATGATGCATCTTTTAACTTTACCAACCTGTACTGAATTAACCATTTCGATGAGGTCTCTGCAACTTCAGATAGAAAAATCATACATCTCCATTCACCTTATTTACATCTCCATCTCTGCTTGGTGATGTCAGAGAATGCAAATGAGTACTTCCTCCACTCAGCAGCATCAAAGGTGTCCCTGTTTCAGATGGCGATGCGTCACTGCTGTGAAAATATTCACTTGACAGGTCAACTTGTTTGCAGTTGTTCTCTGGTGAGGAAGCACAAACTGTGAGAATATTTCTGGTTACCTTGGAAACTGTGTTTATATACTTGTGTGTGTGTGTGTGTGTGTGTGTTACGCGCCTTGCTTTGAGGACAAATTTAGGTCAAATTTCTTTTTTCCCTCAGCTGACTGGTCGACCTAGATTCAGTCACAGTTAAGTTGGTTCATGCAAATTAAGGTGTGAGTTGTAATTTTTCAAAGTAGCCAAAGATAGATGATTAAAGGCATATGTACTGGACTAGTTCCTTGTTATTTATCAAATTCTTTAACTAAATAATCCAGTTTTTGGCTCTGCCATGATGCAGTATTGTGACCCTCTGACTGCAGATGATGGATAAAACATGAGAGAGGTTTTCTGGATGCTTAAGTGTCCATCAGGGTGATGTTGGAGTGATTATCTGCAGGGAAATGAGGACTCAGTGAAACACTGTAACAGCTGATTGAAAATGTCCTTCTCACATCACATCACGCTGAATAAACTTATTTCACAAATTCACGCATGGTGCAAAGAACACAGACTGTGAAACAGCAGTGTGAGGAGAGGAGCTGCAGAGCCGAGCTGTCAATCATTCTGTCACACCGCGTGGACTAGGAGAGCGATCTGTGCTGACTGTAAGTGTTGAAGGAGAGAGCAGTCCTCTGTTGCACGCAAAGACAAAGTGTTTGGCCGATAATCATCCTGTGCGGTGAAATTACGATTGAAATGAGCTTTTCCATTCGTACCATGTAGTGTGACCACATTTGCACTTAAGCTGCATCTATAGACTTTTTGCAGTGTCACAACACGCTGTTAGGAGCACAAGGAAAAACTCAGGAGTTTGGATAAATGGATACTTTGAATTTTAATTAAATATTGACACAGGGAGATTTTTAAAGAGCTTTCCAGTGTAACTTATGGGTTCATCATAGCTCATTGCTTTGAAAAGCAGTTAAGTGATGCAACCAGCAAATGCTTAAATTATAATTAAATACAACTTATTTCACTCATCAATCTACTTTGTATGTTTTACCATCACTCTTTTGGTCTTTTAATTGATAAAAATGCTAACAAAAAATGAAATAGATCTTTTTAATCAAAGAGAGTTGTCTAGTCATTATTTTGGAGCAAAATCCAATTAATAGTAATTGAAATAATAATAGAAAAAGGAGTAATGCATCGCAAATTGCTATTTTGCTCTCTGCTTCTTCCACTTCACAATACTTCCATACAGTCAACATTATTGAGGCTTGTTGTTGTGGGCGCTCAAGCTGTCACTGTGTGCATAATTAATGCATCACCTTAATGTTGATACTGATAATTGATTTTTTTCAAGCTTTCATATCTATACTGTAATTATTCTGATAATATTGTCTATCCAGAAGAATTAACCATCCGACAGCTAATCAACTGTGGTTGTCCCTGTTGTAGGTGAAGAACCATGCTGGTTTCATTGAGGAGGTTGGCTCTGTGTCCGCTGGGTGTTGCCCGGCTGGTTCATATCAGGGGTACTCTCCTGAGCCCAGCACCCTGTCTGCTGTCCCCTTGCATCCGCACCCTGTTTAGTGAGTCTGGCGTCTGGGAGAAAGACTACCGGACAGAGACCCGGCGCAAAGTGGAGGAATGGTGGCACCCACGAATAACAGCACAGTGGAGGAAGGACTCGCAGGAAGAGGTACAGGTTTGATGATACTTTACACACCAGCATGACTGGGTTTTGTCTTTCTTTATTTATGTGGATTATCCAGGTTATGCATTCATGTACTGTATGTATGAACATCACACTTTTTTCAACACCACAATCAGCATTTATCTTGACCTTTAAGTAACTGAGTCTAATATTCAACTGAAATTAACACAATTTATTTATATATAGCTGAAAATGGAAACTCCTCAGGCTTAAAATGAGAACCAGATTGCATTTAATTAAAAACAGAGGTCCAAAATATTACAATAATGAAATTTGAGTAAAATTTGAGAAATTATCATTAGATGCAAAACAGCTCAAGTTTGTATCGTTTATACACAGTGACTCAATTGGATGTCAGAAAGATGGAAAATGCACTAATGAATTTCTAAATCTCAAGAGCCAATCTTATTGTACCGAAACAAATGTTTCCATTAAAAAGGATTCTTTTCACACCGATTTGAAATCCCTTTTTGATAGCTCTTGTAGCTAAAAGGATTGATTTTTGTTTGACTTGCATGCTACTGTGATCTTTAAATGTGACCCTGACATGAAGATGAATCAGCTGAATGCAGGAGGAGCAATAAGAGAGACTGTGATGATCACAGAACAAAGGATCAAAACAACCAAGCTGCCATGTAAACAGTGTGTACCAACTCTAATTAAAACTAGGCTAAAACTTAAAACCTGGGCCCAGTTAAAGTAATCGATACAATAAGAATGTGTTCTGGTCAGGGTGTCCGCTGGGTCTTAGAAAGTATTGTAGTGCAGGGACTGTTAGTGTTTTGTGTTCTTGTTTCTGTATTGCATCAGGACATCAGAAACACTGTTTGTGTTTCCTGGATACTGGAATTATGTTATAACACCACCTTCTCTTCGGGGTCATTGTTGTACTCTGCCTGTTGAAGTGATCACTCGCCTGCTCCGGTGTGGACTTAATAAGTTCATCATCACTGGGTTCAGAGCGTTCCACAGAGTGTGTAACCAGTATTTTATTATAAGTTTGCATCTCCAAAGTAAACGAAGATAAAACCTGAATCCTTTGTCCAAGAAATCCTTCTTCCTGCAAATGAAAATGCTTGACTCTTCTGGTCTTTTCTTTGTTTTTTCTGGTTGCACCATTCTGGGTACTGATCGGATACTCATCGGGCACTGACAACCCCCGCCAAGCAGTCTACAGCCCAAAAAATCCACCATAGTTTATTATTCTTTCGAGCTTTATTCCTCCGCAGTTTACCTCATTTCTACTACAACTGTAGATGTGTTGCAAACAGCAGCTTTAAGTGGGGATGAGGTCTTACAATTTCTCGAAAGGTCTTTAAAAGGTATTGAAATTAACCTCAGGATTCCTGCATATACCCTGTTGATGCACATGTTGTCCAGATTTGGTTTTCTTTTAAAACTTGGCATCTTGTAAAGGTAGATCCAGTCCAGTTTGTCTGGATTCCTTGAAAACTGGTCGAAAAAGCAGCTCGATGACCTGACTTGAAGTAGATCTGCAAATCAGGACCATCCTTTTTCAGATTAAATCTTTTTAATCCAGATTAGGTCTTCAGAAGTGTTGGGCTGATAATCTTTTCCTTCCTTTGACATTAGTCACCCTTGCTCCGTATGCATGGACACATTGTTGTAAGTGTGCATTAGAAATCCCTTTAGCCTCGACTTTCAGATTAAATCATTATTAGGTCATTTAACGTCCCTTCACATGATCAGCAGCTATAACTGTCTCCGGCTGCAGCTCGTCTCTGATATGCAGCTGCGGCTGGTTTTATCTCCTAATGGTCTGGGATAGGCAGACAGTGATGGAGTGCATTCATGGCAGCCCTGTTCTTAATTAATTTACTGAAAAATTCATGACTCAGGTTTCCTGTCGTCATGTATGGCTGGGGTGTAACCACCAGTACTCACTTCTGTCGCCATGGTAACTGCATTGTGACTGTAAACCATTCATAATCAGACTCTGACACTATAATCAGACCCTGTTAGCCTGAGTGAAGAGTTATTATTCCCGTCTAACCTCATCAGGATAATGCAGAGTGTTTTAGTCAAAGCTCATTCAAAAGCCAGACTGATGATGGCGGAAAGAGCCCCTGCATTGTTATTGTACTCTCCTAAGATTAAAGTTTTATGATCTTTTCCACACCAAATTAGTCCCCCCCCTTCATAGCTTTGTGCTTTGTTTTGTCTGTCATTCCATCCAGGGTTCCGACAGGAAGAAGTTTTATGTGCTCTCCATGTTTCCATATCCATCAGGTCGGCTGCACATGGGCCATGTGCGAGTTTATACCATCAGTGACACTATCGGGCACTTCCAGAGAATGAGAGGCCATCGGGTATGTCTGCTTTGATTTATTTATTTATTTATTTTAAAATAATAATGGTAATTATTATTGTTATCATTATGATTTTTATTATTATTAGTAGTAGTGGTAGTAAAAGTAGTTGTAGTTGTAGAAGTATTTTTCTTTTGACATTTTCTTACAATCTATTCTCACTTCATGAAGCAAGGTCAGTACTCGAATGTATCTAACATAAGCCTAGAAAGCTTTTATTTTGACTGAAGTTTTTAGAAAAGAAAGAAAACCGGCTCGAGGCCATTTCTTTTGAAGACATTATGAAAGAAAATGGTGTTAATAAAAAAGAAAAATCAAGGATGGTTGAATTTCACTTAGCTGCTGCAGACTGTGAATCTCGTCTAGCACTCCTGGCTCAGTGTCTTGGCATACTGGAGCTCTTTGCAAGCATGTACTACAACCTGGAAATGTCTCTGACATTACCCAGGCAAGCTGCAAGTGAGAGCTTTTTCTGTCGGCCCCATTGTCAGAGATTGTCAGTTAATTTGATTTGATTTGTGATAATTTGCCAGGCTGATGATGTTTTTATCTTAACATAAGTTTTGGCACTTTATATTTTCTCCCTTGTGCCTCAGCTGCAAAAATTGTTATCAAGTCCCCCTGATACACCTAAAATTTCTCTGGAGTCCCTGTTGCTTAGACACAAAGTTCATGTGCTGAAGTGCTTCAAAGAACCATACGCTGTAGTTACACATGCACAAAACTTCTCAACTTTGGCCACATATGTCAGTGCAGAAAAGCCTTTATTCAGCCTTTTCCTGTGAATATCTGTGAGAAGTTTGGGTCAGCTGATGTGAAGACACAACAGGAAATATTTGGGAAAAGTCAGTGTTAGTGAGCAAGTGAAAATCATGTGACAGGATAAATAAAGACATGAGGCTGAAGAAAGAGAATAATTTTCAAAGTCAGAGCAGTTAAGATGTCCTAAAGGGAAAACTTCTCCTCCTGGGAGGTACATGTGTGAAAGAGCAATCTAAGAAAATATCACGGGCAGAAATCCCTAATTTTCACATATATACTAAAAAAAGTGCTGTTGGAAGTTTTTAACTACACCAGCTAAGACAAACATCACATATGACAAACTCAAGCTCTCTAACATTGCAGATATTTTTCACTTGTGTTTGTACTTTGGAAATGTGAATGTTGTATTAATATATATGATGAAAAACACCATGCCTAACCCAGGAACCCTCGATCCTCCATCCTGGCGTGGTTTCTAGTTAGTTATCTGAAAGTCTTTATGGGGCTATACTGTCCTGTTTTTCTTCAGATGTGGTGTAGTGAAGCATTTTGACTTTTTATGCAAAGGAACAGGATTGTATTAAGTTTACATTTAAAATTATGGCCCTGTCTGTGGAATAGCCTGCGAGAAGACCTGAGGGCCACAGAGCATATTCAATAAAACCAGCCGCAGCTCATTTTACTTGCTATGTTTATTCTTTTTATTTACTTATTTTGAAATGATATTTGAGCTATTTATTAGTATTTTATAATTTTATTTATTCATTTGATTTGATGTTCTTAGCCAATGTAGTTTATGTTTTTATTGCATTTCTCCAGTGTTTCCTCTGTGGAGGCCACCTGCACTGGGGGCTGTGACTGGCTCTGTCTGGGATTTTTCTGCCTCGCTGGTGGTGGTCTGCAGCAGTGCTTGCTGCTGTGGGCCCCATACTGGCCTGTAACAAGGTGCACGCCCAAGTGGAGGTGTCCGGGCCCTGGGCCGTGAGCAGCCTCCAGTGCAGTCGGCCTCCTGGCGTTTCCTGACCTGGCTACTCTGTACTCAGCCACACGCTTTTAAAATTGCGTTATCAGTGTGTGTGTGTGTGTGTGTATGTGTGTATGTGTGTATGTGCTGGGGCGGGGGGTGGGGGGTTGGAGACTGTTTCAAACATGTAAAGCACTTAGTGCTGCATTTCCTCTTGTGTGCAAAGTGCTTAGAAAAACCGTGATGTCTATTCAGTGGTTTTCAGATTGTTTTTTGAAGACAGATTAATCATCAGTGTTGAAGCAGTGATTCAGTCTTTGCCGTTTATCTTGAGCCTTTTGTCTTTGAAGAACCTTTTTTATGTAATAGTGACTGTTAGATTTATGTTCTTTGGATAATGTTTTTTTGTGTGTGTGTTTAACATTACCATACCACCAGTCTCTATTGTCTTTCAAAACAATGACAGAGTTTACTGTAACCTTGAATTTTAATAATATTGCACGATTGTTTTCGCAGCCTTCATTTTTGTGGGTTGTCTTTTCGTAAACACATTTATAATTTGCTGACCTTATTATTTAGCTTGTTATACTTTAATACTGTTTGATGAAACAGGTAAAAACGCTGACTTTGTTGTGCTTGATGAGCTTCTAGCCACTCATTTATTTTGTCACCTTGGACTTTTCCAGCTTTTTATGCCACTGTAGACTTCTTCAGATGTAAATGTGGCTGTGTCTGTCCATGTCTCCTTCTTTGTCTAGTTTTTGTCCTCATATTATTTCCTTCTGTCTTTACCTTGGTAAGATCTTTTTTCTTGTCTTCAGAGATTTTACGTATGTTATTGTTGATTCTTTCACCTGTGGAGAGAATCTTGTCTGCTTCTGTCTAGTTTTTCCCCGGACAGAAAAACAGTTTCACCTGACTGACAATGATTCTCTGCCCAGGAGTTTATGTTCTCAAAGCATCTGTCAGAAAGCAAATGTGGTTCCACTGAGTGCACTGAGTCCAGCTTATTCACTAGTTAATTAAAAACATTCACTCTGTGGGTTGCCATATACTTACGCTAATTTCCTGGATTTTAAAGTGTGTTTTTATATCTCATTCTTAACCTCTATATTCAGTTAAATACACCCACATACTCCTGTCTGTTGTCTTGTATAAATACATTGTGACCAAAAACTAAACAACATGTTCATTTTAAAGCTTCTCATGTGTTCATTGGCAATATTCAAATTTCTGTTTTTAATTAATGCAGAAAATTAAAGCGGTTCTATCTTCCCTTACTTGACAGCTCAGACTCTGTATCACGAAGTATAAGGTAGATATCAGGTGACTTTTGATATTTGTTAAAAAAAAAAAGGACAGCTCCAAAAAATCTAATTGTTGTAAATAAGTAATGTTGTTATAAGAGCACCTATTACAAGCCCTAAGTTAAAATCACTGTTTCTTTCATATGAGTAAACGGACAAAAAGCTGATTAGATAGAATGAAGACAACAACAACAACAAAAGATATCATGAACGTAATTATTTGGAAGGATTTGTAAAAGAAGCCAAATGAACCCTTTAGTCTACTTAGATGAAGTTCAGAAACTCTGTATGTACTTGTTTCTCATTTTTGATGAGAAAATCAAAGAGGATATTGACCTGCACAGAGGTGCATATTTGAAAAGAAAGCTCCATCTCTTGTGTCTGTAACGTAAAAATGAAGCCAAGGAATGGCTGAGATGGGGATTTAAGTTTGAGACCTGGAGTCACACACAACTTGTGCACAATCTTTTCATTTTGTATTTTTTGCTCATTAGCATGATACATAAGCCCCTGCCTCTGTTGTACAAGCAGCCACACCACTCAGGCCTTATTTTTTTTGCCGCCCCTCATATGCATGAGCACCTGGAAAACTGTGTTGCCTGTATTGCAACAGCTGTTTGTTTTAGGGAAACCTGAACTTGCCCGAAGACCATTGTGTCATCTGTCAGGGTTTAGTTTAAACCAATTAGCTTGATTAAAAATAAAACAGACCGAGCTGCTGTGGCATCTCAGCGCTGCCACAGATAAAGAGAAGCTCGTTGCTGGGACTGTGTGGGTGGACACTTGCATTGCCATGGTCTCACATTCACAAAAATCTCTGCCTCCAGACTCTGGTGTCCATCATGTTGTGTTCACGAGGAGCCTGCAGCTACTGATTGACGTATCTGTCATGGGTTGGCACGGACTTGCTCCGCATTACAGTGGACAGATTGTCATAAAATGTTCCCACACTGACTCCCACGTCCATCTCCCTCTGCCTGTTGTCACTCATGCTCTGAAATGTGCCATCAGTCACTGTGGTAACAGGTTGGTAAAGAGCAGGGCTATCACTGACGTTCAAAGCTATTTATGGTAAAAAGATAATTTCCCTCTGCTGCTCTCTAAACTTTGAGAAATTAGTTCAGTAATACAGCCTGCCTGCCTCAGCCTCTCTCTGTCACATACCCTCATGTCTGTCTCACTAAAGCGGAGTATTGATGCCACACAAACAGAGTAGTACCACCTCTATCTTAATCAAGTGCATCTTTCCCCCTCTTTTTACTGACTCGATCGTTTGCTTGTACCTGTATTCCTCCTGAGCTGTCAGAGTAGTCTGCTGTGCTAAACACTCGTGGCTCAATACCAACCAGCACTGGGCTTTTTCAAATGAGGCCGATGCAGTTACCAAGGATACCAAATTGTCTGAAACATCAGCCCCGTTAGAGTCCATGGATGATCCTCTCCAGTCCTCGACTCCTTGTCTCCTTGCTTCCCCTCTACTTTACTCCCGCCTTCCATTCCTGTGCTTTCATGTTGTTCTTTTCTCTCAGAGAGCAGAAAAACACAGACAGGGAGACCTGTCACTATGACAATGAGATGGCATTATTTCAAGTCAAAGGAGTTTTTTTTTATTTTTATTTTTTAATCGATTACGTGTAGTAGGGGGTCCCGACCAGCTTGGACCCAGAGTCCCAGTTACAGTAGTGAGGCTCTCAACTGCTACAGACGGGTCATCCCGATCATATCATGAATTCAGCTCAATTTGATAAACTTCTACCAAAGCACTGTTATCAGTTAAGGTGAATGCACATCTAAGAACATCCTGTGCTTTACTTTCATGTCAGAAAAAAACACTAATTTTCACATGATTCCTCAACACACTGATCAGTTAGACTGGTGTATGAGTCACTGGTATAATGTGGATTTGTGATAGTTTTGCTTCTCAGCAGACGCAGTAATGGCTGAAGAGTTTATTTCAGCTCAGTCTTCTCCATCAACCGCTAACAGCTCATTTCAAGGAGGTACACATCTTGCACAGGGTTGTGCAATAAAAAAGCTCTGAGAGCAGAACACTAACTTCAAAGACACACTTGGGCTTTTCTGGTTTCCCTATTTAACTTCTCAGTACTGAAGAAAAGTCTGTAAAAAAAACAGGGCAGGGAACTCTGGCTGATCACACCAGTTTGACAGATCCAAACTAGTGTCGTACATAACTGGTTGGTTTGATTTATAAAGGTCCTGACCATAGACTGTATATGCTATGGACAACTTGGTTCCACCTTCCGCCATCATACGGATTTGAAGACGAAAAGCTCTCCATAATGCTGCATTTTTTTCTCCACTTCCTGAAACCAACATTGCGCAGTAGCATTGTACACATTCGGCGGGAGAGTTGCCGTGAGTTGCTGTGATGACGCTGGGCTCAAACAGCGTATTCTTACGCGATCTTTGAACGCCCATAGGCTGTATCAAGTGTCAGTCACAGAAAACATGAACCCCCTGATAACTTTTAAAAACGGAGCTGTACAGAAAAAAAAGAGGACTTGAGCACAAACCAGTCTTACAATAAATACATGTCAACATTGCAAGTAAGGGGAAAAAAAATGTATGTTCTGTAATAAATTTCTAAAGTTTGTCCACAGCCCCATAAGTTTTGCTGGAGGAGGAGGGATTTATGACCTATACTGCAGCCCATCAACAGAGGGTGCTGTTTTCGGAGTGGCTTCACCCAGCGAGGAAGCAGACTCTGTCCATTCTATATACAGTCTATGGTCCTGACTCACTGTTGTTACAAAGAAAATTTATAGTTATCTTTAGATTCACAAAAGATGTATGTTAAAAGTCAGTATTAAATGCATTAACTAAAGGAAATGTGCTCAACTCAAACATCAGTGCTGCCTCTGACAGGACAGTTTTCTTCACGAAGCTCTTACATACTGTTGGTTTTAAGCATAGACTGTTGGACATTTACACCCAGTTATGCTTTATCTGGAAAAGTGACAAAGTTGCATTGCTGGTCAAAGCCTCTGATCTGATCCACCCCAAATGTAATAGACGCATAAATGAGGGGAGACTGTGGCTGTGTGTAACTGCAGAGCCAGCAGGGCAGCACTATGTGTGTGTGTGCACGCCTTAATGTTTGTTTAAATGGTGCTCTGTTGTGTGTCTGCATGCTGTGGCTTACGCACTTCTGCAACATCATAATGGGATAGAAAATCAAACACTGGTACATTGAAGTCATTGTGGGATCTGTGATTCATATCAGACTTGCAGGTGTGCAGCTGTCACATCCTGAGTGTCCACTCAAAAGTTTACCTCACTTTCTAGTTCTTTTAAGTTATATAAAAGCTGCACTTGAGAGAATTGTTTGGTTTGATGTACAGACAGATTTGTGTTATGGAGTTGAGATAGCTGCAGGGGAAAACACATTACTTTACAAGGGTCAGAATGTGCCACAGTTTCTGAGGAAGCTGGTGATTTTACACCGAATAAATTAGCTCCTAAAGTGAAGCATTTTATTTTTCTTTTTTGCTGCTGTTTCTATTTGCATAAATCCTTGTGATGCATACAGTATGCTAATACGGAACACAGAAAGAAGATAATCATTCTCTGTATTCTTTTAAGACCCCTGTATTAACATGGAAGTTTAACTAATTCTTCTACATTATCTCTTTGGCTATTCGACTGAAACTGTTGATATTAAAGGGATTATGTGATGCACATTTATCCTGAATGAATTATCATATGAAGTTGAAGGAATCTGGTTGCTGAGTTATTTACAGATTAAAGTTGATATGAAGGGGTGCTTATGACCTGGGGGGTTTAAGCACACACCCTGTATACAGAGGTTATGCCTCAAGCATACAGTCTGAGTTACAGTTCCAGCCTTTGACTCTGTCTCTGTCTCCCCATTCAGGACTGTCTGATTTGTTGGGCTTTGGGATTTACAATGATTCAGAACAACAAAAGAAACAGAAAAGTAAAAGATTCATCACACTGTCGAAACCAAAAACAGCATTCAGGCTTTCACTCAAGATTTGACTCATGATTTGTGAGTCAAAGTGATTCAACTCTTAAATTTCACGGCTCATACAGATTTCCTTACTGCAATCACAGGTGCTGAATCCAATGGGTTGGGATGCTTTTGGTCTACCAGCAGAAAATGCAGCCATTGAGAGAGGCCTGGACCCAGGGGAGTGGACTAAAAGGTATGTGGACTATCACATTGGCTTATGTTAGGACCATATTTATCCATTGTTCACCCTAATGCAGTTTCTCCTCCTTAGTAACATCCAGTCCATGCGGGAGCAACTGGACAGCCTGGGCCTTTGCTTTGACTGGGACCGCGTGAGTAGAAAATCTGAAAACCAGACTGGGAGTTTGAAAGATGAGCTCTCTGTTGTCGAGTTGATGACCTGTTTGTGCTTATTTGACAGGAGGTTACTACCTGTCTTCCAGACTACTACAGGTGGACACAGTATCTGTTTATCAAGCTCTTTGAAGCAGGACTGGCATATCAGAAAGAGGTAGGAATATCCTTTGAATGAAAGAGGTGTGAATAAAGTGCTTATCCAGCTTTTCTTCTAAAAGGGGAAATATGCTTACTCTCGGTTTGAGGTCCCTGACAGTGACAGAAATGATTGAAGCAGCTCAGCCGTTACTCCTGGAAGAAAAAGACTGAAATGAAAAAGACGAGGGCTCGGTTGAAGCTCTTTTGATTAAGTTTAATGAAATGAGACGACCTTGAATAAGCCTTTGGTCTGTCTATTAAATCCAACCTACTTCCTAAGCTCTGCTTTTTAATTTTAATTCTGAATGTGTGTGTGCGTGTGCGTGTTATCCAGGCTGTGGTGAACTGGGACCCTGTTGATCAGACGGTACTGGCTGATGAGCAGGTGGATGAAAACGGTCGCTCCTGGAGGTCTGGCGCCCTGGTGGAGCAGAAGCTGCTCACACAATGGTTCATTAAGACCACAAACTACGCCAAGGTACAGGCTCTTTGGTGTGCATGTTTGTGTGTGAGAGAGAGACCTGCATCTTTTATGTGTGTGCAGGTGCAAAGCAGTGTCGGACTGGCTGGCCAGCAGCTTAATTCATGCCAAAATGAGCAGTGCACCCCTCTGATAACAATCATGGCTGACACCTCAGCCACAGAAGCTGCAGCCCTGCCTCTCAGCTCCTGCAATCAGACCCCCGGACGCCGTCATTTGTTGCTCAGTGTCCACAGGGGAAGTGATACCGGCAGAGTCAGGGTAATACCACAAAGCGGCCTGGCTGACTGATTAGAAGTCTGAACCTTTTCTGCACAGAGCACAGCGCAGGCCTGCTGCAGGGTGAATTGAACCCCTCAGGACCTTTTTGAATCAGCTACAGAAAAGACAGCTCATGCATTTAACATCCAGCATGTGCATGTAGATTGTTAGACGTGCATGTGCACATGCTGGATTTGAGGCAGAATTTGACAGATTTTAGAAGAGTCCTCAACAGAATTGCGAAAACTACATTATTCAAACCTGACGTTACACTTTTCTAATCTGTGCTGATTAAAAATGTCTTTCTCAAGGGGAAAAACTAAAAATAATTTGAAGCATTAAATTTTATGAATTTGTAAAGACATGCTCAGGACAAACCTGGAACACAAAGGAGCATCCTTAAATGTTTTTTTTTTTTTTTTTCACAAAGATCAAAATATTATCAATGATATGTTAAACTAGAAAAGCACTCAGAGAGCGCAGACCTCTGCCAAGCAGCTCATGTCCTCCCTTATATTGTGATTCACACCAAAACTTTTACTGTTACGTGTCTTTTATTAACTTTTATTTGTGTTTAAACTGGTATGTTCACTGTTCATAATGTTCCTAAAACAACAAAGCTCATATTAATTACATAAATGCATGATTTATTATGCAATATTTGTAAGCGTACACTTCCTTGTATCTTCATTGGTTATCTTTCAGCATTGAAAATTCCAACGACACCCTTATTTTTGTGTGTTCTGGATCACAGTATCCGGAATTTTGTCTGGATCAGGATCAACATTTGACACCTCATAAAACTCATTGAGATCCTTTTGTGTTATTTTTTACTAAAGACTCTGGCCATTTTTATAGAGTTACATGCAAAAATTCCAAAATTTGCCCTATCTCACAATGATAAAGAATCCTTCAAAAAATTCCTGGATCCAGAAGGCGATCCAGATCACCACCAAAATGTAATGGGATCCTCCTGGGGCTGAGACGTACGTACCGTCAATCCGTCGGTAACTTTCTCTGTAAAGTTGGTCACAGACAAACAAACAAACAAACAAACCAACCAACACTACCAAAAACATTACCTCCTTGGCGGAGGTAAAAAATCTTTTTCCTGACACATGTGTTGGAAAGTTTTTGAACAGATCAGAATTGATAGCTGTTATTCCCTGTTGACAGATAGATTGATTTCGTGAAACTTTCTATTAAAACAGACAATTTACCTTATGACACCAGAGAGTTGTACATTATTCAAGTTACTTTCCCCATGTTTTGATTTTTGAAATAAAATTAAAAAATCCTAACCTGCCTGAGAGGTGTGAGCTTGATCCAAAAACTTCTCTGTGCTTTAAATTATTGAAGGCTGTAATAATGATTTCTGTTGAATGTGACAAAACCTGCAGACACACTGGTTTAATTCATTTGGCAAATTTACCAGTTTAATTAAAATACAGGGGTCATCCAGTTTTAGCAGTAGGGCTGATGTCACCTGTACTTGTCAGAGGAATGAGCGGAGGAGGAGGAAGCCGCCAACTATGACAATGTGTTCCTGCATTTCTAATTTTCTCTGACGAACAGAGAAGTGGGAAGGAGGGAAGGGAGAGGAAGGTGTTAGGGAACCGAAGTGAGAAAGACAGGCGGAGAGAAAGGAGGACCGTGTCAAAGCACAGCATGCCAAATAAAAAAGTGCTGCACAGTAATTGGACTGTGATTTCCTGCCTGCGCTCATGTTTGAGCCCGTTAGACAACATTAACTTCAGACAACATTTACTCAGCAGCCATCAGTTTAGCTGTCAGGTCGTTCCAGGCTGTTTCCTCATGAATCGTAACCATAGTGTTTCCTTCAGGACACAGATGACTGAATATTATTACTAAGATGGATTTTTCCAGAGTGGGGCGACGAGGATGCAAAATGATCATGTGGCATCATGGCAGAGTTTTCAATTTCATGCATAATCACACTTGTTGCACTCAGGCACACGCGCTGCACTGACATCTAAATGATTCACAGCTCTTTGTATTATCCAGCTGCTATGTGAGCTGCTTTGAGTCTATTTACTACCATGAATGTGACACTTGAAGGCTGATGTTCTTGAACTTTCGAGAAAAATGAGGATCTTTGTTGTTTCTGCATAATGTAACATATTTGTCAGGAGTGTGCTTGGTGTCTCCTTCTTTCCCTCACTCTCACATAATCCTCGGTTATTGCCATACCATGCTTGTTCTCTCAATCTTTTCATAGTTGCCATGGAAACTCCTGTCCTTGCTGTACATCTTTGAGTGTCAAACTGTTTTTTCAGTTCGGGAAAGTAAAAACATTCACTGTCCCTCTCTCACATCATCATTGGTTGCAGATCTTTGCTTTCCTGCCTTTTTTTTTCTTTCTCAGACGGTCGTCACATCTTTTGTTTGGTCGCCTCCCACCTTTGCTGACACAGATTCTTGTTGGATTTTCATCTCTTTTCCTCCACTCTGTGGTAAATCCATAACTGACCTGCCCCTGCAATAATGCTTGTGATGACTACAGCTTGTGTTAATCGTTGTATTGATATGACTGTGATGAGGGGCTGCATGCTGAGCAGCACAGTGAGGGGGGATTCTGGGTAATAGAGTGTGGCAGACTGAAAAGAAAATGGAGAGTTGGAACATCTTTGGCCTCCGCCCAGCTGTGGCGTTTTGGCCTGAGCCTTGTTGATATGCATAGATTCCTTTAATCATGCAGAAACAATGATGTGGAGTTCATGTGTGTGTGTATGGGAGTGTCCGTGTGTGTGTGTGTGCGTGTGTGTGTGTGTGCGTGTGTGTGTGCACTTTGTAGCCAATTGCTTTGTGATATGAGGGGAAGTAGGGCGAATGGAGGTCAGGATTTTTGAAAATCCCTCTTTGTCTCCATAATGTGACCTGCTTGGCTCTGCAGCTTTGTCAGAATAAATTGGCTCTGCTTTTGAAAGAGGCCACACTGAGTCTGACTCGATTGCTTCATCCCACAGTTCTGTATACAGAAGGAGAACCTGTTGCCCCCTCATGCAGAAAACTGTCTTTCTTTTCTGATAAAGGGGAAAATTAGCCCTCTCAAAACTTGCACAAAGAAGTAAAGTTATGTTTTTGTTTCCGTCTCCTCCTTCAGCCTCTGCTGGATGCTCTCCAAGATTTGCCTGAGTGGTACGGGGTCAAATCCATGCAGGCAAACTGGATTGGAGAGTGCACCGGCTGCTACTTTGATTTCAAACTAAAGGTGAGCCTCAGCTTTCACCCCCTTTTCCCCCCTCTTTTTATTCATTCATCACTCTTGCTATTCTGCAATCCCTCAACTTATATCTCCCTGTTGCTCTCCCTATACGGTCTCTCGTTTTTCATCTCTTTCTCCCCAGACACTGATTGCTGGCTTATTTTGGATTCCCCATTTATTTGTATATTTCTGTAAAACTCAAGTACCCAAACATAAAAGATCTGCACTCTGTTGCTCCCATTCAGTGCAGCGCATTCATATGCAAGTGGCAATTTACCAAAACAAATGATGTAACAGATCAGTTTGTATTGAGTCTTTTCAGAGTAATATTTACAGTTCTTCACTTGTCAAACCCAGCTGTCACGGGAATCCCACTGAGAACCCCATGAAAACCATTTAAAAACATTTCTCCATAAAAAGAACCAGAAAATGTGTTTTTAATGTCAGTCTTTTAATTGGATATGTCTTTACATGTCCAGGGTAAAAATAGTCAGACCACGCAGTGTGCTTTTGTGGGGTTTGTTTGGATTTTATTGTATGTTAATGACTGAATAAACAGTTCAAGTTAAAACCAAGGTTCGCAGGTTAATTGGATGACTGCTTGTCTTATGTTACATCCTCACACATATTCATTTAATTATTTCCCACAGGGGCTGAAACAGGTTTGAATATGTCTTCTTCTACATGACATGTACTAATTACCCAAGAGCCCCCAACATGAGCATGTTGTCTATGAATAATTACAGGATTAAAGGTGCAGTAGCCTTCTCATTTATCAAAGAACTGCACATGGTACAGTAACAAACATCTCACCTTGCTTAGTGACTCTATGCACAGACTAAAGATGGTGCTATCTAAAGATTTTCCCTTTATTTGTTGATTGTTTACCATCACCTGGTAGCTGATCCTCCTCAATTGTCCTGAAAAAGCATAATTTGATGTAAGACTAGAAAGACATAGCAGCTACAGTCTTGGTATTTGCGCTGTGCTGCTGTATGTCCATGGCTCAAAATTGGATTTAATGTCTTTCTGGCCATTAAGCACACAAGTAACACCACACTGTTTTTATTTATTGCTACTTACCCACATTTGAGTGTACATACAACAGAGAAACAAGCACCAATAAAATGTAAGTTGTCGTTTCGGTAAAGTGGAGTGGATATAAAGTGGACTCAAAAGGAGGGGCTGTCTCAAGAAATTAAACAAAAGTGAATTAATGCTCTTATCGGTGCTAACACAAGCTATTATAACATTGCTAACAAGCTGTTTGGTATTTATCATTAGTGCTTTCATTTCTATATGAGTTATTTATGTTAGTTATGGATGCATTTGCTGAGCAGGACAGATGCTGAAGGAAAATCTTAAGCGTTTGGCAGCAATAAGGACAAATGAAGATATCACTGCGGTTGCCACAGTGTAGTCGGCATTAAATGTTGGTACAATTATGTACATCAACAACTCTGAATCACCTGAAACTCGGTGCCAAACAGTACCTGGAAATCATGACTTCCTACACTGTGACTTTATCTAAAGATTAAGGTGACCAAACGTCCCCGATTTCCGGGGACAGTCCCCGAATTGGATGACAGGTCCCTGGCAAAAGCTGTCCCCGAAAATGTCCCTGATTTAAGCGTTTCATGAATGAGAGCAAAAATGTTGCGTGTGGGCTCGAACAATGGTTATAACAGTAGCTGAATGGGTAGGAAGCACAAGTAAACAGTCCTGAACATCAATTTTTACAGGGGGTTATTACAAGGGGCGAGATGTTGTCTGTGATCACGCAGCCCATGCGCACACTGAATGTCTCTGGATTTCATTACAGAAATCTGGTCACCTTACTAAAGGGGTGAAGCCAAGATTGGCATGACCTGACATCTTAAACTTGAGTGACCTCCTCTTTCAGTTAACCAGAATACACATTCACTTACAGAGAACAGAACATAGTTATCTCAGGTCAGAATAGTCCAAGGCGTATTAGCTTCTTGAGTCAGTTTGAAGAGAGACTTAAAGTTAAAGAAAGTCCAATGACTTGTACGAAATCTCACTGTGTTTGAGCCTGCAGTTTGGGTCTGAATGAGATTCACAGCGATTTGAATGCAGAAATACTCAGAAATGCAATTATGCACTAATTTTTCTCATGATATGTCCTGTAGAATCAGAAAAATGCCATATGAACATGTAAAAAACAAGAAAACATGATTTTCTTTGGAGTGGGTCTTTTAGGACCTGTACTGCAGCCTTTTTGAAGTCCTTTGGTTTCACTTTTGGAGCACTGTCATGTTGTGCGTAACTACAAGTTTTGCGTCAATCCATCTTGTAGATGTTTAGATACGTCAGAAAAACACCTCTCATGATGTCTGGTGGTGCAAAATATATGTGCTTTAAGTTTTAACTTGATCAATTGCTGTTATGAGATTAATCAAGAAAGACTTTCTTCTTGTTTTTATGTTACTGATGATGTGATTGGGTCAGAACCGATGTGCATTAGTCATTATTATTGATGCCTCAGAGTGTTTATCTACTTCAATAAAGCACAAAAAATCTAAACTGGTAAAATGTTTCATGCACAAAGTATATATCAGATTGAAATGAACCAATCTGCTGAAGATGAGCTGCCAGCTTCTCCCCATTAGCAAAGCTGTTTATGTAGACAGTGACAGTTTCTTCTTTAATCTCCCAGGTAAATGGAGAGGAGACAGGGGAGACCCTGTCAGCCTACAGCCCCTCTCCAGAGACGGTGTTCGGAGCGGCTTTCCTGGCTATCCTGCCCTCTCATAGACTGCTGCGTGGGAGCAGCAAAGTTCGCTCTGCCCTGGAGAAGAACTTCCATGCCAGCAGGGGTAATCATCCTCCAGGTCTCTTTGTCTGTGTTCAGATTGTCTCTACAGAGTATGGTTCCCTGCCTCCAGAGGACTAACCTGCATTTCAATATTTTCTTATCGTCATTTTTTTTTTCATTTAGCTAGCTCCTGTACACCTGCATGCTGTCGGAACATAAAAAAGCTCAATGCGAAGGTTATGATCCTCTGTGCCAGATGTGTTTCTAAGCTTTGGCATAGCTTACGTAAAAAGATATAAAAAGTCAATCCTTTTATATGTCAGTAACTCTGTATTTTATGGCATTTCACACAGATTCGTTCTGTATTTTTCCACACTTAGTGCAGATGCATGTTTTTGAATGTCATGGTATGGATGTAGTCTGTTAGTGGTCTTAGTCTGTGCTGATTGGGTTTCCCCTGAGGTTTTCTCAGCCTCACTGTTGAGTGATTGCTGATAATGAGCCACCAGGGGAAGAAGCTCTGCCTCTCTAACACAGTCCCCCATCCCCGCACTCTCTCTCCAGACTGCCTGTCAGAGGTCACCGCTCGAAACCTGTTCACCAGCAAGGAGGTTCCAGTGGTCATTTCACACAAAGAGGCATTCGATGGCTATCTGGATACAGTAATTGGTGAGATTTTTGTGGGGGTGGAACTCACATTCATCTTTAGATAGTAGCTGGTGATGATAACTACCATTTATGTGTCTCAAAGTGTGCACAAGATATATTAGTGGATATAATGCTGAAAAGGTCCTCCCCATCACGTTTAGTGTTTGAAAAATGGCCCCTGCAGTGTATTTTTAAACCTTCAGTGCATTTACGTGTTTGTCTCACAGTGAAGAGGAGGTAGAACCCTGGGGGCTGATAATGATTAGTCTCAACACAACATGCTTAACATCACCGCAGGGTTTAGGTTTTTTTTCTCCCTCTAGAGATCAGTCATGCATGTATTTTTGCAAGTCCATGTTTGTGTTTTTTCATGTTACATGTATTTGCTGTGTATTTCAGGTGTTCCAGACTGCAGCGAGGAGGATCTGTCTGTGGCCAGAGCTCTGAACCTGACGTGGACCACGGTGCTGACAAGTGATGAACATGGGACACAGACTCTAATCAACTCTGATGAGGTTTGCACGGTTCTTAATGACCCTGTACACTTAGTGACTCAGGTCTAGTGCAGCTTCTGTCTAAAAGAATTTCGACACGTTTCTCACCTCTGTCCCCCTCTGCCTGCAGTTCTCAGGCCTCAGCAGACAGCAGGCATTTCACTCCATTACACAGAAGGCCAGAGAGCAGAAGGTTGGAGGACACCTCACCAGCTCTAAGCTCAGGGACTGGTTGATATCCAGGCAGCGGTACTGGGGAACGCCCATCCCTGTGGTGCATTGTGGGTCATGTGGTCCAGTCGCTGTCCCTGAGGAGGAGTTGCCTGTCACGTTACCAAAGCTGCCGTCTCTCACAGGGAAAGGTGCATCGCCGCTGGCGTCCGCCCAGGACTGGATCAACTGTGAATGTCCGAGGTTAGAAGACTAAGATGTGTTTCATTTTTTTTACTCAGGTTCGAATGTCATACGCAAATTGATTCTTCGGTATTAAATGAAATGCAGAAACACTCAAATGACGCTCATCAAACTTACAGATGACTCATTCGTCTGCAAGCTGATGCAACGCAGTCCAACTCTCCTCACTTGTCTGTTACTGTTAATGACTGGTTTGAAGCTACACATAATGAATAAAGAAGCAGCTACATGATGTAATGCAATCATTTTCTATAAGTGAACTAAGAAATAGCACTGGGGAGTATAAGAAGAGATTTGATATACTGGCACCTCAAGGTCAGAGCTCTTTGGACCATCTTGTGATGCCTACTTTATTAAAGAAACACTTTTTTCAATCAGAACTTTGAACTTTAAAAGAGCAGCTGAGCAAGAGTTTACTTTCTTTTTAGGTAAATCAAACTGAATCAGGAATAAAGCTTTTCAAAGATTTTCCATTGAAAGTTTGTTTAAATCCAGAGACACATTTTGACCTCGAGATCTTACAAACATGAAGAATGTGACCCCTTTTCTCATAAAACATCCATGCCTACAAGCTTTCGACTTTCATTTACTGCCTCTTTTAGCTCAATAGTGTGTCAATAGACGTGTTACCTCAGCTCGTCACCTGTTGCTTACATGTGCAGCTGCATTAATAGTTCAAGAAAACTCAAACAAAACAAAATCTATCGTGTTCAATAGCTGACACACACCCAACAGGTAAATCAGAAGGTAAAATCACTCACATCTCCATACTGGTAGAAAGAAAAATAGCATTAGCACATCAAAGATAGTCCAGTTTCATCCAGACATTCTGATGATTAGAATTGTGAGCTATAAACAGCTATTCTAGGCACCAAACAAGCCTCCACCGATGCTACAGCAGCAGGTGGATCATTAACCCTGTTCAGCTGCGTGATGTTGTAAATAGGATGCTAAAAGAGTGGAGGATGTGCCATTCCTCTTTTCACACGGCAGAAGCGATCAGGGAAATGATCCTGTCCATTATGGTCTAAGTGGAGAATTGAATTATGCTGAAAACCCACTCTAGTGACTCCCTCTCTTCAGCACTTCCTGTTTGTCCTCAGGAGACCAGTGCCAGCAAAATGAGCGGAGGGACTGACAGGTTTACAGGAAGAATGAGCAATGGGGGTGAGCCTGTGAATTGTGTGATTAGTACTCTGGTCCTGTTGTGGTTACATAATAAGTAGAATCGGTGACAGGTACAGCATGAGATTGTGATGATAGAGGTTATGTAAGCGGTACCATGCACACATTTACAGGTTCAAAACAAGCAAAACAAACTCATTTCAGTGAGTTGTCTGTGTGTATTTGAGCCATGGACTGTTTAAAACATAGACACTATGACAGTTCCTCAAAGGTGGAGGCAAAACATCCAGAGTTCCTCCTACTGACTGGCTGAAGACACAAAACCGCCTCCATGTTAACCCATTAAGACCTGAACCCTGTCTGAGACACGCTTCTGAAATCCTGAGGGCAGTTTTAATAAGGGCTTCCAGATCCTGAGTTTATCTTAAGTGTTGAGGTTTACAAAAAAAGCAGATATCTCTGCCTCTGTAGCTGATAGAAACAAAATTCAAAAGGTATTTGAGAGATTACACATGTGGCTTTCAATATAACTACCTTTTATTTTTCTGAAACTTCATTTTTGAAAATCTTGAACAAAAAACTCAAACAGGTGGCAGTCATGATAAAGTGTCTATTCAATACAAATGG
This sequence comes from Xyrichtys novacula, assembly GCA_962446985.1. Classification (NCBI taxonomy): domain Eukaryota; kingdom Metazoa; phylum Chordata; class Actinopteri; order Labriformes; family Labridae; genus Xyrichtys; species Xyrichtys novacula. Next base: position 7,266,174 of record OY660871.1, on the reverse strand, counting down.
TAATATAAAAATAAGGTGTTTAAAGGGTATGCAGCTGCCCTAGTTGGGTTCACAGATGGGGTGAGTTAAAATACACTTCAAATATGCTTCTAGTTACTCTAATTATTCCTTATCATGTTGACCTATTTTAAAGTGCTCGTCCCTTTAAGAAGTTTAGTTTTTGCTAATCATTTAAAGCTACAAACAGGTACAGCTCTACGACTGGCAGCTCTGTTGACAAACGTGGTTTCTGCAGCACTGTGTGCACCAGCTTAGCAGCGTTGAGTACCAGTGAGAGAAAATGTGATAACACTGTGGCATCCCGCACCTTAAGGTCACATCTGCAGTACGTCACCTACACACCCCTTTATGGAAACATATACTGCACATGTCTGAAGAACATGGTGCATGAAGCTATGCTCTGTATGGTGTCCTTGTCTACTGTCAGCCAGTGTCAATCAGAACTCGGCATCCCTCCACCATCTCACCTGCAAACCCTCCGAAACCCATGGTTTGCTGCATACATGCAAAGTGAATTAATGTCAGCTGTCCGTTGCCTGACTTTTGTGTGTATCAGACACCTTACAACTAGGAGGTGCCACTCTGATTAAAGTGTGTGCATAGAGAGTGACTGTTGGTTGTTTATTTAGATTTGCATGGACAGAGAGAGGGACTCTGGGGGTTTGAGGAGCTGTTGTGATGTTTTTCTTGGGTTGTTGCTTTTCTGGCACTCATAATATTACACTCAGGTGAATATTGAAAGAAGAAGAAAGAAACGTCTTTACCTCTCTCTCTCTCTCTCTCTCTCTCTCTCTCTCTCTCTCTCTCTCTCTCTCTCTCTCTCTCTCTCTCTCTCTCTCTCTCTCTCAATTCAATTTCAATTTCAATTTTACAATTTCTATAAGCTTTATTGGCATGACTGTTTGTACAATATTACCAAAGCATTACAATATTATTACAATAATAACAACAAAAACAACATGATAACAACAACAACAACAACACAATAACAAGAACAACACAATAACACAATAACAACAACAACAACAACACAATAACACAATAACAACAACAACAACACAATAACACAATAACAACAACAACAACATAATAACAACAACACAATAACACGATAACAACACAATAAGAACACAATATGAAATATAAAATAAATAAATAGTGTCAGTAGTATCATGTTTATAGATCAAACTCGGGACAGTCAAACTTAGTAGTCAAATTCTCTCTCTCTCTCTCTCTCTCTCTCTCTCTCTCTCTCTCTCTCTCTCTGTGAGTGTGTGTCTTCTTTAATTTCAACTTTCGATTATCATAAGTGTCTGCTTTAAACCTAAACAAGAACACCATACACCCTAACAATTAGCTATGGGTGCAGCTCTCCTACTGAGCAGAGTCTGGCTCCAAAAATGTCACCAGTGTGCTTAACATTTTTACAACAAGAGGAGGTGAAAAAACTTAACAGCATGGAGGATTTGAATATGTTTGAGTAGAGGAAAGTCTCCTCAGCTGGCGCCTACAGAGCCTCTTACTGATATGGGAATCCCTCTCTGAATGAGACTAATCAACATCATGGCGTCATGTTGATTAAAACAACGGCCCACTCAGTCGCAGATGGCACAAGTCATCAGATTGTGTTCACTCACTTTCACAAAGCAACTATAATTCCCCCCATCAGCTGTGATTGATGGCTATAATCGCCCAGACGCCGTTATCTCCTCTGCCTCCATTGTCAAGTGTCGGTGGAAATTTGTTCTCTTCACTCGTCGACCACATTCAATTAAAGTTTGAGAGCAACACAGACCAATGAGAAATGCTTTTATATGTCCTTGAGGAAGTCATTTCTTGTGTGCACATCTCATCTCCCTCTTTCTCTGCACTGCTGTAAATTAGCCCACTAGCTGAGCCCTGCTACAGCTTAGCCTGGCTGGAAAGTGTGTGTGAGTGTGTTTTCTCTTGAATTCTCAGGTAGAGAGAGAGACAGAGAGAGAGGACACCTAGTCAGCACACACACACACAAACACACACACACACAGAGTCACAGATGGAGAGAAGAGAGCTGTCTTGGAGTGGGCAGCTGCCTCTCCTGCTTCGTCTGTTTGATAGCCTTTTGCCTCTTCCTGTCTCAGCGTGCAAACACAAACACACTTCACACTCTAGTTCATACAGGTTGCTTTAGATTAAGTTGACTACTTTTGTCTTTAAGCTAAGAGGAGGGTGAACTCCAGAGAGGAGAGGGTGTGCTGTCTAAACTGATCCTCTGTACTCTGATTGGCTGATCCACTGTGAGAAGGGAAGCATGGCTCTGAATGGATGGATCTTAAAATGTTTATTTGTTAGTTTTATGTAGTGTCTATTTGTGGATTATGATTCAACGTGCTTCTATTTTATTACCAGATTTTAATCATTGGAGGTAACACCTGACTCTCAAATATTAACCCTGCTACACCTTGGCCTTGTTGCTAGGCAACATTCATCTCTTACCTCATCATCCATGCCTTGTTATAGCCTGCTATATTGGTGAAGGGTTCTCTCATCTCATTGTGTCTGTGCTGGTGATTATGGGATTAAAACATGTGATGGTTGTTTTTGTGGGTGAAAATGAAGACATCCCAGGTGCAGGAAACCAAACCTGCTCTGCTGCACAAAGTAAAGCACAGAGTCTGTTTTTCTTTCTGGGACAATGATTTAAACTCTACGGAGACTCATTATAAAGTGAAATGCAGACACTTTCACTGTTCCATGTAGTAATTTCAGTCAAATGAGAACAAAAACACCTTCCCAAAGCTCTTGTTTCTGCCTCCCCTCCACATTGAGAGTGATATTGGCAGATTCGCATCACGTACGTACTCAAGTGCTGTTTGGCTTGGATGGGAAAGGGGCACGAGGTGGCATTTCTAACACAAACACATGATCATGTGCTCAGCCTGCCGCTTCATTCCTTGTTAGCTCAGCCTGTTGGTAGGGGCATGAGAACACAGCTCCGGTGCCAGTCTGGCTTCAGCTGTGCTTCTCTACAGGGACATGACCTCCTGCAGCCAGATGGAGCCAGCTGCACACACTCACACAGCACACACACATCACATTATGTGCGGCTTTAGCTAAGCATACAAAGTGGTTTCGCTCATTTGTTCAGTTTCTAATGTGTCAGCCTAATATTGAATTTTGTTCTGCCTCTGCCAATTCTCTGCATGTCTGTTTCTCCTCTGTCAGATGTAAAGGCCCAGCCAAGAGAGAGACCGACACCATGGACACATTCGTGGACTCTGCTTGGTATTACTTCAGATACACAGACCCTCAAAACCAACACAGGTATGATCCGCCTCCTCTTAAAATGTCAATTTACTGTTTCAAAGCCGCTTTTGAATCATTCAAACCACCAAATTCAAGATTTTTTTATTTCTTTTCCTCCTACACCATTTTTATCCTCACGCCGGGACAGATTTTGTGCAGAAACAGGTTTTATTTACACTCTTGTTTGCTCAAATTAAAAAGCAATGAACAGAGAGAAGAAGCAGCACAAGTGTCTAAAACAGTGGGTGGATAAGCAAATCTGTCTGTTTTTAGATCTTTAAAAAAGACGCATTTTCCTCTGTGTAATCTGCGCTACAGCGTGCTAAAAGATGCTTTATTTCACACGTACTCTGGTCTGTATGTGCTGCAGGAAAGTTACACTCAAACATATAATTATGCTGCTCTCTGCAATATCACCCACTCTCTTCCACTTAACCGTTTCAAACATGTATAAAATGCCTGTGTGCACCCTCTTCATACACACACACACACTTGCCTTCGAAGTTGCACATTTCTAGCCGAGAGATTATGGAGCTATGGTCATCACCTGCTGGGATGGTGGCGATAGCCTGAGCCTTACAAAAGAGATTAATTTCCCAGTGGCCTGACCTCACTGTAAAGCTGCTTTATAAGAAAGCAGGACTGCTCTTCCCATCACTTTTCTTAGCCAGACAGATTATGGCACAACAGAAAAAGCAATTATGCTATTTGTGCATTTCAGTTAGCTTGCTGAGCCCTGCCTGTGTGTGGATAGGGGGGGAGAAATGATGAAAAAATGGAGGGAGAAGTTGTTAAAAGTAGGAAGTAAGAGGGATGAAATAAGAGGAGGATGTTAAATGGAAAAGTGTGTGTGGCGATGTATTGCAGCACCCTGGCCTGATGCCAACAAACAGGCAAATGTATTTTTTGGGCCTTCTGAGTCCATAACACTTTTCCCCCCGGTTCGATTATCCCAGGGAGACACCATCATCCAGGAGAGGCAGACAGGTGTAAAGAAGAGTAATGACTGTGAAAGGTGACACACAGAGATAGCGGGCTGTCCTGAAAAGCATCATTAGGTGGAATCCCGGTGTCTGCTGACCATCCTGCTGGTCAGGCTAAACACATGCAGCTCCATTGCTCCATTCTGAAAGACACAGCCCAGTCAGGTCATCTCAGATAGACTTACCTCCACTACAGCTGTTCACGTGTAGAGCAGAGTTTAGAGAGAGTCTTAAGGAACAGGCAGGGCCTCTTTAGGTTTTTTTTTGTTTTGCTTTTTGTTTTTTTTGTGAAGCCAAAGGGATGGAGAAACAACTGAGGGTTTTAGTTTCCTTGTTCTGTGAACCAGATTCTGTCTGCCCCCTAGAGGACATGTGTGAATATGTTTATAAAACACTGTCAGGTGTCTGAAAGCTCTATTACATACTGTATATTGTTTACAGACAAATGTCCATTTAGCTATTGAACCCAAACAACATACAAATACAACCTATTTTTTACTATTTTACTTTCAAAATAAATGTAGGCATACCTTTTTTTATTTGAAAACCTGTGCTAAATATTCTAGCATCTTAGTGATAACAATGTCCAGAATAACTGAGCAAAACCTCCAAATATATGAAATTAAAAAAGAAACAAGATCTAAAAAAGGCTTTAAGTTTAAAAATAACATTAACTTCAGGAGGAGAGAGATGCACTCCGCACATTTGGGCATAATGCACAAATAACTACAACACCATAAATATCTTTTAGTACAAATTCAATCCTAACCTCATATTCTCTTCCTCTTTTTCAACAGACCTTTTGAGCGCCGCCTTGCTGATCACTGGCTCCCCGTGGATGTGTATATCGGAGGCAAAGAGCACGCTGTCATGCACTTATACTATGCCCGCTTCCTGTGTCACTTCTGCCAAGATCAGGAACTCGTTGCCCACAGGTACAGCTCACAGTGTTTATGACCTATTCCTTTTGTGCACAATCTATCTGCGCATGCACGTATGCAAATTAATCCTCCTTTTTGTCTGATAGGGAGCCTTTCAGAAAGCTGCTAGTCCAGGGTCTGATCAAAGGCCAGACTTTCAAACTTGCAGACAGCGGCCAGTACCTGAAGAAAGAAGAGATACACTTCACAGGTACACACTACATGGATATGCCGGGTGTTTGTGAGTTTGACATGTGTGTAACAGATGGGACAGGAGAGGGTTTTGCTCCATGTTTTGAATCATGAGACCGTTTCCTTTTATTTTAAATGCTTTGTGACCATATGTGATCCCTGTAGTGCTGCTGGTATCATTCCCTCTCTGCTTTGAGACTGATGTGTTCTCCTCATTTAATACCATTTACTGCAAACTCATGTTCAATTACAAAGACGTCCTTTTGAAGAGAGGTAAAACTGGCTTCACTCCAAAGCATTCCAAGCTTTTCTCTGTTTATTCATTAAATGAAAGGCTGTTGGGTCCCAAAGAAAGTTTCATCTTGACCTTGGTGATAAACTCTCACTGAAGACTTACAAGCTTATCTTTTCTTTGCTTGTGTTTACAAGAGCCGACAGCAAACAGTAAGACTGCATACAAGTCATTAATTTTGTGGGATTTGAGTAAAGTTCTTGTGACTTTGTCCAACCAACACTGATCTCTGACTCCTGCCTCTTCCAGATAAGGAGCCAGTGGCACGTGGTGGGGGTCGGGTTGAGGTGACGTGGGAGAAGATGAGTAAGTCTAAACACAACGGTCTGGACCCACAGGAGGTGGTACAGCAGTACGGCGTGGACACAGTGAGACTTTACATCCTTTATGCAGCGCCACCTGAGCAGGACATCCTCTGGAATGTGAAGAGTGAGCTTTTTCATTCAACATTTAAAATTAGAAAGATGCTTGATGATGAATAGTTTCCAATCATCCATTTATGTATTTTTGGAAGCTGATGTTACAATATCAGATTTTTCCTTTGTGTCTTTGTTTTCACCACCTCAGCGGACGCTCTCCCTGGAGTCCTGCGGTGGCAGTCCCGGCTCTGGCAGCTAGTGACCAAGCTGAGAGGGACTCGTGAGCTCGGAGATACACCCGACCGCTCTGTGCTGAAAAAGAAAGAGCTGACAGAGGCCAAGAAGATCTGGGAGAATAAGAACTACACTATTCAAGAGGTAGCAGCCCAACAGCCCAGGACTGGTTTTGATGTAGTAGCTGACATTATTCAACTCTCAGATATTGTTTCTACCAGTAGGGGTCAGTAGGTGGCACACATCTAAAAACCTGAGTTTTCTTTGAAAGTTAGTGTTCGTCTTTCTTAATTAAGATAATTCACATTATAGCTTCTGTCACCTTGTATCAGTTCAGATTTGATTACCAATCATCGGTATTCATATTGTATTTTTATCCTCTTAATCCCTTGTACTTTTAGAAATCAAGGTAAAGAGCCTTTTATTCATTTACAAGATGCTGCATTATAACTGTAAGGTAATTTTGGCTTATTACACAGTCCTGAGGTTTAGCCTTTTCAGCCATCGTAATGTGAAACCCTTAGAGCAAAGAGTGAAGGAGAGGGAGGCGATGGAAATTGATTTCAAATCCACTCTGGCTCCTTTCACACTTTATAAATAGCCTCCTTTTGCTGCCAGGTTTGATTCTCTCCCCTCCCTTTGGAGCGGGTGCTTTTAAAGGACCTCAGGCTGTTTGCCAAAGGCCCCCAGAGTCGAGGCTGTTCTTTGATCCGTCCCTCAGAAAAAGCCTCGGTGTTCAACCTCCTCCTCTCTTGGGCCCTTCCCAAATGAGTTCCTCTTCCCAGAAGGCTAAGCAGGGGGATGTTGACTCTGTATCTTCAGTTAGTTCACACACTGATAACAGGAAAGGGCTTGTTATTGTTTTCTAATAATTCTTCAAGAAAAGTACTTCCAGAGCTTGTTCCTCAGATCATGTCATCTTTAATGGCTACCTTTTTTTGTTGTTCCTTTCAGGTGACATCTCACTTCACGGAGGACTTCCTTTTTAACACAGCCATTTCTCGCCTGATGGGACTCACCAACACACTGACTGTGAGCGTTTTCCCCTTGGGGCACATGGAAATAAAAATGTCACAGTAATTGCTTAACACCTTGATATTTCTACTTCTCCCCCTTTTTTTCATGCTCAGGGTGCAACAGTCAGGGTTATGCAGCACAGTGTGGAATTTGAGGAAGCTCTGGCTGCACTCATCATGATGACAGCTCCCATGGCCCCTCACCTGGCCTCTGAAGTTTGGGCAGGTTAGTGACATGGGATTTAATCCCAAAAAATTTACACAAATAGCTCTGCAAAACTGGAAATTGAACTAAGCATGTGTTGTTAGTTTATTACAGTTTTTTTTTCCTTTATAAGTCTAGAAAAATAATGACAAATGATATTATAGACTAGAGGTTATGGTACCCCCCCCCCCCAAAAAAAAAAATAAATAAATAAATAAATAAATAACTTTATTCCTATCATATCTCTGCAGGGATGCTTGTAGTTTTTTGATATGAAACTTAAAATTGTCCCTCAAGTATAAAATCAATAAGTGACATTTTAGATGCAGCACAGGAGTTTATGGTGTCCTTCATGGGTTTGCACAGCTAGTTTTTAATCAAATAAGGGACAATAATCAGAATTAGCTGTTGAGACTTAAAAAAACTGCAGAAAAGAGGGAAGACAAATAAATTGTACACACAGCCTAAAATGTGAATATGTTTTGAACATTTCAATCACTCCCTCTCTCTTTAAGGTGCAAAAGTGGAGTGAGCGCACCTTGTTTTTTTATTTTTACAGGGCTAAAGTTTGGTCACACCAGACATGGATGGCACAAAATCATGTTGTTCCTCCTTCATTTCTGTGTTTTGAAGAATTTCACCCCTTTTTTGCACCTGGCAAAAAAGTGCAAAGGCTATCACTTTTTGTAAATGTCTTTTGAGCTGCTGTTTAAGAATAGAGTATGTGAGGTCTGTGGTGAAATGAGGCCCCATCTAAATGTTGTAAGAGGAAGTTGCTACAGATAAACGTAATGTTGATGCTCCTCATCTTATCCCAGAAAACACCCAGGACTGATGTAATCACCAGCCAACATGTCAGTAAAAACACCTCTTTTTTTTCCCTTTTTTGCCTGTGTAACAAGAATAAGAAACGGGACATAAAGTTCACACACTGTCTGTGGATGGACGCACTTGTAACAGCTCTTAGCTAAGCGTAAAAAAAACAATGCAAAGGGAGATCTCAGTTGCCTTTCGTGCCTTGCCTGAAGTGCTTGCCCCCGCACTGCCCTGATGGAGGACATCCTTTTATTGTCGATGACACACGTACGCCAGAGTTCTGCTCACAGCTGAGAGAAAAGAGGTCCCCCTGAAACATATTGTCCAGCTGATAGCTGCAGGAAAGGCTGATGCATTATCACCAGCAGGAAAAGGTGCGTGTGTGCGTGTGTGTGTGCGTGCGTGCGTGTGTGTTTTAATGAATGTCTGTGAGTGTTTGTTTTGATTATATTCACATGTGTGGATTTTTTTTAGACAGGGCTTCTAAGTCAGAGAGGAACTTGTGACCTGTGCTGTATTCAGTCACGTTATGCTTTTCACTATCCCTCACACACACACACACACACGCACGCACACACACACACACACACACACACACACACACACACACACACACACACACACACTTGCGTACAGAAGAGGAAGTTCACATCCTTCCCTCGTGCCTCTGGGGGAGGCACACTCATGGGTCTAAATGTGGTGAGGGTGGGGTTTTATTTGACCCTTCACTGTAAACAAAAAAATGAAAACAAATATTAAAAGAAATCTATAAAAAGTAAGAAATAATGTTTGAAAATTTTTGAAATTCTCTGGTTATCTCAAAAGTATTTTCTTTTTTCTTTCCTTTATATTTCGCGTCCTGCCCTTTCAGCTGAGTTGCGTAACAGCTGTTAAAACCTCAGTAAGGACAGCATGTCTGATGAGCAGCTGCTGCTGTTTGATCTGTTGTCGTCCTGAGTTTCCTCTCTGGTTTCTCTCTTAGGTCTTTGCCAGGTGCAGAACCCCCTCAGCCCTCTTCTCCAGCGGGGAGGAGACGTCCTGCAGCAGCCTTGGCCAACAGTGGACCCTGAATACCTGGATGCCCCTGACTTTGTGGAGCTGTCTGTACTGGTAAGACCCCACAGACACGCACGTTTTTCCTTTGATAGTTTTCATCTGTTGTGTTGATTTCTGCCACAGTTGTGCTCATAAAACTTTTTAAAATAGAATGAACCGGATGAACAAAATGGAAAAACACTGTCATTAAGCTCAAGACAAAGCTTTTCTATTCTGAATTGCCTTTAACATATCAGGCTTTCATCCAGCTGCAGCCCTCTGCTCATAATGCATACACAACTGTTATTAATGCACATTTTCACACACTTTTGGTCCTGAATCCACTTGCATTTTCTCTGAAGTACCCAACTCTTTTAAACCAACGTCTTAGGTCCATGATTACACTCAAAGTCTGTAATTTCAGAGAGAGCCTATGATTACCCAATGTGTGTGTGTGCATGTGTGTGTTTATGAGTCTGCATGTCAAGTGCTGCTCTTGATGCTAAATACACAAATGAGTCAATAATTAAAAGCCAAGAACAGAAAGTCGGTATTATTCCTGACTGCCTTACCAACATTTTTGTGGGTCTTTGTTTTTTTGCTCATGAGCTCAGTCACACAAATAGTGAAAGCCCTCTGCTTTGCAGCGTGTGTCATCATGAGGAATGAAAGTGTGTATGCATATGCATATGTGTGTGTGTGTGTGTGTGTGTGTGTGTGTGTGTGTGTGTGTGTGTGTGTGTGTGCGTGTGCGCGAGACAGAGACAGCACTTTCAAAGGTTTACGTACAATCAGAGAGAATATCCAGCTGTGAAGTGATCCCGGCATTTCAAATACTAGTACAGTTTGCGCAGGAACACACATGCTCACACTAACACACGTCAGCTTTCAGACTCATTTAGAAGATAAAAGCTTCAACTGCATTAATCTGACTGTTTTCCAATGAGAGGGTCGTATCCCTAGAAAGTTCCAGCTAATCCCCTCACACTGACACACAAACACACACGCATGATGTGTGAGGACAGCAAAGGCAGCCAGGTGACAGGCAGCACCTGTCTTTGGTGTGTTGAATTTTTCCTCTGTACTCTGACAGAGAGGCAAGAAACCACAAGACAAGAAACCTGAAGTGTGTGATGTGTGTGCCGGGTTTGTAGTGCTATCTTTGAGAGGACCTGTTTCAACTTTCCTCTTTGTTCACCACTTCAAAGGAAAGTTCGAAGGCAAAGGTTAGAGTTAGGTTGTGGTTAGCATTTGGATTGGGATGCATTACATCAATCAGGGCCTTAGCATGTAAACAGAGTCAAAAGTCTGTACGTGTACAACTCTGGTTTATCTGCACTCCTAGAACAAAACTGTCATTTTCTGTCATTGTTATGGAGCTGTTAAAGAATTTATTTTTTAGAAGTGTGATTATTTGATTCATTTCAATATAGATAATTGAGATTTTAACAACTTATACAGGTAAACGGGGATCTCCATGCCAAATAACTTACCCAGAGTAGAAGGAACATGAGTGCGAAAAACAACAACAACAAAAAAAAAAAACATGACATTCACACTGAAATCACTTTACTGTGATTTTATTGTGTGTCAAGTTTTCCTTCAATAGGTGATATGTAGTATTTTAAAGCACAGTGGCAGTTGGAAGATGCTATGATGGTTTAACTACAGTGTGTGTAAAGGTCTTAAAAACACAGTATTTTTTTTTTAATCGTTTAATTGCTATGGGATCATATTTACTTAAAGAAGAAAACACACTTTGTTTTCTAAATTAACAAAGCAATCATCTCAGAATTATTAGAAATTTTTACACTCAAACATTTTTTCTCTCTTTTAAACACAAACATCATAATCTTGCAAGAATCCTGATCCATCTTCCCTCAAACACTCACAAATACCTACATGAAGTCATAATTCAGCTCCTGGTGTTCACTGATGATGATAATGATGATGTTGGATTTCCTTCAATCTGCGCTCGCTCTCTATTGTGGGCTTCCTCGGCCTTGTGGAGGCAACCTCTCTGCTTCTGTCGTCCTTCTAATCACATAGCAGGGTTTGTTCCTGAAGGAGGCCAGAGATGAGTGGCCTCAAACACACATGCACAAATACGCACAAATACACACAGCGCTCTCCAAATGAACACCATTAATTTCTGTCTGCTTTCAGAAACATGATCACATTGAGCGTGTGCACACATACACTTGCCTCTAAACATTACAAGACTGAAAGCCCTTCCCATACCTACCACTAACTATGTGTTTAGAGGGTTCACTGTACTTGTGGAAAGAGAGGTGGAGTCTTTTATTTTGGGTGTGTTTGCCAGTAAGAAAAAAAGTTTGAGTACAGCTTGCCAGGGCATGGTGGAGTCTTGGTAAAATGGGAAAATCAGTAAACAACAGTAACTGGCATTCAGTCTATTTCTTGCTTCATTCTTACCCTCAGATCAACAACAGGCTGTGTGGGACAGTGACTGTGCCTCTGGAGGTGTCCAAAGACTCGGAGCTGGTGCAAAAGCTGGTCTTGGAGAGCGCACTGGGACAGGAGCATCTTGGGGATCGCAGCATCAAGAGAGCAATCCTCTCGCCAAGGACTGCCCTCATTAACTTTCTCACTAATGAGTGATGTTTGTGCACTTACATCTGTTAGATAAGTACAGTCACTCAGCAGGCAGGGGGAAACAAAAGAGATAGACATTATAACACCATGATGAAGTTTTTTACATAAACTGTCACTGTAAATATGCCCAAACAGGTTTAATTTATATTTTCCTGCTTTTTTAATAAAAGAAAATTTAAAAGTAATGGATTTCTTTGCTCTTTTGGAAGAGACACTGAGTAGTTTCACATATTTTGTTTCACTCTTGTTCATCACGACGGCTTCACACCTCTCCTCTCTGCAGTATTCCTGTCTGCTCAGTGTCCCTGCTTTGTTACACTGTCTTGATTTGCCTCATCAGTGTTTGTTTCAAACTGCTGCTGCTGTTTTTAGCCACTCGCCTCCTCTGAACACCATACACAAGCTGCTGTTTGGCTTCTGGACATTCAGCTGGGCTCTGTGAACTGTGCAGCCTCAAGGTCCGTTTGAAGTCAATGAAGAGTCCGATGTGGTCTGGGATTTTTTTATTTTTTTTTTCAGCTTGCTTCCATTCAGTTCAGTCCACTGCTGCCCATTCATCAGTTTAGTTTCTCTGTCTCAGCACTGGGTCAACATGACTCACCAGCAGAGCAGAGCTGTGCTGGCAGAGCACACGCCCCATCAGCACTGAAATGTATCCATGTGTATACCCACCTGCCTATCTAAAAAGACCGGGTGAGTAAGCAGTTATTTGATATGTGAACACACTCAGTCCCCACATGACCTTTGAACACGCTTGTCTTAAAGAAAACTGTCACAATTTGTGGTAAATGTTCAATGAAGGAATCGGATCTCTTTAAGGATTCATGTTTATCACTGTATAGGGGAAGATGTTTAGCTTCTGCTTCTTATTATGCTGTTTCCCATCATCTTATAAATGGGCAATGTGTTGTTCATCGGAATTTTATTCATAAAAAAAGGAAGAAATGAGCCAAAACAACATTCCTCACTGATCTCTCTGACTTTTTCCCTCATTTTTTTGTGCTCTATCTTTGACCATCAGGTGACAGGAAATAGCTTGCAGGAGAGACAGAATAACAGGAAAAGAAAGCAGGAATATGAGGAGGGAAGCAAAGACCAAAAACTGTGCGTGTGGTTATTCTGTGTATTGTCTCGGATTCTGGAAATCTAATCTCAAACAGACGCTGTCACAGCACAAAACAGACAGTGAGTACCAGACAAAAACAGCTTTTTCAACTCATATTTTTTTGGTGCACCTTCACTATTCATTGCCAGAAGCCTGATTCTTTTCTGAGACTGAAAGCTTTTTTTGTTTTTTTGTCATTTTAAGCAAAAGATTTTACTTATTTTGGAAAGGTTTGAAATGCCAATAAACACAGACGTTAAAACCTGTTGCATTAAACAGATAAGAATAGTAATTTAACTGCTTTGTACCCAGTTAAATGACGTCTGTGCTGTACCCCTGCTTCCCCCCCTAATAGTAATTAATTTTTGTCTCCAGCAGCCCCTGGAGCCATTTAACACTTTTTAGAGTGCTCTGCAGTTTCCATGACGACTACAGTGATTGAATAGGCAACAGTGCTCCTCTGTGACTCACTTTCTCTCCAGACCACAGTCATAGTCTTTATTACACATGAGATATACCGCCAGGATTGTGTTTGATGACTTAAAGAAAGTCGCTCTTCTACTTCATAAGGAACTGCAGCGGAAAGTAAGGGTGGAGCCTGGTCACATTCACCCTTCATAGCACCAGTAGAGTCCCTGTACTGGGCCATGTATTCTCACTGGGCTGTGGTAATGCCACAGCTTATTATCTCAGAGTCTAGCCTTCAGGCTGGTCATTTGGTTATCTATGGATATCTTTGTGTGAGCTAATCATGTATTTAATGGGATCTATGTATTTGCATGCAGCGGTGTCTTTTAAGAGTGAAATCAAATGTCATCACATGCTGTTTTATAGCTTTAGATCTCAGCGTTTTCAAAACTTCAAAGTAAAAGCCATAAAGTCACAGAAAGCAAGAGCTGTTCTGTTCAAATTTAACACAAATTTGCAATTTTGTATGCTTTTGCCCTACTGTCATATGCTTAACAGCAGAACAAATTACTCGCCAGTCTGCAGGCAAATATAAAGGGTGTTGTTTATGTGACAAGAGTGGATTCAAATGGATAAAGCTTTTTCATTAATTATAACTGATATGGCTTCCTGATTCTCATACAGCAGCACCAAATACTCATATAAAAGTAGGGCTACCTCTTATTGACCTGCAAAAACTAAATGAATACCATCATCTTAAAAAAGGAAAGGAAATTTTAATCCCTTACACTAACTGTGTGGAGTGCCTGAGCTCTTAAAAAGAAATATTTTTTTTCTCATTTTACATGGTGCTGATTACAAACCTAGTCCAAATTACTTTACTGTTGAAACCAAATTTCTCTTAGTTCTCAGAGAATGCTGTTTGTTGTTTCAACATGTTTAAATAAAGCTCAACCTATAAAAAGGACTTGCAAAATATATATTTCACAGTACAGGTTTCTATTACTTTGAAATCTGACAACCTGTGCCTAAATAAGAGAGCGATTGAACATATATGTGCAGATGTATCTTGTCGTCATGCGCATGTAAACTTCTCTTGTGTAATTCTGTTTTTGCTAAAACAGCAAATATTGGATCCATCTCGTCTTTGTAGCTCTTTGTCTGCTCTCAGAAAATTTTATAAATGCATGATAACAATCTTTTTGTTAAATCAACCAGTTTTCGTGTTAACAATACATCAGGGAGTTTCTCAAGAATAATACCCGCTTCTGTTTTTAGGGATTCAGTGTGTGGATGAAGTTTTAGCAAATTAGGCCCTAATGCCTCAAGGACACGCTATGTATGCCGACTGTTTCCTAAAAATACAGATGGCTGTGATTTATAAACGCTCTGTTTTAATTACATAACCCATAGCAGCCTACAGGCCTCCTCAACCTATTGACTCGTTTTTTTCTCATCAACTGCTCTCAGAGATTATACGCACACTCGGCTCCATGCAGGACACAAATTAAATGTGTTTCTTGTTTGTTGAGATGTTGAGCCTTTTTTTCCATACACACTATGATTTCATCCTTTTGCACCCCGGCTCTGTCTCAAAGATTCCAGCTAGGGTCAGTACACAATAAGTAGGGGCTACTGTGTGTGTGTGTTTGTGTGTATGTGTGTGTGTGTGCACATGTGTTTCATAAGCAGGAATGTGTGACATCATTCAACCAAAACAGAGGGGGCATAGGCACTGCAAATAGTCCCTGCTGACCACAAAAAATGCACACCCATGCATAAGTTACAGTATGGGTCTACTCTACCAAAGATGCTATGTGAGAGATTTTTTTAAAGTGTATTTATAGTGTCATTATTGAAGCTTGTAGCTATCCAATCAGTGGAGGTAAGACTGTTTTGAATGTCTATCATATTTAAGTGTTGTTGGAAGTACTCTGAGACCAGCCTGAAGCATTTTCTTCATGCATCCCAAAATCATCACCCAACTCCCATTTGCTTTACTTTAGGTTTCCGGCTCCTTCACCACAACTCAACCCTATGCTGTAGAACTATTTATATTTTCACTAGGCTTTAAAAATAGCAATATCACATTGTGAAACACAACATTATATTTAAACCTCTGAAACTGTGTTTTAGTGAAACCTGTTGTTTGGTAAATGACGTCAACTATGACTGTGAAAAGCCAGAATTCCTAATTACAGAAATATGGCTCCTCTATGTTTCTTCACAACTGACTAAATTTATAACTAAACCTCTAACTAAAGTATTGACTCTATTTGGCTACCATTTATAACTGTATTTCTAGGGATTAATAAATATTGGTGGTAATTGAATCAGGGGCATGTCTAGAGAAGGGGCAGGGGTGGCATGTGCACCCTTCAAAATCCATCTGACCCACCCAAAATCCTTAACCATGATTTGCTATTTACCTTGACAGCATAAGTACTTACATGAAATCAACTATCTGACTATATTCATCTGATAAAAGAAAATGAAACAAATGGGGGTTCCAGGTCCTTCGACTCTACTTCAAGCTGGCTGCAAAAGCCAAGGTGACATACATAAAGGCCAATTTTTACTGAAAATTAAAACATGCTTACAGCCTTATGCAGTTAACACACTGTTTGGCGAGTGACTTATCGATAACATATTTATTAAGTTAATAAAAAAGAGATCAAAATTTTTCATAATTGAGTGCATGACTGAGTTACATGGCTGTCAGCATCCTGAGCCTCAATGCTCAGTGGATTAACAACATGTGCAAGTTACTTCTTTGCCAGAAAAACTGTCCTGGACACAACTACAGGGTCAGAGCATTGTGTAAAATCAGTGGGGGGTCTTTCCATAGTATAGTTTTTATGTTTGTAATAGAAACATGGCTGACACAGAGTAAATACAGCCCAAACTTTGTAACTTTAAGTGTATTTTTTTGTCAATATCTCGTTATAAAATTGAGTTGGTTTCACTGCTCTTTGCTGACAGTCTAAATGTTATCTGTCCACATGTACATCAAAAATTTA
This sequence comes from Xyrichtys novacula, assembly GCA_962446985.1. Classification (NCBI taxonomy): domain Eukaryota; kingdom Metazoa; phylum Chordata; class Actinopteri; order Labriformes; family Labridae; genus Xyrichtys; species Xyrichtys novacula. The sequence goes on along the minus strand of OY660871.1, from coordinate 7,249,688 downwards.
AGCCATCATACAGCCAATACTCCTGCATGAAGCACCACTAGCTACCCCATGGTAGTAATTTTGTTCATGAAAAATCATTACTAAAATGCCTTCACCTCATCCTGATGGGTTTTTTCCTTTTTTACTTCATAGAGATACATTGATAGATATTTCATGCTGTTTTAAAACCTGCTACAAACTCATCACAGGGGCTTCATGGAGTGTAATAGACCGATCACTATGTCCCAACTCTATGTTGTATGTAAAAGTAAATATACACTTGGGAATAAAACATCAGAAAGGCTCCTTTTTTGGCTGAGTTAATGTGATTATTGGAGATTTTAAAATGGCAAATACATGCTATTCACTCATACAACTCACCTGCATAGGTGAGTGCCCCAGGTGGGCCAAGGAAGACAAAATGTCATTACACACCCCTGTAGTTCACCAGCTTTATGACACGTTCCTTTATTTGTTGTAAAATATTAACTGGTAACTTAAGTTGTCAAATATACTTAGTGAAAGTAGCTGCCTGCTGAGCTTTTGGGGAGAAAGAAGAAGAGACTTGGTTGAGTCTGTCTCAAGTAGTCTGTTCTAAGTCACCGCCAAAAATCTCGACCGTCAGCCCTTTAATTTAACGCTGGAATATAAAATTACCGAAGTGTTCTGCTGACTCAAAGAGAAGTGGCTGAGTCAACTGGCTTCTTGTGATATTTTAAAATATGACACAGGATGTGAAGGTCGGTTCTGAGCGGAACCAGCAGGCGAATGACTGCCCCCAGGTTCCGCTATTTTAAGAAAAGACAGAGCAAGTTGTGAATGTCAGTTTACACTCGTGCCGGACTAATGAGTCAAGTGCTGGTCTGAAGTGAACTTGTCCGTGTGCTTGGGTTTTATTTGCTCCTACTGCACCTTTAAAAAGAAACTGTTTTCAGTCCCCACTGACGACCGTCCGGCGGCCAAGTACAGCTCTTTACTTAAACGGTTATCTGCGCGCGGTTCTTTAACAGTGGACCACTTTGTCAGATAACGGTCGCTAAATTAACGATATATCAACTTTTTTAAACTACTTTTAAGGTGTTTTCATCGTCATTTTCCCGGTAGGCGTGTGGTGGATAAAGTTTGAATGAGGCTTCCCTGCTGGGACTGTAAAGCAGGGAGGAGGAGGAGGGGGCAGTTAGCGGGGTCGTCCAGGCTATCGGATCTTGGATCTGCTCACACTTAAAATCAGACAGACGGAGGACTGTTCGGAGCAGAGCAAGGACGGACGGACGGACGGACTGTTTAAAACCGAAGTGGACGCGGACTTTTGACTTATAATTTATCCATACCGGTCGATAACACGGACGGGAAAGTTTGGGAATAAGAGAAAAGTTTCACCGTGGGTCTGGACGCCTGTCTCCTGACTAAACTTCGAGCTCCCGACTGTAAGCATATAATTCACTTTGAACATACTGAGTGCATATACTGTGCGACCATAGATTTAATATCTTATTGTACTCGATTGAAGCACACGCAAAAAGTCGTCGACATGGATAAATACGAGGATTTAGGACTTGAGGCGAGCAAGTTTATCGAGGATTTAAACATGTATGAAGCATCCAGAGATGGTTTATTTCGAACCAGGAGGGATGCAGGAAATAACCCCGACTTTGAAGAGACAAGAAGAGTTTTTGCGTCCAAAATGACAAAAATACACATGCAGAAGCATCAAGAGGAGATGGCAAAAAACAACATGTCTATTAAAATGAATGGGGGTCACAACAGCAACTTTTACACCAAAGACAGACCGCCCATCAACAGTTACAGACAGCCGGGTGAAGCGGCAGCGAAGCCCCCGATTCTCTCTGGCCCAGTGCCGGGCATCGCGGCTGGCAATCAGTACGCACAGTTGGACGGCCAGAAACACCTCACAAGCACTCAGACTGAACTTCCAGTCAGCAGGGCGTATGGCTACGGAAACAATTATGATAATAAGGAGCGTTTAGAGCCACATTCATACCAGCACAGCACTCCTGCTCCACACAGCCCTGGAAACACTTCTCATCACCTTTCACCAACTTTGTCTGGGTCTGGTTGCAACATTTCATCTCAGCAGCAGCCCCAAAGACAGCCTGCTTCTCCCTCGATTAACAGCCTCCCGCCCCAGCTGAATCAGGCTCTCACCAGGAGTCCACCCTCCTCTGCTGGTCCAGTCAGGGAATGGTCTGGAGACCCTGCAGGCTCACCAAAACCAGACCTCATCCCTGCTCTACCTCTGAGTGCCTTTACCGGGGGAGCTGACTTTCAGAAGCAACAACAGCAGCCTTCCACACAACCTTCGGCCCATTATTCACCACCTTCTCCAACTTCCAGACCCTCTGCCAGCCACAGTGGTGCTGTGGTAGCTTCCATGCTCTTACCTACAACTCCTGAAATATCCCAAGCCAAAGCACAAGGGACACCTGCTAACTTGATCCCTGGAAATGTCTCCAAAAGCAGTAACAAAGTTCAAAGTCAGAGCCAAGTACCCAGTTTTGGACAGGCCACCAGTGCTACATCTGAGGTACCATGCCCCACCAAGCTTGTTCAACTACCCTGTCAGCCTCTCCTCTCACAACCCCTGGAGCAAGGGCCTTCTGCAGCTGAAATCAAACTAGAAGCCCTCACACAGCGGCTGGAGAAGGAGATGGACACCCAACCAAAGGCTGACTACTTTGGTAAGGCAGTTTAGACAAGAAAGCACCAACAAGGCGCTTCTGTTTGGTGGGCAACACTGAATGACAAAGCCACCCAGCTACAGTTCATATCCCCTTTTTGTTTTCATATTTATTTTTAACATGTCTGCACTGTCACATTTTCTCAATCTTTGTCTCTCTCTCTCACACAGACACATTTGTTGTTGTGTCTTTGGCTGAAGTTTGTCATGAACACAGTTATGTCTTTTCTTTGTGAGGGCACTCTTGATGGCAGATTAAATAACTGAACTTATTATTCAGACGCCGTAGGAGGCGTCAGTCTTTCTACTGTGGAATGCAGACTGAATAATTCTCTAATTTGTTCATGTCTTTTCTTAAATGATTCATTATCTGCCCTTCTTGGCAGCTGAACTCTTCAGCAGTAAAAGGTGGGGCCAAGGCCCAAAGGACAAATGGTTTCCTCTTATCTCCTCTGGGACATTTAATGGATAACTAGGTAAAGCTTGATCACCTCTGTCTGTCAGACCTGTGATCCTTTAACTCTGGGGTTGTTTTAAAGTTCCCAGCTCAGTTTGGTAAACTAACAGTGGCGCTTATTGTTCTCCTTATGTCACTCCTGCAGCCATGTGCTTGTATTTTTCTCATGACTTGACGCATATAGATTTATGCAAGTGATGAGCACATACTCACAGGGAGAGTGACCACAAAAAACAACAACTGTAATGGTTTGTTTTGCCATTTTGGAAGTTCATTGGGAACAGTTAACTGAAGCTGTGATTTCTTCATCCTGTTTTGTTCCCACCAACCATCTTTATGCTAAGTGTTTACATTTTGATAGTTGAGTGGTCCTGGTATCAAATGACAAGCATAGTTTAAATCTACAATGCTCTTACCTCTGTGTGATAAAAGGGAGAAAAGATGACCATAAACACAAAAGTGGAAGTATGAGATAGGCTGGATGTTGAAAAATGTCAATAATCAGCAGATTTCGCTGGTTTCTGTTCCTCATATCGCCGCCTGCAGCGCCTCAGCTGCAATATCTGGACAGTTGGAATGCTATCAGGAAATTGATAGTGTATTAAAAAACAAATGCTCTGCTGCAAGGTCAGCTGACATACTGTTATCAGAAAAATAACAAGCAGGTTCAGATATATTCTGAGTTTCTGGTTGAAACTTGTTGCAGAGAAAACTGGTCATCTCGTGGTGACCATGCATTTGGAGCTCAGGTCATTCATAACAGCAGTGAGAGGAAGAGAGCATGAGATGGGTCTGTAAGGCCATGTGCCCCCACCCACCCACACACACAGGCTCACTTACAGGCCACCCTCGCCTCCCTGCTAGAAGAATTTCCCGCTGGAATGTCACGATGGTGGTTCACAGCTCCCTGATGTGCTTCGTAGGCCTGTAAGGGAAGATGTTCTGGCGTACGTCACAGTCACGACAAGGTTCTTAAATAGCGCAGAGATGCGAATGTTACGGATGTGTGGGAGAGCACGGTCAGCATGCAACCAGCACAAGTGTAGGTTTTGATGTAACACCGTGTATGTCTTCTTTCATGCATATCCACATTCCCACAGAGCCCACACGCACTGTTTCTTTATGGAGTTTCCCTACTAGACCGGCTCATCCCCTGAGTCATGCTTTCATGTCAGACAAAAAACGTGTGTGGGCTAGTTAAGACCTGAGTGTTATCATAAGAAACCCACATTGTTACAAAATGAATCCGCATACAGACTTTTGAGTTATGATAGACCCATTTATATATATATAGATTTTAGGATAAAGCTAATGTTTCTATGAGCCAGATGTGCTTTCAAAAGTCTGTACCACTGCCATGGCAGTTTAAAACGCATCCAGTGAGCTGCGTTCATACACTGGACTTGGATCCATCAGAATTCCCAACTGTCCACGTTGTACTGATTGGCATAGCTGCAGCTGGAGGTTCTGGGAAAATGAGTCTGCTGCCAAACGGCTGCATCGAGGGAACACAGAGGAATGTCTGAAGGAAGAAAGAGAGAGGAATTTTACAAATGAGCTCTTAATATACAAAGGGGAGGGGAGTCCCAGACCAGTTTAGGGGTGCCTGCAGTGCAGCTGAAAAGATGAGTTGACAAACAGAGAGATTTAGGGACAAGTTCTCGAAGCCTCTTTGTCCTTAGCTGCAGGAGGCTGGGAGGACGTGAGATTTATCGACAAGTTCATCCCAGACAGAGAAGAGTGGTGGGAGATCCTGGTGATCCGCCTCCCTTTTTTTTCTCCCCTGACTTCTACACACAAACCCACACTCATATACACACACACACATACATTCAGCTGTGTTAAGTGTTGTGTAAAGATGGAGGATTAATTTATCCCATCTGGCTGTAGAGTGGAAAGCTTCATCATGACTCTTCCCAGAGATTCTTGGCTTCTGCTTTGGCAGACTAGCAGGCTGAGTTTTATAGGTGTGTGTCTGTGTATGTGTGTGTGTCTGTGTGTGACTGTGTGTGTTGTCTATAAATATGGCCTGGGGTATTTGACTGAATGTGTTATGTTTTGTCACTTTTGGGTGTGGTGTTACTGCTTTTTATGGTGGAAATTTAGAAAATGTTGCCATTGGTAACAGCATTTAATTCATGTATTACAGTGAACATTGGCCTCTATTCTGGATGTGCCAAAGGTAGACTTTAACACATTTATATATGAAAAAGTTCATTTTCATTGCACAGCCCCCAGAACAAATAATGAAGTTGATCATCTTTCTTTGTTGGTGAAGAAATAGCACTACAGGCACATAAATATTAAGCTACCAGCTAGAATAGCCTGAAAGTCTAGTTAACTCTGTCTCACAGACTGTTGTCGTGTTTTATTGTAAGACTTGCATAAATAGTAGTTTGCAGTCTCAAAACAGTCTATATTTTTGGTTAGGAAATAAACAGTAGGCTTTTTGAGAATGGTAAATGGAAAGTGACAGGTAAACAGAAGCTAGCTAAATGCTTAAAGTAAGCTTAAACAATGTATAAACAACAAAATGGCTAGCTAGCTAGCTAGCTAGATATGTTATTTATCTCTAAGAGAAATTTACAGCTGAAAGAAGAGGATAGATTTTTTTAGATAGTAGTATGAAACAAATGGCCAACAGTTAAAAGAAAGTGAGGTTGGAGTAAAGCATGAAAAGCTACAATGGTGAGCTGAACACTTAGATAATTTTAATTAACTTGATGGTGAGGCGATGTTGAATCCAAATAAAGCTTTGGAGCCTTGCAACTCAGTCTATGAAACGTTTCAGATACTTAAGTATTAAATACATTTGGAGGTGAAGGTTGGCTATCAGGTAATTTGTTGGTCAATGAACCTGAAATCTTATGGCTAACTGTTGTTGTGATCTCTAACCAGCTGCTACAGTCTGCTGCAGAGGTTTTGTTTTCATTCAGTGGCATGTTGGCTAGCAAGCAGACATTTACTGAAAGTTTTGACAGCTGGGAAAGGTGAGGGAGAGTCGGGGGGCTGAAGTTTTGGCTGCATGTTTTGCTTCCCCTCCCCCCCTGTATGAAGCAAGCATTCAGTCTCCTGAAGAATCACACTGTTTTGGAACTTGGGACCATAGCCAAAAGCAGATTTTTAGTGGCCCAAGTGGTAAGGAGGTGAGTATAAAAAAGGGATTCAAAAAGAAATTGGATCCAGAGTTCCAGATTGCAACTCAGCAAGCTGTCACACAGTGGCTTTGTTAGTTTGAGCACATGGCTGCATTGCCATGTTTTCATGAAAACTTACCAGCTTACATAAGAACAACATTCCTTTGTCTTCTAATAATATCCCTCTATTATCTCAGAATCTTGTCTCCAGCTGTTGGGGCCCCTGATGATGTATCCTCTGTTGTGGAATTAGGAGAGACCTTAGATGAATTATATATAGCCCTGTTATATATTGTGCTACTGACAGTGTATGTAAAGAGACATTTGAAGAAGGCTGCTAAACATAACAGTGTGTTTTTTGAGGGAGGCAGCCGCGTGATGAGTATTGGATACAGTGGAAACAGAAGTTTCTTTGTCAGTGTTCGAGGAGGTCCAGGGCTGAGCTGGGCTGGGCTGGGCTCTTCTGCTAAGCTCTGTTTCTCTGTCTCCAGGGTTTTTTTTTTTTTAAATTCTCTATAAAAGCACACACTCAAATAACCTTGTGCACAAGTACACAGACCTTGCACTAAAAGGATGCTCAAGGTCTTGCTTTCATCTTGTGCCACAGGCGCCTCTGCTAGTGTTACTTTGACTTAATCCTTTTTGATTGGATGGTTGTATCATACCATTACTAATTGATTTAGCAGCAAGCTGTCTGCGGGGCGGTCACTTGTCACAACCCATATGTCACTCGTCATATTATACTGTGTCATACAGAGCTTGCTTAAATGGAGAGATGGAGATGGGCAGTATCAGAGCAATCAAAGATCATGTTTTCACAGCAGGTTTCAGTACAGTTTTTCAGCATCCTCAGCGGCTCTTGTAAGAAAATTGTTGTGTATTGATCACATAGACACCCCGTGTTGGTCATGAGCTGTCCAAAGTCAAAGGAGAGATTATGTAACATTTCTCTGCATGCTCTCTTGGAGCTGCTCTTCTTCACTTGAGAAAGGAGACTCCTGCTTCCATTAATGCATTTTTGAGGTTCTCATTTTCATACTTTTCTAATTAAGTTTAATGAATGGTTGATACAAAAGAGACTCCAGTGTCTCATTGACTGTGCTTGTTGTAAGAGTTGGACTGTTTGGATTTCTATCAAAGACTTTATTAACAGACTTCTCAGTCTCTGAGCCAAGTCAAATAAGCAGAGAGAGATATATTTCCTATTTCCCCGTTCAATGATACAGCCTGCTATCTAACTTCCTGACCTTTATGAAGGGATATTTTTCCTCTTACCCCCATTGTTTTGTCTGGTTTAATCTGGATCACAGCTTTCACAACTCTCTAATCCCCTTATCTTACTACACCACTTTCTCAATTTCTGCTCCTAATTTAGTCATTTCTATGTGTGTCTGTCTGTGACTTTCCTGACTCACTCTTTTGCTTTGTTGTGTTTTAGGAGTCTGTGTCAAGTGCAACAAGTCAGTGTATGGAGCCAGCCAGGCCTGCCAGGCTATGGGTAGCCTCTACCATGACTCTTGCTTCACCTGCAGCGCCTGTAGTAAGTACAAACACGGCTGTTCTTTACCAAGACTCGCACTTCCTGTCAAACACTTTCACCTTCTCTCTGTGTTGTCAAGCTCGTCTCTTCCTGACTAATTGGCTGCCAAAGACTCATTCTCTAAAATCAAAAGTGGTACCTTCCTCTTCAGTTGTGCGCTGGCCCAAGCAAAAGCACACAATTATTTAGAGATTACTGTCATGTACTGCTAGTGTTTGGTATCTGGGTGTGCCAGTCACTCCTACAGCCCACACTAAAGCACACAGGGCGAGCCTTTTTGCAGATTTAGTTCACGTACCAGACGAAAAACATCCTCAAGAATACCCTCATATGGTATTGTATAGTTAACTTTTACAGCCAAACATCAGGTTTGTGAGAAATAGTGGGGATTGTAAGCATAAGCAAACAATAATGGCTTGTAGCACCTTGTTCTGGTTAGCTTCAAGGCTCTTTTGGACACAAATCCTTCACATCAGAAACAGTTACTGTGTTTTGTTTGTGCCCTTTTGTTTTTCATTTCTTAAGGCAGATGCTGTTTTTACTTTCAGGATAGAATAGGCTCGGACAAACTTGATGTGTGTTGGAAAACCTACCCTTTAAATATCCACTAAGTTGTTTTTCTTACATAAAACATTATGTAAGTGTAAGGAGGAAGATCTGTTGATATTTTCTGTGTCAGTATAACATGGTTTTTCGTCTCTTAGTTCAGCGCTGCTCTTGCCTTTTTATTTTTCTTCGTTTTCTTCTTTTTTTGACAGTGAACCTGACTAATTAGGGAGAGGTAGGTCTTAGCTGAGGTTCAACACCCTGGCAAGAACTGTTCAATGTATGTGTGGCCTGAAGTGTGACCCTGCTCTCAGCTCGTACCAATTAAAACCTCTGTTCCAATTATCAGACGCTTGGTATGTGGAGTATTTGTGGCACTGCGGTGACCTCTGCTCCGGCCCATTATTCTGCAGCACCTTTGACCTTGGTGGTTACGCCTCCAAATGTATGATTAACATCTCCGTGTATTCTTTTACCCTCCATCTATATATTTATACATAAGTTGTAGTGCACAGAGATGAAAAAGAAGTATTTGTGGCTCAGAGTGATATCTGAAGTGGATGGGGGGTTAGAGAGGAGTTTACACACCACATACCTCTCATAGCTCGCTCCATGTGAGGGCATAAAGGTTGTACTTGCTGTGAGTGGCCCCAGGGAAAAGCATCTCAGCTGGGGAGGAATGCATAGGGGCCCACTAGCTTTAGGAGGACACTAGAGGCTGTTATGTCAGGTGGATGCAATGAGATAGGAGTACAGTGCAGGACGGGCGGACCATTACGGGACAAACTACCCACCCCATGCAGCTGCCATGCAGGGGGCTACACATGCATGCATGCACATAGACACATGGTTTCCTCAGATATGCGGTGCCTTCATGTTAGACATGGTTTCTCATCTCAGAATCTGTTTGTCATGACAACATTGCGCTTACATAACATGTCTGAATGACTGCGATCATCACCCTCTGCCCTTGCTCCACTAGTTCCGCCAAGGTAACTGAGAGGCAGGAGAGCATTCCTGATGCCTGCATGCCTCGATACTAAGCAGCGAAAGAAGGGAGGGATTTCCCCCGAGCTAACCATTGCATATTTACACACCATTAGTGGTGCAGCCTCATCCAGCTGGAGATAAAAGTCAAGTGTGTTATCAGTGGAACTGGTCACACAGTAGCCGACTCAAATATCCCATGGAATAAAGGGAATAAATGAAAAAAAGAAAGTAATTTCCTCTCCCTTTATTAGATTCTCTTGTTATAGTCTTGTTTATTTTTATGTAAAATGAAATGCATGTGGACTCAATGTCCCCTTTCCATGATCATATTATATCCCTCTGTTTGGGGTAATTTGATAATACATTGTGAGATTGATACAAACATACCACCCAAATTAAGTTTCTGCTGTCCTGATGTTAGCTTCTTTATTCTAACTGATCAGCAGGCTCTGGAGAACCGAACTAGAGTCTTAGCTACTTTCAGGCTAGTTTTTTAGAGAGTTGTTCTAAATGCTGCTAAGTTTTGAGACATTATAAGCAAGGCAGATAACTGTTTGAAGCAGGATATATGTCTAAATACCATCAGACTTTGCTCTTCTGCTGAAATGTCTCACTTGTGTAATTCACTCTAAATAAAGTACAAGGTTGAGGCTCCATTAAGGAGTTATGGCATGGCCATCATAAATTTATTAAAAATCTGGGAGTTCATGGACTGTTGAAATTAGAAAATGGCCTTGTATTTTGTTCTGTTCCTCGAGTATTTTACATTTTTATGAAAGAGCAACAGTCAGGTTTTTTTCTGGTGCTTTTCAAACGGTCAGTCCTGACTCCTGACTTTAATTAAGCTCCTATCTTCATAGCCTTTCCTTTATGACTCACTGGGAAAAAAAGGCAAGAATGTGAGGAAAAGAGGGATGGCCCATATCCCACCATCACCCCTTTCATTCCCTTTTCTTCCTTGGGAAACACAATTCCACTGTCTCTGTCTGTCAGTAATGACTTAAAGACAGTCACACAACTCAGCATGATGAAAATGACATGATATCCTTTTAAGTCAGTGCAGGCTTTTCTTACTGCATGACCTTTATTGTTTTATTAAATTAAGATAATGAAGTTATGAACAACTGTTTAAGTGAATTTAATATGCCATTAATATAAAAGGAAGAATCACAAGTTTCTCATTTACAGTAGAAGAAAGTTTTGGTTTTGAAAAAACAAGGGGAAAGAAATGAAATGGATGTTTGGCTGGAAGTGTATTAAAGGCCTGTTTTGAATATGATGGTTGATCAATAGTTTATTTACATATATGTGTATATATATATATGTATATATATATATATATATATATATATATACATATATGATTTTAAAGCAGCAGTGGTCTAGTGTTTACCGAAGGCCAGCTTCTTTTCTCTCTTATAAGATTTAGAAGTTTCTTCTTTTTTACTCTCTAAGTTGCTTTATCTTATGCATGGAAATTTGAACTAGATCAGCCTAAATCTGGACTCATGATGCCACAGCAGGCTGCTTCGCCGGTATAGTTACGACTGAGCAATGTTGACATTCCCTTTAATTAAAGCAGTTTAAATGGCAGTAGATCAAATCTAACATCAACTGAAAAGTGTTACTTTGTCAGGATTTGTAGAATAATAGAGTTCAGTATTGCCCGGCTTACATCATTCTATGTTCTGCAACAACATGATAGGAGCATTATATATGGGCCATGAGCTGGCCTGCTCTGCTCTGTGAACCACATGTTCTAGTAGCTGCCTACTTGACTTGGCCGTTCATGTTCTCCTCCACATCTGTATGTCTTTCCTTTTGTGGGATTGAGACTGTGCATTTTCTTGTGCCTAAATGACCGTGTGTGTGAGGCTATCAGGATAAAGTAATCAGGTAAACAGAGCATGAGATGAAGCAGAGAAGATAAAGAAGGCTCCTGTTCTCTGGGGTTAAGCCCTCCTCTCCCCTGCTGTCCCCTCCCTCACCTTCCCTCCTGGAAAATGTGAGGAATGTTCCCTCTTCCTGTGGGACCTGGACAGGAATAGAAATGTGAAGTGAGCGGAGAGGTTTGCTGTTGTGCGTGTGTGTGTGTTAGTGTTTCTGCGGCTGTGTGAAAGCTGCTATAAGTCAGCGGATCCTGAACGTAGAGCTATGAAAGTTCACAGACAGACAGGAAGCAGACACAGCGTGTGAACGACAGCATAAAAGAACAAAGAAGAAGAATAGTCGACTGTCAGAGGTCTAGGGCAGCGGTTGACACGAAATCTAACAGCATTGAGTGTTTAATCTGTTGCACCTGTACAGTAATTTGACTTGGTCAGCACTTTCCCCACGTGCTCTTTGCTGGGGTGTAACTCATCTTACTGCGGTGTGCTTTGTGTCACTGCTACATTATATTAAGACACCATCACACCACAGATCTGTGTCTTTGATTTATCTGCCTGGGATTTAGCAGGATATAATAAATATTGCAAGAGGGTCCATTACCTTCAAATGGCTATAATAAATCACTGCGCTTCTTATGCATTAGCGCTTTAACCTTCCTCTGAGACCAGATTCATAGCTTTGCAAGATTTTCCACCATTTAAGCATCCAATCATTGACTTGCCCTCATCCCATCTACTTAAATTTACTTATTGTTAATCAATGTTGTTTAAAATAAACTCCTCTTTGTTCCTGTCTGAGTGATATGGATGTTTCTGTTCTGCAGGTCGAAGGCTGAGAGGGAAAGCTTTCTACTATGTCGGAGGAAAGGTTTTCTGCGAAGAAGACTTTCTGGTGAGTGGTCAATACACAGTCGATAGCGAGAATATCTTACCTAAGGTATGCGCTCTTGTAACCTTTGTTGTGACTCCATCAGGGCGAGATCTCTCACAGGACCTTTCTCAGGCTGAGCTCTAATTACAAAAGTACTGAAACTTCACATGGTCTTAAGGTTTACAAATAACTGTCACTCGATCTTTAAATGAGTTAACCTAACACACTCACACAAACACATTCTGTTTATAATCTCTCAGCTCAAATACAAAATATCAGTGGGAGACTTTGACCTCATGGCCCACTTTTTTAGCATCCAATGCAGGCGGTGTGTATCAATTTTCTCCCTTGGGTGGGACTGGAAGGAGGTCAGTAACTGGAGAAGCTGCTTTGCTTTGGTTTATAGAGTTGAGCGCAGCATGGGCATTCACACCAGTGCAAAATAATTGTGTGTACTTTCAGAATGCATAATCCACAGCTTACACTCGTAAGTCTTGAGAAGTTTATGTAGATTTAAGCATGTATATTTTGAGTTAGAGTGCAGATTTCTTTCTGTTTAAAACCTTCATCTAAAAGCTCTTTTTTGCTCCGTTAAAATTAAAATCATTATAATATGAGTTTACGTAGGCTCTTCTCTCTGTGCACTGTTATGCTGAACCCGTAAATGTGTATCTCCTCCTCAATGATACAGTTCCTACATAATTACACATAATAATGCTGAGCTGACAGACTCAAATACTGCATCAGTAAAATGCCAATCTCTACCATACTTAAGTCCACACACTTAAACCCGTTCACGCTGACCATTGAGATTTTCCAAATAACACACTGTACAAATGCTGCTTTTCGAGAGTGGAAAGCTGTGATTTTAAGCAGTTTTAAGAGGAGGTTTGTGATTAAAGTACACATGCTAAACTGTAAAGGCTACTTTTGATTATGAGTGTGAGATGGTGTGGAGTTTCTCAGAGCTCAGTCTGAATCAGAAAGTCAGAGAATTCAGTCATCCGTTAAATAGCCAAATTCCACTGACATCATTGCTGTCTTTTCTCCGTCTGTTGAAGTACTCCGGTTTCCAGCAGTCTGCAGACAAGTGTAATGCATGTGGACATCTGATCATGGACATGGTGAGTGTCTGTTACCCCTCTCAAGTTGTGTGTACTTTTGTGGGTTTGGGCTTTGTGTGTTTGTGGGTCTGAGGTGATCTCAGCAGAACTCAAGAGTTACTTCACCAGGAATGAGCTTTTTGTGGGCACATCTGGACAAAGACTCATGAGGAAGCATTGAATCTCCACATGCATCCCCCCTGTCTGACACACACTTACCTAACACAAAGTCTTGTGGGTAGAGCAAAAGCAGACATGCATACAGATGAGTTAAAAGTCTGAGGAAACCAGTTGTATTTTATGTTTTTTGTGTTAACGCTGTCTTGAATTTGTCAAAAAAGAGTGAAGTCTGACTTTTAAGTCAGTTGCAGCGCCTGAAGCTTCATTTGACTGGTGGGATTTTAGTTATATATCATGCTGCATATTCTGAAGTTTTATTCTTAGCTTTGTTCTATTCTTAGCTGCTATTAAGACCTGTTATTTCCTCGGGGGTCATGAAAATTTCATCTGATTTAAAAGGAAAGATTGTTAAAAGCAGTGCCTGTTTCCATTGCGTTGGATTGAGAGAGTGAGGAAATATAAAATCGTAGTGGCAGATTGAAATGGAGTATTGACATCGTGATTTTCTTAACTCCTTCCTATCTTCATAGATCCTTCAGGCCCTCGGGAAGTCATACCACCCTGGCTGTTTCCGTTGTGTCATCTGTAATGAGAGCCTTGATGGAGTGCCCTTCACAGTAGATACTGAAAATAAGATCTACTGTCTCAAAGACTATCACAGGTGAGCATCACATGCTGCCCAGTATTTTAAAGCAACAGGGACACAAAACCTGGATTCGTCTGTTGATTTAGTTCAGTGTGACAAATCTGAAAAATGTTCAGGTTTCATATTCCAGATTCCCTAAACTTCCCACTGTGACAGCAGAGTCTGGATGAGAGGGTCGCTTGAGTTTCCCTCTGCCACGTGTTACGGACACATGAGAAGTATAGTCAGGAATAAAAGAGGGAGGGAGGAGGATGAGGGGGAAAAGATCACTGTCCAGTTAGAGGTGTGAAGAATGGCGTGCAGCCATGACTCTTTGTAGCCCATATGAGCAGTAACCAGCTCTGAGAAGACCATTTTTCACATCTGAGTGGAAAATCCAAGTGTCATGTGTGAGAAAAAAAAAAGGAGTCTGCTGTAAAAGTTATAAACAGAAGCACCTGTTGTACCTCAGCAGTTCCAGTCTTTCTTTTGTCTGCTGGGACAGCATGTTCAGTACAGCCAGGCACATGGCCGATGACTGTCTGGCAGCTCTCACATGTTCTCCACACTGATTAAATCAGATGAACCTCATTGTGTTTACAGTATGTGTTTGACTCTAACCGCAGTCATGCCCATCCACACTGAGAGCCTCTTTGTTATTTCCCCCTGACCTCCAGGTGCCAGCCATGTGTGTGTGGAAATAACAGATTCATTTTCCTTCTTGTTTTTGTACTGCTTTTGGGGTATTTGAGGATTCACGTGTGTTAGAGGAAGCCAGCACATCTGCAAACCTGGCATCTCGGAGACTAATCGAAAAGTGGTCAGAGTCAGTTAAAAAGAGAGGTAGCAACAGCAGGTTAAAATGTCGAGAGAGGGACATCAAATATTCACCCTTACAGTTTTTGTTGTTCACTTTGATTTTAGCCTTTTTATTTGTGGGCAGTGTAACAAATCTGTGAAACACATTTCTTTTCCTCTTTTCCTTACACAGGGTCCTGGCTCCTAAATGTGCAGCCTGTAACCAGCCCATCCTGCCCTCAGAGGTAGGCTAAGAATCATCACAAATTGATAAATTTAACACAGAGATGTTTAGATTGTACTGCAGTAATACAATCAATATCAATCATTTTGTCTTTATGGAGTGTCAAATCAAAGCAATGACAATCTCACGCCATAAAGTCTAGGCTTCACTCCTTGGAATAATATGTATGGAGACCTAACATCGATCCACATGAACTAGCACTGCGTGGCAAAACTTTCTGTACCGAATATAAAATAAGTTTTTTTCTACATCTGAAAAAGTGGAATCCTGAACTCAAGGTGTAGACATTTGAATACATACACCCATTTACAACAGAAGACAAGGCCACTTATCTGTAAAACAAGTGTGCTGTTTATGGCTGAGGCCTCCTGTTGTTCACCACAACAGTGCCAGAGGGATCAAAAATGGAGAGACACAACAATCATTCAGATCAAAGTGACTCAGGAAGTCCAAGTTATTCTCTGGCTACATTGCACTGCACTGTACTGCCAGGAGTGTGATCAAGCATAAGTTGAATATAGTTTGATTACACATGTTGTGATCAGCAGAACTATGGGGTAGTTTAAAGTTACTGCTCTTTTTAGTCTCGGATGTGTCACCAGGACTTTATTAGTGATCTGATGGCCGAGAGATGACAGGCAACCAAGGGAAAGAGTGATGGCAGATGATGTGGCCAAAGGGCTTTAGCTGCACCTAAACCACTGATCCCCTGTTACCCCAGCTACAAATGCCTTGCCTCTCAGTTTTCAAGTGACTGCAATAACTTGAATATTGAGTTTCATACCAGTATCAACCTTAAATACACTCAGACTGACAAAGGTATCGTTCCTACGATTGGAAGATCATGGCTAGCTCTCTGAGTTTCTTGGTATTTGTTGTTTGACCCTGCACATACTTAATAAAACAGAATAGGGAAACAACTTTTAGCAAGGGCATGGGAAATAATTCAGACTTTCAAGGCACCTATAGTGTCATTTGTAGATCAGCTTGATGCCTTTATTAAACCTAGAAGCTTTGGATCCTCAACCACCAGGTGGTCAGTAGATTATAAACCTTAATCTGCTTATGTTTTCTCAGCTATCACCTAAACACAGTACTTATCTGTGCATGCAGCGGCTATTTTCATATAGCAGTATGTCCCTCTAGGCTGCAGGTGAGGGCTAATATCTCTGGGCTGTGATTAGATGTGTTGTCATGGGGGAGCAGATGGATGGTAGGGGGGATGAGCAGGTCACACACGCAGACAGGACATGCTGGCAAAAACAAAGAAATGTCCAAAATTAGAGTTGACTTTGCTGGAATGTCCCCCTGCCCTCCCCTTTGAGTGAGCAGTGAGCCGGGTATTTAGAGGAGAGGCTGTGTGTGTGTATTTGTGTATGTGTGTGTGCTTGGGTAGGGGGCTCAGTCTGTCCTGTGTATTTATATAAGCTGTTGTACGAATGTTCAGGAAAGTTTTGTGTCAGGCTGATAGTCTAACCTGAGAACGATGATTTAAAAGTAACAGCTTGACTCTATCTGGGTTTCTGAGGATGAAAGGTGCACACCACCTGAACATGCTGGTTGAGATAAAGGATGTTTGCATGAATTTATAAATGATTTTCCTGCAGCTTTTTCTTTCTTGCAGGTATATTTCTTCAGTATTTGTATTTATACCAGTATGATTCCTATGACCAGCTTTGATTTTAGGAAGTGTGAGCCCCTGTTTTTCAGTCCGTCTAACAGAGTCACTGTCATACCCTTGAAAATTTAGGAAAATTCAGCTCTCTGCTATTATCAAATTTGGAAACTTTTGTCATCCTGAAAAGATGATGTCAGTTCTGTACTTTGTGTTAAGATTTGCTTCAGTTGTCTGTCTGGATTTCTCTTGCAGGGGTCTGATGAAACCATTCGAGTTGTATCCATGGACAAAGACTACCATGTGGAATGCTATCACTGTGAGGTGGGTTTAAACTAATCACATCCTTCCATTTCCCAAAGTGGAAATGAAGCTGTGCATTATAGAGACCTGCATGTATAGTGGCCCTGAGCCAGAGACGGTCTGAATAGCTCATTAGGAGAAATCATTATGGGGAGATTTCCTGATGTTAATTACAGTCTAGGTGGTAGTTATATACAGCCAAGGAGATCAGGTATGCAACTCCTCATCATCCGGATCTACCTCATCATCATCATACTCAGGTGCCTCTATTTTTTTCAGATGCTGATTGACAGCTGCTCTTATTGAACTCCACAAATAATCATTATCCAGGAAGCTCAACAAGGCTTACGGAGCTCACTAATATTCTTAAAGATCTGATTTCTTTCCAATAAACAAAACAATATATAGTTATCTCTACACAAAGTTCTTACGGTTCAGTCTTTCATTTGTTATGAAGAGGCAAATGTAGGGCAGACATCAGACTTGTTATGTGTCATTCTTTAATTATATCTTTTATCATCCTCCTATCCTCTTTCCGTCCTCTGTCTGTTTCAGGAATGTAAGATGGAGCTAAATGATGAGGAGGGTCACCGCTGCTACCCTCTGAACGGCCACCTTCTCTGCCACACCTGCCATTTGAAAAACATTGAGTCAGGCTGCTCCTCTTCTATCTCTTCCTCCTCCTTCTGATCCCTGCTATAGATGGAGGGAGGGAGACACCTGGTGGATATATACAGGAACTGCCAAAGAGTGATTAACAGCAACAGATTTTTACAATTCTTGTTGTAGAGAATTGGTAAATATGATGTATTACATCATACTGTGGCTTGTGTGTATTTGTACCAGTTTTAATGAAGTTTATATTTTGCAGAGACAGGTTTGAAGGTTTGGAATTAAGTTTTTTTATTGCATAAAGGCACTTCTTTGAATGCATTGATTTTACTGACTGTCAATAGATTTTGCAAAAATGTTGCCGTATGATTCTTTTCAAAAATGTCATTTACATTTGTTATGCAAATATTTGAACTGACTCATGTTAGGGTACCCTCAACTTTATGTTCACATTTTTACGGTTCATATTTGATCCATTCAATATTTCTGACAGGAAGAATATATCAAATTCTGAAATCAAACAAACCTCAGCTACCAAATATATGAAATTTGCAACAGGAAAAAAATGTATAATCATATCAAACTTATGGAAACATGTAACCTGTAGATGTCCACAGAATATTCCCAATGCACATTATGTCTTCCCCAGCTACATGCAATAAAAAGAGTGTATATATTTATGTATGAGAAATATGCAAAGATGGTGTTAAGATTATTTAATCACACCATGACAGATGTCGCTCTCCTTTTAAAATTTGTCCTGGTTGAGGTTATTTTTCTCCTTCAAGGAGATACATTTGTTTTTCATTATCCATACGAAATCTCCTGCATGAAATAAAATTGACAAATTTTTTTGAACACAACCATTCCATTGAAATGTGAAACAGTGCCTTTATCCTGGGGATTGATAGGCCTTAATGCTTTTGGTCTTCACATTAATAGAAATGCATGTAGTATTTTTTCAGGGCAGGAAGATTAACAGCTCTGATTTGTCACATGCTGTATGGTGCTGACACTAAGACATAGATGTGTGTGTACTCTAAACAGCAATGTGGTTGACGTAAAGCCTGCAGGTGTATGTATAACATAAAACATTGTCTATTTAAAATGAAGAGATATCATGAAGGCCTGTACTTTTTTCTCACTTTAGGTTAAACACATTGTCTACTTTACCATCCATATGTTACTCATTCATGCCGTGGTTTTAATAACCTGACACAAAGGTTGCGTAGGTTATATGAGGCCCTTATTTCATAGTCAACTTTAGGTTAGGACGAAGAGCAACCATATGCATTTATGTTGTATGATTGTTGTAGAAAAAAGTATTTAATAAATTCATTGCAATACTCCAAATGGGATTTTTGCTTCTTTATTTGCGGTACAAGACGGTACTGGACGCCAAACTTTAATAAATTCCTTGAGTAAACTGTCGGACATTCAGGTCCTAGCCCTGTCAGAAACCTGAGTCTGCCAACAAAACACAAACTGCTCTGTCAGTAGATGCAGTGTTCTCTCAAACACTTCTCTCCTCTGGGTGAGGAGGTGGTATTAAACTCAGGCATTAAACTCTCTGATAGCTGGAACTGCAGCTGGTTTAAACCAATGAGCAATAACACATCCTATAAGTACCATGCAATAAAGGTCACTGCACCTGTAAAGGCTTACATGGTTGTTGTGTACTGCCTACCAAGGAGTCACTTGGACTGCTTTCTTGTGGAACTGGACATGTTGCTCTCAGACATACCTGATGATAGCACACCATGCTCCCTGATCAGATCCCATCCTGCCTTGCTGATAACTTTTAATGGATGAGGGAACATCACCTACAGCTCAACCAAGACTGAGCTTATCACTCTAGCCAGTCCCACTGTGGACCCACAGATCAATATCCAGTTTGGATCTTATAACCTCATGCCTACTAACTCTGCCCATGACCTGGGTGGTCATGATTGATGACCAGCAATCCTTCAGGGTTTCATGATCGCCTTGAGCTCTTGGTACTTCCGTTTTGCCCACTATAACATTATGAGGATCAGACCCTTGCATTCTTTTTTTTTCCTAAATCAAGTCAGAGGTAAGAGTTGCTTTAAATTGTTAATATGGATTTGAAAATATTGTGAAACGCAAAATAATGGAATTTTTAAACACAACACAATTGTTATAATCCTGAACAAAGACTGTGACAGTAGATCTGCTGCTCTCTCTGCTTCTGATTTATAATCACATCTTTACAAACTTCAATAAGCCTTAATCAGGTTTGAGCACCTGTTTCAACTTGATTATGACATTTGTGGTTGAGATATTAACCCCTCCTGTGAAGCTGCCGTTTCTTAAGGATTGGAATAGCCTATGGAAAATTGCATGATGTAGGAAATATTGCACACTCACACAGAGCCTTTAGGTTGCGTTTGATGGGGAACCCCCAATGGTCCATAGTGCAGTCATTCATTGATTTACCTGATAGATACACTTGTGCACCAGGACAATGAGGTCTGTGGCAAGAGCTCACTCAAGAACACAAATACTGTGCAATAGTTTAACTCTGTTTTTCCTGAATGTCGTAGTTTTGAACTTGCATTTGTATCACCTAAGTTTAGAGTTTGCGGCTCACTAACAGAGAATCAAAAGAAAAAGCCAGCCAGGAGTCGAACCTAGAATCTTCTGATCCGTAGTCAGATGCATTATCCATTTTGGAGGTGCCAAGACACCTGACCCACCTCGCTCCCAGTGTGCATCCTCCACTGATGTATGATTGTGAGTGATGTCTGGTGGTGGGCGGAGAGGCCATAGGTGTGGCAGCCATGTTTCCGTCAGTCTGCCCCAGGGCAGCTGTGACTACTAAGGTAGTTTACCCCCACCAGGGTGTGACTGTGTGAGTGAATGAGTGATGTATCCGATGGAAAGTGTTTTGAGGGTCTCTGATAAAGCGTTAGAAGTTTCCAGGTTTCTGGACCAAACAGATAAACATGAGCGGGACAGAGACAGACAGAGACAGACATCTGTTGACAAGGATATCAGCAATAAAAACCTGACCGTCAGAGAGCAGAAGAGATGATTTTCTGTCGTTTTGGATGAAAAAAGAGGTCAGGGAGGTTTGGTCAGTCCTGAGTTGAGACATGATAAATGGAGAAGAGAAGAGAACAGAAGAGGGAAGATGTGACGAGATGAGACCAGACAAGAAGAGATGATTTTCTGCTTTTCTGAATGCAAAAAGAAAAAAGATCTTTTAAAGTGAGCATGAATTTATGGGAAAGACCATAAACTCAATCTTTTTATATAACTGGGATATCCAATTTGTCTTTCCAAATTTAACAGTTCATCGTGTACGAGTTATTATAGATATTTATCAGGTTGAAAATGAATCTAACCGGTTGACTTCTGCAAGACTTGAGTGTATTCTTACTTTCCTCCTCTTCTATCTCATATTATCCGATCTCTCTGAGTTGATATTGTACTGTTTGTGTGTAGTTTTTTTTTTTTTTTTTTGAAGCCACAGCCCCTGAAGGCAACACGATGAAGATTAACTGACTGAGGTTTCATAGCGTCAAGCAGCCAAACAGAGTCATGTTGTTAACAAATCAGAGAAACCTTGTGCATATTTATTTAATGTTACAGCACATACACTCAGGGAGAGAAGAGTCACTGCTGCCAGAGCCCACTCTGCGACTGATGTGAAGTGGGCCTTTATCTGTGTCGACTCTGCCTCTGAGGAGTCAAAAACAGGTGTTCTTTGTCATGTCTGCATAAGCTGAGCAGAGGCTGTTTAAGTTGTGAGAGTCAGAAAAATTTGAGTTTGAAAGAGATAACTAACAAATTTTACTCTAAAGAAACTCAGACAGATAATCCCTGGTGTTGTTCTCAGGTGTGCCAACATCCTTTCACGCTGCTTTTCTATTTACAGTAAGCTTTAGGCTACTTCATCACTTAGATTTAGTTCAGTGATTCTTAGGCTTTTTTCTTTCTATGTGTAGAGCTGGAACTTTTTCCAACCTAAGAAATAAAACAAAGATGAACTAAATTAAAAGTTGGATTTAAAAAGATCTGTACTTGTGTTAGTTGTTCGGTTAAGGTACTCAGTTTTTTGGCAGTGAACAAAAGGTACAGCATAGTGTATAGTTTAGTTTTTTCATTTAAGTACTTTCATTTCAAATTTAGAGGAAAACTACTGCAAACTTTATAATTTTACCTGTAAATAAATCCAGTGATATTTTTTCCAAGCGAGCCATATGTTTAAAGGGATTTTATGACTGATTTTATGCCTATTTTGATCCACTCTGTATTGAATATCTATCTTAACTTCATTCTCTTTATAAACTATTATTTCTTCTTGTTATTATCTCATCATTTGAAAGTTGGGCCAAAAGTCTTACAATATCTCAACCCTCTCTCGCTTTTTTTCATCCCTTCTTCATTCTCCTGATAGCTGTAGCCATGATGACAAAGCTAATCAATTGCATTTCATCTGATTCTAAATCAGCCGTCCCAATATGCCACAGCAGGTGGTGAGAGGAGATCTGAGGCAGGGGAGGAGAAAAAAGACAATCATACAAAACGAAATATACATTTTTCTTGACACAGGGGTTAAATTAGACAACATAAAGGAGATGTGTTTGTCTGACTGTAGGTGTGAGCAAACGATTTGCTCATACTTTCATCAACAAACAGTTGCATATGTATTTGCATGAGCAGATTAGGAGGAGGGGCTGAAAGTCAGGTTTGTGGCTCTGGCTTTTAAACAGATAGTATTTGAGCTGAAGTAGGCCAGAAGTCAGGCCCAGGAGAGTCAGTGTGAAAAGATGAGGGAGAGAGATTGCATGAAAAGAGGTGGAGGGACGACGTATGGAGCTTTATCTCACACTAAAAGTTCACATAAACTGTGACATCTGAACTCTGAATGTCTTAAATGAGCTCATGTAAAAGGTAAATACAAAATAAATTGACATTGGTACAGACTGTGTGTGTCTTATATGTTTGAGTAAGGATGAGCATCTGACACTGATTTAAACACAGGTCACATGATTTTGTTGCTATTGAAAAATTTAATATTTCAAACAAAATTATTTATTGAAAATACAAAAAAAATTATTGGAGGACAAAAAGGTCATCTCATTTGTCCGAGTGATAAAAAGAAAGCCATTGAAAAAAATATATTTAAATATTTTTAATTTTCATAAAAATATTAGAAATATAAACTAACAAAATGTCTCAGTTAAAGTGTGTTTTATGGGACTGGTTTAGACAGGATTAGACTTCACCGCACTACGCTGCCCCCCTGTGTCAAGTTTGAGGATCTAACCTCATAGAAAGAGATCATTCCTTCTCATAGATATCAATAATTGTGAGTAGCCTTAAGTAATAATTTTATTTGTTTAGCTTCCGCTTAAGTAAGAGCTCTATAGTCCTACAACGTACACAATGTTTGATATATGTTACACTAAACTAAAGAGCATGAGTTTCCACATCAAAATAATACTTTGATAAACACAAGGCTTCATTGTTTTTTGTTTTTTAACTTCTGTGTTAACCTCATAGACTGTATATACTATTATATATGTATATATAGTATACAGTCTATGTGAAGGGACTGCTGGGGAAAGGAACAGATATGTGTGCATTTGAAATAAACCACAAGAAAAGGATTCATAATGCCGTACACATCGCCATTCTTTTCTTCTTCAATGAAACTGCATTCTGTAATAATAGTAAACTCAGCTGTAATGACCCATGTAACTGAAATCGCTTCTTTCGGACGGTTGGAAGTACATAACAAGGTGAAATAATCAAAGTTTTCCTAACCACTGGATGGATTCAAAAGTGTGTGCCTTTAATGATTTCATTCAGGCTATTCAGATAAGCTGAAAACAATAGCCCTCTGATTCGGAATATTTGCTGTCCCGAAAATATAATGTTCTCTACCTTGACAGATTACTGTACAGTTTCTATACCCAAGTACACTTGTATGTGTACATTTTTGAGAGACATAAAAACAGAAAGAATATTTGCTGCTCCATTTGACATGTTGTCATGATCCAATACTTGTTTTTTTTTTTTGTTTGTTTGTTTTTTTAACACAAGATAATTTTCTTCCACAAGCTTATGAGTGGATGCATGAATTAATAAATGAGTGAATCAGATATCACCCATGCCAATTCAGTTTTCAGACGTGTCAGATTTGAACGTACACAAAGTCCGACACCAAAAGTATCTAATTAAATGTGCCTGACGCTGAGGTACAATGAAAGGCTGTTGGGACCATTGCTCAGAGATGCACCCCCTGTCTATCTCTGGCTAGGAAGGCCAGAGGGCCATGAAACATAGCCTGGTTACTCGTACGTATCCTCTCTGTATACTGTGAGAAGCATGCGATGCAGGGACCAACAGAAATGCATTAATGGTGGGGGTGCATTCTCAGGCAGGTTGCAAAGACATCCCTTGTTTCTAGGTTTTCCTGGAGAGAGAGAGAGAGAGAGAGAGAGAGAGAGAGAGAGAGAGAGAGAGAGAGAGAGAGAGAGAAGAAGGAAAACCAAGAAAAGAAAGATGGAAAAAAAAACAACTCACAAGATTTACTTAAAAATATATTTTAAGTAAATGATTTAAGTTAAATTTAACGCTGCAATGTCAAGTAGCACTCACTTGCCAGTAATAAGTTAATTCTACTTTCCATAAAACATAACAGATGTGAAGATATTAAGTAACATTTACTTAATTACATCCAAATTTTAAGTTATACTTATTTCAACAAATTAAGTAAAGACTGCTTGTTTTTCATAGGCAGGAACCTCATTTTACTGAAAATTTTAAGTACATTTTATTTCTCTGTAGTATTTGCTGTTATGAAGAAATTAAGTAGATATTATTTACTTGTGCTTGACATTTTAATTTATTTGGTTGATCAGATTTCATATAACGCTTTTTCAGAGACCCTCAAAACACTTGCCATCGGATACATCATTCATTCACTCACACAGTCACAGCATCTTTAGTGCTGCCTTCCTGGTTCATGCCCAAACCTGTTTTGGCTTGATCGGACATGAAGTCTGTAGCGATTCGAATTTATAATAAATGTTTTGAGATTAATAATCTTAATTTATGACATTTATGCACTCGTTGAAAGGGACACCACCCACCCTGGGAAATGGTGGGAAAACAAAGAAAAACAGAAGTTTGATTCAGAAATCAAACATTAAGTCAATCTTAAATTAATCAATCTTATATCTCAAGCCAAAATTCTCATTTCAGGGACTCCACTATTTATTACAGGATAAATGATGGTACAACGTTCATGCAATAAATGATGATAAGATAATAAGAATAAATAATAAGAAGTGAACAAAAGAATCTAAGTCAGGCTGGGACCACTAAAGTTAATGAAGTGAGTGAATATACTTTAACATATGAACCTACATTAACTCTGGTGTAAAGCTAAATTTGGATGTGGATTTGGATGAACCTAGGAGTACCAGAATAAGTGAATATCTGAGTCATGACCACATGAGACTGCATCAGCCCTGTTTGGAGCTCTGGAGGTTTGCAAGCTTAAGTGAGACCGGTCCTTGGAGAAGATGGAGCAGGTTCTGAAGGTCCGGGGCTACCGGCAGTTCGAGAGGATTGGCTCAGAAGACGACTGAAGTCAGCTGAAGGATGGGCCAGGAGTCACAGCACTCGGACCCAAAGCAAAAACCAGCACCTTATGTGTCCTTTGGATGCTTCTTTGGTCTCACTCAAAAACTCTGACACAGAGGATGACTTTGAGCCTGCTCGGGGGCGTTCAGAGGTGACTTTGAAATCATGCAGATAACTCAGAAAAAAGGGCTCGATGACCAGTCGAAACTATTTCAAAAATGACTGCGAAATTAAAGAAAAATCTGTTAAAGGCTTAATCTTGAATTGCTATGCGCACAAAAAGCTGAAGTTTCAAATCTTAAACTAAGACGTTGCCAAAGAAAAATCAAACAACATGAATGAACACGTGGCGTGAAACTTATAAGGCTAAGAAAAAGTAAGCCTAAGTTGTAAGAGCTAAGAGAAAACAAAAAAGAGGAACATGGAAGAGCGTGAGCAGTGAAGAGTAATAAGAGAGGGAGCACCCCATGAGTGGGTCATGGTGCAATCAGGACCCTGATTATTCGATCTAACTTATACTTTTGGCTGGTAAAAGAGTCAGATCTGATACTCACTCACTATGATTAATATCATTGAATGCTAGGTTTCATGATAAATAATTTGATACTAAACACATATAAATAAATGTAGGATCACATCAAACATTCTCATTATGTTTCAAGTATCACACTGAACATGCTAAATTACTCTGAAATAGAACAGATAGTAACACATAGAAACTGTGAACAACAAAAGAGTAAACAGATGTGAATGAACTTCATCATGATAAATAATGGATTCTTTATCCTCATATTCAGATTATTTAATGACATTGTAACCACCTAATGGTTAAAAATACTAAATAAATGATTAAAATATAAACCAAACATTTCTTAACTATTTCTGTTACTTAGAGTAAAGTTATGATTCATAGTCAATAAATTTAACTCTTAAAAGTTCATGAAACAGTCTGAAAAGCTGTTGGTCTAAAGAATAAAGGATTTATTCTGTCAGAGTGATCACTTGGCTTCTGGCGCACATAGAAAAATGGGAAACATCTCATTTTAACACAAATTTCATGATTAGACAGATTAGTACATTGCTGAATGCATAAGATGTCATTATCAGTCATTTATATTCTTTCCTGCAAGAATGTGTGGGTTTTACCCACAGAGTTGTCTCGGTGCTACAAGTCAGTCACCACGTTTGAATGAGGTTGTCAAATATGCAAAGTAAAGTTTACTTGCTTCAAACCAGTTAATCACATAATAACATGAACTGAGTAAATATCACTCAATTATCAATTGACATTCTTTAATAAGTTAAAAAAAATACTAGTGAATAGCAAGTAACTGGATACTGTTTTAGACATTTATTTGTCTAATAATACAAGTAATACAAGTAATATCCACTTTTCATATATATATATGGCCATGACTTTAGATAGCAACATAACACCATGGCATTATGGCATGCATCTGTTCATGCACAGTAATGTGGTTCTGGTTCCATTCAAGCAGCATTATCAGACCATTGTCATCATCTAAATGTACAGTTCAGGCTTCATTACAGAGCACGCATGTAATAAATACATGCTCCGAAGTGCCTAAGCCAAGTTGGGTCAAGTTTACCCTATAGCACCATATTGTCTATCACAGGCAGCCTTATGTTCTCTTTGGCTTTGTGTCAGTGTCTTTAACAATGCTGACTTCATTTCAGCAGCTCACTCCACTTTCCCCTTATTAAAAAGGTAGCATGGGTAAAACGAGGATAACTGTGGCTTCAGCAGAGAGGGAAACTGTGAGCGTTGTCCACAGTTAACTAACACAGTTTGAACCATACAGTGAAGGTTAGTGTGTGAGATACTTATTGAACACATTAAAATTTCTATTTTTAAGCAACAGAGTCAGCAAACTGTACAAGGATAAACATCCCTTTACACATATGTTGGTCATAACAAGAATCATTATTGCTGAGTAATTCTTATCATAGCATTTAAATAAATTTGTAACCATGCATTGCTCATGAGCTCAAAAAACTTAGTGGTGTCTAAAATAAAAGTGCCATAGATTACAAAAAAAGCAAGTGCTGTTTGTCTAATTATTGCACTGTGTGCTGCCACGAGGTAGCTCTATGACTACTGTAACTCAATTCAAGGCATAAATAATTATCCACTATTCCGGTCACTGCAACAGAGTTATGACTACGTGATCATCCTTCCCCTGCCACAGCATCTCCCCCTCAAAGTCCACCAGCTTCTGCTTCCTCGCTCTCAGAAGAACCCCCACCAGTTTATTGGAGATGGTTACATAATGCTCAAACAGTTTCCCAAATTCGACAGCAATCACCTTCCCACCCACATCGCCGTCCTTTGGTCCTCCGATATTCCTGATCACCTCACACAGCTCCTGAACTTCTCTGCTTATGTGAGTGTGAGCATCTTTCCCCCGCTTCTCTGTCATTGATCCCTGCAGGGGTCTCCCATAGTCATCCTGCCCCCTCTGAGGGGCCACCACACTGGGCCTGGTGGTGTTACTGAAAGGGTTGTTCTTTTGGTACTCCTGATGCGCATGGGACCATTTTTGCCAGTTCTCCTTTAAGCCTTTGACACAGATGATGGACTCTGCAGAGTCATCTTTTGGCTGGACCAGAGCATGGAAATCATCAACCTCTGGGATGTCAGAGCTTTGGCTGTGTGTCCCCATGGCTGTTTACACTGAGGAAAGAGATACACAGCTTTGAGAGACCGTTCAGGTTTTAGCTGTACTCCTACAATGAGAGGGGCAAAATGATATTTGACTAAAATGATCTTTAAATATCATGTGTTAACATATTGATGTAGTTTATGTTTTTGTGACTAATATGTCTCGATGAGTAAGTGACTATTTGGTGACAGACAAGTGGTGTTCAGTTATGCCCCAGATGTTTAGCCTGAAACATGTACATCAAACCAGGGACAAAAAAAAAGGAAAATGACTACCTTGTTACACTGATGTCGGTTAATAATAAAAACTAGAAGTTTATTCTAAAATTACAGCTTATTAAACAGAATTCAAGAGAAACATAGTCAACACAGTCAAACTTTATCCTACTTACATGTCACACCCTGGTTTGGTCCTCTCTTCACCTGCAGTTCTGTTTCATTGTATCCAAAGTTCACAAAGACCGTGTGATTGTAATGTTACTGTACACAACTTAACAACACAACTGCACTGCTGACTGCAGCAATAGTATGGATGATTTTATCTGTCCCGAGACGAAAACACAGTGATGGACAACTGTCCAAGCCAATAGCCTGTAAGAATTAATCATCACAGCCAATCAGGGATTACAAAGAGAGTGCTACGTGTGCACGTGTGCACTTGAAGCAAAGCTGATTACAGGCGAGAGAGAGTGAGCCAGAGTTCATCCGTATACAAAAAGAGATTTTTTTCTTCAAGTGCAGAAAGTTTTATTTCACACACAAACAACAGTTAGACAACATAACCTACTTATATCTTGACAAGTAGTCAAATTATGAAAAAAAAAAATCTGACTCTAACCGAAGATTTTGCGTACACATTTCGTGCTTTTAGGCCAATACGCACATAAAATCCCGAACACGTTGCACTGTTTAAGATAATTTTGATGTGATGAATTAAAATGCAAGACAGAACTCATTTTTCTCCATTTATGGCAATTTGGGCTTCGGGCGGAACATTTTTGCAGAACCCGATTTCTAACCGGACGTGTTTTGAAGTCACACCAAGATGGCGGCCACCTGCAGTCGATCACGCCTTCAGTTTCTGCTACACCTTGCCCAAGATAACCTGGACTTCAGGTTACCGGTAACATTGCGTAAATGCTGTTTTCTGAAACTTTTCAGCTCACGAGTTAAAACTTAAATAAAGAACTTTGAGTAAAGAGCAAAGTTAAGCAGCAAATGACAACTCTGCGAGCTAGCTCCCTGCTAATTCAGACTGAACTTTCAGTTTCATTGATGTATCCACCCTTTAAAGGGAAATTTCACAGACTGAGCAAATAAATTAAGCTGTCTTCCATTAAAGCAGTGTCGTCCTGGGAACAGTTTATCAGCCTCTTTGGTGGCATTTTTCCCCCAAAGAACCAAAACAAAAATGATCAACTTTTGATCTCTGTACCTTTTGTGTTGTTGTTGTTTTTACAGGAAATAAAAGCTTTGTTGGCCCTCAGAGGAAAACCCTTCCTTCCTGGTGTGAACTTCAGTGAACAGGTTTGCCCTTCCTAGTGTGTCTTAAATGACTTTACAGTGATGCTCATTCATGTACCCGAGTGTCCCTCACCTTTGATTTTGGTGTTTACGTCCTTCAAGTCCTTGTACACATGATGAATATATATGTATATCATTTACATGAATGCAATTTTTTTACTCTACAAATAGTGGAAATGTTAAAATCTGAGAACAACGAGACTGCTGAGGCTTATTTCAAGCTTAGCACTATTAGAAAACCCAATTCCATTAAAGTTGGGAAATTGTGGTAAACGTAAATAAAAACAGAATACAATGATTTGCAAATCCGTTTCAACCTATATTCAGTTGAATACACTACAAAGACAAGATATTTAATGTTCAAACTCATAAACTTTTTTTTTTTTTTGCATATTATAATTAACTTTAGAATTTGATGGCAGCAACACGTGACAAAGAAGTTGGGAAAGGTGGCAAAAAATACTGAGAAATTTGAGGAATGCTCATCAAACACCTATTTGGAACATCCCACAGGTGAGCAGGCTGATTGTGAACAGGTGGGTGCCATGATTTGGTATAAAAGCAGCTTCCCCAAAAATTCTCAGTCGTTCACAAGCAAGGATGGGGTAAGGTTCACCACTTGCGTGAGTAAATAGTCAAACAGTTTAAGAACAACATTTCTCAAAGTGCAGTTGCAAGGAATTTAGGGATTTCAACATCTACGGTCCATAATATCATCAAAAGGTTCAGAGAATCTGGAGAAATCACTGCACGTAAGCAGCACGGCCGCAAACCAACGTGACCTTCGATCCCTCAGGCGGCACTGTATCAAAAACCGACATCAATGTGTAGAGGATATCACCACATGGGCTCAGGAACACTTCAGAAAACCACTGTCAGTAAATACAGCTCGTCGCTACATCTGTAAGTGCAAGTTAAAACTCGACTATGTGAAGCGAAAAGCCATTTATCAACAACATCCAAAAACGCAGCCAGCTTCTCTGGGCCCAAGCTCATCTAAGATGGACTGATGCAAAGTGGAAAAGTGTTCTGTGGTCTGACGAGTCCACATTTCAAATTGTTTTTGGAAATAGTGGACGTCGTGTCCTCCGGGCCAAAGAGAAAGAGGAACCATCTGGACTGTTATCGACGCAAAGTTCAAAAGCCAGCATCTGTGATGGTATGGGGGTGCATTAGTGGCCAAGGCATGGATAACTTACACATCTGTGAAGGCAACATTAATGCTGAAAGGTACATACAGGTTTTGGAGCAACATATGCTGCCATCCAAGCAACGTCTTTTTCATGGACGCCCTTCCTGCTTATTTCAGCAAGTCAATGCCAAGCCACATTCTGCACGTGTTACAACAGCGTGGCTTAGTGGAAAAAGAGTGTGGGTACTTGACTGGCCTGCCTGCAGTCCTGACCTGTCTCCCATTGAAAATGTGTGGCGCATTATGAAGCGTAAAATACGACAACGGAGACCCCGGACTGTTGAACAACTGAAGCTGTACATCAAGTAAGAATGGGAAAGAATTCCACCTTCAAAGCTTCAACAATCAGTCTCCTCAGTTCACAAACGTCTATTGAGTGTTGTTAAAAGGAAAGGTAATGTAACACAGTGGTAAACATGCCCCTGTCCCAACTACTTTGGCACGTGTTGCCATTAAATTCTGAGTTAATTAATATTTGCATAAAAAAAGATAAAGTTTATGAGTTTGAACGTTAAATATCTTGTCTTTGTAGTGTATTTAATTGAATACAGGTTGAAAAGGATTTGCAAATCATTGTATTCTGTTTTTATTTACGTTTTTCACAATTTCCCAACTTCAATGGAATTGGGTTTTGTAAATCAGTTGCAGATATGTTGGGAAACTGGCATGTAGCCTGTTAGCCACAGACTTGAATAGGTCAGCATTTCAATGTTTTCTCCTATCAGCATACCATCACGTGTAAATCTTTCATTACCCACAGACAGAACTCAGTTTATTTGCTGCTCCAGAAATAAGAGGCTCTGGTTTCCACTGCCTTGTGTGTGGCTGCACCTCTGCAGGTATTTGGCAATTGTCAAAAGCCAGGGTGAAGTGTTCGTTTGCCAAATGTCTTCTTTTCTTTCAGAGTTTTCTAGTTGGCAAAATCAGCTTTCCTGGTTTTATAAATTGGAATATGCTGTTTGCCTGCACAAACACTAGAGCAGGATATTTGAAAGACGCAATCACAACTAGAATAGTCAAGTCTATCAAAATCCATCATAGTTTATTAATGTGGCAGCTTTCAAACATCATAGTTGATGCTTGACAGCTGCCAAATTCATATGAACTAGTCTTGTAGATCTCCTTTGGTCACAGGCACTCTTCCTCTCTCCTCTTTTCTCTGCAGTCTCCTTTCTGGTGTCTGGATGGTTTGTGTGAGGAGGATGTCCGCACCATTACGGCCAGATCTGTTTGTGCGAAGTGAGTGATTTGATTTTTAAGGAGAGGAAAAAATGGCCTGCTGTATACTGAGATTGAATGACTTTGAAATATTGCACGTAATGTGTTATTCTTGCAGGTCAGCTATTGAGTTGTGGGGTCATGGAAAAACACACAGCGAGCTTAAAACATCCCTCCTGAACTATCCATCAGAGAACATGGTATGTGATGCTGTGGCTTATAGCTACTCCTTGTTAAAGTCCAGTCCCTGCAAGCGAAAGAAAACTTATTTAATTTAATTTATTATATTTATTGTGTATTCTCTTACAGTTACCATACATGCAGAAAGACTCCACATATAAAATCAGCGTCGACACTTTTAACAAGACTCTGCTGTTTCCAGAGAGGATTAAAAGGATCGATGTAAGTATGTTTATTACTGCAGGTTTGAGAATGATGAAAAGAGGTCATAGGAATACTTATAATGAATCTTGTATTCCTTACATGGTTTGTATTGTCTCTGTCCAGGCTTTGGAGTATCTACCATTTGAGGGCACAGTGAGTCTAAAGACCCCTGAACACATCTTCGTTTTGCTGGAGGATTACGGCACAGACCCTAACAACATCCCTGAGCACCCAAACTACATCTATTTTGGTCGATGGGTGAGATACATTTGTTTACATTTTACTTTACAAGAGTTCATCTGCAAAGGAGCACTTTCAGGAGCATTTTCATATTCTCCTCCATCAGTTGGCAGATGGACAACGTGAACTGATTCGCTCCCACAGTGTAAAGAACAGGCACTTCATAGGAAACACCAGTATGGATGCTGGGCTCTCATTCATCATGGCCAACCATGCTAAGATCAAAAAGGATGACCTTGTGTTTGACCCATTTGTTGGCACAGGTGAGAAAATCACATACACATTCATACTCACATTTAAACACCTGTGGAAATCAGTGTCATTAAATGACTTCTGGTCTCTGTATCTGTTTTTTTTTAGGGAGCCTGTTAGTGGCGTGTTCTCAGTTTGGAGCTTATGTTTGCGGGACAGATATTGATTACAACATCATTCATGGCAAAGGTAGGATCTGTTTGCTCAGAGCTCACAGACACACCAACTCTAGTCTCCAGTGTTGTTGCTTTTATATTAAACTTTTGTTGAGGGCTGCACGATTTGTTGCCTGACCATCACTATTGCAATATGCACATGTTTGCACATGTGAAATAGTCATGTTACATGTTGTGCCATGTTAAGCCTATGACGTAAACTGAACCAAGAGTGCTGCTATGGCAGATGAAAGAGACTTAAAGGGATATTGCGGTGTAAAATTAATTTAGGGTCAAACACACAGTAACACTAAGTTAGACACCCCCTCCAGAGATCTAGTTATACCAACTTTAGTAATGACCGCACGAAACCAATACACAGAGTTCCACGTCTCCACGCGCAAACCTCAATGAAAAAGCCACTCTATAGCCACAAATAATGCTCAGAACAGCACCTAACTTCATCAACAGTACATATAGGGTCCCTGGCATAGCACTAGCCACCAAACATCTTTTTAGCTTTGCCTGATTTCTTTAGCAAAGAGACTAAACACAACTCAGCCACTCTCCTCCAGCAGTTGCTTATTTGTAGGGGGGAGCCCCAACGACTCGATCACCGAGTGCAGCGGATCATTTTCTTGAAGTAATAATCATCATCATCGGTCTGATTACATTTCCATGTAATAATGATCAGAAATGTTCTTCCTTGAGCTGCGAAACTCCGCGGCACTTGGTGATCGACTCATCAGGGCTCCCCCACAGACAAATCACATGTTGTGCCATGTTAACCCTTGACCTAAACTGCACCAAGTTTGCTGTTATGTCAGATGAAAGAAACTGCAGCCTCTAGTTGTATGAATATGTGATTTTTTTTTTTCATTTCATATACGTACACAAAAAACTATACATTTGACTTTTCGTTTATATTTTTTTGGCTTATGCATCTCAGAAAGAAAATACATCACAATATTGATTTTTACAATGTTATAAAACCCTTCATAAAAAATGTATATTTGATACATGTTTGTAAATAATTTCTTGGGGTTATTTTGATGCATAGTGCTCTCAGATCAAGACTTTGTCCAGCTGTATTAACCTTTCCTCCATTCTCAGGTCGGTCAAGCCGTAAAAACCGTACGTGGCGAGGACCGGATGAGAATATTCGAGCCAACCTAAGGCAGTACGGGACAGAGAAGATGTATGTAGATGTAATGGTGTCTGATGCCGCTAAGCCTGTGTGGAAGAAGGCCGCTCTGTTCGATGCCATCATTACTGATCGTAGGTTATCTTGTTTCTTCTTGACAAACTGCCACTGCTATTCCAGTCACAAGTGAAACAATAATTAAAAAAAATGTAATGTACACTTTTATTAAAGGACCTTTTAGTTTGGTTTTCTTCCTTTTGATTCTAGCTCCATATGGTATCCGTGAGTCTACAAGGAGAACAGGCTCCCACAAAGACATCACTAAACCTCCTGATGGCATGTAGGTTCACCTGGTGCTCTATGTCCTAACGGATTTGAATCACACATTTCTATTGTGATTTTTTTCACCAGTGTTTCTGTGTTGATGATTTGTTTTTTTTTGTCTGTTTGTGTTTATTTGGTTCTCTGTCCTTCAGCTATGTAGAGTCTCACGTCCCGGTCTCACAGGCGTACCACCTGAGTGACATCTTCACTGACCTGCTGCACTTCTCTGCACACCACCTGGTCATGGGAGGACGGCTTGTCTATTGGCTGCCAATCTACAGACCGGAGTGAGTAGTCTGACTTATCAAATGGCGTTACTAGCTGATAACATAAGTGGCAATTTTTAACCCCAAAGTCAAGGGTAACTTAACCCTTTGTTGGTCATGGTTAGTCCTTTAAGGCTTGTCTCCTCACAGTTGAATATTGAAGTTTCCCAATGGGCTTAGACTGAGAGATATTTTAGCTTGAGGGCTGCTTTTGTCAGCAGGGGGCAGGCTAACACCACAAACCTGATTTGAACTACACACTGATGTGAGCGCAACGCTTGTTATTGTCTTATCTAATTCCCTTAAAGACTAACTCGTACGTGGTTTTGAGGCAGAGTTTAAAATTTCGCATGATGAACTAAATAGAATACATTTAAAAAGAGACTTTTTAGATGAACGCAGTGAAGGGTTTAAATTTCTGTATGAATGTGTTTACTCATTTTAACAAATGACTAACTGAGGTGCAGCATTAAGCAGGATGGACTCAGCAGATATTGAATGTAACATTTATAATGGTATAAAAAGTGTTTATCACTTTATTATGATCAATCATTTGATACGCGTTAACTTAGATCTCGACATAAGTAATTGGGTTGCTGTCAGTAGGGGCTCCCATGTTTCTACTGTGGTCATCAAACTTTTCTTTTTCAATAGCAAATAATTCGATACAATATCTGTTATTTTTACATTCAGGAGAATCAAAGAGCATCAAAGCCAACGCAAAAATAAGATCCACACTTATCCACCAGAATCTGCCCTAAGTAAGGGGATTCTGAGCCCATACATATTCACAGCTGCAGTTTAGTGACTCTTTCTGTACCAGCACAGTGTGCAGGTCGGAGTGTTGGATACTCAGGTGTTAATTTTTGTTGCTGTACCATCAAGACAGGGATTGAATATCATTTTTTTGTATGAACATTTAAATTGTGACAACCCATGTGTCTGCAATAGGACAGAACAGATTGACTAGTAAGGGCTGTATGTAGTTTTGTGTTTAATGCATCAAGGCTGTAAAAGTACCTCTTTAAAGAACGAGGAAGAGCAGGGTAGTTTTGTGCAAAAGAATTTGCAATGGTAGGAGTTCTTGGTAGTAAAGCCTGACAAATGGAGGATGGTACTTGGCATACATCACAGAGCTTCTTGTTCTTTAAGCTCACAGCTGGCTCTGAAACCTCACCCACAGCAGGGATCAGCATGGGAGAATTTCACTCTTGGTTCTGACAGCTTCATATTCTCATATCTGCACACTGTATCTTGAACCTCTTGAAAGTCCTCAGAGAGTTTTTGAGTCTCTTTCAGTTTAGGCCCAGCAGTCCAGCACACAAAAGACTCCCCCACTTTAGTTTTCCACCCTCCAGCTTTTCTTTTCCCACTCCTATAAAACAACATCCTGCTACTGTAACCATCTGTGTGAATGACAGTGTTTGTGCAGAGTAGAAGCAGGTGTGTCGAGGTGGGTTACAGTAAACCACAACAGACAATGCTTTTAGATGTTGTCCTTATGAAAGGGCTCCTCTGAAACAAAGTTGTGCATTGTTGGAAGTCAGGAGCATGTGCAGAAAAAAAAGAGCTGACTTTGAGAGCAGGTGTTTGATTTTAAAGGTGTGAACCACAACAGAGAGTAGCAGCAACGGTCGTCAGGGGGATCAAACCCCAGCAGAACTAGCACACCCTCAGGTTAGGAGATGAGATAATCCTGCATCCTCAGGATCTTTGCATGTATGTGAGGAAACATAAACATGAAAAAAAAAGCAAACTTCCCTATCCGTTTGCAGTTTGTGTGCATGCATTGGTACAAACGCATGTATGTGTGTGGTCCTCTGTACGAGCCCATCCATACACGTGTGTCATCATGTTCACACATTTGTCTTTGCTTCTCATCTAGCAGTGCCTGACTCTGTGCCTGTCTGAGCGCCAAGCCAAAATAAACGTCTGAGGCCAGCAGAGTCAGATATGTGAACTATCTGTCTCTGCAGTCTGACCTGTGAGTGTGTGTGTTCATGTTTCTGTGTACAATCGTGTGTGTAAGCCCAGACCAAGCCTGTCTCCTGGGTCTAATCTGGGGCTCTACGGGGGAGATATCAGGTTTCTGTTGCCCTCACATACATCTATATGCAAGTCCATGGCTCTGATAGAAACACTGGGGATTGTGTGTGCTTCACTGGAGTATGGAGGCAGTGTGTGTGTGTGTGTATGTGTGTGATGACAGGTGACACAAAACCTGTCAGCAAAAGACGGCGTCTAGACCGGGTCAGACCCTTAAACTCTCTTCCCTTTGTCAGCTTTGAAAAATAAATGAAAGAAGAAAGAGTATCAAGACAGATGAAGGAAAATCACTCATCACAGCCATAAAGGGACCTAATTACAACCTAAACAAGTAAAGCCCAGAAATAAATGTTTGTATTGTCAGAAGTAAAGTGATACGTGTGTCACTGAGTGTGATTGAACCATGTTTTCATTTTGAGGTCATACATTTTTATTTTAATATGCCTTACAGGACAGTTTGACCAATCTCTCGTTTCGTGGTTCTGGCACATGTGCAAGAGGACGCTGTTGACCACTCCAGATTTAGGCTGTACTAAAATGAGATCACATGTATCTGCTGGTGAATGATTAAATGATTTTATGATAGAATAATTTTCTCCATTTAAATTCAAAATTGGCATGAGAAATTGAATTCCTATAAAGGGATTTTTGACAGGCTTTGACAGACCATTATTGACATGTTCATTATTTTCTATGGGGTTATTTTGTCTTATGCTGGGCTTCTACCAAACGATTTTCACAGTCCCAGACTAAAAACTAAGAGTCTCCAGTAAATCAGGGAGTTTTACAGTAGTCACAGCTGAGTCACAGCATTCTGCCGTCATCTCGATCGTAAAGTTTCGTTAAGCATCTCGATCAGTCTTATCCTAGTTTTGGGTTTGTGATAATATCGAACGTGTTTGATATTAGACAATTTTTTAGAGTCTTTAGTCACAGCCTAATCTCAGACTGAATCTTGCAGGGTCACTATTTACAAGACTACAACTAGATTCTTCAGCTGTGTGTTCACATATGACGACTTAGAAGCCGTTAATGCTAATACTCGACACACAATACTCGGTGCAGCCCGTGTGTGCGCCGCACTGATACATCCTGAGTCTGAGGTAGAGTGTAAACTCTAAACAG
Source organism: Xyrichtys novacula (assembly GCA_962446985.1). Classification (NCBI taxonomy): domain Eukaryota; kingdom Metazoa; phylum Chordata; class Actinopteri; order Labriformes; family Labridae; genus Xyrichtys; species Xyrichtys novacula. The sequence continues at coordinate 7,211,985 of OY660871.1, read as the reverse complement.
ATATACCACCTCAAACTTAACAATCGAGAAGACGGGAGCCCGCTGTGACTGCGCTGTGATTCCAGTACAACTCCTAGATTTACTTAAGGCTTCAAGTTTTTAGTCTGGGACTGCGAAAATTGTTTGGTGGAAGCCCAGCATAGGCTGTGACTAAAAGCTCTGGTGGATTGCTGGCCTTAGACCTGTGCTGTAGCATAGGTATGAAGCAAAGTGATAAGCAGCAGAGACACAGCAGAGGTTCTTGTTAACCACAATCAGACCACAAAGGCTGCTGAAATTGTTTAAAAAGTCCTGAAAAGTAGGTTAAATACAAAATAAAAGACAAAAAGTCTAAAGTGTAGATTAAAGATGTTAAAGTGCAGATCAGTTTTGTGTTGAAGTGTGACACAAGTGACACTAATGTCCTTGAAGAAGTCAAAGACAAGCAGAAAAAGAAGGTCTGAAGGCTTAAAACAATGGCTGCCTCCACTGACTATAACAAGTACTGATGACCGCTGATTGGCAGAGAATTATCACCTGGCTGCATCACCTCCAGTCACTGTGGTGACCCTGCATTCCACAACCACAGAGGCCCACACGTTGCCACGGCAACAGTGCAGACAAACAGTGATGCACAAAACTTGCTTTGAGTCAGGAGTGTCGTTTCTGTGGTGGTGGTCAGGAAAAAGTGCTACTGACACAAATATGCAAACAAATACATCATCACTGTTAATAGGGCCTAACCTGGCCTGGCACATGATGACAGAGGCAGCAGTCAACCTGTCCGTCACTTTTTCCATCTTCATTCTGTACTCAATGAACTACCAAAGCCTTTGGAGCATTTTTTGCCATAATTTTTCAAAATTAGCTCTGGAAGTTGTTTATTTTTTGACGTCATGCACCAAATCCTTTACATCCAGCCGTTGAACACGTAGTTAAATAGAAGTATACATCCATATAAGTCAGAGTTTGTCATATCAAGCACTGTCCTTCTCTCCAGACATGAGCTCTAAAAGACGACCTTTTACAAAACAAAGTGACCTTTCATGTTGTTGGAAAGCGTTCTGAATGCCAGCTGAATGAGCCAAAACACATTTGTAAACAAGTGCTTCTGTCCACACTCATACATAATGAGAGAAAAAAAACAAAACATCAATCTGCAGACATTTTATGGGAAACTGACATTGAAGAAAGTGATCTGAGTCAAAGTGAGCTCAAGTTTCCAGCACTTCAGACAAGAGACCAATTTGATCAGGGCACAGACAGAGCTCTGTTCTTTGGTTAAGGGTGCCTGCTGATGGATGGTCAATCCAGTAAACCGGGTTTTATATTTCAGTTTTCATGTGTAGGAAACTACACTCTGAGGATTTGTGTTTATGGTTTTCAAATGTCATTTTAATTTGACTGCCGCGGCACGATAATTGATCAAATTTGATCAATCTAAATATCTGCTGAACAATCTGTAAACTTCCACTGGATAAACTCTTCTGGTTTGTCTCTTATTGGACCTCAGAATGACACTTTTCTACAGCTATAAGCCTGCTGTGCTCTACTTTACATGTCTTCTGTCCTATTTTGTCATACAACAACTTTTGAAGTGTTTTTATGCACACACAGAAAACAGTGCATCGATTTGTTCTGAGCTGCAGCACAATTGTTTACTGAAACCCCAGACCCCCCTGCACCTGATTCAAGGTAGAACAGATACAAGTTTGAACTGGCTGTGTTTTAGTTTAATATGAAAACTGTCCAACAAAGATTCACCTAAATTAAGGCAGCCTGAGTGCTCTGTCTGCAGAGTCTGACAAGGCTCACACGTCTTTATTTACTCAAGTAGCATATTTAATGACCTCCAAACAAAGTGGGAAATTCTCTGTTGTCTTTTGGGGGACTGATGTGTAACTTACAGTATGCATCTTGTAAAGGAAATTTTATAACTAGTTGCATAGTTAAGGACCCATGTTGCACAGCTAAGCTCATATAAGATCATTCTTAGTGGAGATGACTTTCCATTCAAAGAAAGTGCTATCAGACCAGACGTTTCACCTCCAATTTCCCTCTCTTGCCCCCGAAACAATCCAACAGACCCTTACACAATTTTTTTTTATTTTTTTAAACTGAAAACAGTAAATGATGAGTGTTTGCATAGAAATCCTTTATTTATCCTTGAAGTACAGATTTCCAAAACAGTGTGTGTTCACTTCACAGCTACTGTGAGGAGATGGTGCCTCTACACCCGTGTCTGCGGCTCATCAGTAACTCTGAACAGACTCTCTCCAGCCACACATCACGACGTCTCATCACCATGGAGAAAATCAAGGAACCTGAGGTGTGTTCATATGAATTTAAAATATGTTGGCGTTTAAACTTAAGGATGTGTAGACTGTTGTATTTTTGTGCTTTTTATTTTTAGATTTGCCCATTTCTAACCAGCACTTGTGTGTGTGTGTGTGTGTGTGTGTGTGTGTGTGTGTGTGTGTGTGTGTGTGTGTGTGTGTGTGTGTGTGTGTGTGTGTGTGTGTGTGTGTGTGTGTGTGTGTAGTTTTGACTTGATGATTTTATCTCCTCTGGTATATTTTGGGGGGTGGTTTTATCTGCTTTTGTTACCTGCTTTCATGGGGCTGCTGCTGATATTTGCAGGGCCACACATTCCCCTACTTGCTTGCATGCTTTTGTTCTAAACACTGTAATCAGAGAGTCAGCGCACTTAAAACAAACTTAAAGCTCGATGGTGGTTTACTTGAGGTCCAGTGCTTCCAAGTAAGTGCAAGTCTAGTTGCGGTGTTGACACTCTTAATGTGTCTTAAAGTGGCGGTTCTCATCTTTAATCACTGAAGGAAAAGGACAACGTTTCATTTAAAGATATTTACCTCATCCTAGGGCTGCATGATTAATCAATTTTATGATGATGTCAAAAAAATTAAAATCATCAAATTGATTTTCCTCTCTAACATGTCTCGGGCCTCCAGGCCATCGTAGGATCCCCCTTTCTGCAAGAGTGCTCCCCAGTTCCTGCACACACCAGTGTAAACATACATGACGTTTGCAAAAGAAGGCGATAATTTTGTGGCTAAAATGGGCGAGAGCAAGTCAGTCGTGTGGTATTGGTACGGCTTCGCAGTTTTGGATGAAGAGCAAATCACCCCCCGCTGCAAAATTCAGGAGTAAATGCTAAATTTTTTGTCACATTGGCGTTTCATCCACATGGGAACAGCGTTTTAGTTGACTGTAACCAGTACTCTTTGAAGAGGATGCATAAATCTGTAAACGACTACCATTTCACTTCTGTGTAGATGCCTATCTGCATCTCTTGAAACAATTATGTCACAAACAGCGTAACTCTTTAATGGCGCCTGCGTGTGTCAGGCCAAAACAACCTATATACGCAGGCTGTGTATTCTTCTCCTGTCTTTTGTGCATCTCCTCGGCAGCATTACAGTGCCACTTACTGGCATATGCACTAATTCGTTTCCAGTGGTTTCGTTTTGAGAGATGATAAACAAACTTATTATTAAAGCGAAGTTTGGATAAGTTGTCACTAAATAAAAATCGAAAATCGAGTTTTTGGAGAAAAAAAATCTGGATTTTGTTTTTGGCCAAAATCGTGCAGCTCGACCTCATCCAAACATCCAAACAAATCAGTAAAATCCTCTTTATTACCCTGCTCGAGTTTAGGTCATGTATGGTTGTTGCTCAAAGGTAATGCACAGCATATCTGCCCAGTAACAACGAGTGTCTGTGTGTGTGTGTGTGTGTGTGTGTGTGTGTGTGTGTGTGTGTGTGTGTGTGTGTGTGTGTGTGTGTGTGTGTGCGTGTGTGCGTGTGTGTGTGTGTGTGTGTGTGTATGCTGCAGCGTTTGCTCACTGGGTTTGTATTTGTGAGCACAAGCAGTATCACAGATATGACTCAGTTAATGCGAAACTAAAGCATGTGTCAGCCTGCCCGTGTTATCATGTTATTTAAGCACAGTTCACGATAATGTTTGTACATGCGTAACCACATAAGTATTGTCATGTTCATGTATGCTGACTGCGCATATGTAGTATGTTCTTAACATGTCATCCCACAGCAGTAATGGTGTCTCTGTCTGTCAGGGGTAAATCCTCACCATCTGGTTGTGATTTTTTTCTTTTACAGTCATAAACCCTGAATGGCTCAATCACACATCATGTTGAAAACAATCCATCTTTGGATCTGACTTTCATTTCACTTCAAAACCCTAAATTGTTCCCATAACAGCCCTGTATGACACACACAGAGAAACATTCAGATGTTTCATCTTTTATGGCTTCTATTTATCAACCTACCTATATTTATATGTTCATTTTTTTTCTTCTGGAGGTATTTCATTGCACACATTGTGCACTCAATCACTGGGGTTCACTTCTCTGTGTATGTATATGTATAGTTAATGTGCATCTGTCCTCAACGATGCTGATGTTTTGACCGGTAATGGGCTAGTCTGATTTTTGTAGATGTTTTGTGTCCAGAAAAGTATCTCTGAAACTTCATTTTTTCTCATTTTTGTTGCATTATTTCATGCAAAATTCACTTATTATTAATCCAATACAACAATAGATGCGTGCACCCCTCCACCTGTATGATTGTTAGCAGAGACTGAGTTGATATAACCACAGTTTAATTTGTTTATGTCCTGTAACTCTCATTAATTTGAAGTCATGGTGATGTAGTCAGTCTTGGTTATTTTCCCTTTCGTGTGGTCATGGAGACTGTATCCAGGTGGCTTGGCAGCATCACTAAACAGAAGAGAGGTGTTGCTGACAAAATACAGGCCAAACGCTGGAGTCATCACTTCCACCTCTACTCACCTCATTAGTCCTCTAACCAGCACATCTCTTCCTGCCTTTATCCCTCCACTGACCTCCAGCAGCTATTTTACAGCCAACACAAACTGTTTAACTCTAGGATTCCTGACAGCTCAGATTCATTATGAATACACAGGAATAAGGTCCCGTTCCTTCACGCAAACATGGAAAAAGTGATACAGTAATTTCACTGACAGACGGTATACCTGGAGTAAATTGTTGAATGGAAAAAACACGGTATGATTATCATATTCGGTATATTTGTAATTAATAGAGAGATGTGACATGTCTGATGTACATTTCTTGAGGAGTGTTAAAACAGTGTAGGCTGCTATCAAGGTTTTTGTTTTTTTCATGACATGCCTAATTCTGTCATTTCTAAGGCTGTTTATTCCTGGAAGCTTGATAGGCTTGTGTACTTTTAAAGGAAAGTAAACAGAAATATCAAACAGGTGTCACTGAGGAAAACATAGAGCAGGTTCAGGTCCTCATCAGTTTAAAAACCTGTACCACTTTGTCTTTACAGGAACTGGACAGCCTGGCTCATCTAACAGACCCCCGCTTTGGCCCCTACCAGGGGCACGACACCTTCAGAGAGAAGTATTTCAGTGGGCTCAACAAAAGGGGTGCCAAGGAGGAAGATAAATCTGATATCAATGGAGAGTGAGAAAGTTCACCACCTGCAATGAAAAAAAGTTTTAACTGGACTGAAGGAAGAAAACGTGATTCTCAATCTATAATGTTATTTTTTATTATTATTATCACTGTTCGATTGTGATTTTTTATTACTTTGCAAATAAATGGTAAATAGATTTTGTTTCTAAAGCAAATTTTTCTAGTCATCTGACCTCTCAAAGCACTTTACACCACATACACTTAACACTACATTCATAAAATTATAGGAAGAGCTACAATGCAAAGCACAGCGGTGTTGAGGAGGTACTTCAGAGGTTCATGGCCATGAAAAAGAGCTGTTAGGGATGAAAACAAAGTATGATGACATATAAAAGCAATGAAACTTGATTCTAGTCGTTTCTTACACTACTGGATCTTTCTGTGCACTTCTGAAGAATTTACACTATTTACCTGTATCTGGTAAACACCAAAGACTTTTCCAGCTTCTTGGCCTCAATTCAGAGTTCATGCCTTCTATGAAGCTGATGAGTGTCATTTAATTTTCATGTTACAAGCAATTAAAAATTAGTTTTTGAAGACAAAAGCGAAGAAGAATGCATCTAATCTACTACAGTGAATACAACCGACATTAAGCTGCTAAAAATACAGACGACTGGTCAGTTTTTCTTCTCCACATTTGTGTTTATTTGGCTATTCAGAAACTTGCAACGAAAGCATTAAATGACAACATTTACCAGTTCTCAATAGCAAAAGTGATACCAGGAGCAACCTGATTCCACATGTCATATCAACTCAATCCACGTCAAGGACTCCAGCACGTTTCACCACTGCCACTGAGGCAATAACCTTCGTTTCCATTAAGTTTGTAAACATTGTGGCAAAAACTTGAGTTTTGGTCTCTGACTGGTCTTGAGAGTCGGGAAATGATGACTGTTACTAGTCTCAGATGTGAGAGCTACTGAGCCCAAACCACCTCTGACCGGGAAAATGGAGCAGGATCCTGTCATGCAATCTTTGCAATAGCAGCATTGATGGGTGTATCTTCAAGTTTCTGGGTCCCACAAGGCAACTGAAACGATAAGCATAAGTGAAAGTAGCAACAAGTTAAATAATTTTTGCCTCATTAATGTTTAAAGATGTTAAACAGCAAAACTTAGAGAAGGAGAGCAGCTGACTGATAAAAGAAATGTCTACGTAGGTATTCCTGCTGAAGTCTTGTTCACCTTTCCTTATGTTACCCTCAAAATAAATGCTCACTTGACTATTAATCATAATGTTTTAACTTCAATGTCCAGTTTAAAATCATTTCAACTTAAATAATCCTTTATTCCTCTTTGTGCTGGGGGCCTGCTCACCCTGTTGAAGTTCTAATTTGCATACCATGACAAAATCTATACCATGCATTTCTTCATTAACCTAGGATAACTTTTTGCTTGTCTGATTTAATTTAGAAAAAAACCTCTAGCTTTGTTTGGTCTCCTGATATTTAGGATGCTAGAAGCAGAGACACACTGTGAGACTATTAGGGACACAGTTCTGTGTTGTTCAGACAAAGTGAGCATGTTTAGGCAAGTGAAACCTCCCTGTGCAAGCAAGAGCCCAAATGACAGGGTGTCCTCAGCTCTCCACACACTACTACTGTTAGTCAGCAGCTTTTGTTGTTTTCCAGCCACAGTTTACATGCAGCACGGCTCATTATTCATCTCCTGAAAGCCACACAGCAGGCGTCTATGTACAATTCCCCTCTGTTCTGTTTATCTGTCGGGCTTTTGCCTCTGAAGCACTCTTGATGGAGAGAGAGTTCTAGGACCATCACATGATACTCTGCTCGATTCGATTGTGGTGTGCATTGTTTGTAGTTATCACCAGAGTTGCCACAGTCACTTTTAAAAAGTAATTTGATTACTGATTACAGATTACTCCTTTAAAAAGCAACTTACTCACTTTACTAATTACTTGATTTTAAAAGTAACTAAGTTGGATTACAAGTTGCTTTTTAAGTTACATTCAGCAGCCTCAACGTATAAATGACAATAATTTTCTTTCCAACACTTACTTTAGTGGGAGTGTGATTTTAACAGGAATGTCAACAAATAGTCTGTCTTGACTGACATAACATTAACATTTTTTTATATATATAAAATATAAGATAAAGACAGTCTTTAAAATAGTGGTTGTATTTAGAGCTTGAGAACACGCATCTCTCTCCTCCCTCCATTATTGTTCATGTTCGTTTTGCTGCTGCTTTATGTGTGTGCACATGTATTACATGTGAGTGGTCATCATGCTGAAAACGTAACTTGCCGCCTACGTACATGACTGATGTCACTCCCCTCAGACAAAAACAAATCCACCTTTTTTTTTAAGGAAAATTAGAAAAAAGTGACGTACACAGTGACTTGGACATGTAACTTAAATCTAATCACTGGTTTGGAAATAGCAACATGTTAGACTACTCGTTACTAAAAAAGGTGGACTTATGAGAGTAGTGTGTTACTAAGTAATGTGTTGCTGGCATCACTGGTTATCATAGGGTGCATTTATCGTTCATCATCATCTAGTTAAATCAGACAATTCCCTCAGACAGCAAGAGGGCTCCCATTCCTTTACCCAACACTCTGTCCTCTTGTCCTCTTGCTTTCTGTCTGTATCCCTCAGTTCATCGTGTACGATTTGCCACATCGGTTGACCTCTCTTTGTTGAGAATAGGACCCTAAATGCTGTCCCTATTTAACTGTACTGAGTCGTATGTGTGTGCGGGTGTCTCAGCTTCACAATACAGTGATGAACCGTGTTCACATAAACCCTCTGTCGCCACTGATGCAGACCATAATTAGGAAGAAGAGAGGGGAGTGTGGAGGGGGGTTCCTCTTTGCATAATGCTGTCCAGACACTGTGGAAATTCTGTTTGTCTGTGTGCAAGATCTGGTTCTGTTTAATGTTGGATGCTAACTACAGCAGAACAGTTTCTCAGTGTAATCCAGTGGCAATAAAATAATTTGAGACTGAAACTGTAAACATTAGTCATATTTAAACAATTGGTATGACTGCATTACATTCTGTAATCCTGACATTTTCCCATAATCTCTCCTTTCGTATACACAGTGAAAATTTGAGTTTTTCCCAATACTGAAAAAAGCTCTATTCCTCCTTTTTTCAAAGTTATTTTCTCCTTGACCTTCAGTTCTCCCAGCCGCCACTTCACCTCTTCACCCTCCTCACCTCTGCCCTTCCCTCCTCTCCCTGTAGGAGGTGAGGGTGGCTGTTTTGGAACGATGGGTCCTGAATAAACTCCCTTGTACTGAAAGTGACCTTCAGACTGCTGAATCAGCTGGTACAAAGAAACAGACCTCCATAATAGCTCCACAAAACTCCTTAAAATTTTTAAATTAAACTGTCCTTGGGCCTTCAAAGTCTATTGCATTGAATGTCTCAAACTGATAACAGACACTGCTGACACTGCACAGGCCACGGGATCAGAAAAATAGACCAAAACAAAATCACAACAGCCAACCACAAAACTGATACCCAGTGTCTTTACATATTTTAAAAGAAATAGATGAGAAGACTGGCACCTTATGTCTCTAAACAAAATACTGAGATGCTGAAAATTAACAACTACCTTAGTCACACATTAAGTCCTATTTTTAGCTTTAAATTAAATGAGGTACTGGAAAAGAGTCTTCGACCGATTGCTGATTGATTTTTGAACTCTGGATACAAGAGGAACAATGTGGATTCTGCCCTGGCTGTAAAACGATGGACCAACTCTACACTCTAGCAAGACCTCTAAAAGCTCATTGATGCTCGCCATATGTATGAAAATGTACATGTCAGTTTCAAATGATGGTTTCCGTCACTGCCCACATACTTCCATGTGTCCTTTACGTTGGCATGGATGTTAACCATTACATCCACCAAGAGGCATGCCAAAGTCAAAAGTTTCTGACAACAACAAACCAAAAAAAACATGGCGACTGTGGAGAAGCTAGTGAAGATGTATATTATGCATAGGAGACAGAAACAGAGGCAGCGTTGAAGGAGGCGGTGGTCCGTCAGGCCACTAAATGCCTCGTGGTTGGAGGACGGAGAACTCTTTCCTCAAATAGTACCGATGAGAGAAATTGACGACGATCATCATTTTCAGTACTTCAGGATGTCCTCCGGGGCATTCAACAACTTGCTTCGCCGGTTGGTCCCCCACATCCAGCACCACAAGTCAACAACACTACCCCCTTGGAAGAGTTGCCCCTTGTCATACTATTTGTAATCTGTATGGGCAGAATCTTTAACTGCAGCTGGAGGAGTAGGGTTTACAGTTTGGAGGCCTCAGAATTCCACCTCTGCTTTTTGCAGATGATGTGGTTTTGTTGGTTTCCTCAGGCTGGGACCTCAAACAGGCTTTTGGGTGGTGTGCAGTTGAGCTGAAATGAGAGTCAGCCCCTTTAAGCATGGGGCCATGGTTCTCTGCTGGAAAATGGTGGTTTGCTCTCTCTGCATGAGGAGTAGGTCTCTGCCTCAAGCAAAGTAGTCAAGTATCTTGAGGTCTTGTTCACAGTTGATCATAAGATTGACAGGTGGATTAATACTTTATTGACTGATATGATGTTGTACTAGGAGAAGCAGATGGTGAAGAAGGAGCTGAGCTAGAGAGCAAGGCTCTTGTTTTACTAATCCATACTGTCCGACCCTCAGCTGTGGTCATGACCTTTGGGTATAACCAAATAAGGAGGTTCCAGATACAGGTTGGTGGATCACTGGTCATCCTTTGAAGGATGACCAGACTCTGCTTTGGAGGAAGGGTCTACAGACTCTACACCCTAGACATCCAGAGGAGCTCAGAGTAGTGCTTTTCTCTTTTGCATCAAAAGCAGCCACTTGGAGTGGTTCAGGAATTTGATGAATAAGGCCTCCTTGACACCTGGTCAGGAAACACCTTGGGATGTCTCAGAAGAAACTTGAAAATGTTGCTGGGGATAGGCATGTCTGAGGATCTTTCTACTAGAATACAGCAGACAGATGGATGGGTGGATAGTTTACAAGTGAACCCTAAATGCTAGTTTTAAGATAAAGCTACCGTCCTCATTTTAGTCAGGTTTTGAGTATTTTATCTTCAGACAAAGCCAGGTTCCAGTTAACAGTCTGTATGTTACAAGCTCTCTAGCTTTTGGCTTGGCACTGGCCAAAAACTTGTGACAGATTGGAGCCATATGCCAATAAAAAGATTCTTCACCTCCGTTTATTGGCATTAGAACCATCGGTGAGAAACAAAAAAATATTTATTGATATATTTATTATTGTAGGCCCAAAATGCTGGTCATACCTTGTGTCTAAGTTATTTACATAGACTGTATATAGAATGGACGCGGTCTGCCTCCTCGCTGAGTGGAGCCACCGCGAGAACAGCACCCTCTGGTGATGGGCTGCAGTAAAGGTCATAAATCCCACCTCCTCCAGCAATCCCTATGGAGCTGTGGACAAACTTTAGAGATTAATTACACAGATTATACATTTTTCTACTCCCTGTTTGTGATGTTGACATGTAGTTACTGTAAGACTGTTTTTGTGCTCAAGTCCCTTTTTTCTGTACAGCTTCATTTTTAAAAGTTATTAGGGGGTTCATGTTTTCTATGATTGACACTTGATACAGCCTATGGGCATACGAAGATTGTGTAGCTTACCTGAGGGATACACTGTTTGAGCTGAGCATCATCACAGCGACTCTCCCGCCGAATGAATACAACGCTACTGTGCAAGTGGTGGTTTCAGGAAGTGGAGAAAATCCCGGAAATATCGAGAGCAATTCAACTTCAAATTCGTATAATATCGGAGGGCGGAACCAAGTTGTCCATAGTATATACAGTCTATGGTCATTTACCAGTGGATGGTGGCTGTAGCTCTGGTTATGGCCTCTGCCACAATGCCATCATGCTCTGCTCTCCAAATGTGAACAAACAGGGATGACAGGAGACATTTCATGACACAGATTTTAATGTAAAAGATGGAGATAAAGGTTTATGGAGGCTGTGTTGGGTATGACTACCATAAAACCACTTGGCCAGAACAATGTGTTACTGACACATGAGGCATGTGGATGTTTATCTAAAAAAACACAGAGGGCCATGCCATCTCAGTCAGCAAACCAATCTGATTTCAGTAGACTAACATAAATCTTTAAAATGTGCCAGTGTGACCTAGTTATAAAAATGAGCTCTGGGTGACTTTCCATTAATGTGGAACTATTCCTCTGATCACCAAAAGGAGAAGAATTCAACCCATGCACTCATCACATTACTCTCCAGCCTTCAGGGAGGATCCCTGCAGTCAGGTGCACTGATGGATAACAAGTGATCACGCACCCGTTGGCCTGTAACACCAGTTCACACTGATCCATTGTCACAGAACAATCCTGGGCGCTTCGCTGACTGAAACGTAAAAGTGTGTGGCAGGGTGGGAAGTGTGAGAAAACTCAAGAGAGAAACTTCATAGCACACATGTGTTTCCAAGCTTCAAACACATACACCCACACTCACACACATGTTAGATATTGGACATATGAGGCACAGGTGCAGTGCACCTGTCTGTAGCCAGGGGAGCTTGGACACCTGCAACTCCCAATCACTTCTCTCCCCCGCCCCGCCTCCCCTGCCCTCAGGTCACCCTGGTGCCCTTAGACACCCGGGAAAGCCCTCTGCAGCCCGTCAGCTGTTAATGGAGGTAAGGTGAGAGCTGCTATCTTAATGTCTGGGAGGAGAAGTGAAGCAAAGGAAGAGCCGCTTCAGTGCCACAAATTACTACAGGACTCCCATCTCACACAGCTGTGTGAAACTGAAACCCTGCTTTAAAAAAAGTGGAGGGAAAAGAGGAGGGAGCGGCCAGGACCAGGAGAGAGCAGAACTTCTCTAGATTTTAATTTTAAGTTTCACAGTCAAAAATAGGTTCACATCAGTGCTGCATGCATGATTAAAGCAGTCACTAGATGACAGCCTTGAGCAGAGGAAGCCTTCATAGCCCCCCCTCCCTTTCTTTAGAGTTCCTGCGTGAGCCTGGTGTACTATCCTCCAGCCTGCAGACTGTTTGCCGTACTATCAAAGCTGCACAGCTTGCAAACAAACAGTTCAGGGGCTAAGCTTTTGAAGTGATAGAGCTGTGGTTGAGAAAGTGCAGAGCTTCTCTGAACACACAACATCCTCTTTAAAGATACTAGCCTGGAAGTGGTGAAGGTTGTTGGCCTCGGAAGTGAAGGGGTGACTGAACGGCTTGTCATACAACTTCCTCATCCTTTTTTCACCTATCTGCAGCCAGCTCATTCACAAAGAATTTGGCTGTTATGTCATATCATGAGGTTTATTTTTAACAAAATGATGCGTGAGGACAAAATGCAACAACCACTAAAGCTTTACTTTGAATAAACCCCCGTGCAGATCTCCCCTTTTGTGGTTAGTGCTGCGCCCCAGCTTCCTGTTATTTTCCAGCATGGGACCCTTAAGTCCCCCTGAGCACTTCACACATACAATGTTGATTTAGTGGAAGTACTTGTTTGTCTGTGTGTGGATGTTTTTATGTGTGTTTATGGGGTCATGACGCTTAATAGGACTGAGAAAGATGTTTTTAGTAGAAACAGCGAGGAAGAAAGAGCCAAAAACAAAGAGCCAGAGTGTGTGTGTATTTTGGTGTGAGCATGTGTGCCTCATTTTGTGTTTATGATGTTTGTGTGGGTTCTTGTGGTTGTCACTGCTGTTCTTCATTAATGACAAGAAACCGCTGGATGGCTTCCTCACGCCCTTTTTTAATGAATCTTAACTGCCAAGTGGGTACACACAGACGCACAAATACACACGCACACACATACACAGCTGAGATGGCAAACGTGGCGACTGTGACAAACTTCCTCTTCTGCCCCTGAAAGGGTCATAAAGCACTAATTGGGCCTGATATAAGACACCAGTGAGGATGGAGCCATTATGAGGGCATTTTTCTTCCATTCATATATTTTCCAAAGCTTACCTTTTCATTGACACTGGGAATCTGTCCCAGCATGCATTGAAGCAGAGGCATAGAAACAGCCTGCACAGGTTATTAGTGTGTCTTGGAGAAAATACTGCCACACCCCCTCATGCTGACATTCACACTAATGAGCAAATTTGAGTCCACAGCCTCTACAGATTTTCATGTATTAGCAAAGTGGGAGGAAACTGGAGCTGCCAAAGGAAATATTGAACACAGCGAGAACACCTCAGAGAGGAAATATTCATATCCGCTGTGCTTTACATGAAACATCAAGTTTGCAGCTGTTTAAGACTGTTATGCTCATATTATAAGGTTCATAAGAGCTCCAGCAGATACCTGTTTCTCTCAGTTGGTTCCTGAAGCCCCTACTTATCTCCTCCACCTTCAGCTCACTTTGCATGCTCTCTGCAGCCCCCCTCATCGTACCTCTCTCTGAGAAATTACATCTTTCAGGATGAGCAGCTCTGCCCCTCAGTACTGAGGAGTGCAGGTCTGCGCTGGGTTCAAATTTCAGCGATGCACCTCAGTGCCTCTGGAGAGGATCTGATTGAGGTCTGGGAGCACCGTGCTTTCGTACATTCGTATGTAGTTCGCAGATTTCGCAGCAGCTCTCATGGCTGTTTAGCTGAGTGGAATGTGTTGTACATGGGGGTGTGCGTTAGTCAAGGCCAGGAAACACGCATGCATGACGCTCAAATGTTTGCTCATCAGGGACCTGCGCAGACTCTCACACCCCTATCTGTTCTTGGCAGCACACTCACACCTGTCCTCCATGGGGCTCAGCACAGCTCACCTGCCTGCTGGTTGTCTCTCTGTGTCTAGTTTTTTTACTCTCTGTGTTTATGCTGCTTGTCTACTGAGCCCCCACGGGGACATGAAGGAAAAAAAATGAAAGAGGATTTTCTCTGGATCTTTTGCATGCTCTCTTAAAACAATTGCGCGGTCTCACAAAGATGGCAAAGGATTATAAAGAAAAAGATTATTGATCAGTGTATTTCTTCTGTGTCAAGTCAACCCAAACCATGGAACGCACGCACCCGTGGGAGAGGTTCATTGCATCTTTTTTTGAGATAGGCCTCAGATAAAAAGATATTACATCAGTTCTGTGACGCAGGCACTGTTTTCTTATAAAACACATGTCATGGAGGATGATTTGAAAAAAATCCTACAGTCAAGATATGTCCTGAATACATGGGGCTCTATTTTCGTTCCTCGCTGGCGGCGTGGTGCAGGTGCAGCGTAAGTCAGGTCTGCCGCGCTGACAAGGCGTTCCCAAGCACATTTTGGTATTTTGGTGAGCGGCGCAGCCTGGCGTAGGTATCCCCCCTCCCTATCTCAGCTCCTCCCAGCGGCGTAAGTCATAGAGAGGGAGGAGAGAAGGCGTGGAGTGGGTTTAACACAGCCGAGACCCGTTTTCACCAATCAGATCAGTTCCTCTCCTTGCCTTTAAATCCGCCACCGGCGAGGCGTATTACAATTTTCATGAGGTAGTCAAAGAGATCAAGAGATGTCTGAAGACAGCAATGCCACACGATGGCGACAGAAGGCAGCCCCTCAACACTTGTTGCTGTAAGCACTGTAGAGGGCGTCCTCCACACTCTCTCATATAAGCACAGATGGATTTAGTGTGTGTAATGTTGGACCCACTGGTAAGACAAACATCCTTTTCCACAAATAAAGACACTCACATAAAGTTGCATATATTTAAACCTCACCTGGCAAAGGTGGGTTGTGTGCACAGATCACAACATAAACTCCAATAATGGCATTAAAATCGGAACCACCTGCACGTAAAGGATGAATCACGTCCGTGGCCTGACTCTTTCTTTCATTGATGTTGGCATATAAAATGAACTTGGCTCACAAAACTGAATATTATAATAACCTTATGTGGGCCTGACTCCAGATTGAATATTTACAGAATTTTAAGCATATGAGAACATCAGATAAACAGGTAATTTTGAATGAAAGTTTGTTTTATTGTTTATTGTCAAATTTTCGAAGAAAATAACTCATCTGATCACTAAAATAAATCATCTGTTCAGCCGTAGCAGCAGCAGCTGCAGCAGGACAGGGGGGAAGACACAGAGACATGTCCAGGTTGAGCTGCGCGAGAAATAAGAGGAAGAAAGAAAAGGAGGGAGACGAATCACATATCTTGTTAACTTCATCATGTGTGACTGTTTACTGGATATTTAATTTAATGCGGTTTCAGCTGTGTTGATTCGGTCAGGTTGAGTGTCTAAACGAGTGCCAAATGCGCTCATCAGTTATAGATAAGATATAGATCAGAATATATTGATATAGATCTAAATGTATGTGCTGACTCAGATAGTTGCACTGAATATTGGTTGTTGTTGAGAATTTATTGCACTGAAATGTGCCTGACACTGTTGAAACCTGCCAGTAAAGCATCAGTGACGTAAGCGCACTACGCCGCCGGTCTACTGAAATACCACTAGACCAGCTGCGCTCCGCCTGCGATGAAAGCTGACCAGTTTTGAATCGGTGAGCTTTCAGCGCACTTTCCACGCTGCCGGCGAGCACGAAAATGTCACTGTGGCAGCTGATTCTGTCTGATTCCCCCTGCCACGCCACCACGCCCAGCTTGGTGCACCTCGATGTGCCTCAGTCGAGGAAAATACCAAACTGGCTGTATGCCGGGCTCAGCCAGGCGAGAGTACCACTGCGCAGGGTGTGCCACCATCTAAATCAAATTCAATAAACCTTTCCCACAGCTGCGAACATTCCAATATGTTTGTTGAATCCACACAGAGGTAATACACTGACCAATAACTTCTGAGACAACACTCGCAATAGTTTTGCAAGGCATGCAAAAAATCTCAGGGTAATCATTATTTATTTTTTTTCATCCATGTTCCTTAAGGGGCTCCATAGCTTGTCTTTGTCTGTCCTCACTCCCTCTATCACTGTGACAATTTGTTTTAAGTTACTCTTCATACTTATTTGTACAACTTTTTTTAACAGTCTTGGACTTTATCCTGGTTATCATCCAATTAAAAGCTCCTGTGAGAAATTTTTTACGGCTTTTTACATACATTGATATAAACAGTGATGCATCTCTTTAATGACCCAGTAGTGAGGTAGAAACAAAGTGAGATGACTTTGTACTCACTTTTCCTCCCTAGTATGTTCATTCTATTTAAAGGGATATTCCATCATAAATTTAAGTTATTCGAGAGATGAATGTTGCCAACTGCTTGCTTCTCTAGTTATACCAACTTCAGTAACGACCGCACGATAGCAACACACAGCGGTCTACGTCTCCATGTGCAAACCTCAACCAAAAAGCCACTTTATAGCCACAAATAATGCTCAGAACAGCACCTAACTTCATCAACAGTACATAGGGTCCCAGCCACAGTACTAGCCACCAAACATCTTTTTAGCTTTGCCTGATTTCTTTAGAAAAGAGACTAAACACAACTCACCCACTCTCCTCCAGCAGCTGCTTGTCTGTGGGGGAGCCCTGACGAGTCAATCACTGAGTGCAGCAGTAGACATAATAGACAAAGACTATTTCACGCCAGAGTTTATGTGCAGATTTAATGACAGGGATGTGAATGTGAATAAGTAAGTCAGATGCTTCTAGAGAAGGTCTTTTCTAATACACCTGGACACAGCCAGGATACGAACAGCCAGGTTAGAAGAACAGCTGGCTTATATAAACAGGCAAAGCAAAGAAGTGCTGTAAAGTATTACTACTTTTCTTGGAAACAAGAAACTTAATGCTGACAACAGACATGTAAGGAATTAAATATATAAAATGTCAAACATTCTGATGTATTACATGGTTTCTAAATAATTCCTACATAGATAAATAAATCAGTATAGAATACATTGAGCAGCACTACTTTATGTAAAAAGACATTTACAGTATTTTGACAGGTCACGTTTTTTTCTCTTTAGCTTTTCTGATCCAGTAAATCTACTCTCATAAAGGTGCTTGAGACGGAGCACTCTTTTAAACTCTCTTTCCCTCTCTGCTGCTCTGTACGGCCAAAATCCACCTCGCCAGAATCTGACAGTGTGGAACTCAAACCAAATAAACCCTGTAGATTTGAGTTAGTGCTTTTTCTTGTTGTTACAGCTTTTGGTTTGGCTGAGGTCTGGACCAACACTGACTTTCATGCATGTAGCACTCAGAGCTGCCTGGAGCTGCAACAGTCTGTGTTTTATGTATGGCTGTATGAAAACTACAGTATGTCTTGGACATGAATCTAGATCTAGATAGCATCTCAAAGTTCATTTGCCTGTATGATTTGGAGATGTGCTTGTTTCTTGAGGTATTTTGAGCACGTGAGGTTCTTTAGTTTCTTCTTTGAGCAATAACAGGCGTTATGTGGGAGGAAGAGGATCCTTGAGACGTTTCAACTGTTGACATAAAATAAAGTGTTATGGGTAGATTAACGCAAAAACACAGCATTCACAAATAAACCACAAGACCTGATGTTTATTTTTGTTCTTTTCTTCTCTTTCTGTGTTTAAACAATGTTGCTATGCTACCTCTTCTTGCCATAACACCATAAACAATTTGCAGACCACAAAGACCCTGCTGTCAGCTCTGGGCGGCTTGTTGGGCTGCTGGGTTGCTAGGATATCCAGTGCATATAAAATGCATATGTTTCATCCCTCTTGCTTTTGCTTCTATTCACCTTGGTGGAGGATCACAAGGGGAAAAAATAGAACCAAATGAACCTGTCGAACTCACTCTTTCACCTGCTGAAATTGAGTTTCGATGTGAGCAAGTCACAATTCATAGAGTGTAACATGAAGCTGGTGGGAAATTTGTTGCATTTGTTTACACTGAGTGTTTGGATATTGCATGATGAGAAGTTTGTTGCTGTTTTTTCTGTCATTCTTGCATAGCTTTTGTTGAACATTTTGAGGTTGCATGAATCTAAATACATAAGATATGTTTGTGTAAGCTTCGGCATGCATGCAAGAGCCTGTTTGTGTATGTAGGTCTCTGGACACAGTGCACAGCCATGACCTTGTTTGTTCTCTGGTGATTTTGACTATCTGTACACTTTGTATCGTGGGGGCTTTCCAGAGCACCTCTCTCTTTGCTTGCAAATTTTCCTTCCAGATGCCTTTATTGAGCTGTGCACCCTTCTTGTTCCTTTGCTCCTCTGATGCTTTATTACCTCCCACCTGCCACAGTCATGCAATGATTCAGCATCTGCCATAAAGCAGCTACCAGCCCCCTAGGTCCAAAAGCCACCACTCTGTTTTATTTGGACTTGATCTGAATGAAGGTGTAATACAGTCACTCTGGCTCAGGATTTTTCCACACATTCAAATCTTATTAAAACCTTAATGGATTAAGCATGGCATGATTTGAGTCTTTAATTCTTTTTAAAGATCTTTGCATGCACAGAACAGGGTTTGGATCAGCTATGTTTGAAATGAAATGGTCCATATATGTATTTCTATAAATCCAACATATTGGTTATAAAGAGAGTTTTTACAAAATTAATAGAGATGATAAAAATATGTGTACTGTCTTTAGAAGTGGCCTCTGCTGGCTCCAGTCTCTTCACACAACATGAGTCTGGGTTCCTGCAGCACAGCAGGATTTGAAGAGAAATCATGAAGCTCCAAAGACAGGTGACAGCTCGAAGATTCTTTGGCACACATTTTAGTTGACATTTTTGAGGTTGTGGTTGTCTGCATTCATGTGTATGTGTGTGTTAGAGAGAAACCCATTAGGTCTTGAATTTGGACAGCCATCAAGGCCTCCGCTGGTGTTAATCTCTGTCTACAGGCAAGTGCAGGTCATATATAGGAGTATGCTGCCATTTTTGTTAACAGATTTCCTCATGAAAGAGCAGCTTTCAAACTTTTCCACACGCAAAATCTCTGATGTCGGTAGTGTGAGCTAACGACATCATGATACCATGTCTAGAAAGCCAGCCCTTTAGATTTCTTCTCACCTGGAATGCATCAGCAATGACTTTTCTGACCTCCATTTAACAATCACTGTATTTGCATTTTCCTTTTTACAAGTCTACATCATGATGCTAGTATTTTGGTAAACTTACGACCCATTAAAAGTAGGGTTGGTAATCACGGCAAACTAGCATGAATTTAAATGTAGCATTTCCTCAGGACTTGGTCTCCCCCCTCCCCTTGGAGCTCCTCCAAAATAACGCCCCCCCACTCACATGCATGAGTGCTGCTGTCTGCTGATTCAAAACCACAGACCCAAAACTTTGGGACTTTAGATTGGGAAGTCTTTGCACAGCAGGGACAAAGAAGGTAACGTTAGCATCGGGATGACCACATAACTAGCAACATGGCTAAATACTTGATCAAGATTAAAAATCACCCTGAAACAAACCCTCAATATACCTTTCCAACAAAAAATGAGTGACCATGGCATCACTTTTAAAGCCCTTGACCTCTTTCAGTTCTCCCCATCCCCGAAAGGCTGTCCCAATGTTGACTTTTGTTTTTGCCCTTGCTTTCTCCTGTCTTGCTTCGGCCTTCTCTGCCTCCGTCTTTGTTTCTTGCTCTTTTTTGCAGGAGGAGCGGTCCCCATTAATCTGGGTATAGGTAATTTCTCTGTCATTCTCCAACGTAGCTTTATCCCTCAGCTCAGCTATGTGCATTGAATTAGGGCCAGTGCACACTGGCGACTTTTACGCGCAGTATGCGAGCACGGGATTTGATTGGTTTAAAAATGTGGGACCCACACAATGTGATTGGTTGGTGTTTTCCCAGTTTTACTCCTGCTGTAGATCGTGGCTATGTTTCGCTCTTTTTTAAGAACTATTGATTGCCATTGGAGTATAAAGATCATTTTAATCAGAATAACAAAAAGTGTATCTTAGTCAGATAACCAACCCTGCCTTTAACTGCATAAAAATTACATTAAAGTAGGCTTTACTTTCAGACTCCTAGAACTGAAGTAAGCCAGAGTAGACTTTTTAGACTTTGTGGATCATGCAGTGACTCAAACTCATTAAGAGCATATAAAGAAGGAGACTTTTTACTCTAAGTCCTTCTGATAGGCCTGCTGAGACTGTAACGTTTCAGAGAGCCTCTGTAGTAGCTCAGGTGATGATTTAGCTGCTTTATAACCCAGGCATTTAAGAGGGTCTACCATTTCCAACACCAGTTGGAATTGGTCACATTTCTTGGCAAATGATAAAGAGATTGTTAGACAAGTATGGAAGGAGTCATGTCAAGATTTAAGGAGTTTTATCTCACTATTTATTACACACTTAGCACCTCATCAACTTTCCAGACAGAGTTATTGTAAAAAGGATGATTGGAGGGGTGCCAGGCTGTAGCCACGGTGAGCATGACTGGCAGGTGTTGGCTGCTGTTTCCACTGGTAGGGTTTCCTGCTATGGTCTATGCTGTGGAATTGGCAGCATGTGTTTTAAGAGCAGCTTGAGCGTAAGATGAAGGGTCAGTATAATGGATTGTTCAACAGGACTCAGATAATGATGGCGGCCATGTTTTCTTTTGTCTATCAAGCTTTCAAATATTTGAAGCTTTCCTGCAAACTAGATCTGTATCCCACTGGTGAACACATGAAGAGAAATAACACACTCAGGCACAGATTGATCGACATGGAAGTAGGGTGAGAAATACTTCTAAGACTTCATGAGTGTTTATCTCACTTCTCTTGCAATCTGCTCTCATTCAGTCATTGAAGTGACACATATTTACCATTTGGTGACTCACTGGAACAGTCTTGAGAGAGCTTTTATTTCTTTAAAGGAGGAAAACAGGACTTCATTACTCTTCCACCTCACCAGCTTCATACCTCTCAGCCCTCCCTTCGTTCCTCATCAAAGGTTCATGTGCCCGCAGTGTAACACCGTGTTTGCCTCCAACAGTCATTTATCATCGTATACTCATTTCCAAAAAAGAACCATTTGTGTAATGAAAGCTCAGCGGAAAAAAAAAAGGTGGAAAAAAAATTTAACCTGTAATAAAAAACAGACACGCCATGTAGGAGGCGAGAGGGTGACGTCTCATTTGCTGCCAACAGTCCTCAAGGTGGTGTGGGTGGAGGAGGGGAAACGTCGTATTATAAGGAATGAATTAAGGCTTGGATTCAAAGGAGAGCTGTAGATGATCTCTGCTTTTATGAGGCTGCGAGCAGAACCAAACGCAAGATGGTGAGTTTGCTCTTTATAGCTGAATGCTCTTGCACAACAGCATCACCACTGACCGCCATGTTCCCAGAAGTGAGGAACATTTTTCCACTGTTAAGGTGTCACCAAACAAATGTTGAGGATATATGCCCAGCAGAAGGCAGATGTCTCTGGAAGAGACAGAAAGTGTTGGTGAGAGAACATCTGCAAGGAAAGGTGTTTGTGCCGAGGTCATGAAACATATTTAAATATTGTTGATTTGGACAGATGATTATTTAAATTTTTTATCTCTACATCAACTTATGTTGTTACAAGCTCATCCAAATATTACAGACACAATTTACTTAACTGAAAAAGTTCCTATGAACTATTTCAGCGAAGGCATTGTTCTGTGGAAGAGTAGGTATATTTGGTACAAAGTAGAAATGAAACGTGCACACGTGCATTCATGTTTTGACACTGATCACTTTTCTAATTTGTCATCCTGTTATAGGGGCTGCATGTTACACTCACAACTCTGATGTACTGTAAAAACAAAAAAAGCAAAGCAAGCTTAGAGTCACGCTAGAGCTCATGATGGAATACCATAGACTGTATATACTATGGACAACTTGGCTCCACCTTCTGTCATTATACGAATTTGAAGCTGATCTCAGTATTTTTAGGATTTTCTCCACTTCCTGGAACCACCACTTGTGCAGTAGCGTTGTATGCATTTGGCGGTTCGACTCAAAAAGAAAGCAGAGAGGCCAGTGAAACAGAGTCCTGGTATCTCATAGGACAAAACTGATGAACCAGACAAGGTGGAAAAGACTGCTGAGTATCTGGGGGCCTTATCTTAGAGGGGCCCACAAAGATGAAATAATGAATGGCTGTCAATACAGGTGGAAACCTATGCTGTGATGACGCTCGGCTCAAACAGTGTATCCCTAGGGTGAGCTATGCAGTCTTTGTACGCCCATAGGCTTAATCAAGTGTCAATCATAGAAAACATGAACCCCCTAATAACTTTTAAAAATGGAGCTGTACAGAAAAAAGAGGACTTCAGCACTAACCAGTCTTACAATAACTACATGTCAACATCACAAGCAAGGGGAGAAATATTCATTTTCTGCGTGATTAATTTCTAAAGTTTGTCCACAGCTCCATAGGGATTGCTGGAGGAGACGGGATTTATGACCTATACTGCAGCCTGTCACCAGAGGGTGCTGCTCTCGCCGAGGCTTCACCCAGCAAGGAGGCAGACAGTGTCCATTCTATATACAGTTTATTTGGAATACACATATAACCATGTATTCATTTTTTAATACTCAGTTTATTTACTTACTTCAGTTTTTGATAATAGAACATTTATGATTTTGTTCCTCGCTGTACTTCAACTCTATGCACGTACAAACAGGGGCAGCAAGATGAGAAACTCATAACACATGCATTCTTCTTTAAAACATCATAAATTACTGTTGGCTAACCAGTTTGTGATCATCTTTTTTTAAAACGAAATCAAAATATATTCTGAAACTATCAAACACTGATTTACCCGGTATCATTTCTCATGACTATTTATTCATAAATTCTGTCAAAGTAGCAAAAATAGTTCAGCAGGATTTGAAAAATTTACAGTTTCACTCCATAAACTAAAAAACATATTTGCTTTAATTTAGTACACACATATGGACTTTTTAATTTAATTTTCTGTCCATGATCCTCCTTATGAGATCTTAACAAAAAAGTTCTTAATATGGTTACGGTAATAATCCATGTCTGGAACTGGATCTGGATCTTCACATTTCAGCACTTGAGCTCAAAATAAGTTTGTTCTCCAGTGTTTACTGCTTATAGGTCACACATACAAAGGGTTTATACTGTATTACTCATAAACATGTTGCCCCATACCTTAACCATTATAGTGAATGTAGGTCTATTCCAATTCAAGAGTAATTAATTTTCATCCTTTTATCATCCTCGACCTTATCTGGTATGCACAACAAATCTTTGCAGTAGTGGGAGTTGAAGACCTCATACAGGGGCCACCACCAAACAGCTCACCTACACCACTCCTTAGGGTTTTAAAAGCCTTTAAAGCAAACCTTCCCTTTCATCTAATCCAGCTCTCCTTTAGGTGGTGATCAGTTGACAGCTCTGCTCTTCTCTCCTCACTTGAGAGTCCAAGTCATACAGATGCGAAACTTTTTTTTCCCCAAGAACTTAAATGTCAGATTTACTTGTTGAAACCCCACCCTTGTGTTACCCATTTGGCTTCACAGACTGCTCTTGATTTGGCTTTCAAGACATTCATAACCAGTCCTCTCTGTCAAACTACCCCACACCTGATAGTTTTTTAACACAACTGCAGAGAGACCTTCACATCCACCGAAGAAAGGCAAGAAGTCCAACAGCAAAAGACTGACTGCTGAAGGATCAGCTATGGAGAATTCAGCATATAGACAGCCCACATCTGTTTTTGTTTTAAATTCTATGCCGAGTTGCCGCACTGCTAAACATAATCATAACCCACGATGACATCATCTATAATGTCATTGCATTGTTGTGCATTTTTGTACCATTGACAAACTGCCAGTTCTGGCCTGAGTCTGACAGCACCCCTCACCCTCAGCCAGTGAATTATCCTACACATTGATCATGCATGTTTTTATTCTGTGACCCCACACATACAATCAGCCATAGAGCCAGGCTGTGGGTGCTGTTTATCTGCTTTCCTTTAGTCCTACAGTTTGTCATGACTTTTTATAATACTTGTTCTCTTTTGTTCTTTATCTAAAACAGATTTGAAAAAATACTTGAGATTAAAAAAAATAATAATAATACAAGATAGATAACAATATGAAGTCCACTCAATGGTGGAGTTTGAGTCCAGAGACCATATTCAATGAAAATCTGCTTTTCAGTGGCATCGTATTCACCTTCTCTGAGGTCTACATTCATGTTTTTTTTAATCTCTGTAATGAAACAGTATCGTAAAGCAGTCACTGTCCACCTCAAACATCTAACACATTTCCCCATGACACAGACAGGCATATAATCCTTGTTAAAGCTTGCATCCTGCATAGTGAAAAAGCATGAAATGTGGGGTCAGAAACCGAAGCGATTTGGTCAGGGGTGTTAAGTAGACAAGAGTGGAAGAGTAGGTCATTCTCGTAAAAGCGACTTACACATGGCCAGGTCAGCACAAACAGATGTGGGGAAGTGTCTTTGTCCTAAAAAGACTTTTAACTCTATTACCTTGGATAATTCTGAACAGGTGAGCGGTGAGGTCTCACAAGAGTTAAAGTCTGAGCAACAATGGCGGAGTGTCTTTTTTTTAAAATTTTTTTTGATGCATCAATGACCAGAATAAACAAACTTAAAACATGCACAAAGACTTCTAAGTTATTGCTGAGGTTGAAATGATTGATAAACACTTTGAAATCAGAGATTTACTCGATTCAATTCAATGCAGTTTTTATGTGTGCTTATTTTCACCTGTAACCGCTCAGCCTGCTAACAAGACAGAGTTGGCTTTGAGAAACACTTTCAGTAATTGGCACAAAATACCCTTTAAAACCTGCAGTCTGCCTATTATTAACAGCCAAGGCTCATAGAAGTTATAGACTACTGTGCTGTATTTCATCTTGACACACTCTGTATCAGGGGATCAAATCCAGCACACGTGCAAATGATGAAGGCGCTGTGATTTAACATCCAGCTAAGTGACAGTAATGGTCGGTAATTGATCATCCACCTTATTTATCGAGCATAAGAAATTTACAGTTTTCAAATTCAGCCTCATGTTGTTTTCTTGGCAACGCCTGCAGAGGGCACTGATCCATGAGTGTGTGCGAGGAGAGGTAACGCTTATTAGACAGACACACACATACATGTACGGAGCATAACCAGTATGCAGCAACTTAAACTTAGGCCAGGCTTAAAATAAGTGAACATTACTTTTTCTTTTGTTTGAGTTTATTTTTCCATTTAAAGCTCCTGTAAAGTGTTTTTTAACTAGTTATAAAACTGATTGATACTGACAGCAATGCCTCCCTATGACCCATGAAGGCAAACTGACATGTAAAGTAAACTTTGAAAGCCATAGTTTTATAATGACAACATGGTGAAAGAGCTATGGTGACTATTTGTAAGTTCATATCAGTGCCTCATGTAAACAAAAAGATATGCAGACATCACTGCTCTTGTCTTTCTCAGTCTTGGATGATTTTACTCATATTGTGACATGACATTTTTCTGGGTTAGCACCTGTCACATGATATGAAGGTCATCATTTCTTCACTAAACTGCTTTTTTCCCATCAGCCCATCCAAAATTCATGTACAATATGTACTTAAAGTATCACTATTAGGGCTGCACGAATTTGGCCAAATTTTTTTTTTCAAATTTTTCATTCAGTGACAACTTCCCCAAACTTCACTTTAAAAATAAAACGTTTTCCTTTCATCTCTCAAACGAAACCACCGAAAACATCGTACAATGACTGACATCCTTCAGAGCCCATAGTCTCAGACAGGATTTATCCTCTGAGCGAGGCTATTGACAAATGGCACTTTTGACCAAAACAGCTAAATCAGATTTAATTTACTGATGAAAAGGTAAAGGTCCTTCAGATGTGCTCAGTCCTGAGCATGGGAGCCTCTTTGATAATGAAATATTAACTCATGGTTATGATCAGTTTAAAGACTCCAGTGTTTGCTTTTCTTTTGCAGTGCCTGCGCTACATTACAGATCCAATGCACACGGCATCAGCATCAATCATCATTATTTATTATACCACAAGGAATACCATACTATCAACCAACAAGTAAATATTGAACTCCTCGGAAAACATGGACATAAATGAGAGCTGGTGATAATGAATGTTTGACTTTTATTTGGATTTTATAGTTGGGCCCACATCCCATCTGATACCATGAAGCTTACTTTATTGCACACTGAGGTCTGTCAGCCAGTATGAGGAGCTTCAAATGTTTTGGCTTAACTCCACAGGATTATCATGTCGTCCATCTTTTTAAACTCTCATGTCTCAGAGCATCAGCAGTGCCAGGACATTAAACTACATTATTCTTTTGTTTGTAGAAACACACACAAGCACACAAGATTGAGTCACGATGTGACATCACTTCTTTGGATTAGAAAAGGAACGTAATGTAAAGGTTTCTTAAAAAAACAAACAAACCAATAAAAAGATCATGATTTGTCTGTTGAGCTTTGTCTGCTTTAGATCATTTTCCTCTCTTTTGCTGTTCTTGCGATGGCACCATGGGGCAAAATGATGATAAACTATAGAAAGAAAGGGTAACCATTCAGGAAATTTAAGATTTATGGCTTTGTTGGTCCTCTGCTGTTAGAGAGAGCTTCTTACTATCTGGACTAAGAACAACAGGACAAACACAGACAACAGCATTAAACTTCAATGTAGATTTAGAGAAAGGGCCTTGTGTAGTATAATGGGACACAGGACTTAATGAAGCTATGTATTTGCAAGATTGAAGCTTTAAATATTTATGAATGGCAGATTTTCAACAGATAAGCACTTTCCTCAACCGATGGATCATTTCCTTTATTAAAATGCCAGTTACTACTTACTCAGCTCTCAGCACATGTCATATCTCCACATACTTGAATTTCTCTAAATCTTTCATGTGCTTGCAGGGTAAAGTAGAAAGAGGAGGATGGTATTTGGACACATGCACACTTGAAAGCAGAGCAGACAGTCCTCCAAAGGGAGAATTCTTCATAGAATTTTACAATGAATGGATTTTTCACATTGCATGGATGTATTTCTTTCATTTAAAATGGCATTTACTTCTACAGGAATAAATCCACAGTTTGGATTTGATCCATATCCATCTGAAAAATATGTGAACGCTGACAATAAACTGTCGAAGGAGTTATAGCAGGCTTTAGACCAGATGAGGATCGAACTTTTTTAAATGCACCAAACTCTGACATGAGCTACTCGGCTCTACAACCAAGTGGAAAATATTACCTCACTTACATAAAGGATTTCACAACACAGCGAGCAGCAATAGTTATATAAAAAAAAGAGAGAGATAAAGAGAGAGGGAGAGAGCACAAAGAGCACATCGGGTTTTCAAAAAGCCTCACAGGTGCATTTGCCGTATACACAATAATTGGGCCAAAACCTTGGGGTTGTTTTCAAAAGCCTCTGTTTTTTAGTGAGATGGTTCTTTATGTGTGGATGTAAGGCAAAAATGCAAAGAAAAACTTTGTTTATAATATCCACATATTTTATGCGGATGGGGCCTCATCCTCTTGTGGTACATCTATTGATTGTTGTTCTAGCTGCAGGTGTTTGACTTCACAGATTAAAAAGTCTGACTACATCCACTCTGTTACACAGGCAGCAGACAGACACTCGTTTTTTCTCTGTAATGCTGAGGTCAGACTACTGTACATGATCTTTTGGTCTGATGTGATGGTCGCTGTGTAAGATAAGGTAATCAAAGACCCATCCATTTGTGCCATGTCATGATGAATAGACTTGTCAGCCTACAGTGCCCAACCACAGAAACGTCACTGACAGGAAGGAACAAATTGTGGAGGGCAGAAAGAAAAAACAACAAACAAGACTTTTGGAAAGTCATGAGGCGTCCTAGATGTGGCTTGCCTGTCCTTTTACGCACCAAACAGGATAAAACAAAGAAGTTTTCAGACTCATTTATGCTCTCCGTACGTACAAAAATGTATGCATCCGTTTCAATCAATGGTTCCGTCACTGCCCACATTCTTCCATGCGTCCTCTACGTTGGCATGGATGTTAATTATTACATCCACCAGGGGGCAAGCTGGAGTCAAAAGTTTCTGACAACAACAAACAAACAAATAAACATGACGACTGTGGAGGAGCTAGTGATGGTGTATATTTTGCAGAGGAGACAGAAACATAGGCAGCTTTGGAGAAGGCAGTAGTTGGTCAGGCCACTAAATGCCTCGCAGTAGAAGGACAGAGAATTATTTTCCTTAGTAGTACCGATGAGAGAAATTGACAATGATCCTCAAAAAGCTCCACCATTGTCTTCCTCGTTTCTCTCTAGAGATGCGTATCGGGTAGTGAAAGCAGCAACACTGCCCCCACAGTTTCCAGTGGTACTGCTCCACCTGGCCCATATCCGTAAACTTCAAGGATACCAAATACTCACGAAAAGAATGCAAAGCATGAATGGAGAGCTATGTAACATTGAGCATAAATGAGCCTTTAGGGTTAGGGTTGGCATTTTCAAAGACTTTATCTGCCAATTTGGGTTACGACTTGCAGTTTCACCACAGTGCCAAGAATGACACTTTTACAGATTTTATGTAAAGAGATGACCTTCAAACTGTCCCGGTAAAGCAGACCTGAATGTGTTGGATTCACTTACCTCTACCATTAAAAGTCAATAACTTTGAATCATTAGTTCAGTTGTCCTAAGTTTAAGTTAGCTAGTTTTTGTTGAGAGTGATAATGATCTCAGCCTGTTTAGTTTTGTTGTGCCATCAAACCTTGAATTCTCACTGGACTGTTGTCAAAAGTCTAGATCTCTGTGTTAAAAGTCATATCACTGACCTTGATCAGACGGTGAATGTGTGTAGAGATCCCATCACACAGGTAGGATTATGTCTGCAAAGAGCTATCAGCTTCCTTTATCTGGTTGGTGACCTACCTGTGTAAGATGTATCATGCATATCTAAATCCTTCTGTTGGAGGAAGTCTAAATGCATGCTGAGAGGACAGGCGGGCAGATGTGTCTTTAAGAGTAAGCTTTGGTTTTTCCTGCAGATGGTGTGTAAAGCATGCATTGGCTGCAGCCTGAAGCACCTGGCATACCCACACTGTTTCACTAACAGGGCCTGACAGATATGCTTCATGCAGGTCCAGCAGAGGAAAACACAGTTAGATGGGTCTTAAATTATGATGAGTTGGCAGGTCATTACTAGTACCCCCATGAGACCTCTGCATTAGCCAGATGAGCTTCAAGCAAGAGCAGAGCTCATGCTGTAAGCCCACCATTGTAATTCAGCTTTCATGTTGTGGTCACTGAAAACAAGTTTGTATTTCTTGGTGCTAAAGTTTATGAAGACTTTGATCAGTAAGTGACATTTACAAGATCACTCTGTGAAGGGATGAGGTTTGACAGATGGAGGGACCGATCTGTTTACAGTCGATTAAACAGAGGGGCGAGTTCCAGAGATGACACCATACCCACTTGGATGGACTTTTCTCTGTGTTTGCATGAATGCTTTTTTCTTCTTCTGTCAAACAGAGTGTGTCATCTATTGCCCATGTACGTATATGTTCCTGCATTTTTTATGATTTTGTGCATGTGTGAGCATGTATTTTGTACCCTCTCAGCTCCCGTCTTTGATGTGCCCTCCATGAGTTGAAAGGGTAACATGAGAACTCAGGACCCACAATGCTGCTCTCACCTGTGTCCTTTGATGATGGGACAGAGGCTAAGTAGACCAAACCATGGATGTCTCTGTCATGACACACACACACACACACACACACACACACACACACACACACACACACACACACACACACACACACACACACACTGACCTCTTATTGTGGTGAGTGCACAACTCAAACCAGTCCATCTGCCTTTGTTGGCCGTCGCTGTGATGCGCTCCTGTTACGAGGGTGGATGGATGGGTGTCATACAGAGGTGAAGGCCGGGTGCTCCTCTCTCCATCACTCAGCCCTTGCTGTAGGAGCCTCTGAAAACTCTGGACAAGACAATTACCACCAGATTGCTCTCCATCACTCTTCATTATATACTCCTTTATTCTTTACTGTAAACATGCACGGTTTCTCTCTTTATATTCCTTTTAACTTTCAACCTCAACCTTTGACACAGACATTGATTTTGTTTCAGTCTGGAGTCAAACTAATAAGCTTAAAGACAAACAATGTTTTTCAAATCTCAAACACTTCACTTTTGCTTCCTCTGTATGAGTTTTTTTTATCTAGTTAATTATTTAGCTGGATGACTTTGGTTGAGTATTAATTTATTGACTCTAACTTGTATATCGATGATCAAGAGTCCAATATTTTTGTCACAAAACAACTTAACTGCAGGACGGTAGCTGTTTACTGTTTTTTTTCCACTACACTCTGATCTGATAAGAAGAAACAAACCTTTCTGGAGGAAAATCCCAGTCATTAAAAAAAAGTAAATTTGACAAGATGGACAGTCATTACAGTTTGACCGCTATGCCCACAGGAGGGAGCAAAAGGTCCATTTCTCACAATCAACTTACCCTCCCTTCCTCCTCCTCACTCCCCCCATCACCAGCAAAGTTACTTCTTTCTTCAAATCTTGTTTGTTTTTTGTCTGCACACTTTTTTTGTTGGGCTAAGATTCAACAGTAGTATTAGATGTTCTTTACTAGTTAATGGCATTTGTGAGGACTTGTCATTCCTGCTCCACACTGGCCTTGCCGTGTTCCTGGTTGGTTAAAACAAAAGTAAACAATAGCTGATTTTTCCATCCAGTGTGCAGTCACAGATGCATAATGGTTGGACAGGGAGTGATGGGTTGACAGCAGGATGAGGAGATCCCCTGTGGACAGGTGAACCAGATACGGGCGCAGGTCAGCAGAAGGTCAAAGCACAGAGCGAAGTGGTCTGTGTGTGTGTGTGTGTGTGTGCATTGAGGGCAATGCTTCC